>QLOH01000480.1:0-600000 GCA_026901365.1 Sesbania bispinosa
ATGATTAATCTAATTTAATTCAATTCTTGTAAATAATCCATGTTAAGATTTCTTGTAAATAATCCCTTGATTGTTCCTTGTAAATAATTTGGCATTTTAACCTTTTTTAAAAATAATTGATTTTTGGGGTAAATGAATATTTGAAACTCATTAACAATTTGCACAATTAAAACTAATGTAACCGCTTTTTATAAGTGAATGTATCACGGGTGCAGTGGGATTAAGTTTCCACCATTTCTTGTGCATAATCGACTCCCGAATTTAGTTTGATTTACGCAGATCATATCTCTCGGGTTTTATTTAATTTTTCCTTAATAAAATTCGTGATGACTCCCTATTTTCTATTTTTTCAAGAAAGAAAAGAAATTATTTTTGCAAGGGACATGTTGCTACATAATCCAATCTTTATAATTTCAAATTTAAAATTTAAAATTTAAAATAAAGAAAGATATTTTAAAATATAGTTTACAAACTTAACTTATATTATATTATATTATATTTTTAATTTAAAATAATGTTAGAAAATTAATATGGGAGAAATCGTCTTACTGACACCGCACAGGTCTATTTTATCCGAAATATTTCTGTAAAAAAGAAATATTTCTGTAAAAAAGCAAATTCTTGGTTCTTTATTTTTTTCTTTGGTTGATGGTCTTCCTTTGTCATTTCCTTCCTCAATCCTCTCGCTTGGTTCTTTTCTACTTTCCCCTACAGATCGTGCAATTTCCGACGTTGATTCTAGAAGCTCCATGAATCCTCCCACAGCGACAGGGTTCTCCCTCTTCATGGGGCAAAGGCAACAAAAGCCTTAAGATGCCTCAACTCCGAAACAGAAACAGGGCAACGCTCCATAACTCAAATCCAAACCAAAACCCGAATCCGATCACCCAACCCGAAAAAACAACCCACCAGAGGAGGAGGAGAAGAACTATCACACCAGCAAGAAATAGCAACACGATCGCAGGTAACGAAATTGATAACCCCCTTGTAAACAACAACGAAGCCAATAAAGTAGAACAACAACAACAACACGCACCTCCGCTTAGGGTTTCAAAAACCATGGATGACGACTACGACAGCGGTGGCCGGAGCGCCGATAAGGCCCCTGCCGCCGAAGACGAAGGAAGCACGGCTCCCCTTCCCGAAAAGGTGTTTTCTTTTTTTTTTTTCTTTTCATTATTATTGGCATGGTATCTTTGTTACATGTTGGAAATTTAATGTATTCTTTTTGTTTATTTTATTTTTCTTGGTTGTTAACAGGTACAGGTAGGTGGTTCCCCGTTGTACAGAGTAGAGAGGAAACTTGGGAAGGGAGGGTTTGGACAAGTCTACGTTGGTCGGCGCGTCGGAGCCGGTGGCGGAGCCTTAGAGGTACGGCATTAGTGTGTGTGTTGCTGTGGTTTAAGATTTTTTCATTATTCTCATTGTTTGTGCAATACTTGCAGGTAGCTTTGAAATTTGAGCATAAAAGTAGTAAGGGATGCAATTATGGACCTCCTTATGAGTGGCAAGTTTACAAGTGAGTGTGACCCATCTTTTCTTTCCTCAGGTTTACAGTTGTTTGTTGCTATAAACAAATTATTATGATTATTTTTTGTTTTTTGTGTAGTGCATTAGGTGGTAGTCATGGAGTTCCACGAGTTCATTACAAGGGACGGCAAGCAGATTACTATGTTATGGTATGTGCAAAGAAAGAAAATTATTGGATGGAGGGGTTGGGGGTTTTTTGTTTCTCTCTGAATGTTTTTCTTAACCTGTTATTGCATTACAGGTCATGGATATGCTGGGCCCTAGTCTATGGGATGTTTGGAATAACAACTCACACACGTAAGTTCCTCTCAGGCTGAAATGTTACGAAATGTAATGCATCTCATTTTGTTCATGTTGCTGTGAGTTTTGCTTGTATAACTTTATTTTCTGTGTTTTGGCTTTAGGATGTCAGCAGAGATGGTGGCATGTATAGCAATTGAGGCTATATCCATATTAGAGAAAATGCATTCTAGAGGGTGATTCCCCTTTCCCTGATTCTGCTTGTAGTTTATGTCTGGCTTTTCTTTTATATAACAGATTGGATATAGTCCAGAATGCTAGATTAGTCCATATAATGCTGCTTTGGCAAAGTCAGTGGCCAGACCGGTCTCACTATATATTTATTTAAGGTAGCATTTGACACTTGAATATAACAGAATTAAATGGAATGGAAGTATGAAACAGAAAGGTTCTGTTCTGATTTTCTCGCTTTACCCTTCTAGCAAAGTCAGTTAATCAATCAAGATGTATTACTCTTCACTTCATGTTTTGTCATGATCTATTTTGAAAATGCACCAAACATTGAATAGAACCCCCACGTTTTGTAGTGTACCATTCTAACATGTCTACCAAATGCACTCATAGCTGTTCTCTATCTTTAACATGTGAGAGAAACATTTTTTGTACCCGGTTGAGTAATGTTTATATAAAAGTAAATTTGGGACTATTATAAATGAAGAATTCTTCCCTGGCTTCTTAGATTTTATGCTAGTTTGCTTTCACTATATTTTGGTACGTTGTAGCATGAAGGTTTGAACCTGTGACCTTCTACAAAACTATGTAAACCCCTCTATCTTTATATTCATAATCTGTGTATGTAACTTGATTAACATTATTATTTTCTCTAACCATAACCTTTTAAGTTAAAATTCTTTCGTCAGTAAATATAAATTTTGATAATTTTTCACTGCCCAAAGGATAGTATTATATTTGTAGACAGTATGGGTTTTTGGTGGAAAAAGAGTGATAGGAAAAAAGTGACTGAATAATGTCGACATGTTTCTTGCATTTTTTTAGATATGTGCATGGTGATGTAAAACCTGAGAACTTTTTGCTTGGCACCCCGGGAACTCATGATGAGAAAAAGCTTTTTCTTGTTGATCTTGGGTTAGGTAAAATGTCCTCCTTATCATTTAAGCATTGGTACTTACACTTCATTGAAGATTTGCCTAATTTCTCATAATTTTCTATTTATTATGCCCTCTTACCACACAGCAACCCGTTGGCGTGATAATTCAACCGGCCTTCATGTTGAGTATGATCAACGTCCAGATGTATTTAGGTAAACTCTTTGCATATCTAATTTACTATATACTTTCTTATCAAAATCCAGGCTTTTGTTTGATATTGCATACGCTAATATTTGTTGAAGTTATAGGGTTTTAGAGAAAAGGAAGGAGAAAAGAGAAATAATAATTATGAATTATACAATGATATATTGATTGATGATTGATACTTGATACAAAAGACTAAATACTAACTCGTATTTATACTAATCAATAGACTCCTAATTCTATTTTAATTATGGAAACTAATCCAATGAGATATTATAGGATAACAAACTAATCTTAAAAGATATTCTGAGATACTCTAAGATAGGAAACTAATCTAAGAGATAATTGAAGATATTCTATAATAAAACACAGATATTTTCTTTATATTCCACAGGGGAACAGTTCGTTATGCTAGTGTGCATGCTCATCTCGGTAGAACAAGTAGCAGGAGAGATGATTTGGAATCTCTTGCGTACACACTAATCTTCCTTCTTCGTGGTCGGCTACCTTGGCAAGGATACCAGGTTATCTTTGTTTGAAATATAGTCAATTTAGTGTTAATAATAAATAAAAGTGTCATTCTAAAAAAATTGTTAGTTGCAGGGAGAAAATAAAGGATTTCTTGTCTGCAAGAAGAAGATGGCCACCTCCCCTGAAAATTTGTGTAGCTATTGTCCTCCACCTTTTCGGCAATTTGTTGAGTGCGTAGTGAATTTGAAGTTTGATGAAGAACCAAATTATGCAAAATATATATCACTTTTTGATGGAATTGTTAGTCCAAATCCAGACATTAGACCCATAAATACTGATGGTGCGCAGAAGGTACTAAATACACTATTGCTTAAATATTTTATGTTTTACAGTTTACAGTTGAGGGTTGAGTATTGTTGCTACTTTTTGGCTGTGAAGCTTATATATCAGGTTGGACAAAAGAGAGGACGATTGACCATGGAAGAAGATGATGATGAGCAACCAAAAAAGAAGGTCAGAATGGGAATGCCAGCAACACAATGGATTAGTGTGTACAATGCTCGCCGACCAATGAAGCAAAGGTTTTCTTAAGTTAAATAAGTCCTTGCAGCCAATATGAAAATGCTCGTAGTTTAAGCTTTTTATTTTTTGTTCTAGGTACCATTACAATGTTGCTGATGTGCGGCTGTCTCAACACATTGAGAAGGGATATGAGGATGGGTTATTTATCAGCAGTGTAGCTTGTTGTTCTAACCTTTGGGCACTTATTATGGATGCTGGCACTGGTTTCACTGCACAAGTTTATGAACTCTCATCCTGCTTTCTTCACAAGGTTAAGTTATGCTTTAGTTTGAGACTTAGCAATTTGTGGTATTATATCGTTGATGTTAGTACTTAGTAATATCTTGTTGATATTTGTTCTAGTGTATTCTGTACTGTGTTTTAACTTAATGCATGTTGACAAACTAATTTAACTGTGATTATTTTTATAGGAATGGATTATGGAACAATGGGAAAAGAATTATTACATTAGTGCCATAGCAGGAGCTACTAATGGGAGCTCATTGGTTGTAATGTCCAGAGGTAAGTCCTTGAAGCTCTATTGTTCATACATCAAGTAGTTTGGTGGCAATAGTTGACTTGATACTGTATTGAGGATCTGGTTGCATATTTTGGCTTGTGGTATTGTGTTTAAATTGTTGTGTCTCACTTATGTTGGTGATTTGTTGGTTTCAGGGACCCAATACTTGCAGCAGTCCTATAAGGTCAGTGATTCATTTCCATTCAAGTGGATCAATAAAAAATGGAGAGAAGGATTTTATGTGACTGCTATGGCTACTGCTGGAAGTAAATGGGCAATTGTTATGTCCCGTGGTGCTGGATTTTCAGATCAGGTTTTACTATTTTTTTTTTCAAAAATATTTATTAAAACCTTTATTTGTACTCAAACCATATCTGACTTGTATGTTTTTTTGTTTCAAAATAAATTCCAGGTTGTGGAACTTGATTTCCTGTATCCTAGTGAAGGTATTCATCGAAGGTGGGAAAATGGTTACCGCATCACTTCAACTGCTGCTACATGGGACCAAGCTGCTTTTGTTCTTAGTATTCCAAGAAGAAAACCGGCTGATGAAACTCAAGAGACACTCAGAACATCTGCCTTTCCTAGTACTCATGTCAAGGTAAAATGCTACACCTAGTTGTGCTGTATCCATTGTCATTTCCGGTCATAAGTGCTTATTTTGTTATGTTGTTTATGCAGGACAAATGGGCAAAGAACCTCTATATTGCATCTATTTGCTATGGGAGAACAGTTTCATGAACTGTGAAGCTTTCTGAGATTTCAGCTGACATCATTTGGACTTTTCATATCATACTGCCTCCTGCTCTTACATTTGCCACCTTGGGAACTGGAGATCCTCTCTGACAGTTTCTCTGATCAAAATCGTTCAGCATTGATGTATGCTAAACCTTTCTTTATGGTTGCAATCACTTATCATATGATACAATGTCTGTGCACTGTATGTCAGCTGTATCAAAATGCTTATGAGAAAATTTAGATCTATTTTGTCCATTGGGATGAGTCTTTTGTTAGAAAGTTTGTAGAGATTTGAACAATAATTACTATGTTGAAGGCATGTGCGCAGGTTAGGTTTTTGTTTATTGATGGTAGTTTGCAAATGTGCAACTATGATTTTCCAGTGGGCACTGGACATTTTGAGCTGTGCAGCCTTGTACTTGGACCACTTTTCTCCTTTCCTCTTTTGACTTAAAGCTACATCTGGTCTCATGGATGACTGAATTTGACCTTACCTTAAAGATGGAAAACAATGGTATAGTCTGGAAGCAGTATGTTACTCTTTAACTTCGTAATCACAATATTATATATTTTTTCTCCTATGTGATAGTTATATTTTTATATTCATCTACATCCAACTTTTTTTTTTTGTCAAAACACAATGCCATCATTTTATATAGGCAGCTGTCCCACCTAGTGGGAAAAGGCATTGATGCTGTAGTTACTTCCAATTTGACTTTTATTTTTTTTATGGGTTCATCTCATTAAATATAAGCAGGGTTAATAAGGATAGCAATTCTTCAGTTTTAATTTTTTCCTGTATTATGCTCAACTTTTTAACTTGTCTCTTGTTCTTTTGAAAATTTTGTTTTGCACTCAGGCTGAATTTCATTTATACTCTTTTTTGTGAGCATTACATATTTACTGTAAAAATTTTAGTTTGTAACATCAGTGTCTCTACATTGTCAATCTTTAATTCTTTTATAGCATATGATTGTTATATGAAAGGAGTCATTCACTTTTTAGGAATTGCAAATGATGGCAATCAATTTGCTGCTTATCTTTTGTACTGCATGACTCTTTTCTAATTGCATTTTACTTCCACTACCCGGAGTATGCATTGGCTCCTGGCTGGTCAATGGTAATTATACATGACTGGGTGCTATTTTTTGTGTTTTTTCTCTACCATCATGCATGGTGGAATACACTCTTGATTCTGATGAGCAGTTGGCTATCTTGAAAAAGCTCAGCTATTGTAATAATGTTAACACTTTTGTTGTGCCTGATCATTATTGAGTTGTATATCACCTTGGTTTACTTGAACATCTGAAGCAGGTATGTGATTCGGTAGCTATTGTTATCAAAACTCTCATACATCCATGTTACTTAATATCAATGAAATGATCGATGTTCATTTGGTCTGATGGCACAAAGCTTCAGTTCTTGACATTCTTAGTGGTAATTGTTTTCTTTTGTCTCATATCTCTTGTTACCGGTCTCTTGATCCACATTTCTCTCTCAGTAGTAACTAAGGTTCTTTAAAAACTTAAGTTCAGTGGCTGTGGTGGTAACTTGCAGATTTGTACATATTGATCCCTGCCATGATTATAATTCTGGAGCAGCCTGTGTCAAGGAAATGGAGCATTTGGAACTATCTAACGTATGTAATTCTTTCCTTTCTCAAGCATTTGACATTTTTGTGGGTAGATGGGGCAGGGTTCTGATTGAATCTGAAGGCTGAAGCTAACATCAGACTGATGTTTCAAATTGTCAAGAAATTACCATATTTTAAGTAACAAATCAATATCAGCTAATCTTAATTGCAACTGAGGTCTAATAGATTATCCTCTAGTAGGAGGATCAAATATCTCCTTGAATGTTGGCTGTGTTTTATGTTTGAGTGTTTCTATATTTCATTTGTCCTCATTGGCTGTGTTTTTGACATGACAAGATAGAGAATTGTTTCTGAAAATTAAATGTTTAAGGCACTGCAAAAAAATAAATAAATAATAACCATATTGCAAGTATGCCAAAAATAATCATGGCAAAATTTTATTTTTGGAAGGGAACTTGGAAGCCAGGTGGTGATGGATTTAAGTAGCAGAAACTGCCACTGCTAACGGACAAGTTGCTCCTTACTCCTTGAGGAAGAAAAGTCCTTCTAGGACTATGCCTAGCTGATCTAGAAACGTCTTAGTTGGGCACAAATAGTAGGTAGCGTGGCTAGAATTCTGTCGGAGAGAGAAAATACTTCTTCCAAGAGGAGTACATAAGAATTTCTTCTGCTCATGGAATTGAGGGCCTTGTCTATCTTACTTACCCTCATTTAAGTATGTATTTGGTTTAGCGTTAAAACTAGTCAATCTTAAGTTTGGATTCCTCACCACAACTATTTCTAGCTTTGAGAAAATGAGTTTACGATATTTCAACGCTAAATCAAACATGCCCTCGCTGTTTTTCCCTGATATTTCAACGCTAAATCAAACATGCCCTCGCTGCTTTTCCCTGCTTTTCCTTGTTTGCAACGTTTGTCATATGGTATCCTCTTCCCAACTCCCCAAAATATAAAATAAAACAGTAAAAAGTCCAACACTTCAATTTATCCTATAGTTCATTTCACGACTCGTAGTAATTACCACATGATTGAACGAGTCATCCAGGGTTGTGAAGTTGAGGGAATCATCGCCTGGTCACCAAGAAAAAAAGTTGTGGATTAAACATTTCCATGGTTAGATCGCCAGAGAAAAAGTGGAGGGGGATATGCGTATACATTTGAGTGAGTGAATTATTACAATCATGTCTCATACTCCCAAGTCACCAAATAATTTTGATGTTTATCGTGCAAACATGTGCTGACATGGGATCTTCTGAACATACACAACAGTTTTAATGATGGTTGCTCTTCAGCCCTTGGATGGATGCGGTTGGTAACCGTTGATATTTTGTTCCTAATGTAATAGGCTTTTTCAAAATAAACAAAATAATAATTCAAATTTAAGGTACCCAATCGTGACAAAATTAACAAATGCATAATTGATAATACTGTTACCATGCATGCATCTTCGTATTTCATTGTTATCTTGCATCTGTCTAGGAATGGTAATCGGACCCAGATCCACAGATCCCATGGATACCCGTAAAATTATCTATACCCATACCCGCACTTATATAATATATATAATTTTGTAATTTATATACATATGATTAATTTAATATATATATGTATGTGTTTATATTATTAATTAATATTTTTCGCAAAAAAGTAATTAATGTTAATATATATAATAGTAAAAAAAACACATTAATATATATTACCAATTTAATTAATTTATATGTTATACTTTTGAAAATGTTATAACTGTCCTGAACATAAATAACAAAACTTGAACTAATTTTCATTTTCTCTCCCATTGTTTTAATCTTTTATCAACTTTCACATACCCTAGTTGTTTTATAGGTTATACTTGGATGGTTTATTAATTATTTTTCATTTATTTTTAATTAATTTTTATTTTCTAATTAATTTATTATTTTTATAGTTAACAAAAGTGCAGGTAATGAGTATGGGTATTTGAGTACCCAGCAAGTAAGGGTACTGGTATTAGAATTACTATCCATGCGGGTATGAGTTAAAGCGTGGGTATGAGGACGAGTACTATATTATCATACTCAGACCCTACCAATTGCCATCCCTACATGGCGATGAAATTTAGGAATTCGATTTCGAAACCTTGTCTGCAATATTCATATGCAGGCTCAGATATATGATATGAAACCTGTTTTATGCGCCAATAGATCGAATTTACCGTTCAGTTTGGTAAGGGATAAATTGGGGGAGAGGGAGAAGAAATTGAGGGAAGAGAAGGAAGTGTGTGTATTTGGTGTGATAGAAATTTGTGAAGAAAGAAAAAATCAGTGGTGGGTCCCATGCCTGTAAATTTCTTAGCAAAAATGTGAAGAAAGGAAGAGAAATGTTGTATTGGTATGAGATAATTGTTGGATCAATATACCCTTCAATGTCATTTGAATGCCCTTGAAATCTTGAACCTGACCTGAACGTATGTGAATTCAAATGAGTTTAATATTTTTAATTAATTATACTTATTAATTCTTAAATTTAAATAGTTTTTAATAAATATTAAATTTGAGTTTTTTTACATAAATTAGTTAGCTATATTAAATATTTTGAATTTCTTTTTAAAATTTTGTTAAAAATATTTATTTAGGGTATTTTAGTCTTTATCAATTATATCTCTATTTCTTTCCACTCTATTTCACCCCTATTTCTCTCCTACCAAACAACTCAATTTTTTCGCTATTTCTCACATATTTCTCTCCACTCCATTTCTCTCTTCTCTATTTCTCTCCACTCTATTTCTTTCCACTCTACCAAACATACCCTATGTGATTGATAAATGATCAAAGTTTATCTCGAATTAAGTTGCTGAAAAGATCCATTTTGGTCACTGATTTTTGTTGCAGTAGAATCATAAAAATTGATGTCAATTCAGGGAAAAGCTTGAATCTAGTTGGCATTTTTTATTCGCGTAATGTAAAAAGAATGTTTCTAGAGTTCAGAATAAGGGATTGTTTTTATTTTTTAATCATAAAATTTTTATTTATTTTTATTTTTAACAATTTGTATAGGAAACAATAAAAAAATATCTTTTTTCAACTGATATATGTATAAATATTTGAATGTATACAATAAAATGAAAATAAGGTGATGTTTGTTAATTAAAAGTGAAAATAAAAAATAAAATGTAAAAAATATTTTGTCAAATAAAACAACTCTTAAAATAAGCCAGTTTAAGTTGGTGTGTTTTGACAATGTTGCAAATGAATATCTCAATGTTGGATAAAATAAGTTAAAATTTTAAAGAATTTAAAATGTAGAAGATATAAATATAAATTACATTAATTCAATTCTTCACTGGTATATTGTATTTTTATTACTAAAAATATAACTTACATTACTTCACTGGTATATTGTATTTTATTTTTAAAACTACTTGTCCAATGCGTTAGGTTCCTCTTTAAAAATATCTTCTCCGTGCATGTACTTTCTTTTTCTTTTTATATAAAACAATATCTTTTATGATTATGATCTTCTCCCGATCCCTTGTTCAATGCAATTGTCAAAATAATTACAAGGTATTTAGAGGCAATTAAGGGTGAGAGTAGGCTGGTCTAACTAGGTTTTGTAAGGTCTAACTTTGACATACTTCCTTAATTTAAGGCTTAAGAACGATTTATTTACTTGATGTAGCCTTTATTTAACAAGGTCATTTTGAAAGTACAATATAATTTGAAAGTTTGTTCAAAATTATTTTGTAATAAGACTTTTGAATAGACTATAAAGTCTATCTTTAAATAACAAATAGCTATAAGTGGTGTATTTGGAGGAAATTACGGGTGGAAATAGGCTAGTTTGACTAATGGTGGATAAAACATTTAACAAGGGGTTTAAACCATGGGAAAAGCCAAAAATAAACCCCGAAAAAACCTTTCTTGTAGTGTATGTTTATGCATGACTAATTATCCAAGCCTCTTTATTTGATGTATTTTGGCCCAAAACTCATTCAATTGTTACATCTTTAACTCAAGCATAACAACCCTCTTAAAATCCCCTCATTCTCCTTTCTTTCAAATCCCTTTAACCAAACAATATGTTAATCTTTTCCTCTACCAACAAAATCACATACAGTCACAATTCTTGTAGGAACTGCACTTTAAGAATAAAGAGAACAAACTGGATGTGTAGAAATCAAGAAATCACAACAAGAACTTGAAACAAGAATTTGCAAAGTAAAAACTATAATTCCGATTCAATCAAACTAGATTTCTTTTCATATTTTTTTCTTTTCACCTTTTCTTATACGTTTTCCCCCTTTTTTTTACACTTTTTTCTGTATTTTTTCTATGCATTTTTTTTCTTTAGTTCAGAAATGAAAGATAAGATCAGACACAAGGAGAAAAGATGAGCAAATTCTGGAGATGAAGAAGATGAATAGACACAAGAAGTAACACGCTTAGAGGAACAATCAATAGATTAGAATTGCAAATGAAATAAAAGATATAACCTGATTTTAGAGTTGAAACTCTGATAATTAAATGATGTGAACCTAAGAAGGTTTTAGAACCTATGAACCCACAACCTTTGAATTATACTTATCCTAAGAAAGCTAAAAGTTAGATTTAGATGATCTACTTGAACTCTTGAGTATAGGAAACAAGGACAAAAAGTTCTTAGGAATGATCAAGCCAGGCTTGATAAGTTAGGAAAAGTTCAATAAAGAATTGAGAGAAAATTTCCTCTCAAATGAAGTCTCAAAATTACCATTTGACATTCATCCTTTAATTACTAAGAGTTTTTTATATTTATTAAGACCAACTTAGCATTGTAATTGTTGACCTAAGGACTTAAATTAGACTTCAATATATCCTAGTGAAACATTATTACTCTTGGAAAACTAAAAGACACTTATAAATGAACCCTCTAAAAAATCAAGACACATAACTAAAATTCTAAAATTCATCCAAACATCATCTGAATGTAAAACATCATTTTACGCCCAAAACAAGATTAATTATTAAGGCTAAGTTAAGTGATGAGGACATGAGCAAAGGACTTGAAGCCCTTAAGAAACTTGGAGGACCCATGACTAGGGCGCAAGCAAGGAAAGCTAAGGAGGTCCTAAAAATTGTGATGGCAACCTTCAATCATAAAGGGACAAGTCTTAAAGAAGAGGATTGCAAGCTGGTTCATTGCCTCAAAATCAAAGAAGAGGGCGACATGGCTTTAAATGAAGTCCAGTTGCCAATAAAACCAAACTCCAATTGAAGACCAACCTTGAGGAAAGGGGGCGGCCAAGGTGGGGCGACCAAGGAGAAGGAGTTGCTGAATTTCTATTTTGTTTTATCGTTTTCAATAAAACCATGTGGCTATTACAAATTTACAAATTAAGTGGCTGGTTGTTACATAGAGCATTAATAGGAAATCAAGCTGAAATCGTTAAAAGGAGACATGGCTTTAAATGCATGGAAGTTACAAATTGAAGAGTTTGTTGGGCTGTTTCTCTTGGGCAATTAGTTGAGGCCAACATGTGAATAAAATGGATGAATCATGAGCATTCAAGGGGCGGCCAACATGTGATTAAAATGGTTGAATTATGATCATAAAGATGGGCGGCCAACATGTGATTAAATTAGGTGAATGAAGCCATTCAACGGAGCGGCCACACAAGTTAATTGCCTAGTTATTTTCATTCATTTGAAACATTATTTGGCTGTTTTATTTTGTTAATTGGGGAGGCCATTGTAAGGTTTATTTGGCTGAGTTGTATTTCCTTAATTAAGACTTTGATGGTTAGTCATAAGGGTATAATGGGGGGGGGGCTACATGGGTTAATTTTAGGCTATAGTTTAATTGTTTTAATTGAATGTCTCATGTTTTATTTTTAGTAGAATTAATAGGAGGAATTACAAGGCTGAATGACAAAGGCCATGCATGTTGCGCATGAAACTATTAAAGGGACATGCAAGGCATGCAAGAGGATTAAAAGTCTTATGCAAATTTTATCAATCAAAGAGAGTGTTTCTCTAATTTTCTTGCTTTGTCAAGAGTTGAGGTTTATCAAAGGTTTATCACCTTCATGTGTTTAATCTCAAGGACTTATCTTTCATCCTTGAAAGTGTGACATCCAAGTTATCTTCTTATTTCTAATTTCTTCTTTTCCTCACTATAATTTCTTTCCTAAATTTTGCTTCAAGTGTGTGCAAGAAATTTTACAAGTTTTGAGGCTGAATTGTTCAATTAAAGTTCAAATTTATTTCCAAAGGTTGAAACTCAAAAGTTCTTGATAAACAAAGAAAAGAAAATTGCAAAGGTAGAATCGAAAGAAAAATGTATGAAATTCAAGTGTCAAGTGAAGTATTCATGTTTTCAACCTTCTAAATTTCTAAGGTCCTAATTTCGAATCCTATTAAACCATAAGGATTCATATCATTTGGTCATCAGAGCTCCGGTTACTAGAAATTTCAAGGCTATTTCTGAATTCTTTCTTTCTGATATTTGCTATTTCTTCTTGTTATTCTTAGCTTTTCTTGCTTTTTTTTTTGTTTTTTCTTGACTGCACACAGGTTGGTGGATTTCTTAATATTTCCTCATTTTGATTTAGTAAGAATTCAAGAGGAATAGAGAGGAAAAGGCAAGAGAGTTACATTATAGTAAAAGCCAATTTGTTAAGTGCAAACACTAGAGTGTGGTGGGACTTTAAACAATTAACATAATTTTCTTGTTACTCTAATTTGTTATTTGATTATCATGGCAGAAAGGGTTGTTAAAATTCGTGATCTCCAGCAACAAATTGTTGCGCTTTCTCAACACTTGGAGAGAATGATGAAGCTACAATATGATGAGTTACATAACAGATTGGATCAGTTGGAGACCAAACCACCTGCAGGAGAAAGAGAAAGGCCGCATAGAAATGAGGGAAGAATAGAAGGAGTTAAGTTGAGCGTGCCACCTTTCAAAGGACGAAGTGATCCAGAAGCTTACTTGGAGTGGGAGCTCAAAATTGAGCATATTTTTGCTTGTAACAACTACACTGAGGAGCAAAAAGTAAAGCTTGCAGCTGCTGAATTTTCTGACTATGCTCTTATTTGGTGGAATAAATTTCAGAAAGAGAGGCTCAGGAATGAAGAGCCAATAGTGGAGACCTGGACAGAAATGAAAAGGGTTATGAGGAAGCGATATGTTCCATCCAGTTTCCAAAGAGACTTGAAGCTGACATTACAAAAGCTGACCCAAGGAAGCAAAGGAATTGAGGAGTTCTACAAGGAAATGGAAGTGCTTATGATGCAGGCCAAAATTGAGGAGGACCCTGAGGTAACCATGGCACGATTCCTTAATGGTTTGAATAATGATATTAGAGATATTGTAGAATTGCAGGAATATGTGGAGTTGGATGATTTGTTGCATAAAGCCATTTAAGTAGAGCAACAATTGAAAAGAAAAGGAACAGCCAGGAGAAGTTCTACCAATTTTCCCACAAATTGGAAGGACAAATTTAAGAAAGAAGGAGTTGAATTATCCAACCAGGGAGCGTCATCTTCTCAAGGAAAGACACCTCCAAAAGCTGCTGAAACGGTTCCTAAGAAAGGAAGAGATGTGAAATGTTTCAAATGCCAAGGTTTGGGACACTATGCCTATGAGTGTCCTACAAAGAAGACCATTCTTCTTAAGGACAATGGAGATTATACCAGCCAATCTGAAGATGAAAGGGAGGATATATATAGTGAAGATGATACCAAGGCTGATGTTGGAGAGATGTGCATGATCAAGAGACTCCTTGGAAGCCAAACCAAATACATGGAATCAAACCAGAGAGAGAACATTTTTCATACAAGGTGTTCTATCAATGGTAAGATATGTTTGGTAATAATTGATGGAGGAAGTTGTACTAATGTGGTTAGTACCAGATTGGTGTAAAAAATGAACATGGACACTAAACCATATCCTAGGCCATACAAACTTCAATGGCTTAGTGAGGGAGATGAGATGCACGTGAAACAACAAGTTGAAGTGCCATTTTCTATTGGAAAATATCAAGATAAAGTGTTGTGTGACGTAGTTCCAATGGAGGCCAACCATATTCTCTTCGGGAGGCTGTGGCAGTATGATACTAAAGCCATCCATGATGGTTACACTAACAAAATTTCTTTCATGTTTCAGGATAAAAAGATGGTTCTTAAACCTTTGTCACCAAAGGAAGTGAGTGAGGATCAAATAAAATTGAAAGAAAAGATAGCCAATGAGAGAAAGAGCGAAACACTTGAGAGTGCAGAGAGCAAAAAGAAAAAGAGTGAAATATTTTAGGGTAAACAACTTTGTTTAGCAAGAGAAAAGGAAGTGAGGAGAGTGCTTTGCGCAAGACAACCTTTCTACCTATTGATTTGTCAAAATCAATTGTTGCATGCTAACCAATTTGATAACTATGAGTTGCCTTCTTGTATTAAGTCTCTTTTACAGGAATTTAAAGATGTGTTTCCAGCTAATGTTCCCGATGGATTACCACCTTTGAGGGGGATTGAGCATCATATTGATCTCATTCCAGGGGCTTCTTTGCCCAACCGTCCAGCTTATAGAAGCAATCCACAAGAAACCAAAGAAATTGAAAAACAAGTGGCTGAGCTGATAAGCAAAGGGTGGGTGAGAAACAACATGAGTTCATGCGCTGTACCTGTCATATTGGTGCCAAAAAAAGATGGATCATGGAGAATGTGTTCTGATTGTAGAGCCATTAACAGCATCACCATCAAGTACCGTCATCCTATTCCCAGGTTAGATGATTTACTTGATGAACTTTATGGTGCATGTGTATTTTCAAAAATTGATCTTAAAAGTGGTTACAATTAGATTCACATAAGGGAAGGAGATGAATGGAAAACAGCCTTTAAAATTAAATATGGCTTGTATGAATGGTTGGTTATGCCATTTGGTTTGACCAATGCTCCTAGTACCTTCATGAGACTAATGAACCATGTTTTAAGGGAATTTATTGGAAAATTTGTGGTGGTATATTTTGATGATATTCTGATCTATAGAACTTGTTTAGACTTGCATGTTGAACATTTAAAATCTGTCTTAGATGTGCTTAGAAAAGAAAATTTGTATGCCAACCTTGAAAAATGCATCTTTTATACCGACCATGTTGTGTTCTTAGGATTTGTTGTGAGTTCTAAAGGGGTACAAGTGGATGAAGAAAAGGTAAAGGCCATTCAAGAACGACCAACGCCTAAAAATGTGAGTGAGGTAAGGAGTTTTCATGGATTAGTAAGTTTCTGTAGGAGATTTGTTAAGGACTTTAGTACTTTGGCTGCACCCCTAAATGAAATTGTTAAAAAGAATGTGGGATTTAAGTTGGGAGAGAAACAAGAGGCGACCTTTGCTGCCCTTAAACATAGGCTCACTAATGCGCCTATACTTGCCATGCCCAACTTTGCAAAATCTTTTGAAATAGAATGTGATGCATCAAATGTGGGCATATGGCTGTCTTGTTGCAAGAT
Source organism: Sesbania bispinosa (assembly GCA_026901365.1). Lineage (NCBI taxonomy): Eukaryota > Viridiplantae > Streptophyta > Magnoliopsida > Fabales > Fabaceae > Sesbania > Sesbania bispinosa. The sequence goes on from QLOH01000480.1 coordinate 16,423, forward strand.
GGGCACCCAATAGCTTATTTTAGTGAAAAATTAAGTGGGGCTGCACTTAATTATTCAACTTATGATAAGGAGTTGTATGCTTTGGTTAGAGCTCTAAAAACTTGGCAACATTATTTGTTACCCAAAGAGTTTGTCATACATAGTGATCATGAGTCCTTAAAATATTTGAAAGGACAAGGTAAGCTAAATAAAAGACATGCTAAATGGGTAGAATATTTAAAGCAATTTCCATATGTCATCAAGCACAAGAAAGGTAAGGAAAACATAGTAGCTGATGCACTTTCTAGGAGGCATGTTTTGCTTTCTATACTTGAGACTAAATTGTTTGGTCTTGAATCTCTAAAAGATTTGTATGAAAATGATGAGGATTTTGCTGAAATTTTTGTTGCATGTGAAAAATTTTCTGAAAATGGTTACTTTAGGCAAAATGGATTTTTGTTTAAAACAAACAAATTATGTGTGCCTAGAAGTTCCATTAGGGAATTGCTTTTGTGTGAATCACATGAAGGGGGCTTGATGGGGCATTTTGGGATTCAAAGACTTTGGAAATTTAACAAGAACATTTCTTTTGGCTCCACATGAAACATGATGTGCAAAAATTCTGTGACAATTGCATTGTTTATAAAAAGGCTAAATCTAAGGTTAAGCCTCATGGATTGTATACTCCTTTGCCTATACCAGAATTTCCTTGGACTGATATTTCTATGGACTTTGTTTTGGGGTTACCTAGAACAAAGAATGGAAAGGATTTTGTTTTTGTTGTTGTTGACAGGTTCTAAAAAATGGCGCATTTTATACCTTGCAAAAAGGTGGATGATGCTTGTCATATTGCTGAATTATTCTTCAAGGAAATTGTAAGGTTACATGGATTACCAAGAAGCATAGTGAGTAATAGAGATGCGAAATTTCTTTGTCATTTTTGGAGGACTTTGTTGGGTAAGATTGGTACTAAGTTGATGTTTTCTACTACTTGCCATCTACAAATTGATGGTCAAACAAAGGTAGTGAATAGAACATTAGGCACATTGCTTAGGACTATTTTAAAGAAAAATATTAAGTCTTGGGAGGAATGTTTGCCTCATGTTGAATTTGCTTACAATAGGGTTGTCCATAACACTACAAATTGTTCACCTTTTGAGATTGTTTATGGATTTAACCTTTTGACTCCTCTTGATTTACTGCCTTTGCCTAACATTTCAATGTTTAAGCATAAGGAGGCGCAGGCTAAGGCTGAGTATGTCAGAAAAATGCATGAACAAGTGAAGGCACAAATTGAAAAGAAAAATGAAAGTTATGCCAAGCAAGCCAACAAAGGAAGAAAGAAAGTGGTATTAAATCCTGGTGATTGGGTTTGGGTGCACATGAGAAAAGAAAGGTTTCCTGAACAAAGGAAATCAAAACTTTTACCAAGAGGAGATGGACCTTTTCAAGTGATAGAAAGGATCAATGATAATGCTTATAAGATTGATCTTCCTGGTGATTATAAGGTAAGTGCAACTTTCAATGTTTCTGACTTATCACTTTTTGATGCAGATGAAGGAGCTATTGAATGGAGGACAAATCCTCTTCAAGAGGGGGGGAGTGTTGAGGACATGAGCAAAGGACTTGAAGCCCTTAATAAACTTGGAGGACCCATGACTAGGGCGCAAGCAAGGAAAGCTAAGGAGGTCCTACAAATTATGATGGCAACCTTCAATCATAAAGGGACAAGTCTTAAAGAAGAGAATTGCAAGCTGGTTCATTGCCTCAAAATCAAAGAAGAGGGCGACATGGCTTTAAATGAAGTTCAATTTCCATTAAAACCAAACTCCAATTGAAGACCAACCTTGAGGAAAGGGGGCGGCCAAGATGGGGCGGCCAAGGAGAAGGAGTTGCTGAATTTCTGTTTTGTTTTATTGTTTTCAATAAAACCATGTGGCTGTTACAAATTTACAAATTAAGTGGCTGGTTGTTACAAAGAGAATTAATAGAAAATCAAGCTGAAACCGTTACAAGGAGACATGACTTTAAATGCATGGAAGTTACAAATTGAAGAGCTTGTTCGGTTGTTTCTCTTGGGCAATTAGTTGCGGCCAACATGTGAATAAAATGGATGAATCATGAGCATTCAAGGGGTGGCCAACATGTGACTAAAATGGCTGAATTATGATCATAAAGATGGGTGGCCAACATGTGATTAAATTGGGTGAATGAAGCCATTCAATGGACCGGCCACACAAGTTAATATCCTAGTTATTTTCATTCATTTGAAACATTATTTGACTGTTTTATTTTGTTAATTGGGGCGGCCATTGTAAGGTTTATTTGGCTGAGTTGTATTTCCTTAATTAAGACTTTGATGGTTAGTCATAATAAGGGTATAATGGGGGGGGGGCGCTACATGGGTTAATTTTAGGCTATAGTTTAATTGTTTTAATTGAATGTCTCATGTTTTATTTTTAGTAGAATTAATAGGAGGAGTTACAAGGCTGAATGACAAAGGCCATGCATGTTGCGCATGAAACTATTAAAGGGACATGCAAGGCATGCAAGAGGGTTAGAAGTCTTATGCAAATTTTATCAATCAAGAGAGTGTTTCTCTAATTTTCTTGCTTTGTCAAGAGTTGAGGTTTATCACCTTTGTGTGTTTAATCTCAAGGACTTATCTTTCATCCTTGAAAGTGTGACGTCCAAGTTATCTTATTTCTAATTTCTTCTTTTCCTCACTATAATTTCTTTCCCAAATTTTGCTTCAAGTGTGCCCAAGAAATTTTACAAGTTTTGAGGCTGAATTGTTCAATTAAAGTTCAAATTTATTTCCAAAGGTTGAAACTCAAAAGTTCTTGATAAACAAAGAAAAGAAAATTGCAAAGATAGAATCGAAAGAAAAATGTATGAAATTCAAGTGTCAAGTGAAGTATTCATGTTTTCAGCCTTCTAAATTTCTAAGGTCCTAATTTCGAATCCTATTAAACCATAAGGATTCATATCATTAAGTATGCCTATATGGATGACCTATGGTTAAAGCCTCTTAATTTGTTGTATTTTGGCCGAAAACTCTTTCAATAGCTTTATTTTTAGCCCAAACAACACTGAGGAGGTGATTATGTTCAAATGCAGTTTGGAGAGAGAATTTTGTTTCACCGAAATGTCTTGAACAAGCCCATTTAATACTTCCTTTAACTTAACCTGTGCTCTTGTAATTATTATTGGTCCATTTGGAATTTGCAAACGATCCCTTGAAAAGTTTGAATTAGCTTGCTCTTGATTCGCATCACAACTCGTCATTAGACAACATATGATAAGAAAAATTGTATCTTGACAATTCATATCACAAATTAAATCCTAGTTTTAACTTACAAAGTGTGCAAATGCCTAACAACTCAAGCGATTGATTACTTAGAGTGTGTTTGAGAGAGAAATTAAATCCTAGTTTTAACTTACAAAGTGTGCAAATGTCTAACAACTCAAGCGATTGATTACTTAGAGTGTGTTTGAGAGAGAAGGGGAAAGTAAAGGGAAGGAAGTGTTAGGAGGTAAAGGAAAAAGGAGGGGTGAGGGGAGAGAGTTTTGTAAACTACCTAAAATCACAAACACAAAGGGAGTGGAGAGTTTCCTATAATTCTTTCCCTTTCCTCCCTTCCCTTATTTTCTACCCTTCCTTCCCTTATTCTCTATCTCGCAAACACATCTAAGAAACTCTATTTTCTGTCTCAATGAGTCAAAGAAGAGCTCTATTATTTCTACAACCAATTCATATAATTATTATATAACACATTTTTTGTTTTTATTTTTTTTCATCTTATCACTTATCATTTCTCACATTGCTTCTTTCTTTTTCATTGTTGTAATAGATATTTTAGAATATATGGTTGTACAAATAACATTATTCAAACTAATATTAACTCATTTGAATACGCGCGACAGACCAACGTGGGAAGTGCAACCTTTAATGAACTAGAAAATGGAGAAAATAATTTTATTATTTTTACAAACTAAAAAAAAAAGTACAAAGGCAATTCAAGTATGAGTTTTGTAGAAACTAGCATACAATTTCTACTTTCCATAAACAAAAAGTCTAAACCAGTACATACAGCAGCCAGAACAAAATTAATATTTGAAACTTTAACACACACACACACATATATATGTTTAGAACCAAAGCCAATAAAATTGGCAATTTACTCACAGTTAATGACTGTTACTAAGCGGAAAAAGCCTGCTCCATCTTGTTGGCCATGAACTGGAGATAAGATTGAATATATGAGAGAAAGCCTTGAAATGTCCACCCTTCAATCGGATCACAGATAAAAGACCATTCGATCTTGCACACTGCAGGTCCTTTCTCATTACTGATGATTGGAAAAACTTTCATTGTGCCTACATAAGACTTGAATCCCATGTTGCTATCGATGACCTCATAGGTCATAGTGCGCTGGATTGGATCCATGATGAGTAATTTCTCTTTGGCCCATATGGTTGATACCTTGTGAGGATTAGCATCATCATCTCTTATGGTGGCAGCACAGTAGCGGATCAGGCCACCACCAACTCCCTCTACTTGATAGCTTGTATCAATAGGAAGCCACCTATGTATGTTGCAGAAATCTTCTAACAGAGGCCATATTTGATCTGCATTTGTGCCTGTAAGTTCAGCTGAGGTCTTGCCTTCCCATATTTGTTGGGATTCCTCTGCCATGTATATATGTGTGCGTTTGATCGAGGGCCAGAGAGATATATAGAGTTGCGAGAGAGAATTAATGGGAGATCGAGTATGTACTGAGAAGAAACACAAGGGGAAAACCTTCAAGTGTCTGTCTTCCTATACAGCTGGTAGAAAACTTCCCTTTCCCAAATATCAGATAACAAACTCTAAATCGTACGTTGACCAAAGAGAAATGCTTTATCTACACTAGTTAATTATCGTACACGGGACATACACTCAGTGCCAACGAGGATTAATAAATCACCCATAAGAATATAGATAACATTTTCATCCACCAACAAACATAACTTATAAAACGCATTTTTTCTCTTCATATCTCTCCATCACATCACCCATCACATTTCACATTTCTCTTTTTTCCCTCTTTTGTCTTTATAGCTCTCTATGTTGTACATTTGTTGTATAAACAACATTTCTCATTAGTATAATATATTTTGTACAATCCCGATTTTCCCACACTTGCATAATAAACACCCGTCACACACCTCACTTTTTTTTTATATGTGAACAGTACACAATGTTTTTTACAAAAAAGTCTGATCTTTTTTTTTTCTAAAAAAAAATTTATTACTGGTTAACCAGATTAATAACTTAGTTAATCACCAATTTAAATGGTATTAACCACATGCTTGAACAGTACTTTTTTTTGAATGTGAACAATACCTACTTTTTTTAAAAAAAAAATTATTGCCGGTTAACCAGATTAATAACCTAATTAAGTACCAACTTATATGGTATTAACCACATGCTCACTTGAAATCAAAATTAAAGGTTTGTCATTTTGAACAGTTATCCGAACTGATATCAATATTAACCATTTGAGCAACTTATTTAATCACGTAGTAACTCATAGTTAACCACCTTTTGCCTCACTTATAATTATTAACCAGATTAATAACATAGTTAACCACCAACTTATATGGTATTAACCACCTGTTCACTTGAAAACAAAGTTAAAGGTTTGTCATTTGAAGTTATCTGAACTTATATCAATATTAACCACTTGAGCAACTTATTTAACTACATAATAACTCACAGTTAACCATTTTTTGCCTCAGTTATAATTATTAACCAGATTAATAACACCGTTAACCACCAACTCATATGGTATTAACCACATGTTCACTTGAAAATAAATTATTCACCAGATTAATAACACAGTTAACCACCAACTTATATGGTATTAACCATTAACCAGATTAATAACACAATTAACCACTAACTTATATGGTATTAACCACATGTTCACTTAAAAACAAATTATTCACCAGATTAATAACACAGTTAACCACCAACTTATATGGTATTAACCACCTGTTTACTTGAAAACAAAGTTAAAGGTTTGTCATTTGAAGTTATCTGAACTGATATCAATATTAACCACTTGAGCAACTTATTTAACCACATATTAACACACGGTTAACCACCTTTTGTCTCACTTATAACTATTCGAAGTGATTAAATGTTAACCACTTGAGCAACTCATTTACCCACATATTACCTCACATTTAACTATTTTTGTCTACTAACTCACACTTAACCACTTTTTTGCCTCACTTGTAATTATGGTTAAGGCTATATAATTTGGTGGTTATCTATGTTGTCAATATGGTTAATTATAGATAGAATATTTTTTTAAAAAAAAATCAGATTTTTTTGTAAAAAAACATGTCACCGTTCACGTAAAAAAATTTTGGTAAAAAAAAAAAAGATGGGTGTGCCGTGGGTGGATACTGTGCGGGTGTGGAAAAAACATTTATGTATTTTGTAATGAGTAACCCAAAAAGCTTGTACGTCAAATATATATGAAGCGGTGGAAAAAAAATTTGAGTCACACACATTTTTTTTTTTTTACAATTTCAATCTACATTTTAATTTTTTTCTATCTCTTTTTTATTTTCTCATCGCATCAATTATCACATTTTTTTTCACTTTCTCTCTATTCATTTTTTTCTTTTTATCCCTCCCTTCTCTACACTTTCACCCTAAAATTTAAGTCTAGAAATATTATTTTCCACATTCATTTTTTCTACACTCCATTTTACATTTAATTTTTTCACCTCTCTCTTCCTTTCACATCATATCAATTATCATATATATTTTTACTCTCTCTTTATTTTTTTTTCCTTTTATTTCTCCTTTCCTACACTCCCTGCACCCAAAGGGTAAATATTTATCCTTTTGCTTAGTACCAACGTTATTTTGTACTTACAACAACACACCTATTTATTTTAAAATTTTAAAATTTTATGAGAAAGCCTTGTTAAGTCCCAAAAAAAGGAGTTTGATAAGTGTTGGTCCCAGAGGGAATCTAGAAGGGGGTTGAATAAATTCACAAAAACTTTTTCCTTTTTCTGAAATCAAAAAGCGTTTTTCCCCTTTCTAATTTGCCTTCAAGATTCTTTCAAATTTAGTTTTTAAAATATAAATTTTCAAAGTTTAAAATCAAATGTTGCAGCAGATCAATGAATTTGCAAAAGGTAATTGATTACCCATTTTGATACCGTGGGTAATTGATTACCAATTTGGATACAATGAATAATTGATTACCAAGATTGATTATTCAAGATTCATGATTCAATCTCCAATATCCAATTCAATATATCAGGAACAATCAATTACTCTTAACAATTCACAGAAATTATGCAGATCAAGATTCAAGTTTATATGCCAAGAAACTTAATTCAAAATAGAATAGGGATAAAGAAGATAACACAATCGTTTATACTGGTTCAGCCACAAAAGGGGCCTACATCCAGTTTACATTTAGCACACCACTAAATCTACTTTCACTATAGAATTGATTACAAACACCATACACATTCAATCCTAAAGAAAGACTTTCTAACAAACAAAGGTTTGACTCTTGCACCCCACAAGAGCATGTTCATCAATGACACCCCGTCATACGAACATCAACCTTACTCATAACACCCCGTCACAAGATTTCAAACAAATCTCTATGAACACCCTATTCAAGAGATAACACAAATCAAAAGTTAATAAGAACTAAGTTTAGATCGATAGCACCTTGATTGTGCAGATAAACTTCATGAGAATATCAAAAGCTTTCTTCCAATTGCCTAATCATCTTGGATTAAGAGTTCTTGAAAACTGCACATTTTTTGGACCTTGAGTAGCTTTCTTGGAGAGAATTTCTAAAAAGAATCTTGCATACTTTGTCACAATTCAACTTTTCTCTCTTGTTCTCTCTTAATTGATTTCGAAAATCACTTGTTAAAATAGTTTCTGATTAGTTAGATATTCAAAAGTTTGTTAAAAATTAGTTCGAAACAATTTTAAAAACGTCCAGTATTATGCAGACTCTGTGGTAATCGATACTAGCTTGGCTAATCGATTAAACCAGAGTGTATTGTTAAAGAACTCAAATATGATTATGCAGGTAATTGATTACCTACATCAGGTAATCAATTAAATCGATCCTGATCATGAATTTAGGCAGTTTTCAGTTTTGGGTCAACTTGGGGTCCATTACCAACTGAAGTAATTGATTAAACCAGTGGCAAATCAATACTTAGTTGAGTAATTTAGCTACCAAGCTATCCAAACTTGAAAACTCAATCATGAGCTCAATTTGCATAATCATAAACCAATCATGGACGAATTATCAAACATACATATTGCCTAAGACTAAAAATAGTCAATACAAGTGCCACATCTATTGAAACTTGTTTGGCACTGCAAAATGAATTGAAACATAAAACATCGACTTTCTACAACAAAACCAAAACAACTAATACATGAGAGACTTGACGAACAACTTGTGTCTTCCAATGTAGCTTAAATCCAACAATCTCCCCCTTTTTGGTTTTGATGTGCCAAACACTTTCAATAACAATTACGATGAGCAACATAAGCAATTGCTATTCCTTTATTCATATGTGTTTGTCATACAAATCACAATAATATTTCCATTCACAATATTTCCATATTCATTCATATGTATTCATTCATTATCTATCCCATTTTTATATCCATACACATCATATATCAATCACATTTGTATATCCATACACATCATATATCTATTAATTTTTTATTCTTCATATACTTCTTCCTTATTTTTCATATTCTCTTTTTCATATTCTTTTCTCCCCCTTTTGGCAAATAAAAACCAAAATATCAGAGAGAATTTCAATTCTATCATCTATTTACTGGTTATGTTATGCTATTCAATCATGCATATTAACATCTCAAACAAAAACCAGTAAACATAAACCACAATTGTCATGATTAAAGACACATAAGGAGCAGAGTAAATCAAAATTGTTCATATTACAGTACCAATAAGCAAAATGAAATGCAACCTAATATGAAAGACAATCAAAATAAAATTCTAAGAAACTGAAGCTCATCCTAAGCATTCGAAAACGAAACTTGAAGTTCATCTAGCCTTTCAGAGATAGCCTTAGCTCTGTCCTTCAGCTCTTGGTAATCTCTCTTCTGAGTTTCTGAAATTTCATTGAGTTTTTTTAGCACCATTTGTTCAAAGGCTGTGAACGGCTTAGGTTAAGACATTTCAGTATCTTAATCTTCATTTGCATTTCCAGAATTGTTTCCTTCAGCATTTACTTCTTCCTTATTTAACCATCCATGATCTATTTTTACTAACTTCATCATTATCATTGCTTTATCTTTAACATCATGTGCTTCCCTTGTTATGTCTCTTGATTCATTATTAGTATCAACTCTATAGTAATCAAGAAATTTTGAAACAGATACAACATAGGGACACTTGTAGTCAATTAACCTCAGAGTCTTCATCATTGTGTTGCAAATCACATCTATCCAATTTACTTTTATATAATTTTTAATAGCACAAATCATCATCATATCTTCTTCACTAGCCTGAGCATGATTGCTCCCCCTAGCAGCTATAATCCATGCTAAAGTGTAATGCAGTAACCTATCATCAACCTTCATTCTACCAGTATTAAAAACAAATTTCTTCTTTTCAGTCCTTTTTATGACTTGCTCTTCTTCCCAATCATTTGCATTCACCAACATAGACTTATACAATTCAAGCTTATTGTAATCAATGTCAAGTCTATTAAATTCATCCATATTAATTTTGATTCCACCAGCAGTAATTCCACCAATTTCCCTAAAGATTGACTCATTCATCCAAATCTTGGTCCTTTTTACCTCAGAAAACAGATTTCCATTTTCATCATAATAAAGATTTGAGTAAAACACCTTAACTAAATCAGGGTAATATTTTCCATTTAACTGAACAAATTTGCTAAGACTCGGTGACTCCAAATCTTCTTGAAAGGTAAAGCCATTTCTAGAAAGCCAAGAAAAAGAAAGAACCTTTGGAGAGATTATTTCCTTTCCTGCAAAGAAACTGAAGTAGGCAGTGGCTTGTTGCTCTGTAGAGAACCATGGATGAGTGTAGTTCAAAGCTCTTGGTAGTGATTCTTCAGCAGGGCGCTTTGAGGATTCGGGTTTTCGTACTGGAGTCGATTTGGGAGGACAAAATTCAACTTCGCTTGCGGTGTGCTTCACACGTTTGCCCTTTTTCTTACTTGATTCCTCCATTGTTGATTTAGGAAGGTTGAGAGGAATTGATTGATTTGAGAAATTTGTGAGAATGTGAAGGATTTTGGAGGTGGGTTTTCACTTAGGGTTTCAAGAATCGAGATTGAAATGAAGAGGGAAGGCTTTAAATCTCATCATTGGTTTCTCTGAAAGTGAGTGGGATGCTTCTGAGTCACAGGTAATCGATTATAGGAAGATGGTAATCGATTAACACAAACACAGATGAAAGGTAATTATTCCTTCCAGCAAGGTGATCGATTAACACAGATTGGTAATCGATTATCACAGACACGGATGCTAAGTATTCATTTCTCCAACAAGGTAATTGATTAACTCATGTTGGTAATCGATTAACACAGTGAGTTTGTATTTCTGCTGAAACACAGACTTCTTGGTCGATTACTTATGCAGGTAATCGATTATCCTCTTCCTAATATGCTTGAAAAACGGATTTTAATTCATTCTAATGAAAATTTTTCATGATTTTATGCTTATAATGAATGAAATGCACAATCATACACATAAATTTAACTTAGTAAACATAGAATTATAGATTAGTTAAGATCATACTCATTAAGTATACCAAGTTCCCTTCTTAGCTTGTAGAACATTTCTCTTGGCAATGGTTTAGTGAATATATCTGCTAGCTGAGATTCTGTGTCAACAAATTGTATTGTGCAATCTCCTTTCTCCACAAATCTCTTATGAAGTGATGACGAATTTCAATATACTTTGTTCTTGAGTGCAAGATTGGATTCTTTGTCAAGTTGATTGCACTTGTGTTGTCACAATATAATGGTATCTTGTCCATTTTTAGTCCAAAGTCATGTAACTGCTGTTTGAGCCATAGTGATTGTGCGCAACAACTCCCAACTACAATGTACTCTGCCTCAGCTGTTGAGAGTGCTACACATGCTTGTTTCTTATTGTGCCAAGATACTAGACTATTTCCAAACAAATGACATGTGCCACTTGTACTTTTTCTGTCTAACTTGCAACCTGCAAAATAAGAGTTAGAATAACCAACAAGTGTAGGATTTGTACCTTTAGGATACTAAAGACCAACGTCTAGAGTTTCCTTGAGATATTTGAAGATTCTTTTGATAGCATTCAGGTGTGATTCCTTAGGTGCTGTTTGATACCTAACACACAAACACACACTAAACATGATGTCGGGTCTACTTGTAGTTAAGTACAAAAGTGAACCTATCATCCCTCTATATTTGGTAATGTCTACAGATTTTCCTTGAACATCTGCATCTAAGTACCAATTTGATCCCATAGGAATGTTTGAGCTTTTGCAGCTTTCCATTTCAAATTTTTTAATGAGCTCTTTATTGTATTTTGATTGATGTAGAAAAATTCCCTTCTCCATCTGCTTAACTTGCACTCCAAGAAAGAAGCTTAATTCACCCATCATTGACATATCAAACTCCCCCTGCATTTTTGAGACAAAGTCCTCACAAAGAGAGTGATTAGATGAACCAAAAATTATGTCATCAACATACACTTGTACAAGAAGTATATCATTGGAAGTTTTCTTAATGAATAAGGTTTTATCTACTTTTCCTCTTTCAAAATTTTGAGATAAGAGAAACTTACTCAATCTTTCATACCATTGTCTAGGAGCTTGCTTAAGTCCATAAAGGACTTTCTTTAGCTTATAAACATGGTTAGGAAATTTATGATCAACAAAACTAGGTGGTTGAGAAACAAACACTTCTTCATCAATGAAACCATTCAAAAAGGCACTTTTCACATCCATTTGGTATAGCTTAAAATTATTTACACATGCAAATGTAAGAAGGTGCCCAACAGCTTCTAATCTAGAAACAGAAGCATATGTTTCACCAAAATCTATACCCTCTTGTTGATTATAGCCCTTAGCTACCAATCTAGCCTTATTTCTAGTTATTGATTCGATTTCATCAAGTTTGTTTCTAAACACCCATTTAGTACCTATGACATTCATATTTGATTTATAAGGCACTAGTTCCCAAACATCATTTCTCTTAAATTGATTCAACTCATCATGCATGGCCATCATCCAATATTCATCATTCAAAGCATTATCCACACAAGATGGTTCAATTTGAGATACAAATGCCATAGAGATTAAGAGAATGTCTAGTAGTTACTCCCTTTTCAATGTCACAAAGAATGTTGTCCAAAGAGAGATCCCTTGGCTTCCTCCATTCTTTGGGTAATGATTGTACTTCTTTCGGATCTTCATTTTGCTTAATTTCGATGTTTTCTTAATCATGAATTAATGGTATATTTAATGTACCTGCATCTTCTTCATCACATAGAGAGTTTCCCTTCTTGTAGGTGTTAGATTCATAAAAAAGCAACATGAATAGATTCTTCTACTATCAAAGATTTCTTATTAAAGACTCTATATGCCTTACTTGATGTAGAATATCCTAAAAACACTCCATTAGCTTTAGCATCAAATTTGCCAATATTATCCTTGTTATTAGTCAATATGAAACATTTACAGCCAAAAACTTTTAAATGAGATATATTTGGTTTCTTACCCTTGAAAAGCTCATATGGAGTCATTTTAAGAAAAGGACGAATCAAAATTCTATTCAGAACATAGCAAGCAGTACTTACAACATTAGCCCAAAAATACCTAGGTAAATCATTTTCATTAAGCATTTTCCTTGCTAGTTCAATTAATGATATATTTTTCATTTCCACAACTCTGTTCTGTTGAGGAGTTCTTGGAGCAGAAAAATTATGATCAATACCATTTTCATCACAAAACTTTTCAAATTCATCATTCTTAAATTCTCCTCCATGATCACTTCTCAAAGATTTAATTTTCAATTCTTTCTCATTTTGAATTCTTTTGGCAATTTTGATAAAAGCCTTAAAGGCATTGTTTTTAACAGATAAGAATGCAATCCATGTAAATCTAGAATAGTCATCAACTATTACTAAGACATATACACTACCACCTATTCTTATAGTTCTAGAAGGACCAAAGAGATTCATATGCCAAAGTTCAAGAGGTCTAGAGGTAGAAACAATTTTTATTGATTTAAAAAAAGCTCTAGACTGCTTTCCCTTTTGACATGCATCACATATTCCTTCTTTAGAGACCTTAAGATTAGGTAGTCCTTTAACAAGTTTCTTTGATGCAATCCTATTCAATTGTTCAAGATTAATATGTGCAATCCTCCTATGCCAAAGCCAAGACAAATCATCTTTTGATGTTAAACATGCAATGTTTGATGAGGAATGATCAATGTCAAGCACATATATTTCCTACCAACAAATATTATATTTTCAGATGCATCACATATTGTACATCATTCATGATTAAAGGAAATCTTATAGTTTTTATCACACAGTTAACTAATGCTCAATAGATTAAACTTTAGATCATCAACAAACAGAACATCATCAATTATAATGGAAGAATAGTTACCGATACTTCCAATACCAGGAATGCGACCTATAATGTTGTCACCATAAGTTACATACCCTCCTTCTCTTGCTTGTAGTGAGACAAATTTGCTCTTGTCTCCTGTCATGTGCCTAGAGCATACACTATCCAAGTACCATAGTGACTGCCTTGTCTTTAGGAACACCTACAAAACAAACAGAGATTTATTTTGGTACCCAAATGGATTTGGGTCCATTTGGATTAGTAGCACCACATGTTCCTTTGGGAATCCATAGGTATTTCCCACTAGGAACTCCATATTTCTTAATCTTGCAATTATAAGAAGATGACCTTTATAAGAACAATAATTGCAAGTAATAAAGGGTGCACTGGAAGTTTTTTTAAAATTGAAGAAATTTTTAAATGACTTTTCCTTCTTATCACAATTATAACCAATTCCAGCTTTATCTACTATGCATTTTTGTTTACCTAAAAGAGCATCAAGGTTAGCTCTTCCCATTGTAAAACTAGATAGTGCTTTAGTAAGATAAGCAATTTTAGATTCAAGCAACATACATGTTTTACATTTGGAAGGAGAAGCTATGTTACAAGAGGAAATATTTTTCAAATTTTTATTTTCACTTTTCAAATCATCTATTTCCTTTTGTAAATCATTAACTCTAGCTTCTAACCACTTGATCTTCTTTTTGTAAACATTATTGAAGAAACTTAATTTCTTAGCTTCTTCATGCAATTCAATAAAAGCATCTTGTAATTGATCATAATTAGTATCTATAGAACAGTCAGAGTAACTTACCTCACTTTCGGAATCAGTCTTTGTCATTAGGCAAAGATTTGCTTCATGATCACTTTCACTTTTACTTGATGTGGTTGAGGCATTGTCTTCCCATGCAATGTAAGCCTTTTTCCTTCTGTTTCTGAATTTTGATTTTGACTCATCATTGCTTTGCTTCCGTGCTAAGGTAGGACAATCTACCTTCATATGACCAGTTTTGCCGCATTCAAAACAAGTGAACTTAGGTGAGGAGGTTTCAACTTTCTTTGACTGTTTCCTTCCTTGGAATTGCTTGCTCTTGCCATTTTTCTTCTTCAAATATTTTCTGAACTTCCTTACCATCAGATTCAGATTTTCTGGTTCAGAGGCTTCATTACTTGTGCTATCATCAGTACTTGATTGCTCATTAGTTTTTAGAGTTAATCCTTTAACTTTCTTATCCTTTTGTTCTTCTCCCGTCATCCTAATCATATCCATCTCATATTCTCTCAATTTTCCAAATAATTCTACACTTGTCATGACCGCCAAATTTTTTGATTCGGTAATAGCTGTCACAGTTGGCTGCCACTTTCTGTTTAGAGACTTGAGGATCTTCACATTCAGCTCCTCTTCATTGAACACTTTTCCAAAACCCTTAAGATGATTGACAATGTGTGTTAATCTTTTATGCACATTGTTAAGATAAACTCACTCCTAATGTTTTTAATGAAGTCAAACCATCAAAGGAAAGAGATCATAAAAAGTAAAGTATCTTATGTGTCTTGTTATTACTAACTGTTTGCTCAAGTGTTGGAAGAATTCTATACTTTACAATTGTAGGATAAATCTCTTATACTAAGATGATGCCAAAGACATAAATCATCTCAAAATCATTCTTTGAAGCATGCAATGAGTAAATCCAGATCAAGAATTATCAAAGATAAAAACAATAACAAGAGCTGCTGAGCAAATGAGATCTAAAGTCAGACTCAGACACAGAGTCAGACTTAGATGCACAACTCATATGCAAGACTGAGACTCAGACACAAGCCTTAATGGAAGAACTGAGACTCAGATGAGAGCCCAAGACTGAGACCAAAACTCAGATGCAAGAATTGCCATAGGACAAAGCCTAAGACTCAGACTCAGCCTAAAGACAGAAGGTAGAAGAAGTCAACAAGAGTCAAGACAAGGACACTGCACACGCTGACATAAGGTAGAACGCTCAGAAGCTTTTTGGCAGGAAACTCTTCTCTCTCTGCAATGGACACAAACGACCATATAATGACTAGATTTATTTTAAATAAAGACCAGAATCAACAGTGAAGAAGAGAGAGAGAGAGACTACGCTGCACATTGAAAATCTTTGCATCTCAATCACATCTCAAGTCAGTCATAAGTCCTTCTCATCTCAGATCCAGTCTCAACTTGAGAACATATTCCGTAGTCTCATGTATTCTCTTTCAAGCTCATAAATTGTCTTACACTTGTAAAAAGAATACTTCTAGAAAACTTCACCGTGTATCCATACTTTGTATGTTGTAAGCTGGACCTTCATCATTCTATCAAATCTTTGTAAGCTGTCTCAGCTGAGATAGAGAGAGCCTAGTCTTAGTGTGAGTTGTAAGAAGCGTGAAGAGGCCTAGTGAAGAATATGTTAGAACCACAGGAAACACTAGAAAGGGGGGGGGTTGAATAGTGTTTTATAATTCTTTACATATTTTATGAAAACCTTTTAAACAAGCAAAATATTTAACAAACGTTTTGAGTAACTTGCTGAAAAATGATTTTTTCATATGTTAGAACCACAGGAAACACTAGAAGGGGGGTTGAATAGTGTTTTATAATTCTTTGCAGATTTTATGAAAACCTTTTAAACAAGCAAAGTATTTAACAAACGTTTTGAGCAACTTGTTGGAAAATGAATTTTTCAGAGACTTGATGAAATAATTCAGCAGATCCAATAAGATAACTTTTTGAAATAGTTTTACGTGAAAGACAAAGTTGTTTTGCTGCTCAGATTTATATTGTCACTTTTCTGAACCCTTCTTTGTTAGTTAAAATTGAATATAAAGAGATAAGGGTTGATAAAGCTTAGCCAAGAATTTATACTGGTTCACCCACTTCCACTGTGAGCTACATCCAATCCCAATGCCAACTAGCAAAGGAATTCCACTAATCTCAAGAGATTACAACGAGTATTCTTTGCTCACCTAGCCTCTCCAGGATCTACAACGAGTATTGTTTGAACACCTAGCCTCTCCAGGCTCAAAGCAAGTATTATTTGTTTCTCCAAGCCTCTCAGGCTCTCAGACACTCAAAAGTGTTTACAAGTGATATTTGTGGTTTAAGTAAATGAACTAAGCTAGCTCCTAACTTAAACACACTTGAATGTGTACAAAGATAACTGAGACAGAGCTCAGGATATGAAAGTTTCTATGTACAAAATACTATCAGAGAATAGTAGCAGAGTGTTGGCTCGATATAATTTCTTATTGAACTTGGTCGTTCTCTCTCTCTTCTATAAGTCCTTCATGATGCTATATATATAGAGTCTTGAAATAAAACCGTTGAGGAGAGCTCATTCACCATTGAGAGATAGCATTAAATGCTGTTTAAAACGTTGTGAAACAATCTCCTTAAAGCTTCTGACTTTTGAGACTTGCAGGTGTTGTAGTTTGTGATACTGCTCTGACACGTACAGCAGGTTCCTTTTTAAGGTAAGATGAATTTGACAGCTTAAAGGATCTCTGAAAATATTCCTTAAATGGATCAAATTTGCTTCAGACGTTAATGATGCATTGAAGTCTTGAGCAGACAGCTTTCAGACTTTAGTCAAATGCTATGTTGTAGGTCTTCAACAGTTCTTCTTTTAAAGGTGATTCTTGTAACACTTTGGAAGTTAGAGATGACTTCAGCAGGTCTTAGCTTTTCAGAAGGTTCCTCTCATCAGCAGGTTCAACTTCGGAGAGTTGATACATTTGAGGTTTCCTCTTTATAACGCTTGCTGAAACAATTAAGCAAAATACCTTCAAGTGATACTGTCCTTATAATAATTCCTTTAAATCAAATAATCCCTTTTTAAATCAAATTTGTTGTCTATTAAAACTTAGGATTTGTGAGTTCTTAAAACATTATTAATTTCTTTAATAACATTTTGAGCCTACACAAAATACTTGTTTCACAGCCAAGGTAGGAGAGCCTAAGCTTGGTGTGAGGGTGAGCCTGAAGAGGCAGCAAGAATACTTGTATTTGACAAGGTTGTCAATAGTGGAAATCTCACAAGTTGTGAGGACTGGACGTAGCCCAAGGAGTGGGTGAACCAAGATAAATCAGTGTGCATATCTTTCCCTTATCTCTTTATTTATATTGCACATTTTAATACCTGAGACGTATCTGTTTAAAACAAATTGTAATTACCTAAAATACTGAGTCTTAACTGCTGAGACTCACACTTGCATAATCAATAACTATATTAAATTGAGATAACATCTAATCTAATCTTTCTGAGCTTCCAAGTTATTATACTTGAGAACAAGTCTCAGCTTGAGCTTAAGATTTGCAGGAACAAAATTTTTAAAGTCTCTATTCAACCCCCCTTCTAGAGACAACCAGCCAACTTCAGTTGGTATCAAAGCTCGGCCTCCTAGGGTTGAGCACACCTACATGTGAAGAGGAAAAGATCCATGGCTGGACCAAGCATAAGTGTTTTCATTCCTAAAGGAGCATCCACCAATAGGCCCCTGCCTTTGATGGAACAAATTACTACTACTGGAAGGACAAAATGAGATTGTTCATTGAATCTCAACATGCTAATTTGTGGGAAATCATTGAACTAGGTCCCTACATGCCCTCCATCACTGATGAACTTGGTTTGAGAGCAGCAAAGCCTAGGGAATCCTGGACAGAAGCTGAGAAGGCCAGATATGTTCTCAACTCTAGAGCCAAATATATACTCACTTGTGCACTAAGTCGTAGTGAGTATGACAAAGTAGTTGGCTGTGCATCAACAAAAGAAATATGGGATGCACTTGAAATTGGGCAGGGGGAAAAAACCAAGTTAAAGAAGCCAAGATCAACATACTGGTCAGACAGTATGAGCTCTTCAAAATGAATGAAGATGAAGGCATTGAAGACATGGTAAGACGGTTCACAATCATTACCAATGATCTCAAATCCTTAGGAAGGACTTACTCAAATCAAGATATGGTAAGAAAAATCCTTAGAAGTCTGCCCAAGCCTTGGAGGCCTAAAGTCACAGCAATACAAGAAGCCAAGGATCTCAACACACTCAAACTGGATGAGCTTCTTGGATCACTCAAAGTACATGAGAATGAGCTCATGGAAGAGGATCACATCAGACGTCCAAAGACAATAGACCTAAAAGCCTCATCAAGCAGCTCCAAAGGTAAGAAGGTAAGCTCATTTTCAACAAGTCTCACTAAACTCATCTCATGACACAGATAGTGAAGAGGATGATGATGAGAATAAGATGGATGATGAGATATCCTTCATCTCAAGAAAGATCATACGCATATGGAGATCTAGAGGAAATGGAAGACGAAAGTTTCCATCCAGAAGAAGTGAGATTAAGGATGAGAAAAAAGGGAAAATCATTTGCTACGAATGCAACAAGCATGGACACATCAAAGCTGAGTGTCCCCAACTTAAGAGAAATACAAAAAGAAGCCCAAAGAAAAGAGCCATGATGGCTACATGGGATGATACAGAGGAAGAAGAAAGTCAGAATGATGAGTCAACCAATCTGTGCTTAATGGCCAATGGAGACTCCTCAGATGAAGAGGTATATGAATCTGACTCTGATATGATTCAAATCTTCTTGCATCAAAAAGTTATTTATTAAAATCTGAGTTAAACACAACTATAGAAAAGATTAAGTTTCTTGAAAAGGAGAATGAGGGTTTGAATCATAAAAATAGTAGCCTTATGTTGTCTCACATGAAGCTATCTGAGCGCATCAAAGCTCAGACTCAAACTCAAGCTGAGCTGGAATCAAGAAATCTTCTTGAAGAAAATAGAAAGCTCAAAGCTCAAAACATAACTCTCATAGATGATCTTACCAAATTTGTAAAAGGTACAAAAAACCTTGAGAGACTGATTGGATCTCAAAAAGGAATTTTTGATAAGGCTGGATTAGGGTATGAGAAGTCTACAAATGAAGTTTGTTACAAAAACTTTTTTATTCCATCAAGGAAGCGTAAAAAGAGATGCTCTTGCTTATGTAAATTTGGCCATAAGACTTTAGACTGCCACATGAGACAAGTAGCAGTAAAGAGAAAGGCATCTAATCACATAGGACCCAAATACAAGTGGGTACCTAAAGCTAAATTTCATTGTGATGCAGATGTGCCTAGCAGCAGCAAGATTAAAAAGGATGTGGATGTTGGACAGTGGGTGCTCAAGGTACATGACAGGGGACAAAAGCAAGTTCCTGTCCCTTGAAGAAAAGGCTTCTGGAGTTGTCTCATTTGGAGACAACAACAAAGCTCAGATCAAGGGCATTGGTAATATTAGTAAGACAAACTCAGCTCGGATTGAGAATGTTTACTTTGTTGAGGGTTTGAAACATAACTTTCTTAGTATAAGTCAGCTATGTGATAATGGTTATCATGTAAATTTCCAGTCCACCTTCTGTGAGATCATAGACTCTAAGACTGGACAAACTATTTTCTCAGGAGAAAGAAACAAAAATCTTTACTTAGTCTCACTTGATAGTTTATCTGATCTCACTTGTTTTGTGTCTCATGACCATAAGAAATGGCTATGGCACAAGAGAGTTGGACACATCAACATGAGAACCATAAGTCAGCTTGCAAATTAGTCTCTTGTCAAAGGTTTGCCTAAAATAAAATTTGACAAAGACATGATGATATGTGAGTCTTGCACAAAAAGCAAGCATACTAAGTCAAGCATCAAACCTAAGTCTCATGTAAGTACCACTAGACCTCTTGAGATACTCCACATTGATTTATTTAGACCTACTAAGATTGCCAGCCTTAGTTGCAAAAAATATGGTTTTGTAATAGTAGATGACTACTCAAGATACACCTAGGTTAATGATGGCACCTGTCAGTAGAACTCTGGGCTGACAGCTGAAAGCTAGGATCAAGCATGGAGCTGCTAGAATTACTTGGAGCTGAATCAAGCATGAGTCACCCTCAACATGATCAACCCATTGACCTTTGACCATGGGCTCAAGTCAACATTCTAGACTCCACCTAATTAGGATTAATAAAAGTAGGATTAATTTTAGGATTATGATGTAATTAGGACATACTTGTAATTTTCCCTTTTTCCTCCTATTTTGGACGCTAATTTGGGGTGTTATTGGCTTAAGTGATAGCTTAGCCAATTAACCTTGGGGTCTTGGGTTCAAGACCCACTTAGATGGCTTTTTCACTCATCTTTTATTTTTCCCATTTTCCCTCTCTTTTGGCCGCCCCCTTCCCACTATAAATAGGGAGGCTCCTCTCTTGTAATTACAACTTTGATGAAATTAGTAAAGGCATTATGCCCATTTTTCTCCTCAAGTGTGAGTTGAGAGTAGGCTTGGTGGTTCTTGCTTAAACCAACCAGATACTTATCTGATTCTCCTGAATCAGTGGCGTCTATCATTGGACTTATCTGCTGTGGGTGGATTCTTGCTTCAGTGGCGTCCCAACCATCTCTTTCTCTCCCACTTTTTCTTTCATTTTCCCTTATTTTTTTTCATTTTCTCACGGTTTTCTACTTGCTGTTCCAGCCGCACAATTGCTTGATTTTTATGATCCTAACCGATTGTTTTTGCTCAATTCTAGATCCGTACCCATCCAACTATCAATTGGTATTAGAGCTTTGTTGAATTGAGTAATTTTGGAGCATTTTTGGGGTTGTTTTGGGCGCTGCACTTGGCTGTTCTTGGTGCAGAATTTTCATCAAAAAATAGTGTAATTCATCTCTTTGTTTCAATTGTAACTTGGACTCTGAACTTTTCTCAGGCCCGAGGTGCCTTTCTGCTGCTGTAAGCATTGTTTGATTGCTTGTTCTTTGCGTGAATTCTTGCTAGTATGGGGCTGTTTTTGGGCCGCTAATCCCACCCCTTAGGTGTTTGTTAAAATGCCTATTCCAATTGCTCGTACTTGTTCTTGAGCGATTCTTGCAAATTGTCTGCTATAACTGCTTGTTTGTTGGTGAAGTGTGGTAAGAGGAGGCATTGTTGTCTTCATTTTACTAAAGATCATTCACCTACATTTTCTCCCCTTCACCATTACTTGTTCATCCCCCATATTCATCTCTTTACTTTCCACTTTTAATTTTCCGCCATTTAATTTCAGCTTCTCCCCATCCTTTTAATTTCTGCCATCCCCTTTACTTTCTGCCATTTAATTTTTATCCTCCCCATCCTTTTAGTTTCTGCCATCCCCTTTTACATTCTGTTATTTAATTTCAGTCCTTCCCATCCTTTTAATTTCTGCCATCCCCTCTACATTTCTGCTATTTACATTTCTGCTCTCCCCATCCTTTTAATTTCTGTCATCCCCTCTATTTTCTGCCATTTACATTCTGCCATTTAAATTTCTGTCCTCCCCCTATACTTTCTGCCATTTACATTCTTCCATTTACATTTCTGTCATCCCCATCCTTTTAATTTCAGTTTCCCCCTTTATTTCATTTTGCGCAATTTTCTTCATATTTTTGCCATTTTATGCGCATTTCTTGAGCTCTGTTTTGTTCAATTTTCTACTCCTATTCTGTTTGTCTGTTTGGCATTTTGATTGCAAAATTGAATTGACTGCTATCTCTACCTTCGACTTTCCCTGTTTGTTTGTGCAAAACGCTCACCATTTGGCTGATTTTTGGTTCATAGAGTTGGAAGATCAACAAATTTCCAATTGTTGATTTTCCTTCAAAATTTAATTTCCATCTTAAAATTAAACCAAGCATGTTTCTGTGACCGTATTGTGTTTGTATAATTAACAAGGAAGTGCTAAGCAATTTTTTCTGAATTTTTTGAAATCAGGTTGCCATACCGTTTTATTTTACAGTTTTTAGAATTCAGCCTGTTTGTTTTGTTTTTCTGGTTCCATTTGGACCAGTTTAGTGTCAAAAATCTCAAAAAAATTACATTAGGTGCAGTTTAGTTTTATGTAATTTTGTACAAATTTCTGTAATATTCTATTGGGGAAAAAGCCAAAAAGAAAGAAAAGAGGCAAAGAAAAATACAAAAAAATTATATTGGCAAAAATACAAAAAGAGGTGTAAAAAGCAAAAAGGGTGCAAAAGTCAACAACAAGGGAAAAAGTCAAAAGACAACCAAAAAGTAAAAAAAAATTCAGAAAAATAGAGAAAAATAAAAAGAACAACAAAAAGAAAGTATCCCAACAATACAGTTGACAATTTACTGTAATTTTCTTCATTTCTCTGTATACTGTAAATTGAGTTGTAATTGCTATTTTTCTAAAACAACAAATTTTGGCAACTCTTTTAAAAAATATCACCAAAAACAATTCTCTTTGCAATTTCTTTTGTCTTGTCTTGTTTGCACTCCAATCTTGTGTATAAGCTTTCTTGAGTGCTTGCTTTTCTTGCTTGTCTCATCAATTCTTTGTTTTGTCTTAGGAAATTCCAATCCTCTTTCAGTAGATATTTTCTTTTTGTTCGTGCGCTTATATTTGGGAAGGGTTAAGACTTAGTCTCACTGTTGGTATTTGCAAGATCAAACCAACCTCAACCGAGTAGAAGAGGCAAGAGAGTTTTCATTATAGAAAAATCCAAAAAGAGTGACATACATGAGTGTTACATTCCATTGAGTGTAAACACTTAGTTGAGTGGAAAGGTCCATTTTAAAAATCATAAACTTAAAAACAATGGGTAGTAGGAACTCACCACCTCCTTCACCTAGGACTTTAAGATATAGAGCCGAGTTGCAACATGCAATTCAAGACATGGCCAGAATGATGAGGCGTGAGATGAATGAGCTTAGGCAAGAGTTAAGTGGGAATAGGAGGGAGAGAAGACACTCTTCTCGAGAAGGAGGAAGTGAGAGTAGATATAGCATAGTAAGAAGTGAGGATAGGTACCACCCTAAGAGTAGTGAGGGAGAGAGACATACAAGTCATACTTTTAGGAGAAGGGAAGTAGGAAATAGAGGACATAGGAGATCTAAGAGGCGTGAAAGGAATAGAGGAGAGATCTATGAGGAAGAACCTAGGAGGCATAGAGAAGAGTACTTTGAGGAAGAACCTATGAGGTATAGAGAAGAGTACTATGAGGGAGAACCTAGGAGATTTAGAGAAGCATACTATGAAGATACCCATAGAAGGCCTAGGAGAGAGCATAGGAGGGAAGAAGAGCCTAAAAGGGAACAAGGGTTCAAGGGGGTCAAAATAGAAGTCCCAACATTCAATGGAAGGAATGATGTTGAACAATACCTAGAATGGGAACTTAAAATTGAACAAATTTTTAGTTGTCATAGGTATAGGGAAGAAGAGAAAGTTAAGATAGCCTCTCTTGAATTCAAACATTATGCCTTGGTTTGGTGGCATCAGCTTCAAGCTGATAGAAGAAGGTGCAATGCTCCTTTGGTTTCCTCTTGGGAGGAAATGAAATCCATCATGAGAAAGAGGTTCATACCTCAACACTACACTAGGGAGTTGCACATTAAACTCCAAACTCTTAAGCAAGGTTCTAAGAGTGTAGATGAGTATTTTAAGGAAATGGAACTTGCTTTGATAAGGGCAAACATAGTTGAGGATAGTGAAGCAACTATGGCTAGGTTTATCAATGGACTTAATTTCGACATAAGGGACATAATGGAGTTGTATCCTTATGTTGAAATTGAGGACTTGGTACACCAAGCCATTAAAATTGAAACTCAACTAAAAAGAAAGGGCAACTATAAAAGAAGTAATTCTAGTTATACAACTAGGATCAAACAAACCCTAAAGAAAGATGAGGGAAAAGGCCAAGAGAAGGAAGAACCTAAGGGTTCTAGGGTTTCTCCTAACCCACCTCCTTCTACAAAACAAAAAGAGGATCCCTCCACTTCCACAAGAAACATCAAATGTTTCAAGTGTGATGGAATGGGACACATAGCTTCCCAATGCCCAAATAGGAGGGCGATGTTGTTAAAGGAAAATGGTGAATACACTAGTGCTAGTGAAGATGAACTTAGTAAAGAGGAAAAAGAAACTAGTGAAGAGGAAAATGAGGTTAAGAAAGAAGTGTTCAGGGCCGAGGGAAAACTTTGTATGGTGATCAGATCCTTAGGAAACCAAATCATTAGAGAGGATGAGCAAAGACAAACTGTCTTCCACACTAGGTGCATGGTTGAGGGACGAATTTGTTCCCTAATTGTGGATAGTGGAAGTTGCACTAACATTGCAAGTGCAAGAATGGTAGAGAAACTTGGGTTGTCTTCCACTCCCCACCCCAGGCCATACAAGTTATCTTGGATATGTGATGATGGGGAAATGGAAGTAAATAAGCAAACTCTCATCTCTATTTCCATAGGTGACTATGATGTTAATATTTTATTCGATGTTGTACCAATGGATGCCACACATATCTTGTTGGGTAGGCCTTGGCAGTTTGATAAGAGAACCATCCATGATGGGCACTCTAATCAAATATCTTTTAAACATGATGGAGCTAAAATCACTTTGATGCCAATGTCAATCCAAGAAATATGTGAGGATCAAGCTCACATGAAGAGAGAGATTGAACTTGAAAAAATTAAGAAACTAAAAATAGAAGGTGAGGATAAAAGAAAAAGGAAGGAAGAATCATCAAGAATGATGGTAGAAAAGGTGAAAACAAAAGAAAAACAAAAAAAATAAAAGGGAGGCAATGTTACTACTTCACCAATTTAAGACTGCTGACCTTAGTTGTTTTGAAGGAGAACAAGAAAAGGAACTGCTGACCAAGGAAAGAGGAAGTAGCGACACTACAAGGGAGTTTCCTCAACCCTTTTCTCCTTTTTCTTCTTTTTCTTCTTCTTCTTCTCCTTCTTCTTCTTCTCATCTTTCTTTCCCTACTCTTTCTTCTCTCAAAGATCCCTACATGATTCCCAAGTATTATTGTTATGAGCATTAGAGACTAAATGCTTGGGAATAACGAGTCTTCTTTTGTTGGCTAAGGTTGCATGAGGGTGTCCATGATTGAAGACCTAGCAAGGACTTACGAGTCCTAAAGGGGAGTCTCCACCTTCTCCTCTTGTCATTAATTCCTATTACTCTCTTCTACCCCTTATACTCTTTTGAACTTTCAGATTTGAAGACAAATGCTCTTCAAGGGGGAGGGAATGATGGCACCTGTCAGTAGAACTTTGGGCTAACAGCTGAAAGTTAGGATCAAGCATGGAGCTGCTAGAATTACTTAGAGCTGAACCAAGCATGAGTCACCCTCAACATGATCAACCCATTAACCTTTGACCATGGGCTTAAGTAAACATTCTAGACTCCACCTAATTAGGATTAATAAAAGTAGGATTAATTTTAGGATTATGATGTGATGTGGACATCAATAAGGCAGTCAGCAGGTTGGTTGGGCCCATGACAAGGGCACAAGCTAGGAAGGCCAAGGAGGCACTTCAAGTCATCATTAAAGAAGTTCCAACTCAAAGTGTGCAAAACATTAATGAAAGTCCTAAGTTCATTAATTGCACTCAAGTTGAAGAGGAAAGCTTAATTGATGAAGAATCAGTTGCATTTAATGCAACTGATAAATGAAGCATTTGCATGCCATTGATGTGGCATTGTGGGCGGCCACATGGGATGTTGGGGGGCGGCCATATGGATTAAATTGGCTGAATTATTTTTGCTTTCAATAAGAAATAGGAGTTACAAACTTGAGTTATTGTTTTGATGGTTACAAAGACAAGTGTGTAATGGTGATCAAAGGCATTTAAAGCCTTGTCTTATAGCCGTTGGAGGAGGCTCTTTGTGCGCATGAATCTAGCCACATTTTGGAGCTTCATGTTGCGGCCAACATGTGTAAAATATGGCTGATTCCTTAGTCATACAAGTGGGGCCAAGTCATGAAGAAGAAGGCTACATAGAAGCATGGAATCTTGAGGAATGAGGCTAGTTGGTGCGGCTACTTTAAGGCTGAATGAATGGCCTCTTTATCTCATGTTTGGAGGTTATTTTTCAAGGTTTAATGTAGCTAACATGTGCCTAAATTCTGGTTGATTATTTGCGGCTAGGTGAACTCCTATAGGGTGCATTTTACTAGGTTTATTGTAGGGTTAACTTAGGAATGCATGGAAATTGTACTTGGGGCTATTTTGGGCGTGGGCTTAGTGGGCTTTTGAGTGAGCAACTCAGCTGAATGCAAACCCTAAAGATGTCATGTAAATCCTATAATACATGCTTCATGCATGCACAAAATAAGATTGATGAATTATGCAAATTGCTGCTGCGACACCCTTAGTTATACCGCTAAGAATGTCACATATGACACGTGACCAACGAACTTACTGTTTTCAAAAACGTCAAAATACAGAATTTTTTTTTTTTTGAAAAGGGTTTAGGTGTCATTGGCCTATTACCCTCTCTAGCTTTATTTTAAGTACTTATGAAATATCCTTTCCTTAAATTTAAAACTCATTTTTCCGAAAACATCTAGATGCTTATTACCGCGCCTACCTACACAGCATACACATAGTTATAAAATGAATCATAAGGAAGGAAACATCATAAATATACATATATACATACATACATCACGGTGTCGACGTACTTTTTGAGCCAACAAGGCAACCACGCAAAACATGAGTTCCAGTAGTAGACTAAAATAAATAAGACCTCAACAAAATACAAAACAAGAGGTCGCTAGATCAGAGCTGCCACTACCTAGACTCAACACAACCTAGTCCTTCTCAGGTACAGGAGGAAGTCTGGGGTGCGTGATGATGACACAGACTCCCCCTCCATAGAACTCACACCTGCGCGGGATACTCGTCGCCCACCGGGTGCCCCTCGGCAACCATCTGAGTCGCACCTGCATTGACGTCATGACGGAAGTCCTCGATACCGACTATCAACGTGACGAGAAGAGCATAGAAAGAAAACATAGAACAGGAGGGTGAGAACATCGCATGAACTCACAGCATGTAGGATACAGCAAACTAGAGCACACACAGAGGCAATCCACACAGTCGAATCAATAAGCAATCACGACATCTCATTATGGTGTACTCATATGAACGCAACTCTACTATTATAATGTAATATCTAATGCATGCGGGCCCAGGGAAACATCACCATCGGTAGAGCACATAGCAGCTGCCCGACCATATATACACAGCACGTCAGGAGTTAGAGTCTGTACTAGCATTGGTACAAAGAGCATTGCTCATACATTTTGGCCAAATCATTTAAGCGTTCTTCCAGACAATCTCAACTGACCCGAAAATCATGAGAGCGACAGGAATAGCTAAGCTGGGTTCCCCAATCTCGACAGTAGGGAGCTAATCTACGTCCCCTGAGATCTTCCGGGAGCTAGGCTATCCTCAGGGCTGGCGTCCCTTTTGAGGACCCACTGGCGTTCTTTGCAAAACCCAGTTGCACCCTTCCCAACCGATTTCACACTGTACCAAGTGCTACTGTCATATAGGTCATAAGGTTTTCAACCTCGAACATCAACAATGCTTCATGATGCATGTCACACAACAATGCTCACAACATTCACATCCTTACAGGCAAAGCCCATTGAACCATTCAACGTCACCACATCCCCGTGGCACGGCCCGAATTCAATGTCTTTCCTTCAAGGAAAAATCGAACCCTACCTTGGGTTGGAACCACACTCTCTCACTAAGCTTCTCAAGTTTTATGAAGAAAGAGTGTGTTTGTTATAGCCTTTTAAGGTAGTTTGTACTAATGTTCTTGATAATCATGTCCACTTAAGTCCTATAATTTACTAAGACTTATGATTGTGTCTTATGGATAGCATTGCTTATCCTAATTCCTCTTGTATGACTAATTAAGATTAAGTTTAATCTTTAATTACAATTAGTTTTCATTAACTGAACTATAATTAGTCTTAATCTTCTTTAATTAAGTCTTAATCCTTACTTAAGATCCTAATTAATTCCTAATTATTCCTTAATCTCTTCCTTAATCTTGGATTAAGCTTTTAATTATATTTGATTAAGGTTAATTAATTTTAGCCTTAATTTATTATTCTTTACTTAATTAACTTAAGTAGATTAGGTTAATTAACTTAGATAGCTAAATTAGCCAAGTCCAATAATTAACTCTTGAGTTTTAATCTTAATAACTTGGATTAGAGTTGAAGTCCAACTCCAATTAACTTTAATTTCATAATCTAATCTTGATTGACTTTTAATGAGTCTTTAACTCCTTTTCTTAAAAGTTTTTAAACTTAAATTAAAAGCCTAAAGGTTTTATAACTCTTAGGAACTTATTTTTAGTCATGGCAACCTAAAATATTGACCTTTAAGTTGACTTTTACTTGGTTGGAATTGGAAATCCGAATTTGTTTTATTTATTTTTAAAGACTCATTCTTAATTGCACTTTAGTCCTTTTACTTGTAAAATTGCTTCTTAGTCCTTTTGGACCACCAAAGCCCATAAACATGTTTTCAACATACCCTTGACCTTTTTAAGATCAAAAAGGTATTCTTGATGAGTTTCATCAAGAACAACTTATGAACATCAAGAACAACTTGAATGTTCATCAAAACTTCAAATTTTTCACAACATCCAATCTTCACCAAAACTTCACACATTCATCAACAAACAATCTAAATGCCAAATATCATAGTAATCCACTCAAAATCATCCATATACACATTAAAGTTCATAACTCCATTTTCAAGCTCATAAACACTATTTTTCAAAGATCAATCATCCAAAACAATTGTATACCTTCAACCAACTTCATGCATGTTCATAGATTCATCATACAAACACATTCCAAGCACCAAAAAATTTTTGAAACACATGCAGCCCCAAAATCCCTCAAGGCCGAGAGCTATTAGAGGAAAAAGGGGAAAATTTTTCCAAAATTGTTTCTTGGCTTGCATGCACCAACAATCACAATCCAAACACATTCCAAGCATCAAAATAAACTTAAAAACATGTACACAACCCAGCTCCAAGAATCCGAAACATTTTCTCAAAGAAAAGCTCAAAAAGTGATTTTTTTCAAGGAGAACAAGAGTAAAAACAAGGATTTTAAGGGCAAATCCTTGACTCTAGTTACCAATCCCACTAGAGTTCAAGTTCTCCCCCCCTTTACCTAAGGAATTTTCTGTAAAAATAAGGTGCAGTAACAGCCCCAAAAACAGCTCCAAGATCCTCCTCTTGATCACCAACAAGGACTTCTACAAGGTTGGAGGCTAGGTGTTTAAGCTTAGGTTCAAAAATGGAACCTTTGGCTTGAATGTGTTTGGAAGAAAAATGGAAAACTTGAGAGAAAATGGGAAGGAAGCTCACAGCTGCAAGTGGATGAGAATGAGTGAAATGAGAGAAAAAAATTCTGGTTTGCATGTGAAAGGAAAGGAAGAAGAAGTGGAGTTTTTGCTTTAGGAAACATAAATGACACATGACTTATTTGCTTGCACACTTGTCTTGTAAGGAAGGGGAAAATTTTACAAGTGTCTCCCATGCACATTATTCTGCATGCACGGCTGTTATGATGTGTCAAGGTGAGTCAGTGTAAATTTTTCTGGCCCGGATCAAGAGTATTCGGGCCCGGTTCAAGGGACAGGAGGGGCAAAAGGTCATTTTCACAAAAAACCCCAAAAATTCCCAAAAATTCCCTAAAAATAGGAAATTTAATTCTAATCCAAAAATATAAATTTTGATGATTAAAAATAATTTTAATCACTCAAAATCCAATAAAACACTCAAAACGGCAAAAACGGCAAAACGGTAAAAACGCGGGTGTTACATCTCTCCCCCTCTTAAAAGAAATTTCGTCCTCGAAATTTGTGCGTACCTTCTTAAAATAAATGAGGATGGGACTTCTTCATTTGCTCTTCCAACTCCCAGGTTGCATTCCCCTCATCGGTTGCACTCCAAATAACTTTCACCAACGGAATCTCTTTTCCTCTCAACTGCTTGATCCTTCGGTCTCCGATTCGCACAGGTAATACCTCATAAGTCAAGTTTTCTTTTAATTGTATTACGTCGGGTTCTATGACGTGCGAAGGGTCAGGAATATACTTTCGGAGTTGTGACACATGGAACACATTATGAAGATTAGAAAGAAAAGGTGGCAAAGCAATTTGGTAAGCAACAAGACCAATTCTTTTCAAAATTTGGTAAGGACCAATGATTTTAGGCGTAAGCTTTCGAGATCGCATTGCCCTACCAACCCCAGTCGTTGGTGTAACTCTCAAAAATACGTGATCTCCTTCTTTGAATTCAAGGGGTTTCCTCCTCCGATCATAGTAACTCTTATGCCTGCTCTGTGATATTTTCATCCCTTCCTGAATCATCTTGATCTTTTCCGTGGTTTGCTGAATCATCTCAGGCCCCAACACTAGGCCATCACCAGATTCAAACCAATACAAAGGTGTTATACACTTTCTACCATACAGGGCTTCATATGGTGCCATTCCAATACTAGAATGAAAACTATTGTTGTAGGTGAACTCGATCAGTGCCAACAACTGATCCCAACTTTCCTTGTGTTCTAACACACATGCCCTCAGCAAATCCTCTAGGGATTGGATAGTCTGCTCAGACTGACCATCTCTTTGAGGGTGATATGATGAACTAAGCCTCAACTTGGTTCCTAAAGCTTGTTGCAGACTACCCCAAAATCTGGATGTAAACCTAGGGTCTCTATCTGACATTATGCTAGACGGAAGCCCATGTAGTCTTATTACTTCCTTAATATACAATTGGGTCAACTTTTC
This sequence comes from Sesbania bispinosa, assembly GCA_026901365.1. NCBI lineage: Eukaryota > Viridiplantae > Streptophyta > Magnoliopsida > Fabales > Fabaceae > Sesbania > Sesbania bispinosa. Next base: position 47,753 of record QLOH01000480.1, read on the forward strand.
TAGAGAAAACTTAATGTTAATGGGCAAGAAATGAGCAGATTTTGTTAACCTATCAACAATTACCCATATAGCATCAAAACCTGCAGAAGTTCTAGGTAAACCTACCACAAAATCCATAGATATGCTATCCCATTTCCACTTAGGGACATCTAAAGGTTGTAACTCTCCTGATGGTCTTTGATGTTCAATCTTAGTTTTCTGTCAAACCAAACAAGAAGCTACATACTCGGCTACTTCCTTTTTCATTCCAGACCACCAAAACATCTTCTTCAGATCTTGATATATCTTAGTTGTTCCAGGGTGAATACTCAATCCACTCTTATGAGCCTCTTCTAAGATCAGTTTCCTCAATTCACTTATCATCAGGTATACATATCCTATTTTTGAATCTAATAATCCCATCAGTTCCCTTACAAAACTCAGATTCCCCTTTCTTAGGGACTAGATCCTTCAAAACTTGCAAAGATTGATCCACTTCCTGTGCTACGCGAATTTTCTCCAAGAAATTACTTGAAATCTTCAAGGTTCCCAATCTTATACTCTTAGGACCAAATCCAACATCTAGGTTCAGGTCTCTAAACTTTCTATCAACTCTAGCTCCTTAACCATCATTGCTGACATATGCAAAGATTTCCTACTCAAAGCATCAGCCACTACATTGGCTTTCCCAGGGTGGTATTGCAGACTAAAATCATAATCCTTTAAAAACACCATTCATCGCCTTTGCCTCATATTCAATTCCTTCTGATCAAACAGATACTTCAAGCTCTTATGGTCACTAAAGACTTCAAACCTAGCGCCATACAGATGGTGCATCCAAATCTTTAGAGCAAAAACTATGGTTGCCAACTCTAGATCATGGGTAGGGTAATTTACTTCATGTGTTCGCAGTTGCCTAGAGGCGTAAGCCATTACTTTTCCTTTTTGCATCAACACACCCGCCTAATCCTTGTTTTGAAGCATCACAGTATACTTCAAAACTCTCTTGTGGGTTAGGTAAAACTAACGTAGGCGTAGAGGTTAACCTTTTCTTCAATTCCTGAAAACTATCTTCATACTACTTGGCTCCACACAAAAGGTTGGTCTTTCCTAATCAAACGGTTCAACGGAGTTGCTATCCTTGAAAAATTTTCAATAAACTTACGGTAGTAACCAGCTAACCCCAAGAAGCTTCTCACTTTCGTTAAAGTCCCAGGTGCTTCCCACTGCAACACAGTTTCTACCTTAGCTGGGTCTACGCTAACTCGTCCACTATAGATCACATGACCTAGGAAATTCACTTCCTTTAACCAAAACTCACACTTAGATATCTTAGCATACAACTTCCTATCTCTCAAGATTATTCCAAAGAATGCTATACTTCCCATTGGATCCTAGAAATAGGAGAGAACATGGCACGAAAGAATGAGGATAAGTTGGCTTAAATGAGGTTAGAAAACTGGGTTTACTGAGGAGGGAAAGGAACACCAATGACAACCAATCCAGATGGAATTACTAGACACATGTAGCATTCATGGTAAAGTCCAAAGCGGATTGTAAGATTACCTATAGTCTCGGTATATAGATAGAAGCAATCTATCTTAGGGAATATTATTTTTTTTTGTTTCTTATGGTTATCCTACTCCCACGGATTGTATTTGTCCCCTAGGGCATCCTTACGCGAAACGTCACCTACTTATCTAGTACTATTCCAATCCAATCTTTAAAATCCTGCCTAGATATTTACTAATTTATATACCTTTCCTTGAGAGTCTAAGTCCATTAAGATTAATGTACAAACTAATCCTGTAAATTGGTATGACCATACTAAATCAACATGTCATAATTCTTACCAATTCCAATCTTAATCGTTTATGAGATTCCATTCACATACCTTATTCAATCTATAGGAGCATCAATCAAGTATACTCTTAGTCATCAAAATCAACACATACGATAATCGCTCATTATTTGACATATCTATTATTTCTACTAACCTCATGGAAGTGTTATCCTTACTTAGCTCATACCATTGTAGTTCTTGTAGTGCTTACTCGTGCATATAATTCTCCATCACATGATCTCTTTCTTCAATTTCCTGCGTAGTCTTGATACTAATAGATCCTTTGCTTAGTAATATGCTATTACCCAACTAGAATTTGCTTAAGAATTACATCTTATGCTATTGGTCTCAATATTTTGACTTATTTTATCTCAAATCGAGTTTTCCACTTTTTTCTATAAACCTTTATTTTATCAAATCCGTTAGAGATAGCGATCATACTCTAATGTATCTATCAAACTTCAATCATGACACTCATTCTGCAGTCAAACCCTTTTAGACTTCAAGTTCATCAGCAGGGTATCCAAATATGCCTTAACTGCTAAGATCAAACCCCAATTCGTGTGTTTGTCATTCTTATCCTAAACTCCATCATTATTTATCCTGAGTATACCCCGAGTCATCGATTTTTTCTAACTTGCTTTACCAAATTATATATATATATATTTTTTTCAATAACTGAATCCTCAAGAGCTATTAGTACAAATCCCCTAATCTCAAAACCTTAATAATTAAACCTCAATGATCAATCATCTTAACCTTGAATTTACAACCTCGAATTCATCGTCGATCCCTTAGGTTACTCATCTAAAGGAATGGGAACCTAATCTTAGTGGTCATCCTACTCTAACTTTTAACGTCTCACTCAGCACTTTAAACCACAAGTCAAATCAACTATTGGCTACACTAATGTACAACCTTAGGACCTAGAGGTCTTAGCAAACTCGTTTTAGGAGCTTGATCACTTGGTTCATTCATACTACCCTAATTCTAATTAGGGTGTTAAGTTAATTCTTTATGAGGTGTGATTTTATGCTACCCTGTCTCCTTCCCAGGAGATCGCCCATCTCAGGGTTGCCTCTTTCTGCCATGGAATCCTGCATTCGCAGAACAAGTCAACTTCTTCCGTTTCATGCAGAACCATTCAAGCAAGAATAAGCAACGCTACACACAGATCCTCATATACTAAGATAGTAAGATGAGAGCAACCAATTCACACAAGGCAAACAATCAACACAGAGTAAACACAGAGAGAAGGGTATTGCAGACCATACCCGAGGCCAAAAGGAAAGAACAGCTCTGATACCACCTAAATGCGACACCCTTAGTTATACCGCTAAGAATGTCACATATGACACGTGACCAACGAACTTACTGTTTTCAAAAACGTCAAAATACAGAATTATTTTTTTTGAAAAGGGTTTAGGTGTCATTGGCCTATTACCTCTCTAGCTTTATTTTAAGTACTTATGAAATATCCTTTCCTTAAATTTAAAACTCATTTTTCCGAAAACATCTAGATGCTTATTACCGCGCCTACCTACACAGCATACACATAGTTATAAAATGAATCATAAGGAAGGAAACATCATAAATATACATATATACATACATACATCACGGTGTCGACGTACTTTTTGAGCCAACAAGGCAACCACGCAAAACATGAGTTCCAGTAGTAGACTAAAATAAATAAGACCTCAACAAAATACAAAACAAGAGGTCGCTAGATCAGAGCTGCCACTACCTAGACTCAACACAACCTAGTCCTTCTCAGGTACAAGAGGAAGTCTGGGGTGCGTGATGATGACACAGACTCCCCCTCCATAGAACTCACACCTGCGCGGGATACTCGTCGCCCACCGGTTGCCACTCGGCAACCATCTGAGTCGCACCTGCATTGACGTCATGACGGAAGTCCTCGATACCGACTATCAACGTGACGAGAAGAGCATAGAAAGAAAACATAGAACAGGAGGGTGAGAACATCGCATGAACTCACAGCATGTAGGATACAGCAAACTAGAGCACACACAGAGGCAATCCACACAGTCGAATCAATAAGCAATCACGACATCTCATTATGGTGTACTCATATGAATGCAACTCTACTATTATAATGTAATATCTAATGCATGCGGGCCCAGGGAACATCACCATCGGCAGAGCACATAGCAGCTGCCCGACCATATATACACAGCACGTCAGGAGTTAGAGTCTGTACTAGCATTGGTACAAAGAGCATTGCTCATACATTTTGGCCAAATCATTTAAGCGTTCTTCCAGACAATCTCAACTGACCCGAAAATCATGAGAGCGACAGGAATAGCTAAGCTGGGTTCCCCAATCTCGACAGTAGGGAGCTAATCTACGTCCCCTGAGATCTTCCGGGAGCTAGGCTATCCTCAGGGCTGGCGTCCCTTTTGAGGACCCACTGGCGTTCTTTGCAAAACCCAGTTGCACCCTTCCCAACCGATTTCACACTGTACCAAGTGCTACTGTCATATAGGTCATAAGGTTTTCAACCTCGAACATCAACAATGCTTCATGATGTATGTCACACAACAATGCTCACAACATTCACATCCTTACAGGCAAAGCCCATTGAACCATTCAACGTCACCACATCCCCGTGGCACGGCCCGAATTCAATGTCTTTCCTTCAAGGAAAAATCGAACCCTACCTTGGGTTGGAACCGCACTCTCTCACTAAGCTTCTCAAGTTTTATGAAGAAAGAGTGTGTTTGTTATAGACTTTTAAGGTAGTTTGTACTAATGTTCTTGATAATCATGTCCACTTAAGTCCTATAATTTACTAAGACTTATGATTGTGTCTTATGGATAGCATTGCTTATCCTAATTCCTCTTGTATGACTAATTAAGATTAAGTTTAATCTTTAATTACAATTAGTTTTCATTAACTGAACTATAATTAGTCTTAATCTTCTTTAATTAAGTCTTAATCCTTACTTAAGATCCTAATTAATTCCTAATTATTCCTTAATCTCTTCCTTAATCTTGGATTAAGCTTTTAATTATATTTGATTAAGGTTAATTAATTTTAGCCTTAATTTATTATTCTTTACTTAATTAACTTAAGTAGATTAGGTTAATTAACTTAGATAACTAAATTAGCCAAGTCCACTAATTAACTCTTGAGTTTTAATCTTAATAACTTGGATTAGAGTTGAAGTCCAACTCCAATTAACTTTAATTTCATAATCTAATCTTGATTGACTTTTAATGAGTCTTTAACTCCTTTTCTTAAAGGTTTTAAACTTAAATTAAAAGCCTAAAGGTTTTATAACTCTTAGGAACTTATTTTAGTCATGGCAACCTAAAATATTGACCTTTAAGTGGACTTTTACTTGGTTGGAATTGGAAATCCGAATTTGTTTTATTTATTTTTAAAGACTCATTCTTAATTGCACTTTAGTCCTTTTACTTGTAAAATTGCTTCTTAGTCCTTTTGGACCACCAAAGCCCATAAACATGTTTTCAACATACCCTTGACCTTTTTAAGATCAAAAAGGTATTCTTGATGAGTTTCATCAAGAACAACTTATGAACATCAAGAACAACTTGAATGTTCATCAAAACTTCAAATTTTTCACAACATCCAATCTTCACCAAAACTTCACACATTCATCAACAAACAATCTAAATGCCAAATATCATAGTAATCCACTCAAAATCATCCATATACACATTAAAGTTCATAACTCCATTTTCAAGCTCATAAACACTATTTTTCAAAGATCAATCATCCAAAACAATTGTATACCTTCAACCAACTTCATGCATGTTCATAGATTCATCATACAAACACATTCCAAGCACCAAAAAAATTTTGAAACACATGCAGCCCCAAAATCCCTCAAGGCCGAGAGCTATTAGAGGAAAAAGGGGAAAATTTTTCCAAAATTGTTTCTTGGCTTGCATGCACCAACAATCACAATCCAAACACATTCCAAGCATCAAAATAAACTTAAAAACATGTACACAACCCAGATCCAAGAATCCGAAACATTTTCTCAAAGAAAAGCTCAAAAAGTGATTTTTTTCAAGGAGAACAAGAGTAAAAACAAGGATTTTAAGGGCAAATCCTTGACTCTAGTTACCAATCCCACTAGAGTTCAAGTTCTCCCCCCCTTTACCTAAGGAATTTTCTGTAAAAATAAGGTGCAGTAACAGCCCCAAAAACAGCTCCAAGATCCTCCTCTTGATCACCAACAAGGACTTCTACAAGGTTGGAGGCTAGGTGTTTAAGCTTAGGTTCAAAAATGGAACCTTTAGCTTGAATGTGTTTGGAAGAAAAATGGAAAACTTGAGAGAAAATGGGAAGGAAGCTCACAGCTGCAAGTGGATGAGAATGAGTGAAATGAGAGAAAAAATTCTGGTTTGCATGTGAAAGGAAAAGGAAGAAAGTGGAGTTTTTGCTTTAGGAAACATAAATGACACATGGCTTATTTGCTTGCACACTTGTCTTGTAAGGAAGGGGAAAATTTTACAAGTGTCTCCCATGCACATTATTCTGCATGCACGGCTGTTATGATGTGTCAAGGTGAGTCAGTGTAAATTTTTCTGGCCCGGATCAAGAGTACTCGGGCCCGGTTCAAGGGACAGGAGGGGCAAAAAGGTCATTTTCACAAAAAAACCCCAAAAATTCCCAAAAATTCCCTAAAAATAGGAAATTTAATTCTAAATCCAAAATATAAATTTTGATGATTAAAAATAATTTTAATCACTCAAAATCCAATAAAACACTCAAAACGGCAAAAACGGCAAAACGGTAAAAACGCGGGTGTTACAGCTGCCAAATTAGAGAGTGATTTTCTTACACTTGAGAGAGTGATTTTCTCTAACTTTCTTGCTAGTCAAGAGTGAAGGTTATCAAAGGTTCATATACCTTTGTGTGATCATCCTTCTTGGACTTATCTTTCAATTCATGAAAGTGTGACGTCCATTTAACTGCTTTTCTTATTTTTCTGTTGATTTCTGTTATAATCAGTTGCTTTTCTTTCCTCTACGTTCTTGAATATTATGTGATTTAATTTTCAAGTACTCATAAGGATTCATATTGTTATTGGTTATTTCATTATCAATTTCTTGTTTTGATTATAAGATACACGTACGTCAAAGAAAAGAAAAGAAAAGAAAAGAAAAATAGTTACGTGCGTACGTAAAGAAAAAGAACAAAAATATTGATTATTTTTCCTTGCAAAGCAAGAGTGGTTCATGTGTAGTTTCTCTTATTATCAAGAAAATTCTAAGGTCCATAAAAAAATAGAACCTCATGGTTCATATCATGATGTAATTAGGACATACTTGTAATTTTCCCTTTTTCCTCCTATTTTGGGAGCTAATTTTGGGGTTTTATTGGCTTCAGTGATAACTTAGCCAATTAACCTTGGGGTCTTGGGTTCAAGACCAACTTAGATGGCTTTTTCACTCATCTTTTATTTTTCCCATTTTCCCTCTCTTTTGGCCGCCCCCTTCCCACTATAAATAGGGAGGCTCCCCTATTGTAATTACAACTTTGATGAAATTAGTAAAGGCATTATGCCCATTTTCTCCTCAAGTGTGAGTTGAGAGTAGGCTTGGTGGTTCTTGCTTAAACCAACCAGATACTTATCTGATTCTCCTGAATCAGTGGCATCTATCATTGGACTTATCTGTTGTGGGTGGATTCCTGCTTCAATGGCGTCCCAACCATCTCTTTCTCTCCCACCTTTTCTTTCATTTTCCCTTATTTTTTTCATTTTCTCACGGTTTCTACTTGCTGTTCCAGCCGCACAATTGCTTGATTTTCATGATCCTAACCGGTTGTTTTTGATCAATTCTAGATCCATACCCATCCAACTTTCAGTTCTGTTCCTCTCTCAGAAGGATGAGTCTTATGAAACCTTTAAAATATTTTGCAAAAAGATCCAATCTGAGAAAGGATATGGAATTGGTACTGTGAGAAGTGACCATGGAGGAGAATTTGAGAATGTCAAATTCAAAAACATTTTTAATAAAAATGGCATTACTCAACTTCTCATGTCCTAGAACACCCCAACAAAATGGTGTTGTTGAAAGAAAGAATAGGACTCTCCAAGAGATGAAAAGAACTTTGTTATGTGTCTCTGGAGTTGAAAAATATTTCTGGGCAGAGGCTGTAAACACCTCTTGCTACATTATAAATAGAGTCACCATAAGGAAGATCTTGAACAAAACTCCTTATGAATTATGTAAAGGGAGAAAACCTTCAATATCTTACTTTCATGTGTTTGGATGTGACTGTTACATCCTTAACACAAAGGATAAGTTGGGAAAATTTGATACAAAATCTGACAAAGGAATTTTCCTTGGATACTCTCTTACTTCAAAAACTTATCGTGTTTATAATTTAAGAACCAAAACTACTGAATAATCTGTGCATGTAGTCTTTAATGAGATACAGGGAAACTCAAAGAATAAGGTAGATGAAGAAATTGAAGAAATGATGGGAGATTTGAAGATCTCAACTCAAGAAGCTGAAGAAAGACTCCACACAGATCAAAAGAATGTGAGATCACCTCAGTCTGAACCAAGAAGGGGATCTCAGACTGAGATCAGGAGGACAGCTCAGACTGAGCTTCATAGAAATCTCCAACCTGAGATGGGAAACAACTCTCAAGTTGAAGATAAGAATGAAGAACAACTTGAGATGGAGCAAGAAAGATAGACTATACCTGAGACTCAACATGAGCACACATCTGAGATGCCCAGATGCTGGAGACTGGTCAGATCTCATCCAAGAGACCAGATAATTGGAGAGACTTCAAACAGAGTCATAATAAGATCATCCTTCAGAAATACCAAAAATATGATGGCTTTACTGTCTGAGATAGAACCAAAGGACATCCATGAAGCACTGAATGATGAATCTTGGGGTCAAATCCATGAAGGAAGAACTCAATCAGTTTGACAAAAGCAAAGTTTGGGATCTTTTTCCTCCACCATCTCATCAGTCTATAATTGGAATCAAATGGGTCTTTCGCAACAAGCTAAATGAAAAAGGGAAAGTCATGAGAAATAAGCAAGATTGGTAGCACAAGGATACAATCAACAAGACGAAATAAATTATGATGAGACCTTTGCACCAGTGGCTAGACTTGAAACCATTAGAATTCTTCTAGCCTTTGCATCTCACAAAGACTTCAAGATCTATCAAATGGATGTAAAAAGTGCCTTCTTCAATGGCATTATTGAAGAAGAAGTTTATGTGAGACAACCCCCTGGATTTGAGAATCCAACACACCCAGAGTATGTGCTCAGATTGAAGAAAGCCTTGTATGGACTCAGGCAAGCACCAAGAGCTTGGTACGACAGACTGAGCTCTTTCCTAGTTGAGAATGGATTTTCTAGAGGTCAGATTGACACAACTCTATTTAAAAGGGAGTATCACAAAGATTTACTAATTGTTCAGATTTATGTAGATGATATTATCTTAAAGATCTACTAATGAATCTCTTTGTCAAGAATTCTCAAGTCTCATGCAGGGAGAATTTGAGATGAGCATGATGGGTGAGCTGAGATTCTTCTTAGGCTTACAAATCAAACAACAATCTGATGGCATATTCATATATCAAGAGAAGTGTGCCAAAGATTTATTTATAAAATTCAAGATGAATGATGCCAAACCAATAAAGACACTCATGCACCCATCAACTCAGATTGACACAGATGAGAAGGGTAAGTCAGTCTCAGAGAAGCTATACAGAGGTATGATTGGATCTCTGATGTACTTAACTGCTAGTAGGCCAGATGTCCAATATGATGTGGGAATCTGTGCTAGATATCAATCTGATCCTAGGGAATTTCACCTCTCAGCTGTTAAAAGAATTTTTAGATATTTAATTGGAACCACTATTCTTTGTTTTTGGTATGAGAAAGGATCTAGATTTGATCTTACAGGCTATAATAATGTTGACTTTGCTGGAGACAAGCTGGAGAGAAAAAGCACAAGTGGGACTTGCCAGTTCCTGGGAAAATGCCTTGTCTCATGGTCTTGCAAGAAGTAGAACACAATAGCCCTGTCTACAACTGAAGCTGAGTACGTCTCAGCTGCAGCTTGCTGTACACAAGTCTTGTGGATCAGGTCTCAAAGGCTTGACTATGCATTAAGGTACTCCAAGATCCCAATTTTTTGTGATAATACTAGTGCAATCAATCTTGCAAAAATCCCATTCATCACTCAAGATCTAAGCACATTGACATCAAGCATCGTTTTATAAGAGATCATGTCCAAAAGGGGAACATTGAAATCATTTTTGTTGATATCGAAAATCAACTAGCTGATATTTTTACTAAACCCCTAGTGGAAGAAAGATTTAATTTCATCTTAGAACTCTTGAATATGCGTGCTTGTGTTTAAAAATTACATATATTAAAAAATTAAAATGAACAAATTTATATGTTGAGACTAAGACTAAGTCCAGAGCTGAGACTGAGCTCAGCCTTGAGACTCAGCCTGAGATAAAGGTTAAGATGAGACTCATAGAGAGTCTGAGAACAAGATCTCATACGTCAAAGAGACGCTGTGGAGCGCATCTGTATAACTAACACCAACGGCTAGTTGCATGGTTACCCGCAAAAAGTGCGCCCCACTAGTCGTTGTCTTTAAACAGATGAGCCCAACTGTTTTTCAACCACCCATTAACTCCCCACTAAGCCACTCTCTCAACTCTCTCTCATCTTAGAATCTTTCTCTATAAAAGGCAAAAATTCATCTCACTCCTCTCACAAATCCGCATCAAAGTTCCTTGTGTTAAGAATCATTCTTCTTATCTTTCTTCATCACCATCTTCTCCAGAGCTCAACATGTCTTCCTCATAATCTTCTGAACCTATGGGAAGCATAACTTCAAGCCAAGAAAAACTGAGTCATTCTCCCACTCATCAACCCAGCACTGACTCTGAAGCCACACCAACTCAGACCCTACCTTCTCCCACATCCAAATCCACATCCTCCAGAAAAAACCAAGTCTCCTTTACCTTCAAGACCAAAATCTAGGAGAATAGCTTCCAATGTGGTGCAAACCTCTGCACCAAAGCCACCAAGATCACCACAGCACATAGACCTTACTGTCCCCACTCCTTCTAAAAAGGGCAAAGAAAAGCTTGGAGAAGGGAGCAAGAGCAAGAAGATCTCCTTCCAGTCTGACCTCTTTGCCAATGAGGCTGTCGAATGCAAGTTCACAGGGCACTTCAAAGAAAGAACGACAGTCATTGGAAGAGTGATTCTTCTAGATGAACTAAGGAAAGAAAGTTGGGACATTGCTCCCTGATAGCAAGATAGTTGTAGGATCTAGAATTGAGCAAAACCAACCAATTAGAATAAAAAAGTAGTGATTAAAATGCGAAAATAAGGTGTAGGGAAGCATCTTATTTTGCGCAAGAAAATGATAGAAAATGAGAGAAAATGAAAGAAAAAGTGGAGGGGAAGAAATGGTAGGGACGCCATTGAAGCAGGAATCCACCCACAATAGATAAGTCCAATGCCAGACGCCACTAATTCAGGAGAATTAGATAAGTCTCAATATGGTTTGAGCAACAACCACCAAGCCTCACTCAACTCACAAAGGGAGGAGAAAATTTGGCATAATGCCTTTACTTCAAAATTCAATGTGTCAAATACAAGAGGAGAAGACTCCTTTATATAGGAGTTGAATGGGGGAGGGGGCGGCCACTACATGGAATAAAGGGGAAAAATAAAAGGATGGGTGCAAACCCATCCCTAGTGGGATTTGAACCTATGCCCCTAAGGTTTATGGCTAAGCCAAGCTTTAAGCCAATAAACCTCCTAATTAGCGCCCCACTTACAAGGAAAATAAAAGGATGAGTAAATTTCCTATCCTAGGTGGGATTAGAACCCATGACCTCCTAAGCCTTGTAGCAAGGCAACCTACTAGCCAATAAACCCATACATGTGGGCGCCCCTAATTAAGAAAAAGACAAGTATATCCTAATTACATCACAAATCCTAATTACATCATAAATCCTAATTATATTGATTCCTAATTAAGTTGAGTCTTGCATGTTGACTTTGACTTCTTGGTCAATGATCAAGGTTTGACCAAGGGTTGACTCTCATGGAGGAAGACTCTTGCTTGGTTCAACCCCAAGCACTTCAAGCAGCTCCAAGTTGATCCTAGCCATCAGCTGTCAGTTCAGAGGTCCACTGACAGGTTGTTATTACTCCCTATCTAAAGAAGCAAGGCTGAGAAGTCTACCTTTGTATGACTGAGCCAGTCTTTCCTAAGCTGACACTGGCATTCTATGCCTCCTGCACCACAGCCAAAGGAGCCTCTCATGGTCTACCCTATGTCATAGCCAATCTCAAAGGAGTTCATATTGAACTCGCAGAAGAAGTCCTTGGAGCTATCATTCAAGCTCCAGTTGCTGGAAACCAGATCTACAACGAGGAACAATGGTTGAATCAGTTGGATATTCCACCTGAGAGTCTTGCTTCATCTCTGTTCAGCCAGGCTGTGATGAGCAACTCCTCTTCCTCCCTCAATCACTTTGGGAAATTTTTGTATCATTTGGTGGTGAAGTCTATCATGCCCAGAGTTGGGACGTTTGATAGAATCTACGCAACTGATCTGATGTTGATGTATCACCTCAAGCATGAAATTGCTTTCAACCTCCCCTTCCTCAATTTGAAGCATATGGAGCATGCCTTCAACAATGCCAAGATTACTGCCTCTCTCCCTTTTGGTATGTTGGTTACCAAAATTTTGAAGCACTTCAAAGTGGACCTCTCTGGAAGCGAAGAGACGAAGGATAGACCAACCCTCTTTGGAAAGTCAAATCTTCAGTCTCTAAAGCTTGATGGTAAGTCTATTCCTCCTCCCACTTTTCCTATTGACCCTCCTTCAAAAATTCCTCCTTCTGTTCAAGCCTCTCCATCCTCAAAGATGTCTTGTCCAGAGACAGTGACTAAGAAGAAAAAGAAGAAAGTTGTGCAAGAGGTTACTGGTGAAGGATCTCAAGCAGGATCTGAGATCCAGAAGAAGGATGAAAGGAAAAGAAAATCTCACCATGAAGTCTCAACTGAGACTGAGGTAAGATGAAAGAAGAAAAAGAAGGGAAGAACAGAGGACATCTCTTCTGCTCTAGTACAATCTGAACCTCAACCTTTGAGGGCAGAACCATCACATCCACCTGAGAATGTTGAGTTGCCCACTGAGACTGAAACTCAAGAGGAACCCCAAGCTAAACAAGTTCAGACTCCACCAGCTTCACCACATCCCACTTCACCACATCTCACTACTCAACAATCACCCTCACCAATCACAAAGATAGTGGTTGTGACCCTTTCTAGCTTGGACAAGGAGACACCTGATACATCCACACTTGAGGTTATGCAAGAAGAAGGGGTCCCTAAGCCTGAGACTGAGAAGGGGGTTCCAACATCTCAAGAGAAGACTCCAGTCTACTCTCCTCCTGCTCACTCTTATCAAACCTCTCTACCTACACCTGGTAAATTCTTTGTGGATTCCCTCTTCAATTCTCCTCCACCCAAATATGATCAATCTACTCCACCACCCCCTGCTCCTACTCTAACAGCTGAACCATCAATACCCATTCATCTCTCAGACTCAATCAATACTTTTTTGAACCAACTACAAAAAGAGCAACAGAAACAGAAGCAAGAGCTTAGTACAAGTCAAAAGCGAACACAGAAGAAAATTCTTAAGGAACTTAAGAAGAACAAGCTTAGGCAGGAGGAAATTTTACATGGCTTGGATATTGTTCTTTAAGCCATCTGCACCTCAACTGACTACAATCACAAACTGAACTTACACTTGTCAAATCTGCCTCATATTCCTACAATTCCTTAGACTGTGTCAAGGCCTCCTGGATCTCCTTCTGACTCATTTTCTTCCCCATCTAGCTAGGCTAGTTATTTCTTGTATTTTGATAATGGCAAAAGGGGGAGTAGTTTAGAGTACAACTTTTTAGCTTTAGGGAGATGAGATCTTCAGTTGATGGCATTCTTTGCTCTGTTTGCTTGTGAAACTTTTGTAAATCTTTTTGTATCAATCTCATCGCAAGTATGAAAGAATCAATGAATGTCTTTCAGTCTTATTCTTGTATTTGATTGTTGTGCATCTTACCATCTTAAGTCTCATAAATTGTAACAATTGAGCAAACAAAATGTTAAGTTTTTTTTTTTAAGAAAAAGGCTCAGACTCAGGGGGAGCTCAGACCTTAAAAATACTTATGTTAAGAACTTTAAAAAAGGAAAGTGTTCAGACTCAGGGGGAGCTGAGACTTAAAAATGTACTTTCAACAAAAGGATAAAGAAATCTTTTATGGTTTGCCATCATAAAAAAAGGGGGAGATTGTTAAGACAAACTCACTGCTAATGTTTTTAATGAAGTCAAACCATCAAAGAAAGAGATCATAAAAAGAAAAATATCTTATGTGTCTTGTTATTACTGACTGTTTGCTCAAGTGTTGGCAGAATTCTAGACTTTAAAATTGAGGATAAATCTCTTATGCTAAGATGATGCCAAAGACATAAATCAACTCAAAATCATGCTTTGAAGCATGCAATGCGTAAATCCAGATAAAAAATTATCAAAGATAACAATAATAACAAGAGCTGCTGAGCAAATGAGATCTGAAGTTAGACTCAGACACAGAGTCAGACTCAGATGCACAACACAGATGCAAGATTGAGACTCAGACGCAAGCCTTAATGGAAGAACTGAGACTCAGATGAGAGCCCAAGACTGAGACCAAAACTCAGATGCAAGAACTGCCATAGGAGAAAGCCTAAGACTTAGACTCAGCCTAAAGACAGAAGGTACAAGAAGTCAACAAGAGTCAAGACAAGGACACTGCACACACTGACATAAGGCAGAACACTCAGAAGCTTTTTGGAAGGAAACTCTTCTCTCTCTGCAATGATCACAAACGACCATATAACGACTAGTTTTATTTGAAATAAAGACCAGAATCAATAGTGAAGAAGAGAGAGAGACTTCGCTGCACATTGAAAATCTTTGCATCTCAATCACATCTCAAGTTAGTCTTAAGTCCTTCTCATCTCAGATCCAGTCTCAACTTGAGAACACATTCTGTAGTCTCATCTATTCTCTTTCAAGCTCATAAATTGTCTTACACTTGTAAAGAGAATACTTATAAAAAAACTTCACTGTGTATCCATACTTTGTATGTTGTAAGCTAGACCTTCATCATTCCATCAAATCTTTGTAAGCTGTCTCAGCTGAGATAGGAGAGAGCCTAGTCTTAGTGTGAATTGTAAGAAGCCTGAAGAGGCCTAGTGAAGAATACTTGTTTCACAGCCAAAGTAGGAGAGCCTAAGCTTGGTGTGAGGGTGAGCCTGAAGAGGCAGCAAGAATACTTGTATTTGACAAGGTTGTCAATAGTGGAAATCTCACAAGTTGTGAGGACTGGACGTAGCCCAAGGAGTGGGTGAACCAAGATAAATCAGTGTGCATCTCTTTCTCTTATCTCTTTATTTATATTGCACATTTTAATACCTGAGACGTATCTGTTTAAAACAAATTGTAATTAACTAAAATACTGAGTCTTAACTGCTGAGACTCACACTTGCATAATCAATAACTATATTGAGTTGAGATAACATCTTATCTAATCTTTCTGAGCTTCCAAGTTATTATACTTGAGAACAAGTCTCAGCTAGAGCTTAAGATTTTTTAGGAACAAAATTTTAAAAGTCTCTATTCAACCCCCCTTCTAGAGACAACCAGCCAACTTCACACATCCATAATGGTTTCTCCTTGTGCCATCCAGAACATTTCATACTCTTGAATTAGTGTATTCTTTCTAGCTCTTCTAACTTCAGGTGTTCCTTCATATGTCACTTGAATTAAATCCCAAGCTTCTTTGGCTTTTTTGCATGCAAAAATCCTGAAATATTCATCACTGTTTAAAGCAGAATGTATAATATTCAAAGCTTTAGAATCATTTTTAGCACGTTTAATTTCATCTTGATTCCACAATTCAAAAGGTTTTTCAGATATTGAATCATTTATAATTTGAGTAGGAACCTTGTAATCAGTTACCACAGCTTGCCAAATACCTCTACTAACAGACTCCATAAAAATTTTCATTCTAACTTTCCAAAATGGATAGTTATCTCGACAAAATAGGGGTAGTAAAACCTTTCACATCATATCAATTATCATATATTTTTTACTCTCTCTTTATTTCTTTTTTTCCTTTTATTTCTCCCTTCCTATACTTGTGGTACCCCTAGTTACCACTAAAAGTACCACATGCGTTACACGTGACCAACGAAGTAGAACGTCAAAAATGCGGAAGTTTTTTTTTTTTTTTTAAAGGGTTTAGGTGTCATTGACCTATTATCTCTCTAGCTTTATTTTAAGTACTTATGAAATATCCTTTCCTTCACTTTCAAAAAAACTTATCTTTTCGTAAGCGTCGAAAGAATTAACACCTTACGCGCATCCACAACATACACATGGTTAAAGACCTTGAGAGAACATAAAACAGTATGACATGAATACATACATACATATTAAATAGCATCGATGTACCTCTCGAATACCCACACGACCACATTAAAACACGAGTTCCGGTAGTAAAATAAATGAGACCTCTAACAGAATACAAAAGAAGAGATTCCTAAATCAGAGCTGCGTACTACCTAGACTCAACACAACCTGGTCCTTTTCAGGTACAAGAGGAAGTCTGGGGTGCGTGATGGTGACACAAACCCCCCCCCATAGAACTCACACATGCGCGGGATGCCCGTCACCTTCCGGGTGCCCCTTGGCAACCATCTGATTCGCACCTGCATCGACGTCATGACGGAAGTCCTCGATACCGACTGTCAACGTGACGAGAAGAACATAGAAAGAAGAGATAGAAAAGAAGGGTGAGAACATCGCATGAACTCACAGCATGTAGGATACACCAAACTAGAGCACACACACAGAGGCAATCCACACAGTCGAATCAATAAGCAATCACGACATCTCATCATGGTGTACTCATATGAACGCAACTTTTACTATTATAATGCAATATCTAATGCATGCGGGCCCAGGGAAACATCACCATAGGCAGAGCACATAGCAGCTGCCCGACCATATATACACAGCACGTCAGGAGTTAGAGTCTGTACTAGCATTGGTACAAAGAGCATTGCTCATAAAGTTTGGCCAAATAAATTTAAGCGTTCTTCCAGACAATCTCAACTGACCATGAAAACTTGAGAGCGACAGGATAGTCAAGCCTGTACCCCGTTTACACGACAGTAGGGGGCGAGCCTACGTCACTTGTGCCATTTCGGGACCTGACTATCCTCAGGGCTGGCATCCCACTCGAGGACCCTCTGGCGTTCTTTGCAAAACCCAGTGCCCAGTCCCTACCAATTTCACACCGTACCGAGTGTTACTGCTATATAGGTCATAAGGTTTTAAACCTCGAACATCAACGACGCTTCATGATGCATGTCACACAACAATTCTCACAACATTCACATCCTTACAGACAAAACCCATTCAACGTCTTTCCTTCACAAGGAAAGCCAAACCGCACTCTCTCGCCAAGCTTCTCAAGTTTTATGTAGAAAGAGTGTGTTGGTTGTAGTCTTTTAAGGTAGTTTGTACTAATGTTCTTGATAATCATGTCCACTTAAGTCCTATAATTTACTAAAACTTATGATTGTATCTTATGGATGGTATTACTTATCTTAATTCTCCTTGTATGACTAATTAAGATTTGGTTTAACTTTTAATCTTAACTGGTCTTCATCAACTGGATTACAATTAATCTTAATCCCCTTTAATTAAGTCTTAATCCTTACTTAAGATCCTAATTAATTCTTAATCATCCCTTAATCTCTTCCTTAATCTTGGATTAGGACTTTTAATTATGTTTGATTAAGTTTAATCATAATTAATTAGTTCTTAATCATCATTATTGGTTAATTACTTAATTAATATTTTCATTAAGGTTAATTAACTTTAGACTTAATTAATCATTCTTTACTTAATCGACTTAAGTGAATTAGGTTGATTAACCTAGGTAATTGAATTAGTTAAGCCCACTAATTAATCCTAAGTTTTAACTTTTGATTACTTGGATCAGAGTTGAAGTCCAACTCCAATCTAACTTTTAATTTCATAATCTAATCTTGATTGACTTTTAATAAGTCTTTAACTCCTTTTCTTAAAGGTTTTTAGACTTAAATTAAAAGCCTAAAGGTTTTATAACACTTAGGAACTTATTTTTAGTCATGGTAACCTAAAATATTGACCTTTAAGTTGACTTTTACTTGGTTGGAATTGGAAATCCGAATTTGTTTTATTTATTTTTAAAGACTTATTCTTAATTGCACTTTAGTCCTTTTACTTGTAAAATTGCTTCTTAGTCCTTTTGGACCACCAAGGCCCATAAACATGTTTTTAACATACCCTTGACCTTTTTAAGATCAAAAAGGTATTCTTGATGAGTTTCATCAAGAACAACTCATGAACATCAAGAACAACTTGAATGTTCATCAAAACTTCAAATTTTTCACAACATCCAATCTTCACCAAAACTTCACACATTCATCAACAAACAATCTAAATTCCAAATATCATACCAATCCACTCAAAATCATCAAAATACACATTAAAGTTCATAACTCCATTTTCAAGCTCATAAACACTATTTTTCAAAGATCAATCATCCAAAACAATTGTATACCTTCAACCAACTTCATGCATGTTCATAGATTCATCATACAAACACATTCCAAGCACCAAAAAATTTTTGAAACACATGCAGCCCCAAAATCCCTCAAGGCCGAGAGCTATTAAAGGAAAAAGGGGAAAATTTTTCCAAAATTGTTTCTTGGCTTGCATGCACCAACAATCACAATCCAAGCACATTCCAAGCATCAAAACAAACTTAAAAACATGTAAACAACCCAGCTCCAAGAATCCAAAACGTTTGCTCAAAGAAAAGCTCAAAAAGTGATTTTTTTCAAGGAGAACAAGAGTAAAAACAAGGATTTTAAGGGCAAATCCTTGACTCTAGTTACCAATCCTACTAGAGTTCAAGTTCTCCCCCCCTTTACCTCAAATTTCCAAGAAAATGAGTGCAGAATTCTGGTCCCAAAACAGCCCCCAAAGATGCCTCCTTTAGTCACCAACAAGGATTTTTCAAGGCTAGAAGGCTTAGAAATGGAAGCTTTGGTTCAAAGATGGAACCTTGGCTTGATTGTGTTTAAGGAAGGATGAAAATTTTTGGGAGAAAAATGATGGAGAGTTCACGGCTTCAAGAGGAAGAGAAAGAGAGAAATGAGAGAAAAATTTCAAGTTTGCATGTGTGGAAGAAAAGGAAGAATAAGTGGTTTTAGTGTTAAAATGCCATAAATGCCTACACTTGACACATGTCTTGTGAAAAGGAAGGAAAAATACAAGTGTCTCTCATGCACCATGCCTACACATGCGCGGCTTCTAGAAGGAGGAAAGGAAGAGTTGTGCAAATTTTTCTGGCCCGGATCAAGAGTATTCGGGCCCGGTTCAAGGGACAGGAGGGGCAAAAAGGTCATTTTCACAGAAAAACCCCAAAAATTCCCAGAAATTCCCTAAAAATAGGAAATTAAATTCTAAATCCAAAAATATAAATTTTGGTGATTAAAAATAATTTTAACCATTCAATAAAACACGAAATGCGGTAAAACGGTAAGAAGCGGGCGTTACAGTAAACGGAGAGAGAAAATTAAGGTTTTAATTACAAAGATTGTATAGAATTATAAATATCATTTTAAATCATCTTTTAAGGTTCAAAATATATTTTCCATATTTTCCTACAAATTTTTTTTTATGCTGGCTATGGTTATACTGTTAACTGGGGCATTTTGATCTTTTTGCCCAGAAGTGCTAGAAAAATTCTAAATTATTTTCTAAAACTCATCACTAATTATATTAAGAGTATTTTAAATAAAGGTATAGATACCTTAGAGTTTTATCTATTTTTAATAATTAAATCTATATTTTCCTTAACTGTATAATTACTAAAGGTATCTTAGGTTATTTTCTCAAACACCTCTCTAAAGAAATTTACTCATAATTGTGGTTGGGTATTATAAATTTGGCTGTCTATTAAAAGCTACTAAATACTTTATAATTAAATGATTATTACTATTTTAAAATTTTCTTTATTCTATTTATACACCAGTAAGAAAATTTGCGGGTGTTACAATACTCCCTGCACCCAAAATTTGAGTGTGGGTGAATATTTATCCTTTTTCTTAGTACCAACATTGTTTTGTAGTTACAACAGCACACCTATTTATTTTAAAATTAATTTTAAAATTTTATGAGAAAGCCATATTAAGTCCCAGAAAAAGGAGTTTGATAATTGTTTGTCCCAGAGGGAATCTAGAAGGGGGGTTGAATAGATTCACAAAAACTTTTTCCTTTTTCTGAAATCAAAGAGTGTTTTCCCCTTTCTAATTTGCCTTCAAGATTCTTTCAAATTTAGTTTTCAAAATATAAATTTTCAAAGTTTAAAATCAAATGTTGCAGCGGATCAATGAATTTGCAGAAGGTAATTAATTACCAATTTTGATACAGTGGGTAATTGATTACCAATTTGGATACAGTGAGTAATTGATTACCAAGATTGATTACTCAAGATTCATGATTCAATCTCCAATATCCAATTCAACATATCAGCAACAATCAATTACTCTTAACAATTCACAGAAATTATGCAGATCAAGATTCTAGTTTATATGCCAAGAAACTTAATTCAAAATAGAATAGGGATAGAGAAGATAACACAATCGTTTATACTAGTTCAGCCACAAAAGGGGCCTACATCTAGTTTAGATTTAGCACACCACTAAATCTACTTTCACTATAGAATTGATCACAAACACCATGCACATTCAATCCTAAAGAAAGACTTTCTAACAAACAAAGGTTTGACTCATGCACCCCATAAGAGCATGTTCATCAATGACACTTCGTCATACGGACATCAACCTTACTCATGACACCCCGTCACAAGATTTCAATCAAATCTCTATGAACACCCTATTCAAGAGATAACACAAATCAAAACAGTCAATAAGAACTAAGTTTAGAACGATAGCACCTTGATTGTGCAGATAAACTTCATGAGAATATCAAAAGCTTTCTTCCAATTACCTAATCATCTTGGATTAAGAGTTCTTGAAACTTGCAGATTTTCTGGACCTTGAGTAGCTTTCTTGGAGAGAATTCCTAAAAAGAATCTTGCATACTTTTTTACAATTCAACTTTTCTCTCTTGTTCTCTCTTAATTGATTTCGAAAATCACTTGTTAAAATAGTTTCTTATTAGTTAGATATTCAAAAGTTTGTTAAAAATTAGTTCGAAACAGTTTTAAAAATGTCCAGTATTATGCAGACTCTATGGTAATCGATTACTAGCTTGGGTAATTGATTAAACCAGAGCGTATTGTTAAAGAACTCAAATATGATTATGCAAGTAATCGATTAAATCGATCCTGATCATGAATTCAGGCAGTTTTCAGTTTTGGGTAACCTTGGGGTCCATTACCAACTAATGTAATAGATTAAAGTAGTGGCAAATCAATACTTAGTTGAGTAATTTAGCTACCAAGCTATCAAAACTTGAAAACTCGATCATGAACTCAATTTGCATAATCATAAACCAATCATGGAAGAATTATCAAACACACATATTTCCTAAGACTAAAAACAATCAATACAAGTGCCACATCTATTGAAACTTGTTTGGCACTGCAAAATGAATTGAAACATAAAACATCTACTTTCTATAACAAAACCAAAACAACTAATACATGAGAGACTTGAGGAACAACTTGTGTCTTCCAATGTAGCTTAAGTCTAACAATAAGTCTCAAGACTATACTCTGATGCTGAGACTCTGACCTATGTTTTGATGAATACAAACCTAAAATAAACTTTGTAATAACTTCAAAGACTCACTGATAAATGCTTTGATGTTTTAGGATACACAAAATAACTTATGTTTAAAAGCCATGATCTGAAGAGTAAATGGTTCAGACATTGGTTCTCATCTGAAGACATGGTCTGCCTGAAGTACAACGACATCTGACGTTGCAAATCAAAGCTTGTACCAGAACCTCATGCAACCTCAGAACACCAAAATGGCACAACAAGAGACAACCTTTTGACTAAGATTTAAAATAAAAGCCAAATAAGGAAAGTCTACTATGTAGAAGTTGCAAAATCCCGAAAAAGCGTTGCATTCTCGTACTTTTGTCAGAAAGGTCTCACAACGGGAAAATCCTATCTCTCAACGTCTCTTTAAACAAACTTCTCAAGCTCAAGCATATATATTATATACCTGTGACTCACAATAGGCGAGGGCATAGAGATAAACTGAAGAAATGAAAAGCTGCTGAGTTGAATACTGCAGAGCTGCTAAGCTTAAGAGCTGTGAAACTAGTCATTTCTAATAAGCAATATGCACAAGCAAGAAGTTGTCAGGGTTTTGCTCATGTTGAAAATTATGTACAAGAACAACCTTCAAATCCAGTGTTAGATCACTTTTATTTTCATTGTACACCTAGAACAAAGAGCTTATGTTCTAAGTTCAAGTTATTTGTTTTCATTTGTAATTATTCAGTTGTAAGAGCCTGAAGAGGATTGTGAGAAAAGAATACTTGTTGTAGAGCCTGAAGAGACTTGTAAGAAAAGAATACTTGTTGTAGATCCAAGAGAGGCTTGGTAGATAAGAATACTTGGTGAATTGCCTGGTAAGGTAGTTGAAAACAAATACTTAGACGCCTGAAGAGGCTCTATAAAAAGAATACTTGGTGTGTTGCCTGAAGAGGCAATTGATAACAAAGAACACTTGTAACTTTCATAAGTTAATAGAAAATCTCACAGTGAGTGAGGACTGGATGTAGCCCAAGGTTGTGGGTGAACCAGGATAAATTGGCTGAGTATATTTTCTTACCCTTAACTCTTTACATTCAGTTTATTCTAACGAGAAGAGGGATTTTTAATTAGGTAACTATAAACCTTTTTAAATAACTTTTCAGACAATGAACAGAGCTTCAGACAACATCTGAATCACTGTTTGAAAGCCTTTAGAACTCAATTTTTGAAAAGGTTTCCATAAAAACATTTAGTTTATGAAAACACTATTCAACCCCCTTCTAGTGTTTTCCTGTGTGTCCCTACAAGCTCAACATTGTTTTACACTGACAACAACACACTTATTTATTTTAAAAATTAGCAACACTCCTAACAATCTACTCTCACTCATTGTATTCATATTTTTTTAATTAGAATTATTATATGTATATTTATGTTATTTTTATTTTATTTGTATAAAAATATTATTTTACATTTTGATTGATTATATATTTATTAGAGTAAGTATAAAAGTGTTGGTTAGATAATATAAAATTTTCTAAGTTATAGAAGTATGATTTCTTCGAGTATGAAATCAGAAAAAAGCGATAGAAATTCTGACAAGTCAATAGAATTATAGTTCATATTTCGATGATTAATTGTTTGATTGAATTCAAAGTATGTAGAATGGGAGACTTGATAAGAAATTTGAGATGAGAAGTAAATCTATTCGGCGTTTAAACTCGAAATTTATCATACAAAGTTATTTGAAGAGATAGAGGAAGATCGAAAAGAACATTGTATTTATAAGAATACAAAGATTATTTGAATTACATTGATATTCGAACGATGGAATTAATTAACCTCTGAAATTGACCAATGATTGACGAGGTCAATATTAAAATAGTTGAATGGTCGGTGGTCAAAAAGCAGATGTAAATTGACCAAAGAAGTAGCATGACATCTGGAAAGAACAGAGCAAATATACAGGAACTTGAAATCGAAATCAAGTCACAACAACTTTCAAATTTTGCTAAGTATGGAAAATGTTCGAGAAAGTTGAAAGAGATCGAAGATGATAAAGAATTCAAAAGAAGATTGTGACAAGAAAAAATTGGAAGAAATTTTGAAGGACAAGTATTAGAAGCAAGTCCGAAGAATAGTTATCAAGATTTCAAATCAGTAGTTACTAGAAGTTATGTTCAAAGACAGATGTCAAGATATAAGATAGGTAGTTTTAGAAGATAAAATGACCGTTGTTATTTAACATATGTGTCATGTAGATAGAATGACACTTCAATCAAGTTGTAAACGTGTCAAAATCATGTTAGTTAGTCATTAGAATAGAAATCTATAAATTAAATAGGAGAATCAATGATGTAATTGGGGTTGGATTTCATTTCTGAAACCTCTCAAAATACCAAATACGTCTATTCATCTATAAAAACATTTTGGTTTCTCTGAGAGATCAAGTATGTAGTCCACCGCTTTATTTATTACAATATTTTGATTTCAATCTTTTTGCTGATTTTCATTCTTTCATTTATTTTCTTTTCGTTTGCTTGTTCATTTACTTTATCTATTGAAATTTTAATCTTTAGTCTTCAAGTTCCTTTAGATTGTTCTTGTTCTTCTTAACTTCTTGTTCTTTTGAATTTTTTATCAGAATTCAATCTCAATCCTTTGATTCGAAGTTCTGTTGAAAATTGATTGAAACACTGAATTCCTTCTAAGTAATCCTATTTCTTAAAAGAACCTTTAAGATGATTAAGATTCTAGTCCCAGATTATACTTTAAGAATCGAAGTGAAAAATTTTGAAATCCCTTTTAAATTTTTCACAACAAACAAAAAGTTAAGCCATTTTTCAATTATAGGTTTAAAATGATTTTTTTATGAACCACATGTATCCCTCATGGGAGACAATCTTACTCTTACCGTAAACAAATTTTTGAATTTTCATATTATCTAAGTTGACATGGTAATTTGAGTAATATTATAATATATAGTATGAATGAAAAGAATACAAGTTGCAAAATTCAATATATGAGTATTAATAAATACTTTGAGTTGTAGCAATTAATAATTTACTAGCGAAGACATATATATGGTTAATAATATGTAGAAATACGGTTAAGTTAACAATATAAGTTGTTAAATTACCAAAGTATGAAGAAACAATGCTAAAAGTGGTTAATTTTATGTAAATAAAAGGTCAATGTTTCACTATATGTGGATAACTTTATATGTATGTACACCCATAATGACAATTACCTTTAACTTACTAAGGTCAGCCTAGTGGTTAGGGGTTTGGATTGTTTAGCATAAGATCCTATGTTGAAACATCATTGCCTTCATTGGTCACAAAAAAAAACGAACAATTACCTTTATATTCAATTGCGATAAAAGTTAAGTGTTTTTCAACTTGAACAACCATTTAAAATAATTTCAGTATTAACCAATTAAGTAGCCTAGTTAACCATATAAAAAATCAAACTTAACCAACTTATGTGTTTTACCCAATCAACCAATTTAATAAAGAAATAACCATAAATGTACAATATAATTTCATAACCATCCATGCATATATATTCTATTTCTTCTAACTGCTAGTTATGATATATGATCTCATTTTGCTTCATCAGTCCAAAGGACCCATCACAATAATAATTCTTATACATAATTTCAATAAAGTTAAGCATTTTCCAATTTGAATAATCATTTAATTTATCTTTAATCCATTAAGCCACCTCATGTGCCCAAGTTGATATGGAGCAGTGGCGGACCTACATATAGGTCAAGGTGTGAAAATGCAACCCCTAAGTTTGATAAAATTACTAGCAAATATCTTGTGTTTATATTTTGCCCCCTCTATTCTGATATGTATAAACCCACTATCCTCCAATTTCTCACTTTCTTATATTATTATTATTATTATTATTATTATTATTATTATTATTATTTATCCAAGTATTTGATTTGACAATCAAATTTTATCTTTTCTCTAAAAGTAGTTACTATTAGCTAATTTTTTCCTCTCAAATATTATTCCCTTCATATGTATGGTAATAATTATGATTGATTTTTATTTTTTTTAAATATATTGTTCCCACCGAATCAGGGCCTTGGATCCACCACTAGTATGGAGACGAGTATTATAATTGTTGCCCTAGCGGGTATGAGCGCAGGTACGAGTGTTTTTTTAAAACACGGATATGGAGACAAACTATATAATACTATGCCTAGAGAATATCCATTACCATCCCCATTTCTCTTCTTCATTTTGTTGCTTTATTTTTATTCTTTCACAGTATCAATTGTTTTGTTGACTCACTCGCGACCAACTTGGCCTTAATTAGTAGTGTAGGGGGAGTGTATTCCTATTTGAGAAATTGTAGGGTACCAATAACGTCCTAAATCTTGAATTTAGAATTAATTCTTGTTGGGAGCACCATTTCCAAGTTCTCGAAATTATTTCGCGCATTATCGATATCGACAAATAATACATTACAATGCTTAGGTAATCCAACTGTTACTTAAGCATACATTATCCAATCACCACTCAATGATTACAATTAAAATGCCACTCAGTGGCTTAACTATAACACTACAAATTCACATCCTATCCACTAAACCAGAATTCCAAAAAGACTACTATTGAGATCTTGGCAAGCGTACCAATATCGCAGCAGTATAATAGTTTAAGAGTAGGGGTTGTCGTACCCACGAGGAACAGTACAACTTAAATTTTTAGTGCTCACACTTATTGAGTAAGAAAGATTGGATTTGTTTGTGAAGATTATAATAGTAAAATAAAGAAAAATTGAGACAAAGAGAATATGGATAAGATTAAGCAAATAAAGGAAACTAGGATTGAACTTTGTCTATCGCACCCCTCTTGTATTTTGGAAATCAATGATATCTAGGAATTTATAATTATAAATATTGAAGCCCAAATAAATTTCATTCACATTGATTCCTCAAGTATGAAATTCTTAGAACAATCCCCTAAACACCAATTCCTTGGTTGCTTAACAAATTGCCTAACTTTAAGATCAGTTGTTAACAGCTATCAATAAATTGAACCCTATCCCTAGGTATTCAACCAATCGAGTGTTTTTACCCAAATCAGATTTAGAAAACTGCTTCCCAGCTAATTCAATAAATCAGATCATAACTCTGGTACAAAGACGGAAGCTAAGCATTAAGAACAGGAATAAAAACACCAATATTATAAAAATAGAGATTCCTAAATAACAAAGATCCAAAATACAATTGGGGATTGAAACGACTACGTTCAATCCTAAAAAGGGATTTAGTTACTCATGGTAGCCATTATAAACCAATAGGGACTGTCAGACTTTTCTCTGCCCAAAACTCCGTCTCCAACTCTATCTCCGCCGTCTCAATCCCTTAAAAGTGTCTTTAAATATTGTTCTGACGGGCCTTTTAGACTCTGCTTGTGGCCCATAAAAAATTAGGTTACGTTTCCTGAGCTCTGCTTGCACTCAGCGCAGGTGACACGCAGGAAACAGTAACTGAACAGGCATTCCTGTGCTCAGCACAGGTGGAGCGCAGGAAATAGCAACTTGCTCCCCAACTGTAAATTTGACTAACAGGAATACAATATCAACGTCTCTTGCTAGACAACTATCACTTTCCAAATTCAGATCAAAATTAGAACCAGATGGTGACTCCAATCATCAATTAGAATAAAATAAAAGTGTATTCAGTCTCTCAAGAATAGAAATTGTAACAACAAATAATAAAATCGAGGAAATTCTCTCATTCCTCACAGGTGAGTGTTTCCCTTAATTCTTCCACTGCAGTTGAACAACTAAGATTGCTAGTCGTTTCCAGTTAATAAGCATACACATAATTAGCATAGATCATAAGGTCTTTTTCAGGTTGTAATGAGGCTAGGTTAACAAGAAATTATGGTTTTTCAGGATGTATCAAAAGACACAACTTCACGAAAAGAGAGCATATCTACAATTTAAACAATATTCTAAGTTACCCTCAATTCACCAATCATTCTTGACTTTGAACATTTTTCTGCCTCTTTTGGTAATTCACTCCCTTTAATATACAATTTATTTATATAAATACACTTTTTTTAGGGGAGTGAATTCCATTAATCAATATGCTTTCTTTTTACAATTTTAATGAACCAACCAATACATATTCTCATTGAATAAATTGCACCTATGCTCTCTATCCCTAAGTGTGTAAGGGACAGGATATGATCAATAACAAGGCTAGGGTGCATAAAACAAGAAAATTTCAGGCTCAAATTGAAGGGAATCAAGCATGTGGTCAAGGTGTAGCGAAAATAAATGGATTCTCTCCCTTGTTATAATCGTTTTGCGAAAACACAAATCAAGGCATAAAAGGGTAAAACACAAAATGTCATACCTTATTAGGATTATGAACGAGGCAATAGCAGCCACGTCTCTAGAGGTGTCCACGCCAACAGCTGAACTAGGAAACCCTCTTCAACTCTGCTAGTAGCCTTAGAGAGTAAAAAGCGATTGCTCATGTGTATTTGGGGTAGTGCATCTCATGCTCTATTTATAGAGTGGTGGCTAGGGTTTTACCCCCTCACTCATTTAACCCTCACACTTATGGGTCTGACCCATTATGTTGTAATTCTAATTAAATTAAATTAGAATTATTATCCTTTCCTAGTGGCATGTTGTATGCGTGTAACCCAATAGGCTTTTAATATTTGGTTATGATATTAAATAAAAATCCTTTTATATTTAATATCATAAATAGTGAGCAGTATCTAGCAATACATCACTATCCAAATATTGAGATTATCAATAATTTTGATAATTCCTATTTTATTATAATAGTTTATATGATCTGTCCCTTTGTCCAAATATCTAATTGAACACAAGGGCATGGAATGTGTCAACCTTGTATAGTCCAATTTATATTTTCTTGATCCCCAAGTAGACTGTACAGAAAATAAACATCTCATGTTTATCCTTCTGAGCATGGTCATGCATTTTGCAGTCTCACTTTATCAAGAGGCCTACAAATATAACTCCTGTTACATAGGAGGGACAAATCCCATCTAGGGCACTCACATTCCACCACATAATTTATTATATGTCCAAAAACCAACTTTATGATTACCCTGTTACAGGTAACGTTTGATTATAATTAAAACATATAATTCCTTATGTAGGAATCGTAGTGATTTCAGGTCGAAGGACTTCATATAACATTTATCAATTTAAGAAACGTTCATGACACTTATGTAACAATCCATGCAACGTTCTTAAGGTGGGTCTGTCCAGTACACCATTACTCTTAATGTGTACCTATGTGAGCACATGATATCTCATATCCATGATCCGTATGATGTGGTCATCAACGAACTCACATACTAGTCTAAATTCATCTTTGTCCTGAGATGATACTTGACTAGGGACTAATTTAAGAATAGTTCTTCATAAGATCTCACGATCAAGTCATCTACTTGATTTCTTATGAAATTTGAGCTTACTATTCTAAGGACATTAATATTATTCTAAAAGAATAAGTTGCCTTTATAAAATAACATGATACAAGTGATGGGTGTTCATAAACATATAAGTCTCTAGTGCATATTCCTAATAATCTCCCACTTGCACTAGAGACATTCAGACATAACTCTTATGCCTAATGATCTAGTGTGCCCTTCATGCTTCTACTGCACAAGGGGTTTAATGGGTTTGTAACAGCGATTGTTTCTTGCTTTGAACTTTTCTAGCTCACAGCGCCACCATTTAAACAAAACATATAACCTAATTGCGATCTTCAATCATCTTTGTCGGTTTGGAAGCTAGCATCAGTGTAACCCTTTACAAGTAGCTCTTCTTCACCTCTATATATATGAAGAATGAATCCTTAGTTCTTCTCAAGTACTTAAGGATGTTCTTGACTGTTCTCTAGTAACCTTCACCAAGATCAGACTGGTATTTGCTAGTCATGCTTAAAGCATATGATATTTCTGGTCAAGTACATAACATGGCAAACATGATAAACCCTATAGCGGATGCATAAGGAATCTTACTCATGCGACCTCTCTCTTCCTCATTGGAAGGAGAATGAGCCTTAGATAGGCTTATACCATGTGACATAGGCAAAGATCCCTTCTTAGAATCTTGCACGTTAAACCATTTTAACACTTTGTCTATCTATGTACTTTGACTTAGGCCAAGTAATCTTCGAGATCTATCTCTATAGATCCTGATACCTAACACATAGGTCGCTTTGCCCAAATCATTCATAGAAAAACAATTTCCTAACCAAGTTTTTACAGATTGAAGGATAGGAATGTCATTTCCTATGAGGAGTATGTCATCTACATACAAAACCAGAAAAACAACTATATTTCACTAACCATTTTTGTAGACACAAGGTTCATCCTCATTTTTAATGAAACCAAAATGCTTTACAGCTTCATCAAAAAGAAGATTCCAGCTTCTAGAGGCTTGCTTTAATCCATAAATGGATTGTTGCAACTTCCATACCTTTCCAGTATTTCAGGTATAACAAAAAATTTCAGGTTGTGTCATATACAAATCTTCAAGAAGGCTTCCATTTAGGAAAGTTGTCTTGATACCCATTTGCCAGATCTCACAATCATGGTAAACTGCAACAGCAAGCAAGATCCAAACAGATTTAAGCATGGCAACTGTGAAAAAGGTTTCATCATAGTCTATACTATGAATTTGCGTGAAACCCTTTAGCCACCAATCTTGCTTCAAAGGTATTTACATTACCATCCATGTCAGTTTTCCTTTTGAAAACCCACTTGCACCCTATGGGTTTTATCCCTTCGGGTGGCTCAATCAAGATCCATACCTTGTCAGTGTACATGGAATCCATTTCAGATCTCATGGCATCAAGCCATTTCTCAAATTCTAGACTCAAAAGAGCTTCTTGGTAGATCATTGGTTCACCTTGATCCATTAGTAATACATCCCCTTCCTGAGACACAAGGAAACCATATCTCTCAGGTTGGTGACGTACTCTATCTAATTTACACAAGTCTTGCGCTACTTGAGCAGGTGGCTCCACGACACTTTATGGTATCTGCTCTTGTTCCATTACCGGCTCATTGCTACTCTGTGTTACTTGAATTTCTTCAAGTTCTACTTTCCTCCCACTTATTTTCTTAGAGACAGATTCCTTCTCTAAGAATACAACAGTCTTAGCAACAACCACTCTGCCTTTGCTAGGATTATGGAAGTAGTAACCCTCAGTTTCTTTTGGGTATCCCACAAATAAGCAGTTATCTGATTTGGGTCCTATCTTATCTGAAACTCGGAGTTCCACATAAGTTTCACAACCCTAAATCTTCATAAAAGACATACTAGGTCGTTTCCCAGTCCATATCTCATATGGTGTCTTTATGATAGCCTCAGATGGAACACGGTTTAGTGTGAAGGCTACTGTTAACAAAGCATGACCCCAAAAGGGAGTCGGGGAGATCAGTATGACTCATCATAGGTCGAACCATATCTAATAGAGTTCGATTTCTCCTTTCTGAAACTCCATTCCATTGAGCTGTTTCAGGAGGAGTGAGTTGGGATACTATCCCATGCTTTCTTAGATAGTCATCAAATTGTTGGATTGAGTATTTTCCACCTCGATCTCATTGAAGTGTTTTAATAGTCTTACCAAGTTGTTTTTATACTTCATTCTTAAATTCCTTGAACTCTTCAAAGGATTCGGATTTGTGTTCCATCAGATACACAAATCCATATGTACTGAAATCATCAGTAAAATTGATGAAGTATTGAAAACCTCCTCTAGCCATTGTGCCCATGGGCCCACATACATCACTATGTATGAGACCAAGAAGATCACCGACCCTTTCACCCATTTTCTGGTGAATGGGGTTTTGGTCATCTTCCCAAATAAATAAGATTCACATCTCTCAATTGATTCAAAATCAAATGAGTCCAAATAACCATCTTGGTGGAGTTTGGATATGCATTTCTCATTTATGTGGCCTAAGCAACAATGCTGAAGATAAGTTG
Source organism: Sesbania bispinosa (assembly GCA_026901365.1). Lineage (NCBI taxonomy): Eukaryota > Viridiplantae > Streptophyta > Magnoliopsida > Fabales > Fabaceae > Sesbania > Sesbania bispinosa. The sequence goes on from QLOH01000480.1 coordinate 79,518, forward strand.
GGTTCAAACCATTTGTTTTTACCCTTATGTTATAGATAGGCACTTCCATGTCAAGAACATATTGTTCAACTTTGCACAACCACATCATTCAAATAAATTGAAATTTTCTTTATGAAAAACACTTTTTTTTCTAAACAAGAAACGAAATTAATATTCCTCCTAATAGTAGGCACAAAATAACAATTATTTAGTTCAATAACTAGTCCAGTTGGCAAAGTTAAATAATAGGTTCCTACGGCTAAGGCAGCAACTCTTGCTCCTTTTCCCACACGTAGGTCGACTTCTCCTTTAGCCAATAACCTGCTCGTTTTAGATCCTACATATTCACACTAATGTGAGATTCACATCCGGTATCGAATACCCAAGATGTAGAAGTAGGTAAATTGATTTCTATAATATAGATTCCTGAAGCGGAAGTCTCACTTCCCTTCTTCTTGATCTCCTCCAGGTACTTTACACAGTTTTCAAATGTCCTAATTGGCCACAGTGGAAACATCTTCCCTCCTTAGCTACCTCGCAAACCAAAGCTCTGATACCAATTGAAGGAAATCAAGCATGTGGTCAGGGTGTAGCGGAAATAAATAGATTCCCTCCCTTGTTATAATCGTTTTGCGAAAACACGAATCAAGGCATAAAAGGGTATAAAACAAAATGTCGTACCTTATTAGGATTATGAACGAGGCAATAGCAGCCACGTCTCTAGAGGTGTCCACGCCAACAGCCGAACTAGGAAACCCTCTTCAACTCTGCTAGTAGCCTTAGAGAGTAAAAAGCGATTGCTCATGTGTATCTGGGGTAGTGCATCTCATGCTCTATTTATAGAGTGATGGCTAGGGTTTTACCCCCTCACTCATTTAACCCTCACACTTATGGGCCTGGCCCATTATGTTATAATTCTAATTAATTAAATTAGAATTATTATCCTTTCCTAGTGGCATGTTGTATGCGTGTGACCCAATAGGCTTTTAATATTTGGTTATGATATTAAATAAAAATCCTTTTATATTTAATATCATAAATAGTGAGCGGTATCTAGCAATACATCACTATCCAAATATTGAGATTATCAATAACTTTGATAATTCCTATTTTATGATAATAGTTTATATGATCTGTCCCTTTGTCCAAATATCTAATTGAACACAAGGGCATGGAATGTGTCAACCTTGTATAGTCCAATTTATATTTTCTTGATCCCCAAGTAGAATGTACAGAAAATAAACATCTCATGTTTATCCTCCTGAGCATGGCCATGCATTTTGCAGTCTCACTTTATCAAGAGGCCTACAGATATAACTCCTGTTACATAGGAGGGACAAATCCCATCTAGGGCACTCACATTCCACCACATAATTTATTATATGTCCAAAAACCAACTTTATGATTACCCTGTTACAGGTAACGTTTGATGATAATTAAAACATAAAATTCCTTATATAGGAATCGTAGTGATTTCAGGTCGAAGGACTTCATATAACATTTATCAATTTAAGAAACGTTCATGACACTTATGTAACAATCCATGCAACGTTCTTAAGGTGGGTCTGTCCAGTACACCATCTACTTGATTTCTTATGAAATTTGAGCTTACTATTCTAAGGACATTAATATTATTCTAAAAGAATAAGTTGCCTTTATAAAATAACATGATACAAGTGATAGATGTTCATAAACATATAAGTCTCCAGTGCATATTCCTAACACAAATGGGATATCAAAAATAGGAAATATTATTTACAGGTTGGCTTTTTGTCACTGAGTAATTCATATATTTACAAGTTGCCTTAATCACTTCCATGCTTTTCATGTGCAGTATATAATCCAAAAACTCAAGCAATAGCAATTGACAAGCAGCAGTGAAAACTCTCAAAGTGTTTAGTCTCACAAACTCATAGGTTTATGGCTATTTTTCCTTGATTAAATTACCTGTTGCATAATTAGCTATTTTAATTAACTTTCCTGCACAAAATCCTAATCCTAACTGATTATGAATTCAGCCACTTAATTCCTTTTTCTTCTCTTAATTCAGTTAGTTTGGCTGACTAGCTTTGACATATATTGAATTGAATTCCTTAAGTCCTAATTCCTAACTCCTAATGTAGCCCTAATTTAGCAACTTAATCCTAACGAGAATTCAAATGAATAACAGAAATCTTAACTCAACTAAAACAAAGAAATCCTAAAATCCATGTTGCATAGAACTGGTCAATATGTGTAAATTACAGTACATATGTATCAAATAAAAGAAAAGAAAAGAAAAAGAAAAAGAAAAAGAAAGAAAAAACACCGTAAAAAAAATCAATCATAATCCTCTGTATCATCATCCTCTGCTCCACCTCTCCCTAGAGCAATAGGCCTGTCCCCAGGCCAATCCAAAAACTCCTGGAATTGCTCTAGAGGCATGCCTGGGTGGGGTCCCTACTCATTATGATATAGAAAGCCCTGCAGGTGCAGTATCCCTCTGTAAACAACTATGATCTGACTGCACAAGTGCTCCATGAAAGGGTGTGGTGGTATGTCAGCTGGTGGTGGCTGTTGTGGAGCTGAACAGGGGTGGATGTCCCTGGATTCTAGAGGCGGCTCCATCTCCTCATGTGGAATGCAGTAAGACTCAATATACTGTTGGGTGATAGTGGCTCCGATGGGAGCAATAGGGCATACCTCAACCCCCTGGTACCAACATAAAGTAGTGATGAAAGCAAGGAATCCTAAACTGATCTTTAAGCGCTCACTCCTACGCTCCACTGCGATCCTGATCATGAGATGCATATTTTCTGAAATGACTCCGGCGATGTCAACATATGCACCACAGAGAATGCAGTATAGGAGACGTGCAGTCTCAATGGTAATATCAGAAGCATGGGTGGTTGGCCTAATGTTGGCCAATACCAAAACCATCCATATCTGAGATATGTTGCGTAGGTCCTTTCTTATAATCCTAGAAGCCTCCCCATAGGTATTAACTTCATATGAACGCCAAGGTAAACACAAGTACCGGGCGGTCCTAGTATCAAACACATCATTCCCATAAGTCCCGATATCTTGCGGCAGCTGGTAAAATTGGCAGGGTACGTCCTCAGTATCAACAGGAGATGAATAGTCTAAGAAATCATTGATCATGTCACGATCATATGCCACTCATCTACCTCTAACATATGACCGCTTGTCAACCACCCCTCCTGGCTCTCCCAGAGCGTTTGAGTAAAATTCTCAGACTAGTTCAGGATCAAATAACCTAGTCGGCTCAGCCACCCTCCTCCATTACACCGGGTGATCTCCAAATTGAAATCATCGAATTCCCCAGCCCGGAGTTCAACTGCCCTCTCCAAGATAAAGTTACAATTTTATATGTACTTGTATTTTTCTGCAGCTTGGGTGTCCTTGAATCGTTTGGCATCCAAGGAAGGGTCATTGCGTACCTTCTTTCTTTGACCGCCCCTAGAACTAGAAGAACTAATGGCATTAGTAATCTTTGTGTGAACCATCTGCCAAAGTTGAATAGTACACATAATCAGTTCAACACGAGTGAAATGGATTACACAATCCTCTTATCAGCGGTGTATGAACAACAACCAAAGAACTCAATAAAAATCAGTAGGGCACCAGCTAATATCAACTTGTAATGCAAAAACAATACGTAAAAGCATATGTCTCATTGGAACCAATAAAATTCAAAAACAGAGCATGCATTTGGCAAGTGATATCAAGCTCAATCAAACAGAATTATTCAGGCAATCAACAGATAATACTTCCTGAATTTATTGAAAATGGTCAAAGATATTGGTTAAAGCAAAATTTGAGCATTATCACATTTGACCATTCCACATTGTAAAAATCATTAAACACACCAAAAATCATCAGTTTAAACCTTCAACCAAAACCAGCAACTTATTCAAAGGCTATATTGATGAAAAATCATATAAATATATAGCTCTACAAGCCCAAGTTTTCTATCCTAAAGTTCAAGCAACCAAAACAGAGGAACAAAGGACTTTAATCGGTAAAACTGACTCAAAAGCTTGAAAACATACCTTGTATAGTAAAAGAAGTAGGAAAGGAAGAGGTTTGTGAGTGAAAAGGGGAAGAAAGATTGAGAAAATTGCAGAGGATTGGCACAAAAACTCTCAAGAAAAACAAGGGAGAAGGTTTGGAATGACCTTCCCCGGTTTCAGTTGTGAATATAAGCACCAGCGCGCACCTGCGCTGCATCTGGGCTCAGCGCAAGTTACAGTTATTTCTGTAGCATGCCGATGCGCTTCACCTGGCGCAGGTGACGCGCACAAAACAAAAAGTTTTGTGCATTTCTGCCTGCGCTCAGCGCAGATGAAGCACAGAAAACAGAATTAAGTATCAGCAACACTTAGTCAATTTTTTTTGCTATTTCCTACTTATCGAGGTGTCTACATTTCTCTCCACAAACTTACTCAATCAGTTCCTAACAATTCCTAAACTAAACAAACACAAAAACCTAACCAACACAAAGTATATACAGACCACAACAAAAATCAAATTGAAAACTGTAGAAATTAACTATTAAAATACTGGGTTGCCTCCCAGGAAGCGCTCGTTTATGAATTTAGATATGATATTGGCAAATGAACTTAGAGGTATGAGTTTGAGAGGTTTTAGAGAGAATTACCGGGTATGATATTGTGAATAAGAGGTTAAATCTTGATAGACTAAGAGGGAGAGATAGGTTATCATGAAGGGTTAGGAAGAAGTGTGTTATTTCGTGTCTTAACCAGTAGGTACGTTAAAAATAGTAATGAATATATTTTAGGAACAAAGGATTTGATGTGGCGAAACTAAGTGAGGAGAGTTATGGATGAGAAAAACTGAGTTAGGAGAAGGTGTTAGGGAAAGGAACTAAGAATGAAGGGTAGAGATTTGAATTAGAATCAAAGAGGAATTGAAGTTAAGAATTTAAGTATTAGGATTTTCGCTCAAGTGAGAATGGACTCGCTTAAGCGAGTTTAGCAGCAAAAATTAGGATTTTAGTTTCTACAGCTTTCGCTTGAGCGAGTATGGTCTCGCTCAAGCGAGAATTAGGGGAGAGTTTGGAGTGCTCTCTAGAAGAATTTCGCCTGGGCAAGAATGACCTCGCTCAAGCGAGAATCTTCCAGAGAGGGGGATACTCTCTGGAGTATTCTCACTCAAGCAAGAAGCTTCTCGCTTGAGCGAGAATGCGAAAACTGAGAAATCCCATTTTCTCTCGCCCAAGCGAGAACCCCTCGCTTGAGCAAGAATATACTTACAGGATTATAAACGTTGATTAGGGCACGAGACTCTTCATTTCTTCCTCGTTCCTTCTACATTTTTAGAGAGAGAGATTTCTAGAGAGAGAGTGATCTTGGAGCCAAGACAAAGGAGGAGAAGTCAAGGATCTCCAACCCTAGCCTTCCCCAACCTCGTTCCTCTTCTCTTTGAGCTTCTTTGAGGTGAGTGTGGTTCTCCACTCACTCAATGTGACATATATGATCTCTTTTACATGATCCCCCTTCTTTTATTCCTTTCTCTATTGATTATTATTCTTAGAAAAGGTATGTATATATTTGGATTGGTTGAATGTCTGGATTGATTGGTGTTTTACCTCAAATGCTCAAACCTTAGGTTAGGAGATTTGGGGATTTTGGGGAAAAAACTTAATTGTTTGACGATGGGGATCTGTAAATACATACATTAGAAATTACTTTTATCCCATAATTGAAGGAACATGTAGGGGTTGAGATGGCTAGGGTTTGAGGAAAGGGACAAATGTAAGCCCTATCTATCTCTTCCCCCTCATGTTAAAGGTTAAGGTAATATGTTTGACTGTGACTACTACTATTGCATGACTTAAACATATATACAGATGTATGAATGTATAATGAAAATAAAAAAGGGACTTCGGTCCAAAGAGGTAAAGAGGGGACTTCGGTCCAAAGAGGGGGTCTTGTGCCCAAAATGAATAAGAATGTAAAATGCGATTGTTTGCTAATTAAAACAGAAGGTTAAATGGCCACAAGGAAGACGTTGCTTGGACGGTATTGAGCTCAATCCAGGTCAGAGGATTAAGTGTTAAGACCCCACCGGTGTTGGGTAATACACCAAGAGGTTGATTGTGAATGATTGATGAATGGAATGTATTGAATGTGAAGTTGAATGAATGAAATGTTATGACTGGATTATTGAATTAATGTATCATTGTGGATTGTACGTAATATTGATAAAGGAATTGGTAGGAGTTAAATTTATGTAGTTCCGCTATATTTATGTGTATTGTTTTTCCCCCACACTGCACACACTGTTGCCTCACTCACTGGGACGTAGTCTCATCCCACGATGTGGGAATTATATTCAGTTGTGCATGTTGCTTCCAGGATTGCTTGATTGGAGGATGGATGGCTCGCTGGATGGGTGTTTATAGTCCTCATTTTCGTAGTCTTCTTTCATTGTTGTAACTTGTAGTATGATATGTTAGCCCCAGAGTGGCATTCTATTTGTAAATTTTGATTTGTATTTGAAGTTTATGCTTAGGTGATGGTTGGGTTACCTAGGTGCTGTAATGTAATGTAATGTATTACATTTATATTAATAATGAGCGAAATAATTTCAAGAATTTGGAAATGGTGCTCCCAACAGGCATTATTTCTGAATTCAGAAATTAGGACGTTACACGACGGCCTGGCCGTCACTACAGTCACTGCCTAGCGACGGTTAGGCCGTCTCTAAGTATTAATTGCACTGAACAATGCATTTAATGTTGTAGCGACGCCATAGCGACGGCCAGTCGTCACTACTAACGACACATTTTGGCTGTCTCTACCAGGATGTCGCTAATTTGCGTTTTTCTTGTAGTGTTCCTTTAACTTGAACATGGTTTATAAAAACATTTTCACTTAACAATGAACATGAACATAAACATGAGCCACTTGAACAATGAACCATAACCTAAGTTTCCAATCTTACAATGAAATCTAAACGAAAGACAACCTCACATTATACTTGAATCATGAGAAAACAAACTTGCAACCATAAACATGAACATAGATTCCCAACAAATCCCCTTTCCTAGGGTTTTCCATCAATGAGTCGCAATCAAGAGCAATCACCAAACAATCTAAGTATTCACAAGTGATAATCATACAAAACATCCCAAAAACACACAAATAGCAAGGGACAAAGAGGACTAGGGTACATAAAGGAGTTTCACACAAGGGAGAGTGAAGTGGGTGAGCTCTACTCACCTAAAGGGAGCTCAAAGGGAAGAAGATGAAGATTGGGGAAGGTTGGAAGATGGAGTTCTTGACCTTGAGGCCCTTCTTCAAGCCTCAATAGAGATTCTCTCTCTAGAATTATATCCCCCTCTTTCTCTAAAATAAAGTGGAAGGAAAATAAAATGAGGAAGAAACCCTAAAAATATGGTGTTATGGTGTTATGCCCGCTTCGGCTCGCTCGAGCGAGCCCCTGAGCGAAATTTCTAGCATTTTCCTATGTCTTCCTCGCTCAGGCCTCGCTCGGGTGAGCCTGAGCGAGCAAACCAGAACAATTTTTGCTGTTTTTGCTGATATTCTCATTCAGGCTCGCTCAAGCGAGGTTGAATGAGATTATCAAGACGTTTGGGGGCTCAAATGAGATCAAAATACTATCATATTATATATCAAACTAAAGCCCCAAGTCTTAACTTTCTAATGCAAGTGGAATGTCCTCAATAGGGCACCTTCAACTCTAGATATTATCGAATTAGTGCACCGAGGTCATTAGGCTTAAAACCCAAAATTAAGCAACAACCTTGGTTGAAGCCCAACGGGGCACACTTCACGTGAACCATGATGTAAATCATCAATTCACTTCAATAAGGCTAAGGTTAAAGGGTTCTAAGTGTCCATTAGAATATGCTCCTCTAATTCCTTGTTCTCTCCTATAAATCACCTTCCTACCTGTTTCCTTGAATCTTCGCCTCTCCTCTTCCTTCCCGCCAATTCTTTTAAGCTTAGTTCCTTCCATCTCAATCTAATTCCCTAGTTTCAATGTGTCTCCTTCCCTCCTCACCTCCTCACCCTACTATCCTTTCCACCATCGAGTGTGACTCCTCCTAAGTTAACTCTAAGGTCACTTGGGACTTGATACTTGGTTTCCTTTCTAAATTTCCCTTAACACTCATGAACTCTCACTAAACCTCATATCCTTTCTCTTAATTTATCCCTACACCCCCAAGTTCTCATTCCACTCCTAACTTTCCTCTCTTGGCGGAATTCCCCCACCTAAGACTTCCACTAGATTCTTCTTAGGTCCGATTTTTGGGATGTTACATGTTGAAGTTATAGGGTTTTGGATATAAAAAGGACGAAGAGAGGAGAAGAATAATTCATAATAGATAACTGATAATAGATTGATTGATAATCATAGATACAAAAAACTATACATTGATGCTTATTTATACTGACCAATATAGACTAGTAAGGAAACAAATAATAATTATCTAGAAATATGGAAACTAATCCTAGGAGGTATTGTAGGATAAAACCTAATGTTAATAGATATTATAAGATATTAAATATATTATTCTAATATTCTAACACTCCTCACCAAGCTAAATCTTATCAAGCTTTAAGCTTGTTACAAATATACCAATATTAATAAAAATGAAAATAATAAATCGCGAGCTGAGATTGATCGCACTGGGAAAACCATGGAGCCAAGTAGAGTACATTTTGGAAAGTCGTGGGGCCAGGTAGAGTACACTAGAAAAGCCATGGGGCTAAGTATATTGCCTTGGGAAAGCCACAAGGCCATGTAGATTGCACTGAGAAAGCCACAGGGCTAGGTAGATTGCTTTGGTAAAGCTACGGGGCCAGGTAGATAGCTCTACGTAGCCTCCTGATATATCTATAGGTTCTGAAAAGTCATGGGTCTGGAACCACAACAGGTAGGAGAGAGAAATAAGCCCAAAAGGGAGGACTAGGAAGTACATATCCCAGAAATATCGAAACAAGACCAGATCTAGAGAGAAAATGGCGGGGCAAGTCTACTGGCAGCAAAAGCAGTCGGAATGAAGGCCGGAAGCACTGCCATACGTGACTGAAGGCAGTTGACGGAGGAAAATGTGCCTGGGAAGAATGGGTTTGTGAGGGCGCGTCTGTACTCAGATCGAAGCGATTTTGGTGGCAGTGAACTTGTCTGGACAATGCGACTCCAGTTGTGGGGCTGCCGGTCGGAGTTGCTGACAACGACGATGGCTGGAGGTGGCGACAACGATGGAAAACGTGAGAAAAATAGCTGGAAAAAAGCACGACAAGACGAAGATGAAGGCAAAGCACGCCGAAATATACACGGCGGGGGAGGCTGAAAGTAAAGGAAATGTATGAATATAATGAGAGACGAACAAATAAAAGTTCCAAACTTTGGAACCCAGCAACGGAATAGGGCTGGGACAGGTCATGGTGAATGGTACCACTCTGATACCATATTGAAGTTATAGGGTTTTGGATATAAAAAGGAAGAAAAGAGGAGAAGAATAATTCATAATAGATAACTGAAAATAGATTGATTGATAATCATAGATACAACAGACTATACACTGACGCTTATTTATATTGACCAATATATAGACTAGTAATTAGGAAATAAATTATAATAATTATATATCTAGAAATATGGAAACTAATCATACGAGATATTATAGGATAAAACCTAATTTTAACAGATATTATAAGATATTAAATATAGGCTTAAATATCATTTTGGTCCCTACATTTTTTCGTGTTTTTGGTTTTAGTCCTTGCTAACTTTTTTTTTTAAATTTAGTCCCCACTTTTTCAAATGTATGTTATTTTAGTCCCTAACAGTAACGGAGTACTGTTAAGTGATGACATGGCTAAGCAAATCTGATGTGGCAGCTCTGCAAAATCCCCAAACTGTCCCTCACATTCAGCCGCATCCCATCCATGTCCTTCATCTGCAAACTCACTTCTTTCACCTGCATTTCCCATCCAAACGTCACCATCAAGCTGCATAGTGCCACCTCTATAGCCGACCCCCTCTCTTCACTGCCAATCACCATCGTCGCGAACCCGCTCGAACGTTCACCGCATGCTTCCCCTTCAGGTCTATCACTATCCAACTCAGCCTCAGCTCCTCGCCGAGATTCTCACACGCCTCTTTGCCACTCGGATACTCCATCACCGTCTAAACCAAATCCTTCGGGTCAAGTACATCGACTCGAAACGGTGAGCACCGGAACCAACCGGACTCCGTCTCGGTTTCCATCATCCTGGGCAGGATGAGCTTCTGCCGGTGGAATACATCAACGGTGGAGATCAATTCTGGTGTGCGGTCTGGATTAATTGCGTGGCGATTGGAACTGTGAGAGGTTGTTGTTATAGTGGGGAAAGAGTCAGATAAGAAAGAGCGACGGGTGTGAGGGAATGTGGAAATGACGTGGTGGACGTGTGGCGTGTTGGTGGAGGGCCACATCATCACTTAACAGAACTCCGTTAGTGCCAGGGACTAAAATAACATACATTTGAAAAAGTAGGGACTAAATTTAAAAAAAAGTTGGCAGGGACTAAAACCAAAAACATGAAAAAATATAGGGACCACAATTATATTTAAGCCTTAAATATATTATTTACAATCATTTAAATGTACGTGTCTAGGAATTTTGAGAAGGGAGAATTGCTTTCAAATTATTAGTGGATGGTTTGAGATGTTTAAAGATGGAGAAATGAGGTGATTTAAGTAGTTTCTTAGCAGTTGAAACCAAAGGGCATGATTGTTTCTTCTGAAAAACCATCTGCCTTATGCAGATTACCATATATATATATATATATATATATATATATATTATGCATGATAGTTTATGATCAAATATCTATAGCATAATGATATAAAACAAAATGTTATACACTAGTATCCAACCCGTGCGATGCACGGATTTATTATTCACATAAATATTTAACTTTAAATTTTAATAATATATTTAACCCGTTTAATATATGTAAATATTAAATCATAAGATTAATTAATTTTTAATATTTAATTTGATACTTGTTAGTAGATTAAGAACATAACAAACTAACAGAATAAAATGGATCTGAAAACATGAAATAGTCTTACAAATGAACATTATTTGCAATATTGCTTCATTTAATTTTTGTAACACTTAAAGTTGTCATCACATATAAGAATCCTAAGTCTTTGTTGAGACTTAACCCTAGATATACAACAACATATAATTGACCATGAGAGAAAACAGACTTTGGTAAATACACACCAACATGTGACAATGTCTGGCCTTGACTTTTATTAATGGTCGTGGCAAAGCAAAGAAAAATGAAAATTATCTTCGTTGAAACTTTAATGGGGTGAGATTTTTAGATGGAATTAAATTCATTCGACGAATGAATTCGTTCCCAAATGTGTTCCTGTAATAATGATTTCTACAATGACGTTAAAACCTAACTAATCAACTATTAATCTAGTTCCATTGCAAAGTTCAGCGGATACTTCAAGATTCGTCATTAGCATAACAATCACTTCAATCTTTACATGGAGTCCAGAGCACCTAATATCTTTTAAGAATTCAGTTGTCAACCAATCGGCTTCAATACCGACTTCCTTATCCACCTTCCATATAGTATAAGAACTCAATCCTTTCTTCTCTTGGAAATAATGTCATGACATATTCATTGACTGAGTAAACAACATCCAATGTAGGAGTAAGAATTGCTTTATCTTGAAACAATTCTATGTTTTCAAAATTTGATAGCAAATTAGGATAGGAAAAGGAAACTATATCTCCAATTGTATTACCTGTAGACTTTATCAGTAAATCATCTGATATTTCAATATCAGTTTGACCATCAATAATTCATATCTATATTAATATGACATGTAATCTTGCTCAATATAAATTTAATACTACATAGAGATGTAAAATTAAAGGTTTATTTCATGTATCGCATTTTAAAATTATTTTAATATAGAAGTGATATATTCATCCATTTTGAGTATTTAGAGTTTAATACGATGTCTAATAGAATAAAAAATTATATTTCAATAATAAATAAATTGATAAAAATAATTGAGAAGTAATTTTTTTGTTAATTTATCATCTAACATGTTTCTTACTTGATTTGTATATAAATGATCTTTAATTGTGACTACAATTGTAAAGGTTTGACACTAAACCCAACTCATCCATTTCAAGTTAAAGCTCGTATATTTTATGATATAATCATATACATCAATTAGTAGAATGTGAATATCATATTGTTATCATGTTTATAGAAAATAATAACAAATACATCATTAATATAATAAATTTAAAGTATATTATTGAGAGAGCTAACCTCACCAAGATGTCGATATTAATGACCAGAGCAGGACTAATTAACTCCGATGAAGGGGATTCATAGTTTATTAAAAAAATCACTTTAAACCTATAATTGAAAATTTTGCTTAACTTTTAAACGTACTATATTGAATATATAATAAATGAAAATATAATATAATAATTTTATTCAAGTAAAAGAAAAGAAAATAATTATAAATTTTATAATTCTAATTTGAAATTTTATCCATAAAAATTATAATCAAGACATCATAAAAGTAATTATAAATTTAAATTATATTGGTATTTGAGATCTCTCATCTTAGTCACCTAAAACCTATATAAAGGAACATGACTATCTCATGTGGAGAGTACTTAGGGTCATAAAAAATTTCACTTTATTGAATTGAGAATAAAAAAAATCTAAAAAATTATAAATATTGAATGTGAGAAAATGTGATATGTGTACCGAGCAAAAAAATTAATATAGAGTATATAGAATAAATAAGATATATAATAAGTGAAAACGTTAATGAATAAAATAGAGAGATAATTATTTTAATATAATAATAAAAAAGAAAATGAAAATGTGATAAAAAATAAAAATAAAAATAGATGAAAACAGCGGGAGAATGATTGTCTCACATGTAATATAGTTGTATGGTTCGTAAAAAAAAATCACTTTATTGCCTCACATGGAATATAGTTGTATGATTCGTAAAAAAATCACTTTATTGTATTTCTAATAAAAAAAAATTAAAAAACGCAAGTGAAAAAACATGACTCATGTTATGGATGAGCAATTTTAATATAGAGTAAATAGATAAATAAAATAGATAAGTGAGATAATAAATAAAAACATTAGCGAATAAACTAAAGAGATGAATGGTATATTGAAATATCATATTAAATTTAATATAAATTAATACATTTATTGTATTGCTTAATGTGAGTTTTTATGTAACGAAACATATAAATAAGAATAAATATTGAGAGAAATTATTTTAAGATAATAATAAAAAAGAAAGTTAAAGTGTGATAAAAAAAGGAAAAAAGGTAGGAGAAAAACTGCTTCACATGAAGGATAATGGATATTCATGGTTTATAAAAATATCACTTTTATAATGAAACAAATTAATATGAACGGATAATTAGAGGAAATGTTTTAATATAATAACAATAAAAATAAATTTTTGAAAAAAAACAAAATGAAAAAGAAAAAAAAAACAACATGAGCAAAAGTGTCTGCCGTGAAGGATAAATGTGATTCATAAAAATATCACTTTACAGAAAAGAGAATAAAAAACTTGAGAAAACGCAGATAAGACAGATAAGAAAATAACACGTGTACTGTGGGAATAATTTTAATATAGAGTAAATGTAAGTAAATTAATAGATAGAATAAATAATAAGTGAAACATTAATGAATAAAATAGAGAGATAATAATATATTGAAAAAAGTACATTAAAATTGATGTAAATAAACTCATATCGTATTTTTTTAGGTGAGTTTTATGTGATGAAATATATAAATATAAATGGATAATGAGAAAACTTGTTTCAATATAATAATTATAAAAAATAAAAATTAAAGTGTGATTAAAAAAAGGAAAAAAAGACAGGAGTTGGACTACTTCCTGTGGTTCATAAAAAAAACACTTTATTGAAATTAGAATAAATATGAATGAATAATGAGTGGAACTATTTTAATATAATAATAAAAAATTAAAGCGTGATAAAAAAAGAAAAAAGAAAATAGTATGAGTAGGACTGTTTCCCGTGAACAATACTCGTGATTTATAAAAAAATCACTTTTGTAATGTAACAGATTAATAGGAACAAATAATGAGAGAAAATATATTAATATAATAACAAAAAACAGAAAATTAAAAGTGAGATAAATAGAAATTTTAATATAGATTAAATAGATAAATAGAATAGATGAGTGAGATAATAAATGAAAACATTAATGAATAAAATAGAAAGGTGAATGATATATTGAAATATCATGTTAAAAGTAATGTAAATAAACACATATATTTTATTCCTCAATGTGAGTTTTTATATAACGAAACAGATAAATATGAATAAATAATGAGACAAATTATTTTAATATTTTTTTGGTAAATGATATGAAATTAAAAAGGAACAAAGACAGGGTACAATAGAACATATCAACCCCTACTCCTAGGGAAAATATCTCCCCTAGAATCAGCTAGAACTAAATCCAGAAAAACACCTGGAAAATCTAAAACTACAATATAATAATAAAAAATAAAATTAAAGTATAAAAAAAAGAAAATAAATGTAGGATCAAAACTGCTTCACGTGGAGAATAATATGAACGAATAATAAGAGAAAATATTTTAATATAATAACAATAAAAAATGAAATTGTGAAAAGAAACAAAAAGAAAAAGAAAAAGAAAAAGAAAAAGAAAATGATAGGAGCAAGACTGCCTTCCGTGAAAGATAAGTGTGATTCATAAAAAGATAACTTTACAAAAAAGAGAATAAAAAATTTTGAAAAAAAATACAAATGTGTACATGTAAAGGATACATGTTAATAGGACTGTCTCCCGTAAAGGGTACACGTAATTCTTAAAGTAATTACCTACAACTTATATGAATCAGTCCAACGTAAATGTACAACCCAATAAAACAAAGTCCAATATTAGAAAACTCAATGACCCACAGTAGACTTTGACCCAACAAAAACAATAATGCCTCCAATGAATAGTTAACAAAAAAAACCTACACTATAATATCATAGATTGGGCCCATAATGCAAACCCAATGACCCAAATCTAACCAAAAAAATTTCAATGTGAATGAGCAGTAAATAAAAAATTTCCCCTTTATAATAGTATAGATTCCTCATTCTTCCACCCTTTATGGTACAACAAGAGCATAGGCAATAAATGCCTTTTACATAGACGTTAAGTTGATATATACCTAAAAACAAAATGAAATTGAAATGGATCACAAAAGGATTTCTTTCCCATTATACTCCTAAATCATGCATGTCAGTATATTAATAATAGGGAGAAAAGGCTAAAAAAAAAAAGAAAAAGGAAAAGGAAATCCAAGACTTGAACAAAGGAACTTTGAGTTAGTACAGTGTCAGGTAGCTAGCTACGGTATTTCAAGACTTGAACAAGGAATGTTTTTAAGTTTATTTTTGTCTTTTCTTTGTTTATCTACGTATAGCTGAAAGACAAATTCAAAGACGTGGCCTTAGAATTATTTCACTGTTCCCCTTGCTGTTTTATATTAAGTGGTTTTAAATTTAGTTGCATTTCACTTTTTAATGACTAAAGGGCTGAATTTAGATATTAGATTTATATTTTAGGCCGACCTTAATAATATACAACCAAAAAAGTTAACCTAGCATAAATAGATTTGGAAAAAATATGTTTTTCGAACTATAGTTTCAGTTAACTTTGGTCTTCACCCCTGTATTTTAAATCCTTTATTTTTTGTTTTTGAACTTTCTAAACCTCCAATACATGGTCCCTTGCCGTTAATGAAATCTGTTAACCTGATGTGCTGGGTAACAAAAGTTACAAGTTAGCCTCAATAGTGGGTCCCGAATAGCTGACTCGTCTATTTAATCTTTTTTATTAGTTTTTTAATTATTAAAATAACCCTAATAATAAATTAGTTTTTTTATCGGGTAAAATTACTGAGTTGAAAACCCTAATTTTGTAATTAGGGTTATTTTAATAATTAAAAATTAATAAAAAAGGTTAATTAGATGAGTCAGTTATTTGGGACTTAGTATTGAGGCTGACATGTAACTTTTGTTAGCTAGCTCATCAGGTTAACAAATCTCACTAACAACAGGGACCACGGTTTGGAGGTTTAGAAAGTTTAGGGACAAAAAACACATAATTTAAAGTACAGACCAAAGTTGACCAACCGAAACTATAAGGACGAAAGACATATTTTTCCCAATAGATTTTTACGTTTAATTTTACTAATTACTAGATTTTATTTTAGGGTAGTAAAACCAATCTTTATAAACATGTATTAATTACTCTCTAATATATATATATGTGTGTGTGTGTGTTGAGTCTCAAAAATATTATTAAGTAATTAATAATGTTTTAAGTCTCATAATCCTAAGTTTTAATGAATAACAAATTTGGTTAAAGTGTTCTGAAAGATAGTGCAAATTATCTTAAAAGGTATTTTCTGTGTTTCAGCAACCCTTTGAATGAGCAACCCTTTGAAGAGTCAGGACCTGCTGAAGTAAATCAACTTTCTGAAGAGATGGGCTATCTGAAATATGAAGACTTGCTGAAGACATCCAACGTGGCTTACTTTCTGAGGATTTTTCTCAAAGCAAGAGAGCTTTCTCAATGTCTTCTGTAACACGTCTTCTTAAGGAAAGATTTACATAGTCTTTTTGCATATATTTGAATCATCGTACCAGAAAAGGAAAGCTCTGTATCATAGTACCTGCAGTGTGTCAGAATCGAGTCATCACTGTTCACCTGCTCTGTACAAAGTCAGAAGCTATCAGAAGATTGTCTCACAACGAACTCTATAGCATTTAATGCTATCTCTTAACAGTGAACTCAGCAATCTTCAACGGACTTATACTTCATCCCTATAAGTAGCTTCGTGAAAGACTTCAAAATGTGGAGAGGAGAGAAGAGAACGTATCAAGCCAATATTCTGCCAAATTTACGCTGCAAACACTCTCTGTTTATTATACACAAAATTCACTTATCTTGAGTTATACTCAATTATCTTGTACAAGCTTATTTAAGTTTAAGTTAGGAACTCTATTTTAGTTCAGAAACTTAAAAAAATCTCTTTTGTAAACACTATTAAGTGTCTGAGAGCCTGGAGAGACTTGGTGGAAGAAACAATACTCGTTGTTGATCCTGTAGAGGCTTGTTGTTCAAATAATACTTGGTGTAGAGCCTGGAGAGGCTTGATAGAAAAGAATACTTGGTGTTGTAGAGCCTGAAGAGGCCTGATAGAAAAGAATACTCGTAATCTTTGAGATTAGTGAAAATCCTTAGCTGGTTGGCTTTGGGACTGGACGTAGCTCATAGTGGTGGTGGGTGAACCAGTATAAATCTTTGGCTAAGTTATCTTATCCCTTAACTCCTTTAAATTCAGTTTTATACTAACAAGGAGGGCTCTGAAATTGTTGTTTTATAACACTAAGTTGAAAAGTGCTGCTTGTGAAAGGTTTTCCAAAAATTGTCTAAGTTTTATAAAACACTATTTAACCCCCTCGTCTAGTGTTTCATGTGGTTTCTATAGTTGGTATCAGAGCTCAACCTCAGGTTGAGCATCTAACAGTGTTGAGGAAGAAGATCCTTATGGAAACATCAACAAGCTATGATCACTACATTTCTGAAGGGCATCTGTCGCCAGGCCTCTAGCTTTCAACAAAACTGATTATCATTACTGGAGAGAGCATATGAAGCTATTCATTGAAAGCCACAATCTGGATCTCTAGGATATAATTACTGATGGTGATTACATTCCTCTGAGAAATGGAGTGCCTATTCCAAAAGCTGAGTGGTCCTATGAGCAAAAAGTTAAAGTTCAACTCAATGCTCAAGCCAAACTCTACTTAGTCCGCTCTCTGAACAAGGCTGAGTATGAGAAAGTGCAAGGATGCATCTCTACAAGGAAATATGGGATATGCTGGCTTTATCCATTCATGAAGATACTATGGATGTCAAATCTATCCAATCAGACCTAGAGGACTCTACCTCAGAAGATGGAAAAGACTTATCTGAAGAAGCAAACCTGTGCTTGATGGCAAGGCAACTTTCTTCAGAAGGTACAAAATCCAAGGTAATGTCACTAACTCTTCAAGATGAATATGATGATTTGGTGGATAGTTCCAAGGAACTTTTCAAAAAGTATAAGAAACTCTAATGCATACACTGTTATATACAATAAAAATAAAATTATTGAAAAAGAGAATCTTATACTTAGAGAAAAGATTCTGGAGCATGAAAATCAAAGTCTTCAAAAACAAATTAAGGAAATTACTAAAGACATAGCCAACTTTATTGAAGGAACTAATAATCTTAATAGATTATTAGGAACTCAAAAAAGGTTTAAAGATAAACGTGGCTTAGGTTTCTCTAACAAATCATCATCAAAATCACCAGGTTCTAAATTCCCCAAAAAGGCCAAAAAGAAAGTTGATGGGTGTACTTATTGTGATAAACCTAGACAACATATGTCTAAGTGTAAACAAAAAGAGAAACCTATACCCAGAACTAACCTAAGTGGACCCAAGAAAATATGGGTACCAAAAACCTCCATTGTTACTCTTGTAGATATCTTGGATAAATCAAAGAAAACACCTAGAATAACTAGGGGTGTAAGCGGGTCCCGACCCAACCCGCGAACCCGATTGACCCAACCCAACCCGAAGGATATTTAACGGTTCGGTTCAGACATTTTCTTTCGAACCCGACCTGGTTCGGTTTGGGTCTCGGGTTTGCTTATCTTAAACCCGATAGACCCGAACCAAACCAAACCAAGAAAAGAAGCCTTAATCTTATTTCATTTTCCTTTCCATAGAGAACAAAAATAGGCACAACGGCAGCACAAGCAGCGGTGGTTCCCCAAACCCTATTTCATCTGCTCCTCTCATTTTATGTTTCCCTATTTCTTTTCTTTTTTTCATTTTATATTTTAATTTCATGCAATCTTCCACATTTTTTAAAAAAAGGAAAAGTGTTCATGACCCGATGACCCAACCCAACCCAACCCAACCCGAACATATTCGGGTTGGTTCGGGGCGGGTTACTCACCCAAAAAATACAAAACCCGAACAAACCCTACCCGCCATCATTCTATCGGTTCGGACTTGATGTCACCCCAAACCCGACCCAACCCAACTCGATTACACCCCTAAGAATAACCACAAAAGAATGGATGCGTGGAACTGTTGATGGAAGGAAGGTGTATGTGCCCAGACCTTAGAACAAAAGTTGTTGGAATGATCAGTCTCAAAACAATTCAGAAAACAATGTTGACTCTCAACAAATGCAACTCATTATGGTCTCATGCTGACAATCCTTGTTGATAACATCTTTTATAGATGAAAATAAATATCTGAAACTTGGTGTTATTTTATATATTTGAACTTTCTGAAATGCATGAACTCTCTGATATTTCAACTTGTTGAAATTTGTGTTACCTGCTGAAATCTTTTGAACTTGCTGAACACAAATACTTTCTGAAGTGTCACTTGATGACGTGGCTATCTGAGATGGTTGGCTTTTCACCTTTCCAATGTCTCTTGCATGATGCACGACTCCCTATGTCTGTGCAGCCTGTAACTGTCATCATTACTGTTGGGTATCAAGGCTATTTATAGAGTGTGTGGGAAGCTATTCAAGATTACTCTCTCTTAGCTCTCTCACACTCTCAACTTCCAGAAACCGTTCAATATTCTCAAGCTCTCATCTTTCTCAAGCTCTCAACTCTCTCAAGCTTTCAGATTCTTCAATGGCTCCAAAGAAAGGTGACGCTGCTGCTTTCAAGGCTGGTGGGAAAATCGTCCCTACTAGGTGTGTAAACCTTGAGAAACTTGTTGAATTATGCCATGATTTTACTGAGTATTTTGAAGCTGCTGGATGGACCCCGTTCTTTGAGAACCTCCACTGCTCTTGGCATGAGGAAAGTGTTTATGTATTCTGGAGAATTGCTAGGGTTATTGAGGGAAAGAGACATGTCTCTATTAGGGCAACTGTTATGGGGCAAGACATTTTCGTTGATGCCTCCGTTTTGGCAACTGTAACAAAAGTGAAATTTGAAGGAGAACAATTTATTCCAGACTGGAAGGCGAGAAATGGTGGACCCAGGAAATACAACAAAATGTTGTTTGGTTCAGAAAACCCTTCGAACATGGGTGGAACTGGGTTGCTGGAAGTTCCCAGGATTTTGCATGCCATTCTTGGATGTTGTGTGCTTCCAAAAGGAGGGAACAAGAATCATGTTTCTGAACTGGAAAGGTTTTGCCTTATCCATTTGCTGCAGAAGAAAAAGCTCAACTTGCCAAGGATTCTTCTCTCTCACATGATCAGAAGGGCAAGAGATTTTGCTGCTAACCTTCCACACAACACCCTAATAATACAAATTATCCTTCACTACAAAATCCCAGTGGAGAAGAAGTATGATCAGAAGCCTCCATCTTTCTTCTCTGCCACCAATATTAAGCAAATGGGTATTGACATCAAGAAACCTACTCCTGAACCTTCTGTAAAAGAAGCTATTGTTGCTGAGAAGGTTGCTGCCTCTGGAAGGACAGTTCTTGAGATTCTTGAAAATGAACTTCAGGGAGATGCTAGGAAGGATGAATTCCAACCTGTTGCTGAGAGTCCTGTGAAGAAGGTTGTGAAAAAGAAAAGAACCAAAGTCTCTCAGAAGGTTCTTGATGCTGCTGACTCTCAACGGGTTAGGGAGGTTGAAGCTGCTTATCAAAGGGCAACTCCATCTGAAAAGGCGGGTGATGTGACACTACCCCTAGCTTTTGAACCTATTCAGAAGGTTCCTAGTTAACCTACTGAAATCGTGGGTCAGGATGCTGAGGTTGTTGTTACTCAGGTCACTGAGCCTACCTCAATCCCTAAGGGACAGGCCATGATGGTTGATGATCCAAGTGAAAGCTCCTCTGAAAATCCCATTGTTGTTATGCCTTTGGCTACAAGTCATCCAGATCCTGATCTTCAGGAAGTTGCTGCCCTTGCAAATGCTTTAGATGAAGAGGAAGCAAAAAAAGCAAAGGAGCAAGAAGATACAGATTATGCAATTGCTCTTGCTGCACAACAAGCAATCCTTGAAGATGAGAAGTTAGAAAAATCCTCCAAGCCCAAGAGAAGGAGACTCTCTAAGACTGTGAGGGTGAAAAGAAAAAGACTTCTTTCTCCTGTGAGAGAAGAACCTCCAGCTCCAATGATCACAAGGAGTAAATCTATTCAGAAGGAGAATGCTGAAAGACTCCAGCAAACTACTGAGGAAATAAGATCTCAAAGAGATATGGAGCTTAAGCTTTTGGATTTGAAAAAGAAACCTATTGCTGAGGTTCTTCCCTACAAGAAAACCAAGGTATTCTTTGGCAATTTAAATGCCTCTGACATGGAAGATGATTTTTGTCCTCCTGTTGCTACTTTGAATATTGCTGAACCTACAGCAAAGGAATTTGTTGCTGCTACTACAGTTGCTACACCAACTATCTTTTATATATTTTTAATAATAGATTTGAGTACCCATCTAGCTTGATTTGTGTTTCAGCTTGCAAGTGAGTTTTATTGGTCAGGTATGCTTCTTTTTTCCAATAATTCTTTTAGTTCTAAGTATATTTTTAGGCCATCTTGTATATGCATGAATTTACCTTAGTTTCATGTTTAAGAATATTTTGTATATTATGATTGTCATAATATACAATTTAATTATTCATAAATTGTCAAAAATATGGGCAATCTGGAATTGTAAATTCACATTAAAGATATCATTGTATGACTTTATTCTTGATCTATGAGTCATTTCGATATGTGTTTCCCCTTGTTCTCTGGGTACATACATCATTTTAAGAGTTTTATCACATAAATTTTGTCTTGTGCTTAGAGAACTAAGGCGAAATGCTACCAAAATTTTCATAGATCAAGAACTAAGTCATACAATGATATAATGTGAATTTGACAAATCTGGATAAGATAGGATCCCACCCTTTATAGGATGAAGTATGTATAAAGCTTGTACTTAGAATCACATTTATCCGTTTTTATTTACTTAAATGATTTTGATTTTTCAATAAATTGATAGGAAATGGACCGAACATGGATGTTTTCCAACCGTTTGTTAAGTTTTTTGTCGACCATGCATCAAAACCTAATATAATTGTGTGTCCTTGTCTGTAATGTTTTTATTCTAAACAAATGAATGAATATGAGTTGTATGATCATCTATTGTGTTATGGTATTAATTGAAGTTACAAATGTAGGACGTGGCACGGTGAGACAAGAGCTGAAGGTTATAGTATAGGAAACAATATAGGTGTACAACATAGCGAGGAGGGTGAAACTGATTGGGATGTTGACATAATTAATGAGATTCGAAATGTCATAGAAGATGACCTTGGAGATTGCCCTAAGATGTTTGAGACCTTAGTAAGTGATGTAGAAAAACCTTTGTACAATGGTTGCTCTAATTACACGAGGTTGTAAACAGTATTGAAGTTGTATAATCTGAAAGCGGGGAATGGATGGTCTGATAAGAGTTTCATGGAGTTACTTTCCTTATTGAAAGATATGTTGCCTGAAGACAATGTGTTTCCTAGTCGAACATATATGGCAAAGAAGATGTTGTGCTTTATGGGAATGAGATATGAATAGATACACGCCTATTTGAACGATTGCACATTATTCAGAAATGAGTATGCATCATTAAAAGTTTTTCCTAAATGTAACTCCAATAGGTAAAAGAAGGAGTCTACACCTGCCAAGGTGGTTTGGTACTTTCAAATAATTCCAAGTTTTCAAAGGATGTATTGTACTACCAAAGATGCTAAACACTTAACATGGCATGCAGATGAACGAGTCAAAGATGGAATGTTAAGACATCTTGATGATTCCCTGCAATGGAGAAAGATATATGATGAGTACCCCACTTTTGCGGTTAAACCAAGAAATCTTCATCTTGCATTGTCCACCAATGGAATTAATCCGCATAGTTTCCAGAGTAGTGCCTACAACACACAACCAGTGATATTGATGATTTATAATCATCCTCCCTGGCTTTGTATAAAACGTAAATGCATTATGTTGTCTATCTTTATCTCCGTGTTGAGTCTCAAAATATTATTAAGGAAATTAAATAATGTTTAAAGTCTCACAAATCCTAAGTTTTAATGGATAACAAATTTGATTAAAGTATTATTTTGTTTATAAGAACAGTTTCACTTGAAGGAATTTTATTTAATTATTTCAGCAATCTTTATGAAGAGCAACCCTCTTATATAATCCAACTCTCCGAAGTTGAACCTGCTGATATAAGGAACTCTCTGAAGAGCTGAGACCTGCTGAAGACTACTCTACCTTCTGAAATGTTACAGTATCTAAAATAAAGAAGATCTGCTGAAGACCTACAATGTAGCGTTTAACTAAAGTCAGAAGGACTTTTTGCTTCAAGACTTTAAGTGCACTCCCAAACGTCTTCTGCAAGTTTGATCAAGTTAAGGAATGTTTTCAGAGACCCTTTATGCTGTCAAAATCATATTACCTTAAAAGGGAACTTGTTGTACGTGTTAGAACGGTGTCACGGACTGCACACCTGCAACACGAAGTCAGAAGCTTTTTGGAAATTGTCTCACAATGGTGGTTAAGCAATTTTCAACGGACTAAATTTTTGGACTCTATATATTGCTTCAAGAAAGACTTTGAAAGTGCCGTCCAAGTTCAAAAAGGAATATACAGTATCAATCCAACACGCTGCAAAAAATTTAGCTGCAACACTATGATATTTTTGTACATTGTAAATCTCATTTTTATCCTAAGTTATATTTAGTTATTTCCTTGTACAAGATCATTCGTATTTGAGTTCTTCAGGAACTTAAACAAAATCCTTGTAAACACTGAAAAGTGTCTAAGAGCCTGAAGAGGCTTGGAGGAACAAACAATACTTGGTTGTTTAGCCTGAAGAGGCTGTGTCTAAAGAATACTTGGTTGTTTAGCCTGAAGAGGCTGTGTCCAAACAATACTTGGTGTTTAGCCTGAAGAGGCTGGGGTCAAAGAATACTTGTAACTAATCAGTTAGTGGAAAATCCAATTGCGTAATTGCACTGGGACTGGACGTAGCTCATTGTGTTGGTGGGTGAACCAGGATAAATTCTTGGCTAAGTCTTCTCAACCCTTATCTCTTATTAACTGTTGTTTTATCTAACAAGAAGGGTTAGAATATTAGTGAATTAAACTGTTTAAACATAAGCTTTAAAAAGTATGTTTTAAAACAGTTTAAGAAATCAGTTTTAGTGAACCTGCTGAAAAGATTTTCAGCAAGTATATATTCCATTTTCAGAAAGTTGATTCTAGTTTTGAGAAAACTCTGTTTGTGAAAAGTTTTCCAAGAAAATTTGTTTAAACAATTAAAACACTATTCAACCCTCCTTCTAGTGTTTCCTGTGGTTTCTACAGTTGGTATCAGAGCCAGGTTCGGGTTGAGCATCTAACAAGTGCTGAGGGAAGAAGATCCAGATGGAAACCTCTACAAGCTACAGTGCCTGCATCTCTAAAGGAGCATCTGTCACTAGACCTCCTAAGTTTAACAGAAAAGATTATTTCTACTGGAGAGAGCACATGAAGCTAATCATAGAAAGCAACAATCTTGATCTCTGGGATATTGTCACTAAAGGAGATTACATTCCCATGAAGAATGGAGAGCCCATCCCAAGAGATGAATGGACCAGTGAGCAAAAATCAAATGTTCAGCTCAATGCTTAAGCCAAACTCTACCTGGTGTGGTCCCTGAACAAATCTGATTATAAAAGGATCAAAACATGCATCTCTACCAAGGAGATTTGGAATTCTCTAGCATCATCAATCTATGAAGAGGCTGAAGATGATGGGTTCATCTCAGAAGAATCCACCTCAGGAACAGAAGAAGATTCATCTGATGAAGAAAACCTATGCTTAATGGCAAATCATTCATCCTCAGAAGATCCTGATCCTAAGGTAACATTCTTAACTCTTCTAGATGAATATGATGATCTAGTTGATAGCATCAAGGAACTCTTCAGAAAGTATAAGAAACTTTCAATTGCACATATTGTTGCATGCAACAAAAATAAAGATCTTGAAAAAGAAAATCTTATACTTAAAGAAGAGTTTCAGGAACAAGAGATCAGTAAATCCAAAAATCTACTTGAAGAAAAATAGAAACTTCAAGGACAGATTAAGGATCTTACTAAAGACCTAGCCAACTTTACTGAAGGAACAAATAATCTTAATAGATTATTAGAAACTCAGAAAAGGTTAAATGATAAAAGAGGCTTAGATTTCTCTGAAAAACTATCTCCCAATTCATCAAATTCTGAATTGCCTAAAAAGGATAAGAAAAAGGTTGATGGGTGTCCTCATTGTGATAAACATAAATTATTTAAATCTGAATGAAAATAGGAAGAGGAACCTGTACCTGTAACTGACCTTGGTGGACCCAAGAAAATATGGGTACCAAAATCCCTTATCATTTCTCTTGCAGATGTGTTAAGAAAATCAAAGAAAACTCCCAGAATCACTGTAGAGGAATGGATGAGAGGAACTCTAAATGATTAGAAGGTTTATGTTCCGAGAGCCTCCAACATAAGCTGCTGAAACAACAAAGGCATTTCTGGAAACAATGTTGAGTCTCAGCAAATACATATCATCAACTCAAATCTTTAAGTATCCTTGTTGGTAACGTTGTTTAATATTGCAATTTTTAATTATCTAAGATTACTTGAAAATTTGTGAAAATTTGTGTGCATGAACTTTCTGAAATGTGTGTCTGCTGAAATTCATACTTGCTGAATTGTATGAACTTGCTGAACACCTATACTTTCTGATATTGGCACTTAATGACGTGGCATCCTGAGACGGTTGGCTCTTCACCTATCCTCTGAAACCGCACGATCGCATGACTCCCCATGTCTGTGCAGCCTGTAATTGCCATCATTAATGCTATCTGAGTCTCAGCGCATAGGAAACAGTTCAAATCTCTCACTCTCCCCCTTGCTTTCTCTCTGCTGCTAAGTGTTCTTGCAACCTTTGAGCTCTCAAAACTCTCTGCTCTCAAGGTTCAAGCCTTACCTAACCCTACTCTCTGCACATTATCTCATGTTCTTCAATGGCTCCCAAGAAGAGTGATGGTGCTTCATCAAAGGCTGGTGGAAAGATTGTCCCTAGCAAGTGTGTCAACTTCAAAAGCCTTGCTGAAAATGGCTTTGACCTCACTGATTACTTCATGAGTGTTGGATGGTTGTCGTTCTTCAATGTGATTGACTGTGGCTGGCATGAGGCCAGTGTTTATGAGTTCTGGAGGACTGTTAGAGAAATTGAAGGAAAAATAAGGGTTTATCTGAAGGCTCAAGTGATGGGTCAAGAGATTGTGGTTGACAATGCTGTTCTGGAGCAAGTTATGGGTTTGAAGGCTGAAGGTGTTGTGTATATACCAGACTTGGAGGCTAAAAATGGTGGAGCTGGAAAGTTCAACAAGTTGCTATTTGGAGCTGAAGATCCATCCAACCCTAAAGGGACTGGGATGCTGGATATTCCCAGGCTTCTGTTTGCAGTTTTGGGGTGCTGCATTATCCCCAAAGGAGGTGGCAAGGATCATGTCTCTGAACTAGAGAGATTCTGTGTCATTCACCTGCTTCAGAAAAAGAAGATTAATCTGCTAATGTCATTCTGTATGGCATGATTAGGAGGGCAAGAGATCTAGCTGCCAACTTGCCTAACAATACCTTGATCATAAAGATTTTTATGTATCATAAGGTACCTGTTCAGAGTCTTTTTTATCACAAAGAGTTTCTTTAATGCAACCACTGTCAAGAAGATGGGTATAAATTTGAAGAAACCTGAGCAAAAGAGGAAGAAGGAACTTGCTGAGAAGTTTCAGAAGTCAGTTTTGGAAATCCTTGAAGATGAGCTACGAGGAAATACAAGGAAAGAGGAGTTCAAACCTGCTGAGATTACTCCTAAGAAGAAGTTGCTGAAGAAAATGAGAACCGAGGTTTCACAGAAGATTCTTACCCCTGCTGATCTTGAATGGGTAATAGAGGTGGAGGCTTTATACCAAAAGGCTACTCCATCTGAAAAAGTTGCTGAAGCAAACGCATAACAGGAACCTGAACCTGTTCAGAAGGTTCACAATGAACCTCCTGAAATTGTTGGTCAGGCCACTGGAGTGCCTGCTGATGCTGCCAAGCCTACCTTGACTCCCAAGGGACAGGCTGTGATGGATGAAGTTGTTAATGGAAGTTCCTCAGAACCACTCTGTGTCAAACCTCTTGCCATTTTGCATCCTGATCCAGAAATCCAGAAGGTTGCAGAGATTTTTACTGCCATTGATGAAGAAGAGGCTAGAAGAAGAAAAGAACAAGAGGAGAATGATAGAGCTCTTGCTGAAGCTGCTCAGAAAGCAATGTTAGAGGATGAGCAATTGGAGAAATCCTCTGAAAGAAAAAGGAAGAAACCTTCCAAAGCAGCAAGATCCAAGCACAGGAGATTGCTATCACCTATGAGAGAGGAAGGACCTGCTCCTGCACAGATAATCACTAGGAGCAAGTATATACCAAAGGATGATGGTGAGATCTTTCAGGTAGCTTTGAAGCAAGTCAGAACTCAATCCCTGTTGGATTTGAAGAAAGAAAGGATTCTAAAGAGGAAAGTAAAACCTCTTACACCGTTTGTTCTTTATGACTTGACTAAGACCAAGCTTTATCAAAAGAAGCTTCAGAAAGCTGCAATGAAGCCTATGCCTGTAGAGAAACCCTACAAGAAGACCAAGGTACTCTTTGACAATCTGGATCCTGTTGATCTAGAAGATGATGTGAGTCCTACTGAAGTTCCTTTGAAGATGGTAGATGATGTTACCATTGCTGAAAATGGTTCTAAGGTTGAGAAACCTAAAGTTACTAAAGAAGTCATACAACCTGCTATTGATAAGGTTGAAGAGGTTGCACCTGCTGACAACATCATAGGTGAACCTATTGAATACATAGCTGCTAAAGAACCTTGTGCTGACAAGGTTGATACACTTGCTGACAGTGAAAAAGGTGCAGAATTTCATACTGTTGATCCAATGGAGACTGAGCAAGAGATTGTTGTGGTGAGTCCTACTTCTGCTGCTCCATTGAGGACTAAACTTGCTGAGGATAATGATCCATCTTCTCCCAGTCCTCAACCTCCATCACCCTTAAATGTTGATCTTTCTGATAAGAGGATGTCTACTCAACTGGACTTGGTACCCGCTTTATCAAATGTTGTTGATTGGAATTCTAAAGGGAAGTTTGTATGGAAAGAGAAGGGCCAGTATGTTTTTGAAGGAGATTTATCTCAGAGAGATAGAGAGAGGATGTGCAAGCCTAAGTCAAGGGACATCTCAAGAAGGCCAACCTTTGACAAGGTAGCACCTATTATCAGTTTTGAAGACCTACTAAGAGCTTCTGAGTTCCCTCACAGATTCTATCAGTCTGCACCAGCCCAAAGAAGAAGGTTGCCCAAGTGTCCGAATTTGTTTAAGGAGCTGTTGTATTTTAAAGACCATTTGCCAATGCACAAGCAAATTGGTTTGCATTTGGACTCTTTTGAGGATGCCAGGTTAAGAAGAATGGACAAAGCTTTAGGGGGAGGGTCTGATCAGATAGAAAAGATCAGACAGGGAGTGCAACCACCCAGGCATTACTGGAAGAGAATTGATGTGGATTCACCTGATGCAGTGAGAATAACTGCTGAAGATTAGATTCTCATTAGACATCTAAATATGGAAGCTGAAGTATACTCCAAGTATATTGCTGAAAAAGCTAGGTGCAGAGGTTTCAAGCCTCCAACACATCTCACCATGAAGCCTTCAACCAAAATCTACTGGCAACCAGACAGGATTGTGCCAAAGCTACCGTTTGCTGAAGGTCCTGAAGATAAAAAGAAGGAACCAAAATTTTATTCTGCTTATATGGATCTCCCTGAGCCTTTCACCAGAGAAGAATGGGAAAGACTGCCTGAAGACTTAGAAGCCTATGGGGGCTTTGACCATAATTACAGAGACAGGATCTGGGATTCATATTGGTATGAAAGGGAAAAGGAAGGGTCTTGCTCAGGAACAAGATATGATTTTGTTGATTGCATGACTAAGAGCACCCTCTCTATTCAGGAAGTTCGTACCTGGTTTCCTGGAACTTTTCCTGGTTCCAAGCATCTACTTGATGAATACTGTATTGAAGACTGGGCCACAGTAGCATATTCTCCTACCATCTACACTCACCAAATAGTCAACCCTGCTGAATATGGATTCTCTGTTGGTTTTGGAAGGAAGGAATTTTCTTGGAAGCATATCACTTTTGTATTCATAGAAGCTGACCTTACACGGGCCTTGGAGATTCGTGAAAGAGAGATTCATAGGCTAAGAAGCAAGAACTTGAGACTCCAATCCTTGATGAGGCAATTACATGCTGCTCCTGTGCGTATTAAAGAAGAAAAGCCTAAGCTTAAAAGGACCAGCCGTTTTTAATTGCCATATTTCAGAAAAGTCTTTGAGTTCTATCTTTGTTAAACAGTGCTTATACTATCTGAAATTTTAATACAAAATGTTTGATTTGACTATGTATTGTCTTCAATCTATTACAATTATTCTCTGCGTATTTATTGTGTTCTGTTGATTGGAAATGTTTGCATTTATTGCTCTAACTTTCTGAATATAATTAAGTACCCTCTTTGCATCTATATCCTTGAAATACATTAAATGCATCTATACTCCGCTATCTTCATGTCACCCTTTTGATTGATGACAAAAGGGGGAGTATTAAAAAGAAAAAGAAGATCACAAGATAACAAACATCTGAAGAAAATGTTTTTAGAAGAAATCATTGTTTCAGGGGGAGCAAGGTATTTAGAACAAGTATCTGAAATAGGGGGAGTGCATTCTAAACCTTCACTTCTATTTCCCTTCAGATATTTTGTTAAGTTTCTTTTTAAACAAATTTATCATCATTAAAAAGGGTGAGAATGTTGAGTCTCAAAATATTATTAAGGAAATTTAATAATGTTTAAAGTCTCACAAATCCTAAGTTTTAATGGATAACAAATTTGATTAAAGGATTATTTTGTTTATAAGAACAGTTTCATTTAAGGAATTTTGTTTAATTGTTTCAGCAATCTTTATGAAGAGCAACCCTCTGATATAATCCAACTCTCCGAAGTTGAACCTGCTGATATAAGGAAATCTCTGAAGAGCTGAGACCTGCTGAAGACTACTCTACCTTCTGAAATGTTACAGTATCTAAAATAAAGAAGATCTGCTGAAGACCTACAACGTAGCGTTTAAGTAAAGTCTGAAGGCCTTTTTTCTTGAAGACTTTAAGTGCACTCTCAAATGTCTTTTGCAAGTTTGATCCAGTTAAGGAATGTTTCCAGGGACCCTTTATGCTGTCAAAATCATATTACCTTAAAAGGGAACTTGTTGTACGTGCCAGAACGATGTCACAGACTGCGCACCTGCAACACAAAGTCAGAAGATTTTTGGAGATTGTCTCACAACGTCTTTAACAACATTTAATGCTATCTCACAATAGTGGTTAAGCAATCTTCAACGGACTAAATTTCTGGACTCTATATATTGCTTCAAGAAAGACTTTGAAAGTGATGGCCAAGTTCAAAAAGGAATATACAATATCAAGCCAACATGCTGCAAAAAATTTAGCTGCAACTCTATGATATTTTTGTACATTGTAAATCTCATTTTTATCTTGAGTTATGCTCAGTTATTTCCTTGTACAAGATCATTAGTGTTTGAGTTCTTCAGGAACTTAAACAAAATCCTTGTAAACACTGAAAAGTGTCTGAGAGCCTGAAGGGGCTTAGAGGAACAAACGATACTTGGTTGTTTAGCCTGAAGAGGCTGTGTCCAAAGAATACTTGGTTGTTTAGCCTGAAGAGGCTATGTCCAAGCAATACTTGGTGTTCAGCCTGAAGAGGCTGGGGTCAAAGAATACTTGTAACTGATCAGTTAGTGGAAAATCCAGTTGCGTAATTGCACTGGGACTGGACGTAGCTCACTATGTTGGTGGGTGAACCAGGATAAATTCTTGGCTAAGTCTTCTCAACCCTTATATCTTATTAACCGTTGTTTTATTTAACAAGAAGGGTTAGGATATTAGTGAATTAAACTGTTTAAACATAAGCTTTCAAAAATATGTTTCAAAACAGTTTAAGAAATCAGTTTTAGTGAACCTGCTGAAAAGATTTTCAGCAAGTATATATTCCAGTTTTAGAAAGTTGAGTCTAGTTTTGAGAAAACTCTGTTTGTGAAAAGTTTTCCAAGAAAATTTGTTTAAACAATTAAAACACTATTCAACCCCCCTTCTAGTGTTTCCTGTGGTTTCTACACTCCGAGCCCAAATAACTAGGGAATGATATAGAGGTGTCATTTTCACCATTGGTTGAGGACTTGGAGTTATTATGGGATACATGAGTAGAGGTCTATGATGGGTACGAGGAAAAGTCTTTCCAATTGAGGGCATTAGTTTTTGGGATGATTAATAATTTCCTGGTCTATTGTAATTTGTCTAGCTACAACGTCAAGGGTCAATGTGCATGTCTTGTATGTGATGAGAAGATAAATTGGATAAGGTTGGAACATTGTAGGAAGAATGTATTCCTAGGTCATCAACATTTTTGACCTCTGACACACCGTTATCAGCTGTGGAGGGAAGTTTTCAATAGTAACACGGAAGAGCGCGGGGCTCCTTAACCACTGACTTGTACTCAATTGTGGGAAAAGGTAGACATTTCCTTGATGATATGCATATTGAGAAAAATGTACGAGTATCGCACTTTTGGGGAGGAACCAAGAAATGTTTGAATTGCATTGTCCATCGATGGAATGAATCCACATAGTGTCCAGAGTAGTACCTACAACACATGGTCGGTGATATTGGTGATTTATATTCTTCCTCCTTGGCTTTGTATGAAACATAAATACATGATGTTGTCTACGTTGATCTCCGCCTCCGGATCCAAACAACTAGGGAATGTTGTAGACGTGTACTTTTCACCATTAATTGGTTGATGACTTGAAGTTATTGTGGCATACAAGAGTAGAGGTCTATGATGGGTACAAGGAAGAGTCTTTACAATTGAGGGCGTAATTGTTTGGGACAATTAGTGATTTCTCGACCTATGGTAATTTTTCTGGCAACATCGTGAAGGGTCAATGTGCATGTCCTGTATGTAGTGAGAAGACAAATTTGATCAGGTTGGAACATTGTAGGAAGAATGTATTCCTGGGTCATCAGCAATTTTTTCCTCTGAAACACTGTTATCGGCTGTGGAGGGAAGCTTCCAATGGTAACACAGAAGACCATATGGCTCCTTCAC
The DNA here is from genome assembly GCA_026901365.1 of Sesbania bispinosa. NCBI lineage: Eukaryota > Viridiplantae > Streptophyta > Magnoliopsida > Fabales > Fabaceae > Sesbania > Sesbania bispinosa. The sequence continues at coordinate 111,944 of QLOH01000480.1, forward strand.
CATTGACAGGTACTCAATTGTTGGAAAAGGTAACCAACTTGAGCAACACTTTTGGAAAACCTTTTGTCGGACTACTTGTTACTGGTGGGTGGAAAAAGAAGTTTGTTTTCTTTGAGTTACCCTATTGGAAGTCATTGTATGTTAGACATTTCCTTAATGACATGTATATTGAGAAAAATGTTTGAGAGAGTGTCATTGGTACATTACTGAATGTTAAAGGTAAGAGCAATAATGGGATCAATCCCAGTTGGACTTGTTTAGTATAGGCATAAGGAAGGAGTTAGTGCCAATGAAGACGGGGAAACATACATATGTACCTCCTGTGGCTTATACACTCAGCAGGAAAGAGAAAAGTTTGTTTTTACAAGTTCCTCCATGGAGTGAAAGTTCCTGAAGGGTATTCGTCAGATATTAGAAATTTTGTATAATTGAAATATCTAAAACTGAAAGGTGTCAAGTCTCTTGATTGTCAAGTTCTTACGGATCATTTTCCACTAGTGTCAATATAGTCCATTATGCCAAAGAAAGTGTGTAGTACATTAACTAAGCTATGACATTTCTTTAGAGCTATTTGCAGCAAAGTGATTGACCTTGGGAAGTTTTTGGCTTTGCAAAGACAAATTGTGATAATCTTATGTGAACTTGAGATGTACTTCCTACCCTCATTTTTTACAATATGATTCATCTGGAAGTTCACCTAGTAAGGGAGACCTCACTGTGTTGGCCAGCTTACATGAGATAGTTGTACCCGGTTGAGCGATATGTGAAATTATTAAAGGGTTACACTACAAGAATTTCATCTTTTAGTGATGGCCTTTGGCCGTCACTACAAGGGGAAAACCGTCGCTACAATGCGCATAGCGACGAGCTAGCGATGACCACAAGGACGTCGCGATGACCGTAGCGACGAGCAACGAGCAAAAACAGTCGTCGCTACGTAGCGTCTGCTTGCCCATCGCTAAAGTCATCGCAATGCTGAAGGTCGTCACTAGCAAAAAGGATAAAAGGCCATCACTAAGTCGGCCGTCGGTAGCATTTATATTATTTTTTAAAAAATTTATATCTAGTGATGGCCATGGCCGTCGCCAATGATTTAAAATAGTGGTGTCACTCTAGTAGCCCAAGCTTTAAGCATGTCTAGTGCCAAATGTTGGTGTATGACGTAGAGGCCAATGGTATATTGACACCTTTTAGCATACAATATATCTCATGCAAATTATAAAAGGCATTATTTATTATATTAATTAATATGATAAAGTCCTTAGAATGACTTGTTCATAGCTGTAGATATCAAGTTTGAATTGATAGTGAGATCCTATAGGCTACTTCAGAAAATCATTCTCAAATCATCCCTAGTCAAGTATATTATTGTGAAAAAGGACAACAATAATACGTCCAGACTAGTATGTGAGTAGATTGATGATTATGTCTCACTGGTCATGGATATGTGATATCAAATCATTCACATGGGTACACATTAAAAGTTTTAATGGTGTACCAGATTAACCCACCATGGGAATGCTACGTGGATTATTATGCATGTTATTAGCAATTCTCATAATGACAATGGTGTATGTGGTCTTTTGACATGATGTCACTATAATTCCCAACATGAGGAGTCATATGCTTTGGTGCCATCAAATGTCATACCTAACCCGATGACTATAAAGGTGCACTACAAGAATGGGCTGAATTAGACGCGAAACCATAACTACGTCATCGCTACAACATTAAATGTGCAGGTCAACGCGTGGCTGTGCAATTAATAGTCTGTGACGGCCTAGTCGTTGCTACGTTTCGCACTCTAGCGACACCAGGCCATTGCTACACTAAAAAACTAATTATTTTTTTCCTGAAAATATTAAAAAAAACGTAGTGACAACTAAGTTGTCGCTATGTTTTTAATTAAAATTTAAATTTGGTGCGTCAGAGCGATTTTTTAACGTAGAAACGGCCTTATCGATGGCCAAGTCGTCGCTACGTTAAAAACTTACGCGCACAAAACCCTTTTCCCCTCCCCTCTTCTTCTTCCTCCTTCCTCCTCCTCCCCGTGGAGGAGCAGTCCACACCACGGGCCGCAAGGCCCACCTTGAGGTGGCCCTGGATATGGTATGTATAAACAAGCACCCTTCTATATTATTTTTGTATTTGTTATTAAAATAATTAATTTATGTAATTATTCTGTGTAGGCTCGACAACTTGGGCGGGAGTTAGAGCCCGATGAGTTTTTTGTCGCCATCCACATAAAAAAGGGTGGTGGTTGGGTAGATGACCAAGCGCGGTCCACATATGTAAGTCCAGCATTGTGCTTATCAGTGTTTTTTATATAATTTCATATATTTGCAATTGAATACATAACTAACTAATTATACGTTTACTGCACTGAATAGATGAGGGGCAACTTCATCACTGATGGGTCCACCAAGCTATAGTTCTGGAAGGATGTTGCGAGTGGCAAGACCTGAGGCCGCTGTTATGTCACCGGGGACTTGTCAACCAACATTTTTCCTGGTGTGACTAGCCTCACTCAGGAGTCTCGGGCCCATACTAGCGGGAGCGACGGGTCGCGTCATTTGTCTGAGGAGGCGCTGAGGCAGGAGATACTTGAAGCCAACTTGAAGGCCACCTGAGGTGAAGAGAAGGTTGCACGGTTGGAGGAGGACTTCACACGCCTTCGACAACAAATGTAGATGTTGTTGGAGGCCCAAAGTGCAGGTGGTTCTACCAGCTTCAATCAGGCTCAGGCTCAAGCTCAGGCACAGGCTCAGCCGCACCCGCACTACGATGGCGACTTGGATGACCAGCCGTTCGATGAGGATGAGGATGAGGATCATCACCCACGACCACACCAGCGTCTTCGCCGCCACCCATGATTTTTTCTTATTATGTTTTTTATACATTTATTGTAGTATGTTTGAACAATCTTTATATATATACTTTATATATATATATATATATATTTCTTTATCAGTGTATTTATGTAGTATTTAGTATTTTTCTTTATAATTTAAAATTAACAAAAATTAAAATAAAATAAATAATAATAAATTTAATTTTAAAAAATATTATTATCACAAGCGACGACCATGGCCATCACTAGTAAAAAAAATATAAAAAAAATAATATAATAGTTGTGACGACCATGGCTATCGCTATGTTATGACAGCTCAGCGACGGTCATTGATCCATTCACTTAGCAACGAACTTTAGCGTAGTGACGGTCTGACAGATGCTACGTAGCGAGGAATTATTTTGCTCGTCACTACTGTATTAACGACGAGCATTTTAGCGACGTCCATGAGGCCATCACTAAGTCGTCGCTAAATGGATGCTAGCGACAGTTTTCCACTTGTAGCGACGACTTTTGGCCATCGCTAAATAGAGATTTTCTTGTAGTGGTGGTTACTGAGTATGCCACAAATCATGTAGAGGGATGGGAGTGACTTGATGGGGTTTGTCCCTCCCACATAATGAGAGTTATATCTTGAACCCGTTGATTGAATGAGATTACAAAGTGCATGATCGTGCCCAAATAATAATAGTATTGTAGGAAACAAAGGGAAAACACTAGAAGAGGGTTGAATAGTGTTTTACAAACTTTGCAGATTTTTCAGAAATATTTTCGCAGAAGTTAATTTACCAAAATTTCAGACCAAGTTAAAAGGTTGTCTGAAGTTTCTTCCCTTATCTGAAAAAGTTCAGATAAGAGGTTTTTTAAAATGTGTTGTTTTTAAGAGAGTTCAGTAAACGTTTGTAAACTTAACTTTCAATACCATATATGTTAGCAAAAATATGAATTAAGGAGTTATGGGATAGAGATACTTAGCCAAAGAAATTATCCTGGTTCACTCACAACCACAGTGAACTATGTCCAGTCCCAGTGCCAATTAGCTACTCGATTTTTCACTAACCTCAATAGATCACAAGTATTGTTTTTCAGGAAAGCCTCTCTTCAAGCTCAGTTACATGAATATTGTTTGTACACCTAGCCTCTTCAGGCTCAATGCAAGTATTTTTGCTCACCTAGCCTCTTAAGGCTTTACATTCTAAGTGTTTTTACAAAGCAAGAATGAACTCAGAACTTCTGATAAGTTCTTTGTTCAAAGAATTATATAATAAACTATGGTATACACAGGATTTAAAATATGAGTACAATAAAACTTAATTAGAGTATTCTATAGTGAATTCTGCAGCGTTTTTCTTCTTCTTTAAGTGCATAAGTTCTCTATATATTCCATGAAAGGCTTCTGCTATTTACAAGCTCAACACAAGCTTGAATTTTTCTATTGTGAGATTCTTTTAGAAACAACGTGAGGATCATTTGAATCAGTTATGAGACAATTTTGACATTCCTACAAGATGTAGGCATCGTCTTTACCTTTGGAAATTGTACAAATGTTGAAGGTCGCGTCCTGACCTCTAACACTCGTACAAATATTGCAGGTGCTGCCATAGAATATTCTTTCCATGTCAAAGAGCCTTATGTTTTGATAGATGAACTTCAGACAGAAGACTTCATAAGACATCATGATAGCACCTATCAGTAGATTTCTGAGTTGACAGTTGGGTGCTATGGAGCATTGAAGTGAATCCAACCAGGTTGGTCCAGGAATAGTAGGCTGAATTATGCTCCACATCAAGACTAGTTTGGCTATTACTTTGTCTACATGGTGGGCGGCCAACTTAGGATTTATTTAGTTGATTTATGTTGTCTGGACAGTTACAAAACAATTGCGGCTGAATAAATGCAAGGGGACAAAGAAATTACAACCATCAAGAAGAGAGTTGTTACAAATTGAAGAAGGGACACAAGCATTATTTTTGCAGGCGGCTACAAATTGAATGGAGCAACCAAAAATTCAATTGTTGAGCGGTTATGTTTCTCCTTAGGGGCAGCCAATTCATAGCTGAATTATAAGCCTTTTATTCCTTGTTGGTTGTTACAAATTTGCTTGTAATTGTGTGGCTACATGTGGAGATTGTGGGCTGAATATTGCTGGTATTTTTATTGTCTAAGTTTAATTTCTATTAGTAGGATTAAATGGGGCTGCATGGGAATTGAATGGAGGGTGTTTCGGGTAGTTTTTTATGGATATTATTAGGAGTTTATTTTGTATCTTTCTGAATGTAAAGAGACATACATTATGCACATAGGCCAAATGTTTGAAGGTTATATATAGGGCGCATATTTCATGTAAGGCATAACTTGGAATTCAGAATTTATAAAATTGAGAGTTTGATTCTCTGGTGTGTTCTTGTTATTCAAGAATTGAGTTTTACCAAAGTTCCTTCATCCCTTTGTGTGTATAACTCTTAGACTTATCTTCCATCCTTGGAAGTGTGACGTCTATCATTTTCCATTCCATCTTCTACTTCTTTTCCATTTTTTCTCGTTTAAACAATTTCCCAAATTTCTTACCTATGAACATTCCAACCTATATAGATCCGTAGAATGAATCTACCCCTCCTTGGATTCTCGTCATTTGGTATCAGAGCTTCGGCTCTGGGTTTGGAATGGCGATGGGAATTTACTATACAAGATGTTCTTTTGACGGCCATCTTTTCTTGGTTGTAGTAGTTGAACACGATCTCAGAAATGTCATGAGTAGCAGGGTGGTTGAGAAGTTACGCCTACCCACTGCAAATGGACAAGTGGCGATTAAATTCTCTATTGGGAAATATGAAGACAAAGTTCTTTGTGATATTGCACCCATGGAGACATGCCATATGCTATTAGGGAGGCCATGGTTGTATAATAAAAGTATAAATCCTGAGAGGCCTTCTACTTCTTTTGTGCATGGTGGACGAAGGATTAAGTTGATATGTCTATCATCCTACGATGTACGTGCTTATCAGCTGACATTCAAAATAAAAATAGAAAAAGAACGATGAGAAAAAGAAGCAAGAGAGAGTGAAGAAAAAATGAGAGAAAAAGAAAGGAGAGAAAAAGAAGAAAAAGAAAGAGAAGAAAAATGGCGAGAAGAAATAGAAAAAGAACTAGAGAAAAAGAGCGAGGAAATTTTATTTGTTAATGATTTTTCTTCTACTGTTTGTGATATTAATTTACAGGAACAAGAGGATGGGCATGTGAACGATATACATCAACCCCCATGTTTGAAGAGGAAGCTTGTTGATATTGTTCCTAGTGCTTAATTATGCATCTAGTCCGCTGATGAAAAACAAAGTCTTGAGGATAATGAAACGCAACACATGGAGTTATTCGTTGATACATATAAAAACCTTGTTGCACATTTTAATAAGAATTTCGGGACTGAATCCTATTTGTTTGAAAAAGAAAACCTAGACATTTATTGTTCATTGTGTATTGTTAATCATAAAACTTGCAGGAAGGTGAGGGAGTGTTGCCAAGAGATGTGCTACACGGATTGAAACAATTGGAAAGGAACAAATTTGAATTTATTTAAGTTGTATTTGTCCCAGGAGTAAGCATCTGAGTTTTCTGCAGTAGTTAGTGAATTAAATAAATTAGCAAATAAATAAAGCCTTAAGATTCGGGACGAATCTTCTCAAAGAAGGAGGGTATGATATGAATCCAACCAGGTTGGTGCAGGAATAGTAGGTTGAATTATGCACCACATCAAGACTAGTTTGGCTATTACTTTCTCTACATGGTGGGCGGCCAACTTAGGATTTATTTAGCTGATTTATGTTGTCTGGACAGTTACAAAACAATTGCGGCTGAATCAATGCAAGGGGACAAAGAAATTACAACCATCAAGAAGAAAGTTGTTACAAATTGAAGGAGGGAGACAAGCATTATTTTTGCAGGCGGTTACAAATTGAATGGAGCATCCAAAAATTCAATTGTTGAGCGGTTATGTTTCTCCTTAGGGGCGGCCATTTCATGGCTGAACTATAAGCCTTTTATTCCTTGTTGGTTGTTACAAATTTGCTTGTAATTGTGTGGCTACATGTGGAGATTGTGGGTTGAATATTACTGGTATTTTTATTGTCTAAGTTTAATTTCTATTAGTAAGATTAAATGGGGCTGCATGGGAATTGAATGGAGGGAGTTTTGGGTAGTTTTTTTATGAATATTGTTAGGAATTTATTTTGTAACTTTCTGAATGTAAAGATACATACATTGTGCGCATAGGCCGAATGCTTGAAGGCTATATATAGGGTGCATATTTCATGTAAGGTATAACTTGGAATTCAGAATTTATAAATTTGAGAGTTTGATTCTCTGGTGTGTTCTTGTTATTCAAGAATTGAGTTTTACCAAAGGTCCTCCATCCCTTTGTGTGTATAACTCTTAGACTTATCTTCCATTCTTGGAAGTGTTACATCTATCATTTTCCATTCCATCTTCTACTTCTTTTCCATTTTTTCTCGTTTAAACAATTTCCCAATTTTCTTACCTATGAACATTCCAACCTAGATAGATCCGTAAAACGAATCTACCCCTCCTTGGATTCTCGTCATTTGGTATCAGAGCTTCGGCTCTGGGTTTGGAATGGTGATGGGAATTTACTATACAAGATGTTCTTTTGGCGGCCATCTTTTCTTGGTTGTAGTAGATGAACAAGATCTCAGAAATGTGATGACTAGCAGGGTGGTTGAGAAGTTACGCCTAGCCACTGCAAATGGACAAGTGGCGATTAAATTCTCTATTGGGAAATATGAAGACGAAGTTCTTTGTGATATTGCACCCACGGAGACATGCCATATGCTATTAGGGAGGCCATGGTTGTACAATAAAAGTATAAATCCTGAGAGGCCTTCTATTTCTTTTGTGCGTGGTGGACGAAGAATTAAGTTGATATTTCTATCATCCGACGTTGTACGTGTTGATCAGCTGACATTGAAAATAAAAGTAGAAAAAGAACGTCGAGAAAAAGAAGCAAGAGAGAGTGAAGAAAAAATGAGATAAAAAGAAAGGAGAAAAAAAGAAGAAAAAGAAAGAGAAGAAAAACGGCGAGAAGAAATAGAAAAAGAACTAGAGAAAAGAGCGAGGAAATTTTATTTGTTAATGATTTTTCTTCTACTGTTTGTGATGTTAATTTACAGGAACAAGAGGATGGGCATGTGAATGAAATACATCAACTCCCATGTTTGAAGACGAAGCTTGTTGATGTTGTTCCCAGTGCTTCATTATGCATCCAGTCCGCTGATGAAAAACAAAGTCTTGAGGATAATGAAACGCAACACATGGAGTTATTCGTTGATACATATAAAAACCTTGTTGCACATTTTCATAAGTATTTCGGGACTGAATCCTATTTGTTTGAAAAAGAAAACCTAGACACTTATTGTTCATTCTGTATTGGTAATCATTATTACTTGCAGGAAGGTGAGGGAGTGTTGCCAAGAGATGTGCTACACAGATTGCAACGATTGGAAAGTAACAAATTTGAATTTATTCAAGTTGTATTCGAACCAGGAGGAAGCATCTGAGTTTCTGCAGTAGTTAGTGAATTAAATAAATTAGCAAATAAATAAAGCCTTAAGATTCGAGATGAATCTTCTCAAATAAGGAGGGTATGATATGAATCCAATCAGATTGGTGGAGGAATAGTAGGCTGAATTATGCTCCACATCAAGACTAGTTTGGCTATTACTTTCTCTACATGGAGGGCGGCCAACTTAGGATTTATTTAGCTAATTTATGTTGTCTGAACAATTACAAAACAATTGCGGCTGAATCAATGCAAGGGGACAAAGAAATTACAATCATCAAGAAGAGAGTTGTTACAAATTGAAGGAGGGAGACAAGCATTATTTTTGCAGGCGTTTACAAATTGAATGGAGCAGCCAAAAATTCAATTGCTGAGCGGTTATGTTTCTCCTTAGGGGCGGCCAATTCATGGCTGAATTACAAGCCTTTTATTCCTTGTTGGTTGTTACATATTTGCTTGTAATTGTGTGGCTACATGTGGAGATTGTGGGCTGAATATTGCTAGTATTTTTATTGTCTAAGTTTAATTTCTATTAGTAGGATTAAATGGGGCTGCATGGGAATTGAATGGAGGGTGTTTTGGGTAGTTTTTTATGGTTATTATTAGGAGTTTATTTTGTAACTTTCTGAATGTAAAGAGACATACATTGTGCGCATAGGCTGAATGCTTGAAGGCTATATATAGGGCGCATATTTCATGTAAGGCATCACTTGGAATTCCGAATTTATAAAATTGAGAGTTTGATTCTCTGGTGTGTTCTTGTTATTCAAGAATTGAGTTTTATCAAAGGTCCTTCATCCCTTTGTGTGTATAACTCTTGGACTTATCTTCCATCCTTGGAAGTGTGACGTCTATCATTTTCCATTCCATCTTCTGCCTCTTTTCCATTTTTTCTCGTTTAAACAATTTCCCAAATTTCTTACCTATGAACATTCCAACCTAGATAGATCCGTATAAGAAATCCACGCCTCCTTGGATTCTCGTCATTTGATATCAGAGCCAACAAATAAATCCTTAAGATTCGGGACGAATCTTCTCAATGAAGGAGGGTATGATGTGAATCCAACCAGGGGCGGCCAGATTACATAAATTTTGAAGGCTGAATTTAGTAGGAGTTAAGTGGGTTGCATGGTAGCTGAATAGAGGGGGCATTTTAGGAAGAAATAGGCGTGAATTGCATGGCTGCAGTCATACCCTATTAGACTTGGTTTGTAAGGATTATAAATACCCATGTACATGCATGCAAAAAAGTTAATTTGGAATTCAGAATTTTAATTCATATTGGAGAGTGTTTCTCTTGTATTCTTGTTAATCAAGAATTGAGTTTTATCAAAGGACCTTCATCCCTTTGTGTGTATAACTCTTAGGCTTATCTTCCATCCTTGGAAGTTTGAAGTCTATCAATTCCATTCCATCTTCTTACCTTTTATCCATTTTCTCGTTTTAACAATTTTCCCAAAATTTCTTACCTATGAACATTACAACCTAGATAGATCCGTAAAATGAATCCACCCCCTCAGATTCTCGTCAAGCATGGAGCAAGCTTGGACCAGTTTGGGAATGCTTGGGGCTGAACCAAACTTGGTCAACCTTTTGTTGGTCAAGCTATGGTCAATCTTTGACCTTTGACCAATGACCCAAGTCAACATGAAGACCTTACTTAATTAGGATATTATTAGATTAGGACTTAATTAGAGTTTTAATTATAATTAGGACTTATTTGTAATTTTCTTAATTTTGTACTCATGAGGGGCACTAATTTGTATAGGTTTATTGGTTAGGAGATTGCCTTGCTAGAAGACTTAGGAGTCATGGGTTCAAGACTCATTTAGGATAGTTTTTCACTCATCTTGTGTTTTCCTTCCCACTACCTAGCCACCTCCTTTTCCTATAAATAGGAGGCCACCCCCTTGTATTTCAAGCTTGATTTTGAGTAAAGGAATTATGCCAGAATTCCTCCTCATTGTGAGTAGAGAAGGCTTGGTGGTTCTTGCTTAAACCAACCAGAGACTTATCTGATTCTCCTTAATCAGTGGTGTCTAGCACCGAGACTTATCTGTTATGGGGGTTGCCTGATTCAGTGGCATCCAAACCATTTCTTTCTCTTCCACTTTTTCTTTCATTTTCTCTCATTTTCCTTTGGTTTCTTGCGATATATTGCTTACTGCCCAGCCGAGTTTTTGCTTGAATTTTCAGTTTTAACCGGTTGTTTTTGCTCAATTCTAGATCCGTACACTTCCTACTATCACATCAGGTCTTTAGACAACTTAACAACTTCAGATCCTTTCAGGATTTCAGATGAGAAAACTTCAAATACCTTTTGTTATTTCACATAACTTCCTTACTTCAGACACATTTGTCTTCAGATGGATATGAGCTTCTCAAACAAAAGCAAATTAACAAATTCAGTTTGCACAATTTACTACTGTTTATTTATGTATATTATCATCAAATTAAAATGATGGGGTGTCTTATACTTTTTATAGTCTTGAGACTCAATAAGTATGGGATATAAATATTATTTGTTACATGTCTTCTCAGGAAATCAAGAAACCAAGATTGAACTATACAAGGATGAGATGTTCCATGTGAGAACCGGAGGCTGATGAGGGCGGAGAGTGATCGCCGGTGCAAAGAGGCACGGACAAGGAGCGGCTCTTGGCAGGCTTCTAAGCAAAAAAGGAACACATGGATGAACCGAGCCCGCACCCGAATGGGAGGCATCCATAGGCTGTGCAGGTATAGGACTGTACAGTTGAGGATAGCTTAAAGGAAATTGTTGTGGAGAACTATACAAACAAGATGCATCTTCTTTTCGGAAGCCCATATCATAAGAACTCCATAGTTAAGCGTGCTTGGCTTGGAGCAATTATGGGATTGTTGACTTTCTGGGAAGTTTCCCGGAAAGTGTGCAAGTGAGGACAAAGCATACTGGAAAGACTCGTGTTGGTTTGTGAGGACCCTCTTCACTCCTGGAAGTGGCTCGGGGGCGTTACAAATGGTATCAGAGTCGAGCCTCTCCTAGTACGGTGTGGTTTGGGGATGAACCAGGCGGAAGCTGGTGGGCATGTGAGAGTCGGAGGCTGATGAGGGTGGGGAGTGATCGCCAGTGCAAAGAGGCACGGACAAGGAGCTGCTCGTGGTAGGCTTCTAAGCAAAAATGGGACACATGGATGAACCAAGCCCGAATGAAAGACATCTAGAGGCTGTGCAGGTATGAGACTGTACAGTTGAGGATAGCTTAAAGGAAATTGTTGTGGAGAACTATACAAACAAGATGCATCTTCTTTTCGGAAGTCCATAACATAAGAACTCCATAGTTAAGCGTGCTTGGCTTGGAGCAATTATGGGGTGGGTGACCTTCTGGGAAGTTTCTCGGAAAGTGTGCAAGTGAGGATAAAGCATACTGGAAAGACTCGTGTTGGTTTGTGGGGACCCTCATCACTCCTGTAAGCGGCTCGGGGGATTACATTCCATACCTTGTGTTCAATCTAGATATATGGACAAAGGGGTTGTACATACATGGTAACATTGGCCGTAGTTTGGTTACTTGTCAAATCATATTGAAACAAGATTTTAATGTTACTAAAGTCTAATGGTCACTATGAAGGTTATCCACCGCAATATTTAAAATATATGGATAGTAGCTAATAAGGGATTACGCTAATACTCAAAACCTTAAAAAGAAAAGGGTTTTCTCTAAATCATATCACCACCCCCTCATAGTGAGAAAAGAAGAGGTAATCATCCCTTCGTCGCCGCTAGCACTGCGAAAGAGGGAGTCCTAGTAACGTATTCGTGTGGATACCGATGGAGGCATAACTACTCTTGCATGCTTGTGGTTTGGCAAAAAGGAAAGCATTAAAAGGTATACTTTCTAACACGATTTATGGCTTTTGTTTGGATCCTTGGAGGGTTTTGGATATATTTAAATTTTAAAAGTTCAATTCTCTGCTATGTTTGCCCTTCCAAAATCCAACAGTGGTATTAGAACCACTTGCAATGTCATAAATTTGTTATTGTTTCACTCAGTGTGTGTTATTATGTGATATTAGTTGCGTAGTAAATAAAGGTTCAACCTTTTGCCTTAAAAATTTAATCTTTGCAAGAGTTGCAATATAAAACCTTTTCAAGAAAGATGAATCCTTAAACAATAAAAATTCAATTTTGGCAAGAGTTGCAATGTAAAAGCTAGTTTGGCTTTTTCAAGAAAGATTAATGTTTTTCAAATAAAAGTTCAATCTTTGCAAGAGTTGCAATGTAAAAACTAGTTTGGCTTTTTCAAGGAAGATTAATCTTTTTCAAATAAAAGTTCAATCTTTGCAAGAGTTACAATGTAAAGGTTCAAATTTTGAATCCTTTTGGTATTTTACTAGACTATAAATTTTTTTAAAAGAATCTTTATTAATAATAATAGGATTTGAAAATTTTGTACATCAAAGATTTGATCTTTATTAAATTTAATATGATTTGTAATTGTTATAAATTACAAATTTAATCTTAATTAATTCGATTATGATTTGTAATTGTTACAATCTAAAGATTTATCTTTATTAAATTTAATATAATTTGTAATGGTTACAAATCAAAGATTTAATCTTTATAAAATTGATTATTATTTATAATCGATACAATTTAAAGATTTGATTTTTATTAAATTTAATAATATTTATAATGATTACAAATTAGTAATATGATCTTTATTAAATTGATTATTATTTGTACTCATAACAATTTAAAGATTTGATATTTATTAAATTTAATAATATTTATAATGGTTACAAATTAAAAATTTGATCTTTATTAAATTGATAATTATTTGAAATTTAATAATATTTGTAATGGTTACAAATTAAATATTCGATCTATATTAAATTTAATAGGATTTGTAATGGTTATAAATTAAAGATGTAATCTTTATTAAATTTAATAAGATTTGTAATAGTTACAAATTAAATATTTGATCTTTATTAAATTTAATATAATTTGTAAAGGTTACTATTAAAGATCTATTTTTATTAAATTTAATATGATAGGATTTGTAAGAGTTTTAAATTAAATATTTTATTTTTATTAAGTTTAATAGGATTTGTAAACGTTAGAAATCAAAGATTCGATCTTTGTTACGTTTAATACGATATGTGAAAATTATAAATTAAAGATTTGATCTTTAACAAATTTAATATGATTCATAAATTAATGATTTGATCGTTATTAAATTTAATAGGATTTATAAAAGTTTAAAATTAAATATTTGTTTTTTATTAAATTTAATAATATTGGAAATGATTCCAAATAAGAATTGAAAACAAGTTTCTGACTCGAACAAGATTGCATCCTAAGGTTAAACCAGGATTGAAAATAAGTGTTGTTTGGATATCAAGAGTTGAGTTAAGGATATTGCAAAGGGTTATCTTTGATTTGGAATCAAAGAGAACTTTAAAAATATTAATATTAGTATTAAAATTATTTAATATGTGTTGATTCTTGTGAGGTTAGTGCATGGTTATAGTCCTAGTTCTTGTGTATGTATTTTACTTTGCCTTTTGGGTTTTTCAAATACGGCCTGCGCGTCATGCCTTTCTCTCAATCCTCTACTTGTATTTCTCTTCTGATCCCATGTCCCTCTATGTAAAATAGGTTTCTTTGTAATAAAATATAAATCCCTCAAACAAATATTAAGTCGTGATCAAATGTCTTCCAATGCATGACACTCGTCAATGCTAGAATCGATTAAGTGTAGGTCTGCCAAAGCAGAGTACCTTTATCTATTCTAGTGAGGCGCGATGGGATAAAAGTAATATCCAATTGTCAACCATTGTGTTTTGACTTAACTAGGTACATTCAATAGGATCAAAATTCTAGAGTCACTAAGTTAAGCATTAATTCATAAGAAGAATTAGAATAAGAGTTATTCACCTAGCTATCCAAGAGTTATATATGTGTAATACAATTGGAAATTGTTTTCCTACCTAAATAACCTATTTTAAGCGATCAGCTAAAGCTGACTTAGAACTAGGTGAAATTTGAATCTTGGCCCACTAGAAAGATCTAGCAATGGGATTTTTCTAAATCAATGTTTAGGGTAGTTGATTTGAATTAAAATAGTGGGAGTAGTATTTAATAAAAGTCCTTATTAAATATTTAATAGCATGATATTTATTCTGAGATATTATAAATACGTTGCAATGTTAGAGGGTTCCATAAAACATGAAAAAGTTTAAGTCTTTGGGTGTCAAAGAGTTCAATCGTTGAAGCCCTGATCATTGCCATTACAACGTGAAATGTTCAAAGTGAGGTAAAAACCTCGACTGAAACATTGGTTCCGAGAAACATACATGTTATCAATTTGCTGACAAGAATGTATTCAAATGATGCGAGGGACTTACCTTTTTATCAATTTATGAATCATTCATTTAATGCGAGACACATATTTCTAATTGGTGATGCGATATCTAATTTTTTAATCGAGACACTACCTTGCACCCGTCTAAAGGGCGGCATCCCTTTGACAAACATATCTAGTTATTTTTGTCATTGAGATTAGTCCTTAAGAAGGCCATATTTTTTTGGGATAAAACATTATATGTTTTAGAGCGATGGTCTCCTAAGTTACTTGTTCCAAATGCCCTACATGCTAGAAAGATGTATATGAGAAAATTAAGATAATGCTTTGGACACTTGTCACACATTCTAACCATCATGAACTCATACCTTTATAAGCACAATGAGAACTTGAACGTTTATGATATGATCATACACCTCAAGAAAATCTATGAGGAACTAGTTAGACTTGTTAGATATGAGATATCTAAGACATTATTTCAATGTAAATTTGAGAAATGGCAACCTTATTAGAGCTCACATTCTCAATATGATTAAGTTCATTAAGATCCTCAAAAGTTAAGTTTTTCCTATTGATTAAGAGTTGGTGAAAGACTTGTCCTACAACAGTTGTCGGACAAGTATAGTCAGTTTTTCATGGATTTTAACATGAACTAAATTGACAAACCTCTACCATACTAGCTTATTATGTTAAGAACAACTAAGCAAGATATTCATGAGGGAAGAGCCATAGATATTGTTCAAGATAAGGGAGACGAAAACACAAGAATCCCAAAGGTAATGTGGTTAAGGAGAGTAGTTCCTTTGTGATGTGACTAGGAATTGAAAAGGGAATTACTTAATGTACCTAAAGGAGTTTAAAAAGAAGAGAAGTGAGACTTCTACTTCATGTATTTTCTTATAGAATTCAACTTTCTATTTCTTTACCTTGAGTAATTGATATTTGATATGGATAACACACATTTCTAAAATGTGTAAGATCTGTGAAGAAGTAGAGCATTGACAATGGGAAAAATGGATCGACATGTTAACGTTGGAGCAAGAGTTGTTGTCTTTGTTGTTGGACTTGTTATATTTGCCCATTAGACTTGTTATTGAGATTGAGAACTTTATTTCTTGTATGGATAAGAGAATTTTTCAAAAAGTTTGTTCGATTTATTTAACTGATGATTTTATGTTCTCATTCTCAATAGTTTCCTCTATAATTGTGACACCTTTCTACCCCAAACTCTTATACTTTCAGCAATTGGAAGTATTTAGGAAATATAATGGCCCGCATTGGGTAAAAAGGTTCACATTCTCTCATTTAAAACATCATTTATTTCAAAGTCAACTAATTCAAAATAGAAAGAGAAGTCAACTGTTTTAAAAAATACTTAAGCAGCGGAATCAACATCAAAATAACCTACTGGCCATGTAAGGCACTTAAACAGTTTAAAAAATCCTTTCCTAAAATAGAAAACATCAAATAAAAACCCCCAATAGTATGCCCTGATGTCACATATATCAGAGCGACTCTCCCTCCAATCAATACTCGACACCAGTGGTGTCATCATCATCACCTGTAAAATTAACCACAGTGTAACGGTGAGGAAAAGAATATCACTCATACATACACATAGGAGGCTACCCTATCCTCACCCACATACAATCATCATTCTCATCAAGTAATAATATACTTAGAACATCTTACACCTTTATTATCAAACATCTTATCTCATCACAATTATATGAATCACACTTCATAAATCATCAAACACATTCTCAACTCATAACACTCATCTCATCAATAATCCTCATAACATCGTAATATAATTCAATATCATCATTAGATATAATGCATGTTCATCTATCATCATATACACCAAAACATCATCAATCATCATCATTAAATACATTGCATGTTCATCTATCATCATACACACCAAAGCATCATCAACATCATCATTAAATACATTGCATGTTCATCTATCATCATACACACCAAAGCATCATCAACATCATCATTAAATACATTACATGTTCATCTATCATCATGCACACCAAAATAGTTCACCTCCCCGAGTTGCACTTCACCCCTCTCTAGGCTTGTGCATCGTGAGTACAACACCTCCCTGAGTTGCACCCCACCCACATTGGGCTTGTGCATCTCAAGTACAATCACCTCCCTGAGTTACACCTCACCCCTCACTGGCATTGTGTATCTCAAATACAATCACCTCCCTGAGCTACACCCTACCCCTTATTGGGCTTGTGTATCTCAAGTACAATCACCTCCCTGAGTTACACTCCACCCCTCACTGGGCTTGTGTATCTCAAGTACAATCACCTCCCTAAGCTACACCCCACCCCTCACTGGGCTTGTGTATCTCAAGTACAATCGCCTCCCTGAGTTACACTCCACCTCTCACTGGGCTTGTGTATCTCAAGTACAATCACCTCCCTGATCTACACCCCACCCCTCACTGGGCTTGTGTATCTCAAGTACAATCACCTCCCTGAGTTACACTCCACCCCTCACTGGACTTATGTATCTCAAGTACAACAACTCATATGCTCAATGCATAATCAACATCATAATAACAAGTACATCATTATCATCATCATTATCATCACCATAAAATCATCATCAATCATCCTCATCATAAATCATCATAAACATCATTAATCTCATCATCATGATCATAACACTCATCGCATGCTCAATGCATCATTATATCATCATTATCACAACACACATTATATGCTCAATGCATCAATATATAATCATTATACACCCCATACCTCATACACTCAATACATCAATATATCATCATCACACATCTCATACCTCATCATCATAAACTCAATACCTCAATACATCATCATCATGAACTCAATACATCAATACATCATCATCATAAACTCAGTACATCAATACATCATCATCATACATCTCAATATTATAAACATCTAACATCACATGGGATATTCATATCATCAACTCATCCACAATCAATACTCTATAAACAGCCACTTAACTCTCTTAATTCCACAAACAAATTATATAATTAACACCAAATAATTAAAGGATCACAATGATTACAAAAACAACACTCTCATACTCATTTTTGACCTGGTAATCGATTACCAAACAGTTGTAATCGATTACCAGAGGCGATTCCTCAATTTTGGAGTATTCAAGTTTTAAGCTTAATGACCTTGGTGCACTAATTTGGAAATATCTAGAGTTCTAGGTTTCCAATTAAGATATTTCCACTTCTATTAGAAAGTTAAGATCCGGGGCTTCAGTTTGATATGCTATATGACAGGGTTCCGAACTCGTTTGCACCCTTAACAAACGCATTCTTTTTCAGGCGAGAAAGCTGTCAAAATTCTGGTAATCGATTATACACCCTCTGTAATCGATTACAAGCAAACAAACTCTTTGGTAATCGATTACAAACCCCTATAATCGATTACCAGCAAGCCAAAATCACTCCCTTGCTGCCCAGAACACTCTGTAATCGATTACAGACCTCTGTAATCGATTACCCGGCACACGAGATGACAGTTCTTGCGATTTTTACCCCTTTTAAACCCTCTTATTCAACCTCTAATCAATCCTTAAGGTTAATACATCAATCACGCACGTTTATATCAAACAAACTCAGCAAAAACACCAATCTTTACATAGATTTGCACAGTTATTCCATCAAAATCCCAAATCATCAAACAAACCCTTATTTACCCCTTTTCGCTATTCTCGCTACCCTCTTCTATTTCAATCAAGATTCACCAAGATTCACAGAATTAATCATCAATCAACATGTTTTCATCATACAATACTCAATATATATATACATCAATTTCGAATTTGGAGTCTTAGAGGGTCTTATGGTTGCCCTCACTACCCAAGCACTCCCACATGCAAATACAAGCAGCACCCTTTCCCCCACCATACCTTAAGTGAAGATCGAATAACAGTAAGGAAGGCTCTTTCTTGATTCTTGATGATCACTCTGCAGCAACCTCCTCTTGAGACTTGGTTTCTCCCCTCCTTAGCGTTTCGCTCTCTGACGATTTGAAGAATAAGGATTAGGGTGAAGTGATAACCCCTCCGTACTAAAATGCCTATATGGGCTTGGGCCCATCCTCAACCCCCTTATCTTCTTTTTAAATTTGAACTAGCTTTATGGATAAAACTACTCATAATATTAATTCTATTATTATTTATTTATTTCTTCTACTTTATTAATTTAATTTAATTTAATTTTACTTAATAAAATTTAGGATGTTACAATAATGAAATATTTAAAGGGTCAAATCTAACGATAAGAACCTCGTTTAACTTTAGCATTGTTGTTTAGAACACATAAATGAGAAATGCACTTCAATATTCCATAAAGATGGATTCTTGAACTCATTTTATTTGGAATCATATGAGGTAAGCAAGTCTTGTTTATTTGAAAGATGACTAAGACCTCATTCTCAAATAAAAGTGAGAGGGGAGGTAATCTTTTAGGCCTTATATATAAGGATGTATGTGGGCCTCTAAACCCAATTGCTAGAAGTAGGTTTTAATACTTCAATACATTTATTGATAATTTCAATTAATGTGGGATTTGTGTATCTAATAGAACACGTATCGAAAAGTCCATTTAATTTGAAAATGCAGTACAAAACCAGTTTGGTAAGAGTATTAAGGCCTTTTCAAATAGATTGAAGTGGTAAATACTTCAGCCAAGAAATTTAATGGTTATATCCTTGTGTTAGATCACTGTATTGTACACTCAGAACAAATAACTTGTGTTCTGAGTTCAAATCATTTGTATTCACATTTGTTATAAGATGCCAGAAGAGGTTTGTGAGAAAAGAATACTTGTTGTAAGATCCTGAAGAGGCTTGGTAGCAAATAATACTTGTTGTAAGAGCCTGAATAGGCTTGATAATAAACAATACTTGTTGTAGAGCATGGAGATGCTTGATAGAAAAGAATACTTAGAAGCTTGGAGAGCCTCTGTAAGAAGAATACTTGGTGTGTTGCTTGAAGAGGCAGTTGATAACAAAGAATACTTGTAACTTTGATAAGTTAGTGGAAAATCTCACGGTGTGTGAGGACTGGATGTAGCCCAAGGTTGATGGTGAACCAGGATAAATTGGTTCAGTACTTTCTCTTACCCTTAACTCTTTACATTCTGTTTATTCTAAGCAATCTTATGAAAACTATTTATGAAAATACTTTTTAAAACCTCTATCTGAAATCTTCAGACAAGGACTCAAGCTTTAGACACATCTGAACTACTGTCTGAAAGCCTTTTGAACTTAGTTTGCGAAAAGGTTTCAAGAAAAATGACCAGTTTATAAAATAAACTATTCAACACCCTTCTAGTGTTTTCCTATGTGTCCCTACATTTGGTATCAGAGCTTAACCTCGGGGGTTGAGCACATGATTGTGCTCTGGAAGAAGATCCAGATGGAATCCATAAGAAGTTAAGGGTGCTGCAAAAGGAGTTTAGCTAAAACGTCAAGGGAAGATTTCTAACTATTGGTAAAATATAGTTTAAAATATTATATCTATTTTATCTAGCATTACTCTTGTATCCGAAATGCATCATCTGAAATATGCTTGTATTATCTAATTGAATGATCTGAAGTGCAATTTAATGGTTATATCCTAATGTGTGATGTAATATCACTTCTCATGATACAACATTTTGAATGTTGTTTCTAAGATGAGAAATTAGATTATATTGGACATGATCTAATTTATTATAGTCATAAGATTATTATAAACTCCTTATGATACATGCTCTATAAAAATAAAATATTTCCACTTAACCACATTCTATCTAGCATCAGTTCAAAAGACACCATATGAGATATGGACTAGGAAGTGTTCTAGTATGTCTTTCACAAAGATTTGGGGTTATAACACCTATGTTCGACAAATGTCATTTGATGATCCTAAATATTTTAGGTGCTCCTTTGGTCATTCATGGGAATCCAAAGGATACTTCTTCTATAATCCCACACAAGACAAAATGTTTGTCACTCAATTTGTTATTCTCTTATGAAGAGATTTATCTCCATTGGAACTAGTGGGAGGAGATTGAACTTAAAGAAATTCAAGGTTCAAGAAGTAATATTGAATTGGTGATGGAAGGAGACTAGGCTCCACAAGGCATTGTGGAAGAACAACCCATTTTGAAAACATAAGGTTTATACAAGTCTAGTAGGATAGATCATCAACCTGAGAAACATGAGTTTCTCATGACAAAGGAAGATAATATTTTATGTGTCAAATAAAATAAGCCTACGACTTATGAAGAACCTAGATATAACCAATGATCCAAACATATGGTTAAGCATTTCCATTGATATTTGATAATGTGCGGAATACCAACAAATGATTATATCCACCAGTCTTTAGCATCTCCCCTCAACATGTACACTGCATAACCCACCTTGGAGTCATCGGTGCACTTCATCACCTCAAAAATCCAATTGAGGTTGCGGAGCTTGTTCGCCGCCACATCCGGATCATAAACCCTGTTGAGCTGGGGAGGGTTATGTTTCCGAAACTCCGCCAATCCTTGGACAAATGGGTCTATTGTAACAAGAGGTGGTGTCCCCATTCATCTTTGGATTAGCTATTGCAAAATGGCTGCTTTAGCAGCAGCCTACTCCCGAGCCGCCTCAGCTTGTTGGCGATTGGCTTCCACTTACGCCCGGTTGGACGCCACTTGCTCTCCCATCATCTGGGTGAGCATATGAAGAGCTATTGCCACAAGATCCAAAGATTGATCCCATGAAGAGGAAGAGAAAGGGTTGGTCCTAGGATGACCTCTCCTGCCGCCTGCCATAGTGCTCTACACATCATCAAGCAAACATCGAGGTGATAAGTCTCTCAATTCACATAATAATGCATAAAAGAATAATAACAAATCATCCTGCTAAGAAGAGCCAAATCATCATCATCCTCTGAACTAATTTCAAAACCTTCACTACCTTCTAAAGTCTCCTCAGCTTGCATGGCTTTGTGTGACCCATGCCTTGAATGCTTGGATCTGGAGTTCAAAGCTAATGACTTTTTTCTTGGGTGCATCCTCACCAAGTTCTAACTCATGAACTTTAAGAGAACCTAACATTTCTTCCATTCTGAAAGAGTTGAGGTCTTTAGCCTCTTGAATGGCTGTAACTTTTGGTCTCCAAGCCTTTGGTAGACTCCTTAGAATCTTGCGATCATTATCACCAGAATCATAGGTTCTGCCTAAAGACTTAAGTCCATTTGTTATTGTCTGAAACCTTCCAAACATTTGATCTATGGTTTCAGACTCTTGCATCTTGAACATCTCATATTGATAAACAAGCATGCTAATCTTGTATTGTTTGACATTATTAGTCCCTTCATGGGCTGCTACCAATGTATCCCAGATTTCCTTGGCGGAGGAGCATCCATGCACCTTCTCATACTCAGGTTTATTCAAGGAACAAACTAAGTAGAGTTTTGCTTTAGCATTTAGCTGAACACGAACCTTTTGCTCACCAGTCCAATCTGCCTTAGGTATGGGTACACCACCATGCATGGGAATATAATCACCATCAGTGACTATACCCCACAGATCGATGTTGCTGCTCTCAATGAATAGTTTCATATGATCTCTCTAGTAATGGTAATAAACACCATTAAATGCTGGAGGCCTTGTCACAGATGCACCTTCTGTGATATAGTGTAGGTTGCTTGTAGAAGTTTCCATTCTGGATCCTTTCCCTCAGCACTGATGAGATGCTTAACCCGAGGTTAAGCTCTGATACCAACTGTAGGAAAACACAGGAAACACTAGAAGGGGTGGTTGAATAGTGTTTTATAAAACTCAGTGAATTTTTGGAAATCTTTTCACAAGCAGGATAATTTTCAGAAGGTTCAAAGAACTTGCTGTTATTTGTAGTTTTTATACTCTCTGAAGTTGCTTCAGAGGGTTCAATAAAACAGTTTAGAAAATCTGTTTGAAAGCTAAGTGTTATAAAACAGTGAATTCAATTCCCTTCTCATTAGCTTAAACTGAATTTAAGAGAGTTAAGGGTAAGAAAACTTAGCCAAGAAATTATCCTGGTTTCACTCACTACCACTATGAGTTACGTCCAGTCCCAAAGCCAACCAGCTAAGGATTTATCCACTAATCTGAACAAATTACAAGTATTCTTTTGATACCAAGCCTCTTCAAGCTCTCTACACACGTATTATTTCCTTACCAAGCCTCTTCAGGCTCTAAACAAACTGAGTTTGAATGAAAAATAGCCTAAGCTTAAAAACTACACAAGTTTAAAGCTCAAACTAGGTAAAATGTACAAATGAACTGAGTTAATCTCAGGATATGAAGGTTTTGTACAAGTATATCAGAGTATAAATATTTCACGTAAAATTTTGCAGCATTTTCAGCAAGCTTATATTCTTTCTATCTTGCATGAAGTCTGAAAGGGGTATTTATAGAGTTAGACTTGTCGTCCATTGAGCTCTATTAAATTCCCATTGAGAGATAGTATTAAATGCTAAAGCTTCCATTAAGACTTAGCTTCTGATGGCTTCTGATCAGGGAAAAGTAGGCTTGCAGCTGAGACTTTGCTTTTTCTGACCACATGTACTTCTGTAGCAAAAACATTCCTTTTATGGTATTGAATTTGAACTGGTTCCAGAAAGCTGTTTTGAGCAATATGCTAAGAAAGGTGATCAGCGCAGACAACTTGCAAAGGTGCATGTCTGCAGAGACTTGATACTTGAGAAAATCTTCAACGAGTCTTTCTTCAAGGTTGAATAAAATGCAGAACCAAGAGCCATGTCAGAAATCTTCATAGAGTCTTTAAACTTCAGCGCGTTGCTTGACATCAACAAGTCTTCTTCACTTCAGCAGGTCGACTTCAGAAGGTTCAATCTGCTAAACATGAGAAATACCTTTAAGAGTATTTATAATTATTTCAATGATCAAATTTGTTACTTATTAAAACTTAAGATAATGAGACATAAAACATTATTAATTTCTTAATAATATTTTTGAGACTCAATATTAATCCCCAAGGGAGACGTTCCTTATAGTCTAAGCTCAGGTCTAGCCCTAGAGATAGAGATAGTTGGGTAATGCAGGTCGTGCATATCATTTACAGAGGTTGAGTAAGACTTAGTATGTTTAGAATTATGTCCTTATATGGTTATCTTGCTCATGTTGCATGACATCTGCTTATTTCTCTACACTTCTTGCTGCATGTTATACTCACTTTTGTGGTTTTATTTAGATGCACAGGTACCTCCTTGAGCTGGACAGTGAGAGTGCTGGAGTTTAGGAGTTTAGTTATATTATGATGTATTTGACATTTCCTGTGTAGAGATGTTGACTTAGTGACTTATATTAATTCTTTTGTGGGATATGATCGTACATGTGTAGCCTTCGAGCCCTTTCTACCAGCTTGTTGAGAGCACATGCATGGTGGTATCCCAATCATGGCTATGTATATGGGATGTTATATTCGAGCCATTGATGGAATATGTATTGCGATGACTTAGTTCTTATTTTCATATAAAGTTTAAGTAACGTTGGAATGCTTAAGTACTATATGATTATGTTTGCAACGATATCAATAATGAGGGTTAGCTACCGCAATATATAAAATATATGGCAGGTAGCTAATAAGGGATTACAATAATACTCCAAACCTTAAAGATAAAAGGTTTTCTCTAAATCATAACACCACCCCTCATTGTGAGAAAAGAATAGGCAATCATCCCTTCGCCGCCGCTAGCATTGCGAAAGAAGGAGTCCTAGTATCGCGTTTGTGTGGATACTGGTGGAGGCATAAATACTCTCACATGCCCATGGTTTGGCAAAAAGGAAAGCACTAAAAGGTATACCCTATAACACGATTTATAGCTTTTGTATGGATTCTCGGAGGGTTTTGGATATATTTAAATTTTAAAAGTTCAATTCTCCGATGCATTTAACCTTCCAAAACCCAACACCAAAGAATGCGGACAATGACAAGAATGAAGAAGTATTCACCCATTGTGTGCGTATTCTATCCATCTGATTAAATGTTAGTTGAGTTTCTCTCCTAGAGTTTTTGAGATACTTAATGTTGGTTTAATTTCCAATTCTTTGTTAATAGGAAATCTTACCATAATCTAACATTGAAGAAATCCTGAATGAAGTTCTACATAAATCAGAGTACAATGGACGTGCTAAGATATGTGTTTTGGAATCTGACCTAGAGATTACTTCCAAAAGCCTAAGAAGGTTAGAAAGTCGGCATATAAAAAAGAATTTTAACAACCACTTCAAGAAGGGCGTGTTGGAT
Organism: Sesbania bispinosa; assembly: GCA_026901365.1. Classification (NCBI taxonomy): domain Eukaryota; kingdom Viridiplantae; phylum Streptophyta; class Magnoliopsida; order Fabales; family Fabaceae; genus Sesbania; species Sesbania bispinosa. The sequence continues at coordinate 137,035 of QLOH01000480.1, forward strand.
AGAGTGGCAAATCTGGAGGCACAACTTGCTGAGAAGAAAGAGGCAGAGAAAAATCAAGTTAATTGTCCTATCAGTGTTAAAAGTTCCAACTCTTCTCCACATGCCACCTACCTAAGGTATTTATACATTTCATTATGTACAAAGTATTGTACTCACATAGTATAAGATATAATGTTGCATATACATACTAACTTGTCACATTGTTCATTATTGGTCACTACGCCACTTTTAGGATTAGGAAACAGCTCTATAGAGTGCGGTTGACACGGAACCGCACTCTAAGAGCACTCTAAAGCTCTAAGACTGCGGTTAAATCATAACCGCACTCGAGGTGTACGTGCGACGACCCCACCTTATGTTCTCTCTCAGGTTCCCTTTGCTCCCTAACCCTCTCCCTTTTCTCCATCACACTACTGCCCCGTTCAAAGCCTCAACCATAATCGTGAGCCCTACCACTCTTTCTCACCACCAACCGCTAGTTGTGTCGCCGCTACGAGGCTCATCTCATCACCGTGCTGTCACCGTTCCCTTCCACAAGCCCACTATGCCTCGCCCGCTGGCCACACGTCCTTGCCTTGCCGATGTCACCAGGAGCAGCTGGCCACACGTCCTTGCCTTGCCGATGTCACCAGGAGCAAGGTCATCGCGACCTCCATCAAGCACCGTTGAGTTGGTCATTCTATCCGTTGGCATCGTGGGTCGCACCCTCGTCACTGTAGGTTTTGGGACTTTCAGTTTAGCCCTAAATTCCTACCACTCTGGTTCTTTTCTTTCAATTCATTCCAAAGGTGAGTATGGCGCCTTGAGTTTGTTCCTTTCCCTCTTTCTATTTCTCTCTCTAAGCTGAATGTCTCCGTAATTGTTTTTCAACAGGATACTGCATATTATAGTCAATTTCCCTGGGAGAAGATGAGTAGGTTGCCATTATTGAACTTGATTTTCAACAGGATCCTGCATATTATAGTGAATTTGAGTAAGTTACAAAGTTTTTTTACTCTGAAAAATAAAACATAAGAACTTGACACTCAGTAAAGCCAATCATTTTGTTCTAGAATAATACTAATATATGTAAACTAATAGGGAATTCTGAACTCAGTTTCATACTTTAGCTGTAAATAATTTATAGTATATATCCAATAACCACAGATAATCAAGGAGGATCCATAATTATGGATTTAAGAGACTACCTCAAGTATGATAGTCAGTGGAAGATGGAGATGCAATGTCTGGTGCTGAAGTGAACTTGGATTCACAGGTATGTTGTCTTAGCTAATCATCATTTACATAAGTATCTTATTTTTTATGGCTGATTGATCGGCCTTATCAAATAATAAAGTTTACTTATAGGAAAATTCATGATTCCATGTGTTCGCCATGTGTTTAATTATTGATATAAACACTTGCAACAAGCCATGACTTTCATCTTCATGACATTAAATTGGCTGAATGGAAGGAAAATAGTATGTAACTATGAAACAAAATAGTGAATAAAGGACATGAAACTGGACTGGTAAAGCAAGAGACCACAGAAACCCCATTGTATCTTAATAGTTTAAGCTAACTTTCAGATAAAAAGTGAAACACACTAGGTGATTTTTAATTTTTTGTTGTCAAGGAATCCACTACTCACACATTGACATTTTTAACAAATGAAAATGTCTTGTAGTGAACATGATAATCAGAGACCGTGTGGTGAAGTGTATTTGTGTGACTATAATAGTGAAGTTAACTTGATCACTTCCAAAAACTTTGTCTTTGTTAAATTCAAGAAACTCACTTCATTTTAAGAGAAGCTGCTTTACTTTACTTTCCTCACTTCCAACCTACAAGTGAACTAAAAAGAAAGCTCATTATTCACTTTAAAAGTTCACACTTTAGAGTCACTAATTTTTATTTATTTTCTATATAAGTTGGACAAGTTGGATTCTTGTGTTTGTGTTTGTGTTGCTACGGTGGTTGTCAAAGATGAGGAACAACTCATCTTTTTTAAGGGTGGTCTTTTTGTGTTTGGTTGGGTGGTTTCTCTGTTATGTGGGGTTTCTTTCCTTTCAGGATATGGATCCTACTCATGCAATCAACATTCTACTCTATTGTCCTACCTTCTCCTTATTAGATTCTTCTTACCTGGCATTGGCATTGGCATGGAACATCCCATTCATATTTCAAATCACTTTTCATCACCTCTCACTCTGATGACTCTGACTCTTAATTTGGCTGCCTATTCCATCCATCTTCCACTTTCCTTTTCTTCTTATCCGTTTCTCTTTGTTTTGCTCCATTTGTCCTGCAATCTACTTTGGTTTCCTTTCTCAAATATTTATACCCACAAAGAGAAGAACTATCCTTGGTCTGGTACGTTTTCTATTATGCTTCTGTTGAGATCCATTCCTGTCTCTCCATCTTCTTTCTTATTGATCATTTCATTCCATCATTTGGGTTGATTTCTAATTTCTATGCAGCTTTCTAGATTTAAGCTCTCAGCAAAAGAAATTTGTTTTTTATTCTTTAAAAATAATTTTGGAGCAGAAACCACTTATATAACTTTTGTCTAGTGCTTTTGTGGTTCTTTCTCTCAATAACTCATCATATATACATGCTTGTTGTGTTGCAGAAGGTGCTTGGCTTCAAAAGAGGGACAGAGCTGAAACTTAGTTGCTAGAGGATTATTGGTCATGGCATTGGTTTCTGAAAAAAAGGGTGTTGCTGGTGGTGAGTAAAAACAAAGAAGGAAAGGAAACAAATATCTAGATTCAGAAACATAAATTTAACAAGGTTTGGGCGGTGGTGTCAGAGTTGAGCAAGTGGGCTTGTCTCTGACTCTCTGATTCTATCATTGAGTAATTATATATATGTTTGAGATATTCAGTTTCTGTTGGCAATATCTCATAACATGACCATATCCTTGGGCTGTGTTACTATTCTACTAAGTAAACTTCTCTTTGAGTCTCTTCCCATTTCAACTAACCCATCATTTCAAAATGTGCTTTTCTTTCTTTGGCTATTGCTAATTTTATTGCTTTTAAATGGACGATCCCTTTTAATTTTTTATGTTTATTTTATTGCAGCATTGGTACAAAGATGTAAGATATAGCACCCTCATAAAGGATGAATTGGTACATTTTGCTTTCTCTTTGGTTAACAAAGCAACTGGGGAAGTCATTAGGCATTCCAGTGGTGTTACTCAACCGGTGAGATATCTTATATCAAGTTTTAGTCACACTTATTATGGTTGCAATAATGCGTGTTTCTAAGTGATATTTTAATGTTCTCTGTTTTGATTATTGAATTACTATTACAGTAAGTGGAAAAATGTCATGTTAATCCAATGTAAAATTTTAAACTATCGTAATAGGTAACGAGCAATATTATAGCCATAACCGGACTACTGTGCTAACTTCAATGTCTTTCAATTCACCATGAATACGAGTTTGGTTTCAAATAAACTACTACTTTTTTTAATATATTTTATATCTTTAGTTGATGATATATTTTTTGTCTTTCTTTTTTCACCATGAAGTTAAATAGAATCTCGACCCCCTGAGCATTTTGTAAGTGCTTCAAATAATTTTTATTACTATTTTAATTCAATAACCATTTTTGTCTTTTGCAATTTTTTTATATATTTGGCTTCTTCTTCTTTTAAGTCAAAAGTGTACTTTAAATGATATAATATATAAAATCTCTTGATTTAAAATACATAGCTTCGGAATAGCTACAGAACTTCCGTAGCTAACTGTTTCAGAAAATAAAAAAAATAAATACTTAGAGTGCAGTTGGAACCGCACTCTAAGTTCCACTTGGAGTGCGGTTATTGAACCGCAGTCCAAGTTCACCATCACTTGGATAGCAAGCGCTTAGAGTGCGGTTACAACCGCATTCTAAGAGGATGCAGAACCGCACTCCAAAGTCTTTTTTGTTGTAGTGGTTTAGGGAAGATTTCATTGTATTATGTACCTAGGAGAGTCTACAATATGGGTTGTTGGGAAGGGAGAAGCACATAATTTACCGGATCAAACACTACACATCCACTTCCCCTAAACCATCTGAAAGTATGGTTCAAATTGCTATTGAACCAGAAGCTCCGCTTCCATGCCCTATTGAGTTTGCAAAATTAATTACAATTGGAGAAGCTATAGGCGCTTTTGTTGCATGGCCAACTAGTATAATTGGTTTGGATACCATAGTACGTTGAAAGTGTTATATTATCTTATAAGTAGTTAATAGTTTATTTCAAAACTTATTTAAATCACAAATTTGTTTAATTTTAGACTCTCGAATCATCCAAAGAGAGACTGAAGCAGTCACGTCTTACAAAGGAATCAGTTGTGCATATATCTCCTGTTCGTGAGACCCCTGCACCGATTGTCACTCCACAACCTATTGGTGGAGGATCCTCATATTTGCAGTTCTTGGATATGTACTAAAATATGAGGCTAAGGAGTATATAGATGCTTCTTGTGTTCATGCTCTCCTTTTTATGGGTGGTTAGATGCCACTATTTATAACCACCTTTTGCAAGTACTTATTATATTTATAACTATCATTTTATAATATGTGTTTAAATGATATCTTTATATCTTTTGTGTTAAGTTATTTGTACAAGGTGTTGCTAGTTCCATCAGACTCCACAAAAAGATTTATTTTCATATCTCCATAAGGAACTGCAACACTTGATGATATGACTCTAGATAATCCACAATATGTTGTAGATATTTTCATTGAGAAATCTTTACGTGGGGAAGATAAGTTGTTTCTAGTACCTTACAATGTTGGGTATAAGTGAAGCTTATATTAATTGATTTGTCACCACCATTCTCTTTTCAATGATTTATGTCTTACATGTCTTAAAATGATCTTGTAGTAATCATGGGATCCTTTTAGCGATCAATTTAAACATGGGGATTGTATACTTTCAAGAGTCGTTAGGTAATGACCCCAAGAACTATAAAGACTTAAAGCCCATATTTAATAAGTATCTCTAATAACTTGCTAATTTCAAAATGACTTGCATTATCGATACTATTCACATTGTTTATTTGTTTAATTATAGCGCCTTAAAGATTTACCAGACCAACAAGGAAAAAAAACATTTCAAGGGGTCGATTTAATAACACTGCATATGGACCTGCATAAAGGTATTTTTAATTCAATAAATATGCTTGTTAGTGGCTTATCAACTCTGTAATTTTATTTTATGATTTTCTTATTGTAGTGTCCTAGTCAAACTAATGGTGATGATTGTGGTCTATATTTTATTCGTTTCATGAAAGAAATCATCACTTAAAATCAAACTACAATACCACCACAATTAATTTGCTATTGTATTAATGCATATAAGTGAATATGAATTTATGAAATTAATTATTGAATTTAATATATATATATATATATATATATATATGTTATGCAGTACTTTGCATATCACAAATGCATGCATTACATTATTGCCCAACTCAATGAAGTGAGAGAAGACTAAGCTAAGCATATTATGACCACTTCAATCTTATAGTTTTTTATTCGTGAGTTAATATGTATATGCTTTTAAATTAGTGAGACATAATTGTAATTCTGAAGTTAGTAAAGTTGGTGAAAGGTATTGATGATCATGTGTTAATGTGAAGATAATATATACAGCCTTGAGATGTGTTAATGTGAAGTTGGTGAAATGTAATATGTTGATTATATGTATTTGTTTCTAATGTTTCATTCATGAATTATGGCTGCTGGTAATGAAGTTTTGTAGGTATTTAATTTGAAATTTGGGAAATGTTGGAAAAACAGGGGAAACTATGCCCAAATTTTTATATATAGGCTCTATAAATTTTTCATTAGATTATTTTATCATGTGTTGTGTAATTTTGTGATACCAATTGGTTTCAGTGTTTGATTTTAAAATTCTGGCTGCTAGTAATGGAGTGTTACAGGTCTTTGAAATTTTGGGAGAAGTTTAAAAAATAGGGGAAACTCTGTCTAAATTTTTACAGGCTCTATAAATTATTTATTAGATGATTTTATCATGTTGTATAAATTTGTGATATAAACAAATTGGTTTTAATGTTTGATTCTTAAATTCAGACTCCTAGAAATGGAGTATTAATATTAAAGGATGCAAAATAGCATTTTGTAGGTGATTAAAAAATTAAACATAAGGTATTACATATAAAAAGAATTCAGCAATGCATCCAATTAAATATAGCACGCGTTAAAAAAAACCCCAGAGAGGGTGCTCAGGAAGGTGAAAGCGCCCTTATTGTAAGCCAATAAGGATGCTTCCTTCCTAGTAAGCATGCTGACTGGAAGCATATTTCTTAAAAATAAATTCCCAGTATGGCGTGTAACAGGAAGAGAAGCACCTTTACTGCCTTACCTTAAGGGAGGTTAATTCCTTTCTTCTAAGCGTCTTACTAGTTTATGTTTAGGGTGTTTCATAAATGACACCCTTTTTACGTATCCTATGAAGACACGTGATAAGAGGGCGTTGATAAGCGTACTTAAAACTAACACAAAAGCGCCCTCATATGTCTTTTTGGGCATCGTGAGTGTGACGCTAGCTTGGCATCATTCATTTCCTTTCCTCTCCATCTTTTCATTTTCTTCTCTTAGTTTCCTTTATGTTTCATGCACATATTTGCTTCCATATTGTGTTATTGTGTTGTTTTGCTCATTCTCTAATTAAATCATACCTTGCACATGTTATCAAACAAACTAATAAAATTAATAATGTAGGTACTCAACAGCGGAGAGTTGTAAAATGAGGGGCTTAATTATTTATAAAAAAAAATCTTTACTTCTAACACTAAATTTTATAAAAAAAAATTAACAACTAATTTTTTTTAATTTGAAGTAGAGATAATTAAAAATATTTTTGAGGGTCTAAAAGTGCTGTTCTTGCTTTATGGTAGGCCGGCCATGTTTGAGGGCATCACTCCGGTATTTATATATATTTTCTGGATTTCTTGCTCATCAATGAAGATTTGTTGTTCATAAAGTATGTCATTGACTTAGTTATTTAATAGAATTTTAAATATTTATGATTAAAATAACATAGAATGAATGTTTGACAAGTTAGCTTGCGTCTGGTACATATACAAGAACTTTATATATAGCAATTAATTAACATGATGATATATATATATATATATATATATATATATATATATATATATATATATATATATATATATATATGCTCCTACTACCCTAAACACTACTACTATTATTATTATTATATACAAGTAATAATATATTAAATTTCGTATTAACAGTATCAAAATTACATAATTGAAAAAAATTGGGGAACCAAAATTGCTAAAAGAAACTAGGGGGACCAAAATTGTGAAATCACCAAAATATGGGGACCAAAATCATGAAAAAAATATTAGGAGGAACAAAATCACAAAATAAAAAAAGATATGTGGACCAAAAATATATATTTAAGCCCATTGTTATTGTTATTATTATTATTATTATTATATATAAGAAACATTAGACAAAAATCATCAACACTCTTAAATGCATTGGAATCTATTAGTGGTAATTAATAGTCCTATGAATTTAATTTTTTCTCAAAAGTACCCTTATGTAAATGACTGGATACCTAATTAACTACTCACAATAAATATAATTAAACACATATAAGGTATTTAGCAATTAATGCAACTAAAAATAATACTATATTTCTTAAATATAAGACAAAAAAATTGTCATTTTTATTTCTCATATAAAAGAGAAAGCTAGTATTATATTATAAATCATTTATTATTATTATTTTGAGATGCATGCGAGCTGTAATTAAGAAATCGCAGACTACAGTAATTTGTATATTTGGTCAACGATTAAGAGGTTGTTGTCTGGTTTGGGGAAGGGAAGTTTTCTACTAGCTGTAAGTAATATAGACACTTATTTAAGGCTTGCCCCTTTTGTTCTGAGTACGTAGAAACTCTCCCGTTAATTCTCCCAACTCTATCTCTCCCTTAAACACACACACACATGGTAGAGGAATCGAAGCAAATATGGGAAGGCAAAACCTCAGCTGAACTTACAGGCACAAATGCAGATCAAATATGGCCTCTGTTAGAGGACTTCTGCAGCTTACATAGGTGGCTTCCTATTGACACATGCTATCAAGTAGAGGGAGTTGGTGGTGGCCTGATCCGCTACTGTGCTGCTACCATGACAGATGATGCTGATCCTAACAAGGTATCAACCATGTGGGTCAAAGAGAAGCTACTTATTATGGATCCCATCCAACGCAGTGTGACCTATGAGGTTCTCGACAACAATATGGGAGTCAAGTCTTATGTAGGCACAATGAAAGTTTTGCCAATCCTCAGTAATAATGATAAAGCATCTACAATGTGCAAGATCGAATGGTCTTTTATCTGTGATCCGATTGAAGGGTGGACATTTCAAGGCTTGCTCTCATATGTTCAATCTTGTCTCCAGTTCATGGCCAACAAGATGGAAGAAGCCGTCTCTGCTTAGTAACAGTCATTAACTTTGAGTGATGAAATTGTGGCTTTGGTTCTAAACATAGATGTATGCATGTTATAGTTTCAAATCTGTTAGTTTTTACAAAACTCACATTTGAATTGCGTTTGTACTTGTATTTAGTTTGTAAAATAATAATAATATTACTTTCTCCGTTTTGGTTGATATTCATTCCAAGATAAATTATTCTTATAATAAAATCATTCTACAACTCATACAACATACTTTTTATCTTTATCTCTCTCTATTATATCACCTATCACATCTCACACTTCTCTCTCATCTATTTCTATCTCTTTCTTTGTTGTACAAGAATTTTGTACATTCTTATTCTAATTGTATGATTATAGTTTCTCTTCATTCCAATCCCGATTTACGTACATCAACGGTGCTCTGCGTTTCTCCACCGCGGGGCACTGTTTCTTTTTTTTTTTAAGCAGTTCCTTTTTTTTCGTTTCTTATTTTTTTTTGGCTCTTTTTTTCCTTTTACTTAAAATAGTTTTATTTTTTTAATTTATTAATGTATCTATTATTATTTATTTATTTTATTAAATAAAAATATAGATAAAGAAATACAATAAATGTGTGTATTTTTTTAAGGGTTGACATAAGTTTCTTATCATCATTATTTTATTTTGATACTAATAACAAAAAATATACTATTTCATTCACCGTTTATGTGTACACAATTAACCTCGCAAGTTCAATTAATCAAATTTTCCACTTTGTTAACTGTCAATGTATACACCATTAACCTCATTTAAAAATATGTTTACCGTTTATGGACACATAATTAACCTCGTGTTAACAAGAGTTGCAATTAACCTCACAAATTCAATTAACCAAAAATCTCACTTTGTTAACCGCCAATGTATACACCATTAACCTCGTTTTTCTCGTTTTTAAATATGTTCACCGTTTCTGAACACATAATTAACCTCGTGTTAACAGGAGTTGCAAATAACCTCACAAAATCAATTAACAAAAAATCATATTCTGTTAACCACAAATGGATACACTATTAACCTCATTTTTAAATATGTTCACGGTTTATGAACACATAATTAACCTCGTGTTAACAGGAGTTGTAATTAACTTCACAAGATCAATTAACCGAAAATTTTATTCTGTTAATCACAAATGAATACACCATTAACCTCATTTTTAAATATCTCCACCGTTTCTGGTCACACAATTAACCTTATGTGTTAACCGACGTTGCAATTAACCTCACAAAATCAATTAATCAAAAATCATTTTCTATTAACCACAAACGAAAACACCATTAACCTCAATTTTTTTAATATGTTCATCGTTTCGGGACACATAATTAACCTCGCGTTAACATGACTGATTAACACAAATTTTATGTGATCATTTATTGTATTTCTTGATCTATATTTTTATTTAATGAGATACATAAATATAATAAAAAATTAAAAAATTAAAAACTATTTTTTAAAAAAAAGAAAAAGACTAAAAAAAGGGGGAGGGAGAGCTTAAAAACAAGAGCGCCTAAAAAAAGATAGGCGAGCTAAAAAAAAATAAGCGTGCGGTGAAAATGTGGTATTAATATACTATGTACGTTTACAATTATCGTATTCATTACGGTTGCACTTCCCACGTTGGCAAACCACATTCAAATTAATGAATTATAATACTGAGTAAACTAGCATATTGGTAATTGACATTTAGGACATCATGGAGTTTAGTCTCTGACTTTATCAATACAACAAATTAGTCTATGACATTTAATTTCATCCGGCACTTTAATACTTGTTCGTAACTTCTGTTAAGTTGCAACCGATGTGTTAAGGCTCAGTTTGGATACACTTCTTATGAGGTTAGTTTAGATTAAACTTATATAGAAGTATTTCTAATTGAAGAAAATATAATAAAACAAAGAGATAAAATGCATTTAACTTCTCCCTAAATTGAAATTAGTCTTAATTTGTAGCTCACCTAATTCAAAAGCTCTCCCATTTAACTTCTCCATGAGTAATTAACTAATAATTTCAACTTATGGAGAAGTTAAATTCATTTGACCTCTTTGATTCATTCTATTTTTATCTTCTAGAAGTTCTTCTGCAGAAGTGTATCCAAACTGGGTCATAGAATAAAAGAAGTTAAATGGGAAATGACTAATTTCAACTTATGAAAAAGTTAAATGCATTTCATCTCCGATTCATTCTATTTTTTTCACCTAGAAGTACGTTCGCAGAAGTTCATCTAAACTGGCCCCAAGTGACACATCAGCTGCCAAATAAGATCCAAAACGGTGTCGTTTTAGTGTTTTACACATTTCTCCTCTTCTTTTTCCCTCTTGTCATTGTTCTTCTGCAACTCCAATTCTCACCATACAGCGAGCGGCTATGGCGGATGGCGCGAAACAATGATGATCTGGGAGGAGGGTGACACCGTGACAGTGGTGGAATTAGGGTGAAAATAATTTCCCATCCCCCACCCCCCTCCTTTTGGATTTTATGCTTTCAAGAGATTCATCCATTGATTGAAAGTTGATGGGAGCGCTGTTTGTTAACCGTACTACTTGGATGTTTCAACTTTCTATAGCCAAGGCATAATAAAACCTACAGTAATCCAATTGCGTATGTGGACCGTAAATTCCAGAATTCTTTGGATTGCTTCAACGTATCAGCTCGTTCACGAGGTAGAGCCTCTCTTTCCATGTAGTCCTTGCACCTGGGAAATATGAAAGTTACTATGATGCCATTGTTCACATAAGAGAAAGACATGAAATGTTATCAAGTACCATGTAATACCTTCTTTTCATAAGCGGATCAAGTTCTTACATATATACTTCCTTAGAATAAACTCCAACCTTCATGAAAGAGATGATAGAATATTTGATTTTATATAAGTAATTCTTTGTAATTAAAAACAAAACAACTCAAAATATAATTAAAACTCCTATGGTTAACTAAGATAAATGACATAATTATTATATTTCATAAGGTGGCCATGCTTTGTGCTCAAGGGTAGATTACTAGATTTTGTGCTTATGGTAAGGGCAAAATGGATATATATATATATATATATATATATATATATATATATGGTCTTAAAGCCATTGGCCGAATTCCTTAAACAGCCATATAAATGTTTTAAGAAGCCAACGACTAGAATTTGTTAGATTAATGTAATTCAAGATAGGCTATATAACGTATGTCATCATCTTATAGAGACATGCACATATACTTCTGGAAATAAGATAATTAACAATTGTGAAGATATTTGGGTGGTGTGTGGGCAATAACTTCTGTCATCATCTTATAGATTAATGTTTAACAAATATGTGTTAAAATCCAACAAAGCAAAAATAAATAAAAGTGGAGGAGAGATTGGTGCAGTGTGGACGTAAAAGTGTTTGGGAATTTGTTCAACTTTAATTGATTATTCTGCTGCACGTTGAGGATTCCGGTTTTCTGAAACATATGAGCTTGGTAATTTCGTTAATCAGCCGGCAGAGCACGACAGCTCCGCCACTGTCGCCCTCCTCCGGGATCATCATTGTTTCCGCGCCATTCCCCGTTGTACAGTGAGAAAGAGTTGCAGAATAACAGTGACGGAGAGTAAAAAACAAAAAAAGAATATGTAAAACACTAAAAGGGCGTCATTTAGAATCTTATTTGGTTTACGTTCCTGTTTTCAAAAATTCTACCAATGAAAAACTGCATAGGTTAGAAACAAAATTGGTTATTTATACGAGTATGAACTAAAGTGCCAGATGGAATTAAACATCAAGAATTAATTCGTTATTTTGACAAAATTAGGGACAAATTTAAAATTGCATGGTGCCCTAAAAATTAGGGAGAGTTAGTTTACTCAATTAATATTAGTTCTCTTTGACTAACTCATTGAGACATGAAACGGAGCTCTTTAAGTAATTATTTTACAATTTTTTTTAAGTTAAGAGTGTATTTAGTGAAATTAATTGAAAAACTAATTGAAATTGATATTATGCTATATTAATCATTTTTAAATTTTGAATAATCTAATTAAAATTAAAGAAACAATTCTTTCTAATTACAAGAAAGCTTGCATATTTCAGCAGCAAAGCATTTGCTCCTAAAGGTAGAGGGGTGTTAATAATCTAAGATGTGGATACAATAAATCTAGGGTCTTTTACTAGAAAAATAAATACAGTTTTTCTATAAGGAAAAATACTCATCTATTAGGATTTTATGTGGTCTCAAACAATTACAATAATGGTTTATTTATGTCTACGAAACACAACATCATAAATAAGATAACCATTTTTTTATACTTAAGTAAGATAAAAATTCTTGAATAATAAATAATCTCAAATCTTAAACCCTTCAAACAAAGTGTTTGCTTAGGCAACATTTGTTGAAATTGTGTGACAAAAACTTTCATGTTTGATTATCATTAAATACACTTTTAGAGATGGTAGTATATTATCTTTATTAATAATAGAGAATATATGTGATTAATAAAAAAATCTTCAACCCTTAAATTTTAAATTAAACTAACTAATAGACCCGTGATGCGCGGCAAAAGAAAGCGATATTCTATCATTAAATTATATTTCATCTCATTATAATCCTTTCAACCTTTTGTATAAGAAGACAATATATATTCCTTTACTTTTGTGTCATAAAAATGAGAGTGAGGATTATAGCAGTATAGCCAAATGTTGTCAACACCATTACAAATTAAAAGAATAAGAGAAAACATGAAATCTTTATATATATAAATAGAATAAATAGAGATGAGTCTAAAATTATTTTTTCCGTTAAAATTGAGGTTAAAATTGTAATCTTATATTTAATCAATATTTCTAAAATTAAAATATCACAATTCAAATTTTGAATTAGGGATCAGTGGGTTTGAAAAATGTGAATGGGTTGCACACAGAGTTTCCATTCCACATCAAGTAAATGATATTAATTACATGATTTAAAATTTAAAATGGGATTCGAGACAGCTACACAGATCGTTTCTACACCATTTTTCTTTGCAGCCAATTTATCTTCCAAAATCATTTTCTTTATCTGTGCGACAGTCTGTGTTCCTCTTTTTCTTACGTTTCCAAAACCAAGCAGCGGCGATAAGGGGATGAACAAGTTGCGTTTGATGGGTTCGCAGAGGTCGGAACGGTCGTGGTCGTGTGCCGCAATGGACGGTGGGGGCGATTGGGATAGGGAAGTGTGGTGGCTGACTGGGGACGCATGCAGCGATACAGCCGCGGTGACTGTTGAACCAGGATGCATATCATCGCGGTGATGGTAGGCTGGACACGGGTTGTTGCGTTCTTTGGAGAAGAAGGTTTCGTTTTTGTTTCTATCCCTTGGTTGATTTTGCCTCTGATGTGTTTCCTACTTTTGTTTCTCAATTTTGATCCGGGAAAAGAAGAGGTTATTGATGGTGCTCACCGTACAGGGATAAATTGGATGGAAGCATAGCTAAACTAGGAGCAGAACAAAGCCCCTAAGTTTCGTCTTCAGTTATTTGAAACGGTGGGGCACGACGTCCTCCCGAGAGACAGTGGCATGGTGGTGCGGCAAGACTGGAGGCAGCGGTGGCTGTGACAACTATGGTAAAGGGATGTCTGTTATTCTTCAATATGTAATTTTTTCTATTTTCTTTAATATAAACTACATCCACAGAGAAAGAAATGTCCACCATCAACAGGCTTCCAAATGCCTCTCCTTCTGTTGGGTTTCTCATTTGGTGTTAGTTTTATTCTCTTTTATTGACATACCTTTCCTTTTTACATAATACACCATTAACAGGTTTTGTTCTCTTTATTTTTGTTTTTTTTATTGTTTGTGCCATATTGGTTGTAACGTCCAAATTTCTAAATTCAAAAATAATTCCTGTTGGGAGCACCATTTTCAAATTCTTGAAATTATTTCGCGCATTATCGATATCAACATACAATACATTATAACGCTTAGATAATCCAACCGTTACTTAAGCATAAATTTACCAAATACAACTCAATAATTACAATCAAAAGGCCACACGGTGGCTCAACTACAACACTTCAAATTCACATCCCATCTACTAAACCATAATTCTAAAATACTGAACAAGTAAGTCTTCAATAGCCCCTACAAAAGATCCCTCAACTCAAAAGCATCCCAATTAGCAACCTGCACAACTGAATAAATTCCCTGCAACGTGGGGTGAGACTAACGTCCCAGTGAATGCGGTAACTGTGTGTGCAGTGTGGGGAGAACAAAACATATATTCATAGCATAAATACATAGAATCGACTCCAAACAACTTATGATAATTCATTCATTAAACTTTACATTCAATTCCCAACGGTTCTTTAAAATACATCAGTATACATGCAATTATTCATGTAATTATGTGTACCATACCAAGTAAGTCAAAAAAAATCCCCCTCATGGGGCAATCAAGTGTGTAACTCACACCTAGGTGTCTTTTTGTTGAGTCTCAAAAATATCATAAGAAAAATTATGATGTTTTAGATAGCTCACTTCTCAAGTTTTAATGCTTAACAAATTTGGGTTAAAATACTTATCATAGATACATAAATGTTTAATGACTTATCTATGATTTCAGCAAGCCATTCTGAACTTATAAAGACTGTCTAAAGTGCTTTCAACCTGTCTAAAGTGGAAAAGTCTTCTGAAGGTTCAACCTGTCTGAAGTGTTGAAGCCGTCTGAAGTGCACAACCCGTCTGAAGTGTTGAAGCCGTCTGAAGTGCACAACTCGTCTGAAGTGTTGAAGTCGTCTGAAGTCTCATTAATGATGTGGCACTCTTTGCAGAAGTATGTGAAGACATCTCTGAAATTCTACTGAGTCAAGCGTTCTCTGCTGCACGTACTTTTTCAAACATATTTATGGCAAGAAACACAGAGACCTTTCCTGGTATATTTGAATTTCATACACCACTGGGGAAATCCCTGCAATGCAACCTTTGCAGCAACAACACTGGCAGCTTTATGGAAGCAGCAACCTGGTACTGTGTGTCAGAAAAAAATCAGAACTCTCAGAAGCATGTCTCACAACGGATTAAATAGCATTTAATGCTATCTCTAAACGATGGTATTTCAACGGATTGAAGATTGGTTATAAATAGCCCTTCATGAAGACCATCAATAGAGTGAACTGCATATACAAGAAAGTCTAAGAGATATCACGCTGCAAGTTTTTCTCTGTAAAAACACTCTGATTTCATATTCATTCTACAACATTTGTATATCCTTAGTATACCTCAGTTTTTATTGTACATCGTCTCTGTTTAAGCTTCAAACTTGTGTAGTTTAAAAGCTTAGACATATCTCTTTGTAAAAATTGTCTTTGAGCCTGGAGAGGCTTGTCTGTAAAAGAATACTTGGTTGTAGAGCCTGAAGAGGCTTGACTGTAAAAGAATACTTGTAATCTTGGTGAAGATTAAGAGAAAATCCAAGTGCTAGTTGGCATTGGGACTGGACGTAGCTCACAGTGGTAGTGAGTGAACCAGGATAAATTCCTTGGCTAAGTTTTCTATCCCTTATCTCTTGTCAATTTATTTATACTAACCAAAGGGTGTTGAAAACTATTCTGATAATTTTAAAAAGCAAGAAACCTTTTTAAAGATCTTTTCAGAAGCCTTCTTAAGAAACTTCAGACAGCCTCTTAAACCTGTCTGAAACTGTTGTAAACTTAACCGTTTGCGAAAAACTTCCATAAATTATTAAGAAACACTATTCAACCCCCTTCTAGTGTTTCCCTGTGTTTCTATAGTTGGTGTCAGAGCTCAACTCAGGGTTGAGCACCTTACAAGTGTTTGAGGATTAAAGATCTAGATGGAAGCTGCCAACAACAGAACAATACATCACTGAAGGAGCCTTTATCACAAGACCCCCAGCATTCAATGGAGTGGACTACCACTATTTGAGGGATCGTATGAAGTTGTTCATTGAGAGCAACAACATTGATGTTTAGGATGTGGTCACTGATGGAGACTATGTGCCTATACATAACGGAGTGCCAATACCTAAGGCTGAATGGACCTTAGAGTAGAAGGCTAGAGTTCAGTTAAATGCCAAAGCTAAACTCTATTTGATATGTTCTCTGAACAAATCAGAGTATGAGAAGGTTCATGGATGTTCATCTGCCAAGGAGATTTGGGATACACTTGCAGCCGCCCATGAAGGGACTGAGACTGTCAAGCAATCCAAAATCAGCATGCTTATACATCAATATGAGATGTTCAAGATGGAAGAATCTGAAGCCATAGATCAAATGTTTGGGAGGTTTCAGACTATAACTAATGGACTCAGGTCTTTAGGTAGAACTTTTGAATCTAGAGACAATAATAGAAAGATTCTGAGAAGTTTGCCAAAGTCCTGGAGACCCAAAGTTACAGCCATTCAAGAGGCCAGAGACTTAAACTCTCTTAGAATGTAAAACTGTTGGGATCTCTCAAAGTTCATGAGCTTGAACTTGGGGAAGATGACATCAAGAAGAAATCTCTGGCATTAAACTCCAAAGCCAAACACCCTAGGCATGGCAGCATTAAAGCCATGCAAGCTGAGGAAACTTCAGAAGCAGATGAAGATTCTAGAGATAGCTCAGAAGATGATGATCTTGCTCTTCTCAGCAGGAAAATCAAGAGGATGCTGCAGAACAAAGGAAAGTTTAGAAAGAACCAACCCTCAACCTCTAAATCAGGTAAGTCAGGTAAGGATTCTCAAAATGACAAAATTATATGCTATGAGTGTAAACAGCCAGGTCATATGAAGGTTGAATGTCCAAGACTGAAGAAGAACAACTTCAAAAAGAAGAAATTCTTCAAGAAGAAGAAGGGTCTGATGGAAACATGGGAGGATCTTGATGAGTCTACCTCAGAAGAAGAGGAAGACACTTCAGAAGAAGCCAACCTGTGTCTCATGGCCAGCCTGCCCTCATCAGATAGCTCAGAATCTGAGGTATTTCCCTTAACTCTTCAAGAGATGTATGATGACCTGATGGAAAGTTCCAAGGAACTCTTCCAAGAGTATAAGAATCTGTCTAAGGCCCACACAGAAATGTGCAGTAAATATGAGGCTCTTGAGATAATAAACATTATGCTCAAGGAGATAATTCTTGTGACTGAAAGCAGCAGTTCACAAACTGTCTCTGAAGAAAACAAAAAACTTCAAAAACAAGTTGAGGAACTAAAAAAAGACTTAGCTAAATTTGTCAAAGGAACATAAAACCTTAACAGATTGCTTGGCAATCAAAGGGATCCCCTTGACAAAAGTGGATTAGGCTTTTATGATCATGATACCTCTGAACCTCATATTTTCAAAAATTTTCTAAAGGCAAAGAGAAAGCTATTGGGTGTTCTCACTATGGCAATCCTGGACACGATGTGGCTCAGTGTAAACACAAGGGAAAAGCAAAACCCAAATCTAACAAGAAAGGACCCAAAAGAATATGGGTACCTAAGAACTTGATCATTCCTGTTGCAGATGTGTTTAACAGGACAAAGGAGACCCCACAAATGGTACCTGGACAGTGGGTGCTCGCGACACATGACAGGAGAAAGGTCTTTGTTCCAAAACCTTAGGCCCAGAGCAGGAGGTGTGGTCACCTTTGGTGGAAATCAGCAAGGGAAGATCACAGGAATAGGGACTGTAGGTATCTCTCCTCTATCCCTTATTAAGAATATTCTTCTAGTAGAGGGACTTCACCACAATTTATTGAGCATAAGTCAATTGTGTGACAGTGGATATGTGGTTTCCTTTACTAAAGAAGGATGTATAGTCAAAGACTCTCGTGATCAAATTCTTTTTACTGCTAAGAGACACAGCAATGTGTACAAAATTGATCTAGAGGATTTGGCAAGTCAAAATGTAAAATGTTTTCTCTCTGTTGAAGATGAAAAACAGATTTGGCACCAAAGACTTGGGCATGCCAGCTTGAGATTGATCTCAAAGTTAGCAAAACACAACCTTGTTAAAGGACTGCCCAAGCTTTCTTACAAATCTGACATTTTATGTGAAAGCTGTCTGAGAGGAAAACAAACAAGACACTCTTTTCAGAGTAAGGATGTTGTTTCCACTAGCAGCCCTTTAGAATTGTTACATATTGACTTGTTTGGTCCTATTAGAACAGAAAGCATTAGTGGTAAGAAATATGGTTTGGTCATTGTTGATGACTATTCTAGATTCACATGGGTGTTATTCCTAAGAAGCAAGGATGAGACTTTCAGGAATTTCACAATATTCTGCAAGAAGGTACAGAATGAAAAAGGATTATGTATATCTATTATCAGATGTGATCATGGTGGAGAATTTGAGAATGCAAACTTTCAACTGTTCTGTGATGAGAATGGGATCTCACACAATTTCTCTGTGGCAAGAACACCTCAGCAAAATGGGGTTGTTGAGAGAAAGAACAGAAGTTTGCAAGAAATGGGAAGAACCATGCTCAACTCATGCAATCTACCAAGATCTTTCTGGGCAGAAGCTATTAACACAACTTGCTACCTTCAAAACAGAATATTGGTAAGACCAATTCTGAAAAAGACTCCTTATGAATTTTGGAAGGGAAGAAAACCCAACATATCATATTTCCACACCTTTGGCTGTGAGTGTTTTATACTCAACACCAAGGATGATCTTGGAAAATTTGATGCAAAATCTGACAATGGAATTTTCATAGGATATTCTGAAACATCTAAAGCCTATAGAGTATATAACTCTAGAACTTTAACTGTAGAGGAATCAATCCATATTAAATTTAATGACAAGAAAGAGACTGATAGGGAATTATCAGATCTAGAAGATGACTTTGCAGGAATGGAGCTGAATAATCTTGACAGCATCAAGGATGAACAGGTGTCTGAAGCACCATCTGTCACTGAACCTCTTCAGACCAATGTTGACTCTCAGACTGATTTGATATCACCTCAGAAACCTGATTGGAGATACAAATTACCTCATCCAAAAGAGCAAATCATTGGCAGCACTTCAGAAGGAGTTAAGACAAGATCAAAATTCAAGAATCTGAATTCTCTTGCTCTCCTGTCTGAAATTGAGCCAAAGAACATTGATGAAGCCCTGCATGATGAAGGGTGGATTCTAGACATGCAAGAGGAGCTAAACCAATTTGCTAGGAGTGATGTCTGGATACTTGTTCCTAAACCCCATGGGAAAACAATTATTGGAACCAAATGGGTGTTCAGAAACAAACTGTCTGAAAAAGGAAAAGTGGTCAGAAACAAAGCAAGATTGGTGGCTCAAGGACACAATCAACAAGAAGGTATTGACTTCACTGAAACCTTTGCCCCTGTTGCTAGATTAGAAGCAATTAGGATTCTTCTCTCTTATGCTGTAAATAATGGCATCAAAATATATCAAATGGATGTCAAAAGTGCCTTCCTCAATGGTTTCATTGAAGAAGAAGTTTTTGTTAGACAACCCCCTGGTTTTGAAGACACTGCTTTTCCTGATCATGTTTTCAAATTGAAAAAGGCTCTTTATGGTCTGAAACAAGCTCCAAGAGCATGGTATGACAGACTGAGCAGTTTTCTTATCAAAAATGGTTTTGAAAGAGGAAAAGTAGATACCACCCTTTTCAGAAAACAGTCTAACAAAGATTTTATACTTGTCCAGATATATGTTGATGACATTATATTTGGTTCAACTGATTCTTCTCTGTGCAAGGAGTTTTCTGAGTTGATGCAATCAGAATTTGAAATGAGTTTAATGGGAGAACTAAAATTTTTCTTGGGACTTCAAATTAAGCAAGATTCTGATTGTATATGGATCCATCAAGAAAAATATACAAAAGAAATGCTTAAGAAGTTCAACATGAGTGATTGCAAACCCATGTCAACTCCTATGCATTCCTCTGCATCTTTGAGCAAGGATGACAAAGAAGAACCAGTGAATCAAACTTTGTACAGAGGAATGATTGGCTCTTTGTTGTATCTAACAGCAAGCAGACCTGACATAATGTTCAGTGTTTGTCTCTGTGCTAGATTTCAATCAGATCCAAGAATTACTCATTACAAAGCTGTTAAAAGAATTTTTAGATATCTGAAAGATACTGCTAATCTTGGTCTATGCTATAAGAGGAGCAAAGATTGCAGGTTAATAGGATATTGTGATGCTGACTTTGCTAGAGATAGAATAGAAAGAAAGAGTACCAGTGGAGGATGTCATTTCTTTGGAAATAACATGATCAGCTGGTCAAGCAAAAGGCAAAGTACCATTGCTTTATCAACAGCAGAAACAGAGTATATATCAGCAGCCAGTTGTTGTTCATAACTGCTATGGGTTAAGTATCAACTTGAGGATTTTAATATTCCTATCTCTGCTATACCTGTTCTTTGTTATAATACCAGTGCAATTAATTTATCCAAAAATTCCATTCAACATTCTACGGCAAAGCATATAGAAATCAAACATCATTTCATTAGAGACTATGTTCAGAAAGGTGTTTTTGATATTCAGTTCATTGACACAGAGCATCAATGGGCAGATATATTCACAAAACCCCTGGCTGAAGATAGATTTAAGTTCATACGCAACAACTTGAATATACATACATTCTCTAAAAATAATTGTGTCTGATATTATTATGTTATCTGAAATTTTTAGTGCGTCTGAAATTTCAGTGTGTCTGAAACAGTGACATGTCTGAAATTTTAGGTTATCTGAAATTTTTTTGTGAGTCTGAAATTTTCACCTATCTGAAGTAACTGACTGACGTGGCTATCTGAGACGGTTGAATTCCTTCTTTTAAAGTTTTTGTCTCTTCCACTTCGCACGTTACCCGAAGTTTACGCAGCCGGTACAGGGCATCATTGCATCATGGGTCTATAAATGCAGGAGTAAGTGTGTCGAGGAAGCCTTACATTCTCTTTCCTCAATATTCCGTTTGATCTTCTTCACTGCTCAAGCAACCTTTTTCTCTCAAAGTTTCCCTGCAACTCAACAATGGCACCCAAGAAGACCGCTAGTTCTGGTGGAAATGTGGTTAGATAAAAGGGAGTGAATCTTGACGAGCTTCGCAACATTGGCATGGATTTGGTTGAGGAATTTGATGCAGCTGGGTGGACTTCTTTCTTCGACCACATTAACTGTCAATGGCATGAACAAAGTGTGGTGGATTTCTGGTCTTCTACTCGAGGAATACCTAATTCTAAGGGAGTGTATGAAAGCATCAAAGCCTCTGTTCTAGGGGTTTCAGTTTTTGTTGATCAAGGCATTCTCTCCACAATCACTGATGTTAAGGCTGAAGGTGCAACCTTCATTCCTGGGTGGGAAATGAAGAATGGTGGGCACAAGTTGTTTACAAAGATGTTGTATGGAACAGAAGAACCCGAAAGCCTGGATTCCAAGTTCTTGCTAGAGAAGGTCAGAGTTCTTCATGCTATCTTAGGGTATGCAATAATCCCTAAGAGTGGAAGCAGAAACCATGTCTCAGAATTGGAAAGGTTCTGTCTGATTCACCTGCTTCAGAAGCAGAAAGTCAATCTCCCAAGCATTATCATGTTCCATATGCAGAAGAAGATTCGAGACTCTGCTGGAAATCTTCCCCACAACACTCTCATCATGAAGGCACTTATGCATTTTAAGGTACCCGTTGAAAGATTATGTGACCATAAATCTCCTATGTTCTTTGGTGAGTCAAACTTGAAGAGCATGGGAATCAAGCTCACTCCACGACCTCCATCTCCTACTCTGAAGGAGAGTGTTCTTATGGAGAAGACCTCAAGGAGAGGAACCACTCTTGAGATTCTTGAGAAAGAGCTTCAGGGGAATATCAGAAAAGATGAGTTCAAGCCTTCCAAGCCATCCCCTCGTCTGAAAAGGAAGAAGCTCCCTGTCAGGAGTTCAGCAAAGGTGTCTCTAGAAGCTATGGACTTGCACACTCAGACATCTGAACCTGTTCAGAAGGCTTTGCAAAAGCCATATGAAATTGTGGGTCAGGGTTCTGAAGGTGTAAGAACTCTTACTCCTAAGCCTACTTCTGAAACAGAAGGAAAGGCTCATGAGGAAGAGGTAGCTGAGATTGCTGATCCTGAACAATCTCCATCAGGCCAACCACAGAGATTCTGGTGCAACCTGACAGGATTATTCCTAGGTACCCCCTGGAAGAAGGCCCTGCTGACAAGTTCAAGGAACCTAAAGCTTATCCAGTTCCCCAGAAACCTTTAACTTCAACATAATGGAAGGAGCTACCTGCTCGGATCAAAAGACAAGGTGGAGGTTTAGATCACAGCTACAGGGATAGGGTATGGTTATCCCACTGGAAGATCAGAGAGGATGGTGGATCCTCTTCTGGATCTGCAGGACCAGATGATGACTCCATCATAGGCTATGGTGTCTCCACCAATGTGCAGTATCAGTATATCAGAGGCAGATTCCCCATGTCTGCACCCTTTAATGAAGACTGGAAGCTAATCTGTCCTATCAGAACCTTTTTCTTTCCTGTGAGTCATCCCGAAGATTATGGATTGCATCCAGGATTCGATCGACTCAGATTCATTTGCAGGAACATTCAGATCATTCTATATGAAGTAGAACTGAATCTTGAGGAAGAGAACAGGAAGCTGAGGCATCAAGTGAAGAGCTTGGAGAAAAGAAATGCTACTCTTGTTGCTAAGCAAGATCAAATCCTTCAAGAGCAACGACACATCATAACTGGGCAAGAAGAATTGAAGACTGCTGTCATTTCTCAGATTGACAAGGCAAAGGAAGAATTGCTCTTCTTTATGAAAGAGGCCTTGCTTAAGAAAGATGGATAGTCTATGATGTTTAGCCATGTTTAGTGTTAACTTCATTTTGAGTGCTTAATTTCTGTTATGTGAACTCTTTTGTTTGATAATATATTCTGTTTGTTCTCATGAATGCTGGTATCTCAATGTTGTGATTATATTACTGTGATTATTGTGATTATATTACTGTGATTATTTTGAAGTTATGCTCTGAAATTCCCTTTTGATTGATGACAAAAGGGGGAGTATTAAAACTAACAAAATCTGAAGTAATTACAGGTCTCAGGGGGAGTATTTGATAAGAGTAATTGATCAGAATCTGTTTGACCTAAGAGATCTTTATCCGAGGGGGAGTTATTTTTTTAAGTTTATTTTATTTTAAAACTCCTTTCAGATTTTTTTATTTTAAACAAATTTTTCATCATTAAAAAGGGGGAGAATGTTGAGTCTCAAAAATATCATAAGAAAAATTATGATGTTTTAGATAGCTCACTTCTCAAGTTTTAATGCTTAACAAATTTGGGTTAAAATACTTATCATAGATACATAAATGTTTAATGACTTATCTATGATTTCAGCAAGCCATTCTGAACTTATAAAGACTGTCTAAAGTGCTTTCAACCTGTCTAAAGTGGAAAAGCCTTCTGAAGGTTCAACCTGTCTGAAGTGTTGAAGCCGTCTGAAGTGCGCAACCCGTCTGAAGTGTTGAAGCCGTCTGAAGTCTCATTAATGACGTGGCACTCTTTGCTGAAGTATGTGAAGACATCTCTGAAATTCTGCTAAGTCAAGCGTTCTTTGCTGCACGTACTTTTTCAAACATATTTATGGCAAGAAACACAGAGACCTTTCCTGGTATATTTGAATTTCATACACCACTGGGGAAATCCCTGCAACGCAACCTTTGCAGCAACAACACTGGCAGCTTTATGGCAACAGCAACCTGGTACTGTGTGTCAGAAAAAAATCAGATCTCTCAGAAGCATGTCTCACAACGGATTAAATAGCATTTAATGCTATCTCTAAACGGTGGTATTTCAACGGATTGAAGATTGGTTATAAATCGCCCTTCATGAAGACCATCAATAGCGTGAACTGCATATACAAGAAAGTCTAAGAGATATCACGCTGCAAGTTTTTCTCTGTAAAAACACTCTGATTTCATATTCATTGTACATCATTTGTATATCCTGAGTATACCTCAGTTTTTATTGTACATCGTCTCTGTTTAAGCTTCAAACTTGTGTAGTTTAAAAGCTTAGACATATCTCTTTGTAAAAATTGTCTTTGAGCCTGGAGAGGCTTGTCTGTAAAAGAATACTTGGTTGTAGAGCCTGAAGAGGCTTGACTGTAAAAGAATACTTGTAATCTTGGTGAAGATTAAGAGAAAATCCAAGTGCTAGTTGGCATTGGGACTGGACGTAGCTCACAGTGGTAGTGAGTGAACCAGGATAAATTCCTTGGCTAAGTTTTCTATCCCTTATCTCTTGTCAATTTATTTATACTAACCAAAGGGTGTTGAAAACTATTCTGATAATTTTAAAAAGCAAGAAACCTTTTTAAAGATCTTTTCAGAAGCCTTCTTAAGAAACTTCAGACAGCCTCTTAAACCTGTCTGAAACTGTTGTAAACTTAACCGTTTGCGAAAAGCTTCCATAAATTATTAAGAAACACTATTCAACCCCCCTTCTAGTGTTTCCCTGTGTTTCTACACTTTTCACTATAACCTCTTTGAGCGCTCGGCCATGTGACCAAGGACCGTCATCCAGGGCCACCCTCTTAAAATTTTATTATCAAGCAAGGATGCTATGCATGAAGTTCATTTTTAATGGTGGAATCTCATTTACCCCTTGGCCTAGGAGCAAATGTGATTACCTCTCTTGTACCTCTTTGGTCCGAAGACCCCTCATTGGTCCGAAGACCCCTCTTTTGGTCTGAAGACCCATGAAATGCCTCTTTATACATGAGGTCCAAGGACCCAAATCCTTTTATTTTAAAACATGAGGTCCTAAGACCCAATTTCCTTATTTCAAAATATGAGGTCCTAAGACCCAATACATTTCTTTCAAAACATGAATGAATGGGGACATGAGAAATGACAATCATTCCATGAAAATTAGTATGAGCATGAATATGCAACATTTTCAAGGTTACAACATCAACAATCAACAATTTCACAAAAATTCCCAAATCTTATAACCTAGGGTTTGAGCCAAAAATCATATATTCAATAAATCCAACAATCCACCCTAGGTTTGCATAAATTCAAACATAATCATCTATAACAGCAAGGGAAGAAAGAATATGGAGCATACAATAAAATAACAATCAAGAATATAGTGAGTGAGAACCACACTCACCTCAAGGGAAGCTCAAAGAGAAGAGGAATGAAGTTGGTGAAAGTTGGGGGTGGATATCCTTGGCTCTTCCTCCTTTCTCCTAGCTCCAAGGTCACTTTCTCTAACTAGGAACTCCTTCCCTCTCTCTAGGCGAAGAAGGAAGAAGAGTAGAATGAGAAGACTGAGCCCTAATTGTGTTTTAAAGACGGGGGCTCGTGGTCTCGCTCCAGCGAGCCTTTCTCGCTTGAGCGGGAGAGTAAAGAAAATTCTGAATTCGCATTCTCGCTCAAGCAAGAAGCCTCTCTCTTGAGCAAGAATGCTCCAGAGAGCATTCTCCCTCTCTGGATTAATTTCGCTTGAGCGAGACCCTCCTCGCTCAGGTGAAATTCCTCCAGAGAGCACTCCTCCTTTGAATGAATTTCACTTGAGCGAGGCCCTTCTCGCTCAAGCGAAATTCTTCCAGAGAGCACTCCCTAACTCCTCTGTTTCTTGCTTGAGCGACAGCCTTCTCGCTCAAATGAGAAAACCAGAACTTAAACTAATTTTACTGATATGCTCGCTCAAGCGAGCCCTTCTCGCTTGAGCGAGAACATCAGAATCCAAAG
Organism: Sesbania bispinosa; assembly: GCA_026901365.1. Taxonomy (NCBI): domain Eukaryota; kingdom Viridiplantae; phylum Streptophyta; class Magnoliopsida; order Fabales; family Fabaceae; genus Sesbania; species Sesbania bispinosa. The sequence continues at coordinate 163,183 of QLOH01000480.1, forward strand.
TCCTAATTTCTCACTCTTAAGCCTTTCTCTTATCATTTTCTTACTCTTTTCTTAATCCTTCCCTTAATGGTTATTATCTTACTAACCTTTTATGTACAATTGGTTTTAATTATTAGGATGTTACACTTTCCTATAAATTTGGTTTACAATTGTTTGGCTTAATACGCGGTCCCTCTTTCCAAAATCTCCTAAAACTCACGACTCTTAACATGTTCGTCTAATTCTTGTCTATATTTGTATACTAACCCCCAAATTATCTCTTCTGCTCCTAACCTTCCTCTCTTGGCCGGACTCACAGCCTAAAGCTTTCACTATACTTTCTAACCCCTAATTTTGGGATATTACATTGGTTGAGGAGAATGACAATTGTTTTTTGTTTTAATGTTTTAACAGGTTCGTTTTTTATGTCAAGAACAATGGATCTTGAATTATTCAAATTTGCAAGCGAGAAAATCCTTGACTCAATCCTCAACTTGCTCTTCTCTTGCCATGAAATTTCATCGGTAGCCACAACTTTAACTATTCCATCTTTTATTGCACATGTTTTCTTTATTATTTCCCATAACCTTACCGCATCTTTTTATATTTTGGTTCTTTCTTATTTTCTTATTTTGATTGAGTAATCTGCAAAAGTAATCTACAATGCTGCTGGCAGATAATCTAGAAACAAATAGACTAAGGTGTGGTAAGCTTGGTAAAGACCCCATTGTTGAAACTAGCTTCCTACCTGACAGGTAATAGGATAGAAGTGTAAAATAACAAAAAATGTGAGGTGAATTTGTAATGCTTCTATTATATGCCTTCTTCTATTTTATAAGATTTGGAAGCATTTCATATTTTACTTATTGTTTTTTCTTTATCTTTGTTCTATCTATTGAAAAATAAAAGAAAATGGGGCGTTTTATACATAGAGACATAGGGTCTCTTTATGGTACACAAAACTGAGATTGTTGTACCGGTACATTAGATAAGTGGACTTGTTGATGAAGTCTTAAAATTTATTCCTTTTATTTTAAGGAAGCCCCTGTCCCTTTGGTGAGGGAGAGAGAGTTGCTTTCCGGTCGGGGACTCGGGGCGCAGCACAGGAGAGGCATAGCTTAAATGCAAGTCTTGTAATTCCAGCTCATCGACTCTCGAGGTTATCCCATGCATCACCAGAGAGGTCCTTTGAACGACCGCGCTGAAAGAGTTACGCCAGTCCCATTTTATTGGCATGTTCTATAGAGTGAGGAGGACAAACACCCTTCGTCGTTGTCGGAACCACCATAACACCACAGGTCCACAACTCCTATTTCGGCCAGTTTTGTTCTCAGTCCTATCCTATCCGGCCAACGCTTGTCAACTCCACCGACATGTATGCCAGAGGGAACAAGGAGTCCCTCTCAGTTGCCGATTAGTCATTCTGTGTGGTCAAGCCAGAAATGCACCCCGTAGTCTCACTGTCATGGTCGGCGAAGAAGGGCGTTACAGTGGGCTTGACGTGGTCGAGCCTCCATGGCTGCATGCTTAAGAAAGGGAAGATGCCATGATGGTAAAGGGTCACGGAGAAGGTGCAACGATCTTGGCTATGATGTCCCGCGGTCACGCCGTGGTCGAAGAAGAAGCATGCCATAGTTGTGCTGATTCCTTTTTTAAAATGCAAATGTTGTAGAACCCTATAGCGAAGTAGACGAATGAAAAGGGGTTCCTGCATTGTTCTTTTTTTCTTCTTTTTCTATTTTTCAAACAATTTTACTGAGTTAAAATAGCTTCATCTAATACTTGGTCTCACATGTCCTTATTTCAGAAACATTCCTGTTTTCATAAATTCATTAAGCTTCCTATAGAATGTAATTTTTTTACGGAAAAAAAGAGTATAATTTTTAAATGCATTCTTGCAAGTAATTTTAAAATTCATGTTCACTTGGAGTATTGAGAGAAAAAGAAAACTCGTTGAAATTTCTTCAACTTTGGATCAGTTATTTGAAAAGGCAATCCTGCGATGAGTTTGGTGAGAGGGTGAAAGAATACTCTTTAACATGTGATATCGTGTCACGAGCATAGGTCTCCACCACCATTACACACGTGTTAATCTCTGCTAGATCTTAATTTTAGTTATTTTTTAAATACTCCCTCCGTTTATTTATAATACCCCTTATAGAAGAATTAGATGTTCATTAATATAAGACCATTTACAGATTTTTAGGTAAATTAATTATTTTTTCCATATTTGTCCTTCATTAATATTCAACTCTTTTATTCCCCATATATTGATGAGTGTAAATAATTAATGAAGTTTTATTCATATGCGCAACTACCCCATTGGAAAGTGAACTTTTGAGCATGTCACCATTAATGTTTCTAAAATATAGTGACTTTTAAATAAGGGTATATTTGGAATGCTATTATGTTTTTTAAAAGATCAATACATTAACCAACTTTTCTTAAACTGTGTGAAACGCTTAAGAAGATCTTATAATAAGGGACGGAGGGAGTAATGTTTTTCTATGTTTGCGTGAATACAAGACACTGACCAAAAAATTGAGGAGAATTACCTACCTAACCGCTAAAGGTTACAACTTCCCTGCCTATTTCTAAAATTGAGGAGAATTACCTACCTAACCGCTAAAGGTTACAACTTCCCGTGCCTATTTCTTTTCTTACAGCGCATCTCCATCGGTGCTGCTTATTGAGCGATGCTTTACAGGAATTGCGGATAAAGCGCCGATAGCAGCTCGAATCCTCATAGCACTGGTGCTCTGTTGAGCCTCGGTGTTTTATACTCCCTCCATCCCTATTTATAAGACTCATTCTCGAAGAATTGAGCGTCTCTTAATATAAGATCATTTACAAATTTTTAAGTAAAGCAATAACTTTTTCCATACTTGCCCTTCATTAATATTCAACTCTTTTTATTCCCCATATATTGTTAAGTGTGATAATTAATGAAGTTTTACCAACATGCCCAACTACACCATTGGAAAGTGACTTTTGGAGTCTTCCACCATGTCACAGTTAATGTCTCTAAAATATAGTGACTTTTAAATAGGAGTATATTTGGAATGCTATTATTTTTTTTAAAAGATCAATACATTAACTAACTTTTCTTAAACTGTGTGAAACGGTTGAAAGGGTATTATAATAAAGGACGGAGGCAGAATTTTTTAAGGCATTTCTAGGGGTTTTGAAACCCTTGTTAAATATTTTTTTTGTTAACATTCCCGGGGCCCCCATTAATTTTTTTTACGTTCCCGGGGGTTTGAAACCCCGGTTAATTTTTTCTTATTTTTTACGTTCACGGGGTTTAAAACCCCCGTTAATTTTTTTTATTTCTTTTACATTCCCGGGGTTTAAAACGCCGTTAATGTTTTTTTAATATTATTTTCATTTTTTATTAATTAATATATTTGGTATTAATAAAAATAAAAATTGTGTGATGTATATTAGTGAGACCCATTTAAGATATGTGAATAGTAAAAAAGTTAGATGATGGGTTAGAGAAAAGGGGTGCTTAATAAGAACTTAATGTTGAGGTGTACTGGTGGGGCCTATTTAAGATATGTGAATAGTGAAAAAGTGGGGTGCTGGGATGGAGATGGCCTTAGCATCCCATTATCCCATACCTTTATTTTATTAATTTTTATGAATTTTATAATTTTAATAAACAAAGCCAACATCTAAAGTTTGTTTTTATTCTGTATTTATCTATCTATTTATTTTATTATATTCCATCTATTTATTTAGAACTATTTACCTCTATTTACTATATATATTAAAACTATTCAAGTTAAGTACACGTGTTTCATTTTACATTTATTTTAGGGTAAAATATGTTTTTGGTCCCTATAAAGTTAGCGAGTTTTGCTTTTGATCCCTATAAAATTTTTTTTAATTAAATCGTCCTCCCAAAATTTTTTTGTTTGCAAATGGTCCCTCCCCTCATTTGGTGTTATCTGAGCTGATGTGACACATTTTCTCTTTCCTAGATGTCAATTAGTGTATTTCTGGCGGTCTTAAACCGCCAGAAATTACCCACCCCGTTGTTACCCTTTCTCCCCACTCCCTTCCCCCGAAAACCACCCACCCACTCACCCCAGTTTCGCTAGGAACTCCAAAGCAGAGGAGGCAGGAGCAAAACAAAGCAATTATAGCCTCCAATAAATAGTAAGCAAACACATCATATCATTTAATTTCCTTCAAATTCAATATCAGTACAATAACATCGCACAATAATACGCTAAAAGTTCACCGTGCCGAAGAATAAGAAGAGTGCTGAAAGTGTTGTCACCGAGCATGTGAAGCCGACGGCGAATCGAGCCACAACGACGCCGGAGAGGAATCACTCGAAGAAGACGCATATTTGGTCGAATTAAAATAGAGAACGGATAACACATAAAAGAGTATTGCTTGGCATAAGAGGATGATTAGGGTTTGCCACTACTCCATTCCTTAGATCGAGCACATCTGAGACCAATCCCTGCTTGTGCACTATGCCAAAAAAGACCTTTTACCGCGGTTACGACCGCGGTGAGATAAAAGGAATTTATCGCGGTTACTTTTCGGAACCGCGGTAATTGAGTAAGCCTTTTTACCGCGGTTCTGAAAAGTAGCCGCGATTGAAAAGGTAGGTAGGTGCTGTCATCAGGAGTAATGCCTTTACTAACCATTTCTCTGAGGAGCTCTTCAGGGTGCTCACCTTCACGGGCTTTGCACAAGCACCGCGTGCCTCTGCAGGGCCCATCATGCTCCGTGGGCGTCGTTTCAGCTGCGACCAACGACCGCCATCCTCTCCTTGTGAAGCGTCGCCGTCACGCTGGCCTCCCAACGCTTCATCGCGGCCCGACGTCGTTGTGCTCAAGCGCTGCAGCCATGGTCCCCTTTCTTCCTCTCCCTATCTTGTGAACCCTAAAGGGCAATGAAAGTGGCTATAGTGGCAGCGACGTCACAACCTGGAGGAGGCACAGACGCGATGGCGTAGCGGCCACAGACAGACGGAGAAGGCGGACGACGACAGATATGCGAAGGATCAACGCTGTTGAGTACGGGGGTTTAGGGAAGAAAGGGACACGAGGGTTTTTTTGGTTTACTGAAGGAGGGTGAGCAGATTTTACTTAATACCAAACACCGCGGTTCGAGGAACCGTGGTGAATGCTATAAAATTAATTTTAAAAAATACTAAAATTAAAAATCTTATTACCGTGATTACCAAAAACAACCGCGTTAATTGCAACTTCCACATTTTTTACCGCGGTTGGTAACTGGAACCGCGGTAATTTTATCAAAATTTTTTTAAAAAAATCACAGTTTTATTCTAATTACCACGACTTCTTTTCGGAACCGCAGTAATTGGTCACATTACTACATTTTACCTCGGTTACTAATTGTAACCGGGTTAATTTGGGTGTGATAAAAGCCCTATTCTGACATAGTGGTGCTAGTTGATTTTCCAATGGTTTCTTCGGCGATTTTCTACAATTTAGAGGAAAGTGTGGAAGAAAAGAAAATCATGGTTTTGTTAAGGTAGGGGTGGGGTGTCTTTTGAATGTGTCACTTCACTTACATTCAAAATTGGAAGGTTTGGGATTCTGCAGATCCAATTTTGATTGTGGTGATGGCGGCACACACAGTCACAATGGATTGCATTTTTTAACACTGTGCAAGCAAAACGCAGAAAGCGCACAGTGGGAAAAGAAGAAGAAGGGTGAAAGGGGGTAATTTTCTGGCGGTTTAAGACCGCCAGAAATACACTAATTGACATCTAGGAAAGAGAAAATGTGCCACATCAGCTCAGATAACACGCCAAATGAGGGGAGGGACCATTTGCAAACAAAATTTTTTTGGGAGGACGATTTAATTAAAAAAAATTTTATAGGGATCAAAAGCAAAACTCGCTAATTTTACAGGGACCAAAAACATATTTTACCCTTTATTTTATTTATTTATTTATTTATTCACTTTTATTTATTATTTTTATTTCTGTTTATCTGTCTCATTATATAAAAAACATATATATAAAAAATATAATATGCACTTTCACTTATTATCTCTATTCTTAAGGATGAAAGTAAAAAATTGTATAATTAATACACACTTGAACTTCTAAAAGTAACAAATTAAATAAATAAAAATAAAAAAATCTTCAAATAGGACATACATACATACATATATAAACGGATGTAATACCTATATAATAAAATCGTTTGCTATTCTACACGTGTCAAATTTCTAACAATCTACTTCCACTCTTTCTATTCATATAACTTATTTTATTTTTCCTGCTTTCTCTTTTTACACAAAAAGGATAAGAGCAGCGATGGCTTTGAAACAATTTGACCTTTGTGTTACTACTATTATTGAAATTTATATAATTTAAATTTATAATTATATTTGTGATGTATTGGTTATTATTTTCTAGGAAAATATTTTTTAATCAAAATTATAAAATTTATAATTATGTTATTTTCATCTACTTGAATAAAATGATTATTTTTTATTTTGATTCATTATATAAAAGAGTAAATTTTAAACTTAATTAAGTTAATTTTTCAATTATAGGTTTAAAGTGTTGTTTTTAATGAACTACGGGTATTCTGGGAGACAATCATGCTCCTATTGTGAACATTCATTTCATGATGAGATTAACTCATCAAACAAGGGTTCCCCTAAAAGAATTTTCCTCAACATTAATCCCACCAAATGATTATCTAAAATAAGTTTCCCTAATTTTTCCATGAAAGAAATTATTTTCCTAGAATTTTAATTATTTTTCACTAAATAATTAATAATAATTACATTAGAGATTAAAATATACCTAAACTTTGTTTGTAGGAATATCACACGTAACACATTGGTCACATTACTATGGGGACACTTAGTTAGAATTGATCAATACACACGGTTATTATTACTCTCTTCAAACCTAACATTCACAAATGTATTATCTCACCTTGTGGTTCTACCCAATTTCCTATGAATCATTTTAATCTTCACACCCAATAGTCCCCCTTGCATTCATGATTGGTTGCTTAATTAGCATGTGTTCCTGCCTAGTTAAAAATTCACTAAAAATATAGATAAATTCAAAAAATCACCAAAATTTACCCAACACCTCCTTGGAGGACCGAGAGTGTGGTCATGACCAACCCGGGGCAATATCAAGTTTTGTTCACATTGATATGACTTGTATAAGGTTGTGCATTAAATTTAAGGTTATGGTTAGTGTACTTGTACTATTTGTGGAAGTGACCCCTTCAAAAGTCCACTTTTTTTACCATCTCAAAACCTCCTGAAAACTCCCACCATAGATTCCACAACTAAAAAAGGGTGTTCCATTATTTCAGATTTTTTTTTTCACATTTTTCACTAATTATAGTGAATTATTTATTTTAAAGTGAAGAAAATTCACTAAAAATATAGATAAATCCGAAAAAATCACCAAATTTCATCCAATACCTCCTTGGTCGACCAGGAATGTGGTCATGACCACCCCATAGCTGTATCAAGTTTTGGTCACATGGAAATAACTTGTATGGGGTTGTGAATATGGTTGAAGTTAGTGTGAGTGTGCATGTGCTTGGTGAGATACCGTGTCCACGTTAAAATCACTCCAAACTCTATTCATTATTTATCCACACAAAAAATATAAATTCCATTATTTTTCCAGAATTTATTTCCAAATTTCCACTAATTTATAATTATTTATTAGCTTTAAAGTGGATAAAATACATAAAAAATATAGATAAATTCAAAAAGTCACCAAAATTTACCTAACATCTCATTGGAGGACTAGGAGTATGGTCATAACCACCCCATAGCAGTATCAAGTTTCAGTCTCATGGAAATGACTTGCATGTGGTTGGGGTTAGTGTGAGTTTGCATGTGCTTGAAGAGATACCTTATCCACGTCAAAACCAGCCAAACTCTCACCACTATTTACACACACAATAATGGACATCCCATTATTTTTCTGGATTTTTTTCTAACTTTTCACTAATTTATAGTAATTTATAGTTATTTATTAGCTTTAAAGTGAAGAAAATTCACTATAATTATAGATAAATCCAAAAGAATCCCTAAAATTACCTAAAAACCTGGGACGACTAGGAGTGTGGCCTTGACCATCATGGGGAAGTTATCAAGTTTTGGTTATGTTAACATGACATTTGCATGAGATTGTCCGTTAGGTTAGGGTTATGGTTAGTGTACTTGTGCTTTGTGTGGAAGTGAACCCTTCAAAAGTTCACTTTTTTTTAGCATCTCAAAACCTCCATAACTCCCCCATTGATTCCCCACATAAAAAAAAGAGCATTCCATTTTTTTTTTCAGATTATTTCACATTTTTCACTAATTACAGTGAATTATTTGTTTTAAAGTGAATAAAATTCACTAAAAATATATATAAATCTGAAAAATCACCAAAATTTATCCAACACATCCTTAGAGGACTAGGAGTGTGGTCATGACCACCCTAGAAGAGTATCGAGTTTCGGTCTCATGGAAATTACTTGCATGGGGTTGTGCATGTGGTTAGGGTTAGTGTGAGTGTGCATGTTCTTGATGAAATATCGTATCCTCGTCAAAATCAGCCCAAACTCTCACCACTATTTACACAGACAATAATCGACATTCCATGATTTTTTCAATTTCCACTAATTTATAGTTATTTATTAGTTTTAAAGTGAAGAAAATTCACTAAAAATATAGATAAATTCCAAAATCACCAAAATTACCCGAAACCTCCTTGAAAAGAGTGTCTTGTTTGTTTTCCTTTCAGACAGCTTTCACATAAAATGTTAGATTTGTAAGAAAGCTTGGGCAGTCCTTTAACAAGGTTGTGTTTTGCTAACTTTGAGATCAATCTCAAGCTGGCATGCCCAAGTCTTTGGTGCCAAATCTGTTTTTCATCTTCAACAGAGAGAAAACATTTTACATTTTGACTTGCCAAATCCTCTAGATCAATTTTGTACACATTGCTGTGTCTCTTAGCAGTAAAAAGAATTTGATCACGAGAGTCTTTGACTATACATCCTTCTTTAGTAAAGGAAACCACATATCCACTGTCACACAATTGACTTATGCTCAGTAGATTGTGCTGAAGTCCCTCTACTAGAAGAACATTCTTAATAAGGGACAGAGGAGACATACCTACAGTCCCTATTCCTGTGATCTTCCCTTGCTGATTTCCACCAAAGGTGACCACACCTCCTGCTCTGGGCCTAAGGTTTTGGAACAAAGACCTTTCTCCTATCATGTGTCGCGAGCACCCACTGTCCAGGTACCATTTGTGGGGTCTCCTTTGTCCTGTTAAACACATCTGCAATAGGAATGATCAAGTTCTTAGGTACCCATATTCTTTTGGGTCCTTTCTTGTTAGATTTGGGTTTTGCTTTTCCCTTGTGTTTACACTGAACATTGTGTCCAGGCTTGCCACAGTGAGAACACCCAATAGCTTTCTTTTTGCCTTTAGTAAAATTTTTTAAAATATGAGGTTCAGAGGTATCATGATCACAAAAGCCTAATCCACTTTTGTCAAGGGGATCCCTTTGATTGCCAAACAATCTGTTAAGGTTTTCTGTTCCTTTGACAAATTTAGCTAAGTCTTTTTTCAGTTCCTCAACTTGTTTCTGAAGTTTTTTGTTTTCTTCAGAGACAGTTTGTGAACTGCTGCTTTCAGTCACAAGAATTCTCTCCTTGAGCATAATATTTTCTATCTCAAGAGCCTCATATTTACTGCACATTTCTGTGTGGGCCTTGGATAGATTCTTATACTCTTGGAAGAGTTCCTTGGAACTTTCCATCTGGTCATCATACATCTCTTGAAGAGTTAAGGGAAATACCTCAGATTTTGAGCTATCTGATGAGGGCAGGCTGGCCATGAGACACAGGTTGGCCTCTTCTGAAGTGTCTTCCTCTTCTTCTGAGGTAGACTCATCAAGATCCTCCCATGTTGCCATCAGACCCTTCTTCTTCTTGAAGAATTTCTTCTTTTTGAAGTTTTTCTTCTTCAGTCTTGGACATTCAGCCTTCATATGACCTGGCTGTTTACACTCATAGCATATAATTTTGTCATTTTGAGAATCCTTACCTGACTTACCTGATTTAGAGGTTGAGTGATAGCCGGATAGGTGTAGGATCTAGAATTGAGCAAAACCAACCGATTAGAATCAAAATATAGTGAATGAATTGCGAATATAAGGTGCAGGGCAGCAACTTATTTTGCGCAAGAAAGTGATAGAAAATGAGAGAAAATGAAAGAAAAAGTGGAGAGGAAGAAATGGGAAGGACGCCACTGAAGCAAGAGTCCACTTGCAGCAGATAAGTCCAATGTCAGACGCCACTAATTCAGGAGAATTAGATAAGTCTCAGTATGGTTTGAGCAACAACCACCAAGCCTCACTCAACTCACAAAGGGAGGAGAAAATTGGGCATAATGCCTTTACTTCAAAATTCAATGTGTTTTTTTACATGAGGGAGATCTCCTTTATATAGGAGAAGGAGGGGGAATGGGTGGCCTACTCTAGGCGATGTGGGACTTTACAAGGAAAAGAAAAATAAGAAAATAAAATAAAAGATGAGTGAATACTCATCCAAGGTGGGATTTGAACCCACTCCCCAAGAGGCTCCTAGCTCAACTATGACTTAGCCATTAAAGCCATGTCCCATGCGCCCCACTCTTAAGGAAAAAGGGAAAAGATGAAATAAAACTATCCTACATGGGAATTGATCCCATGACCTCCTATACCTTGTAGCAAGGTGACCCACTAACCATTAAACCCAAGGGTAGGGGCGCCCAAGGTAGGAGAAATTACATCAAAATAGAAATGTCCTTGTCTAGGGTGGTGCATAGGACCATGTGTCCTATTCCTGGGTCAAGGGTGTCCTTCTGTAGGGTAGTGACCTTTATCTTGTAGGGTAGTGACCCTTTATTTGTAGGACACTAATTTCTCCAACTCTTCCTTGCTTGAAGTCGGTGCATATCCTCCAATGTAGGTCTTGCAGGTCCAAGCTTCTAGCAGAGTGTTATCATTCCCTCCCCCTTGAAAAGGATTTGACCTCAAATCTGAAAATTCAGAAAGAAGCCATAAGAATAATGAACTGGGCAGAAGAAGGAGATGGATGACAAAATTCAGGAAGTAAGAAGGTACGTCCCTTAGTCTTTGGAGAGTAGAGTCAGAGATCCACAAGTTGAACATCTTCCTTGAGCCTAGACAACAAGAAGAAGACTCATAAGTATTATTCCCACGCAAACAAAGTGAAAGTTCATAACAAAAATACTTGGGAATCATAAAGATTAGTAAAACAAAATCATAGGATATGAACAAGAGGTATTTGAGAAAAGGGTTAGAAAACTCCCTCAATGGAGATTGAACCATCTTGTCCATGTACTCTATGGATTTAGATCCTGGATCAAAAACTAATCTTTTGAAGCCCTCCCTTGCAAGTAAGAGAATTAAGTGGTCATGGAGAAGGCTTAGGAAATAAATTCCACATAAGTACAAAATGTGTTTCAATGTGCAACATTCATCAAAATATTCTACACTATGTTCCCAAATAAATGCACAAGTGAAACTATGTGGCATGAATAGTTTAATATTTTTCAATAACATCCCAACATTTTTATTGAACATAACACTTGCATCTTGAGTATGATTGTAAAAAGGGTAGTGTATATGTTCATGCCATGATGTATTCATGCAAGTTTGTTCACGAGGCATATCCATTCTAGTGCACTTATTCAAGTAATATGACACCTTTTGCATATTATCATATGTATTCATGTAAGGTGAAACATTAAAAAAATTACTTTGAACAAGCACACTATGAAGCATATCATCATGTAAACAAGTTTTCTCATATGTGATAGCTTCATCCAAATTTTTATCCTTTTTACTAACTAGTTCAAGAGCATAATACACATCTTTATATGAAATAATTATTTGAGGCCCAAAAAATGTATTCAACTTATAAACACAAACCAAAGGTGCATGCATATTCAATCCAACTTTGTTATCATCCAATCTAAATTGATCAAAGGAATTAACTAAACATGCATCTCTAGTAAGTTTCATGGTACTCTTAAACTTAGTTGGCTCTTCTAAACATGCAATAGATTTCAAAGCATCATCAACATTTCCTATTTCATTCAAACATGTAATGCTTTGAGGCATATAATTGTGCATAGAAGAAGGCATTTCATGCATAAAGAAAGTTAGTCTAGGAAACTCCCTTTCAATCACTTGAGTTGTCCTTCTTGCAACACTAGAAGTGCTTGCCATCAACCTATTCATGTTTTCACACAAAGGGTTAGCATTTACTATTTTATCTAATGGAATTGGTTGCTTCCCTAAGTTTTCTTTGTCTTTCTTTTCATCCATTTGAACTCTTTTTATCTCCTTTTCTTCTTCTCTCTTCAACCTTTCTTCTTCTTCTTCTTTTTCTAATTTTCTTATCTCTTCTATCTCAATTAAGGATTTTGAAAAGAATTTTAAAATTTTATCTTCGATTTTATTTGAAAATTTTTCTAACCTTCTTCCAATTCTATCTTCTCTTGTAACTTTCCTATTTTCTCTTCTTTTCTTTTCCTCTTTTTCATAATCTTTTCTTCTAATTTCACTCTCATAATTTTTCCTAAGTTTTCTCTCTTCTTCATATCTTCTCCTTTCATGGTTAGAGTTATCATAAATCCTTACCTTATCTTCAAAATGATACCTATTTATTTCTCTCCTTTCTTTCCTATACCTTTCATCATGAGAAGAGTGTCTTCTCACTTCCTTTTCTCTTCTAAATTCTCTCCTATCTTCATCTAGCTCCTTTCTCCACATTCTATATGACATCTTAAATTGATTTTATTTGAAAGCTTTTTAAAGGACCTCACCACTCACTAAGTGTTTACACTCAATGGAATGTAATCACTCGTGTATGTCACTCTTTTTGGGCTTTTTCTATAATGATACTCTCTTGCCTCTTTTACTCGGTTGGAGGTTGATTAGAAGTTGCAAAGACCAACATGAGTCTAAGTCTTAACCCTTACCCAAATAGAAGCGCACTAACAAAGAAAATACCTACTGGAAGAAGATTGGAAAAATCCTAAGACAAAACAAAAGAATTGATATGACAAACAAGAAAAGCTGGCACTCAAACAAGCTTATACACAAGAGCAGACAGCAAACAAGACAAGACGGAAGAAATTGCAAATAGAATTGTTTTTGGTGATTTTTGAAAAAGAGTTGCCAAATTGTCGTTTTTAAGAAAACAACAAATACAACTCAATTACGGTATACAGGGAAATGAAACAGAAAATTACAGTAAAACTGTCACTGTATTGTTGGGATATCTCTTTGTTTTGAATTTTCTATTTTTCTGATTTTTTTTTGAATTTTTGACTCTTTTTGGGTGTCTTTTGACTTTTTCTTCCTTGTTGTTGACTTTTGCACCCTTTTTTGCTTTTTACACCTCTTTTTCTATTTTTGGCACGTACGTACCTTTTGTATTTTTCTTGCCTTTTCTTTCTTTTTTTGTCTTTTTCCCCAACAGAAAATTACAGAAATTTGTACACAATGAAAAGAAAATTAACTGTACCTACTGTAATATTTTTGGAATTTTCTGACAGTAAACTGGTCCAAGTGGCCCAGAAAAGCAAAAATAATGAATAAACTGATTTCTAAAAACTGTAAAAACGTTATGGCAACTTGATTTCAAAAATGGCCAAAAAAATTGCTTAGCACTTCCTTGTTGATTATACAAAACTGGTATGGTCACAGAAACGCGCTTGGTTCAATTTTAAGATTGGAATTAAAATTTGAAGGAAAATCAACAATTAGAATTTGTTGATCTTCTTCCAATACTATGAACCAAAAAAGATCCTATAGGTGAGCGTTTTGCACAATCAAACAGGGAAAGTCCAAGGTAGAGATAGCAGTTAATCCAAATTTGCAATCAGAATGTCAATCAAACAAACATAACAAGAGTAGAAAATTGAACAACACAAGAGCCCAAAAATGCGCAAAAATGGCAAAAATAATAAGGGAAAAAATTGCGCAAAATTAAATGGCAAGAAATTAAAGGGGGAAACTTAAATTAAAAGGATGGGGAGGACAAAAATGTAAATGGCAGAAAGTAGAAGGGGATGGCAGAAAGTAAAAGGATGGGGAGAGCAAAAATGTAAAAGGGGAAGCGGAAATTAAAAGGATGAGGAGGACTGAAAGTAAATGACTGAAAGTAAAGGGGGAAGCGGAAATTAAAAGGATGGGGAGAGCAGAAATGTAAATGGCAGAATGTAAAGGGGAGAGCAGAAATTAAAAGGATGGGGAGAAGCGGAAATTAAATGGCGGAAAATTAAAAGCGGAAAGTAAAGAGATGAATATGGGGGATGAACAATTAATGGTGAAGGGGAGAAATGTAGGTGAACGATCTTTGGAAAAATGAAGACAACAATGCCTCCTCTTACCACACTTCACCACAAACAAGCAGTTATATCAATTAATTTGCAAGAATCACTCAAGAACAAGTATGAGCAATTAAAGAGGCATTTAAACAAACACCTAGGGGGTGGGAATTAGCGGCCCAAAACAGCCCCCAACTAGCAAGAATTCAAGCAAATCAATCAAGACAGAGACAAGTGCTGATAGCAGCAGAAAGGCACCTCGGGCCCGGGAAACAGTCTAAGTCCAAATTACAATTGAAAAGAGGGATGAAAATTACACTAAATTGAATGAAAATTCTGCACATATAGGTGCAGCAAAACAGCGCCCAAATAGCCCCAATGTGCTCCAAAAATTGCTCAATCCATCAAGCTCTGATAACCAATTGATAGTCGGATAGGTGTAGGATCTAGAATTGAGCAAAACTAACCGATTAGAATCAAAATATAGTGAATAAATTGCGAAAATAAGGTGCAGGGCAGCAGCTTATTTTGCGCAAGAAAGTGATAGAAAATGAGAGAAAATGAAAGAAAAAGTGGAGAGGAAGAAATGGGAAGGACGCCACTGAAGCAAGAGTCCACTTGCAGCAGATAAGTCCAATGCCAGACGCCACTAATTCAGGAGAATTAGATAAGTCTCAGTATGGTTTGAGCAACAACCACCAAGCCTCACTCAACTCACAAAGGGAGGAGAAAATTGGGCATAATGCCTTTACTTCAAAATTCAATGTGTTTTTTTACATGAGGGAGAGCTCCTTTATATAGGAGAAGGAGGGGGAAGGGGCGGCCTACTCTAGGCGATGTGGGACTTTACAAGGAAAAGAAAAATAAGAAAAGAAAATAAAAGATGAGTGAATACTCATCCAAGGTGGGATTTGAACCCACTCCCCAAGAGGCTCCTAGCTCAACTATGACTTAGCCATTAAAGCCATGTCCCATGCGCCCCACTCTTAAGGAAAAAGGGAAAAGATGAAATAAAACTATCCTACATGGGAATTGATCCCATGACCTCCTATACCTTGTAGCAAGGTGACCCACTAACCATTAAACCCAAGGGTAGGGGCGCCCAAGGTAGGAGAAATTACATCAAAATAGAAATGTCCTAGTCTAGGGTGGTGCATAGGACCATGTGTCCTATTCCTGGGTCAAGGGTATCCTTCTGTAGGGTAGTGACCTTTATCTTGTAGGGTAGTGACCCTTTATTTGTAGGACACTAATTTCTCCAACTCTTCCTTGCTTGAAGTCGGTGCATATCCTCCAATGTAGGTCTTGCAGGTCCAAGCTTCTAGCAGAGTGTTATCATTGAGGGTTGGTTCTTTCTATACTTTCCTCTGTTCTGCAGCATCCTCTTGATTTTCCTGCTGAGAAGAGCAAGATCATCATCTTCTAAGCTATCTCCAGAATCTTCATCTGCTTCTGAAGTTTCCTGAGCTATCATGGCTTTAATGCTACCATGCCTAGGGTGTTTTGCTTTGGAGTTTAATGCCAGAGATTTCTTCTTGATGTCATCTTCCCCAAGTTCATGCTCATGAACTTTGAGAGATCCCAACAGTTCTTCCATTCTAAGAGAGTTTAAGTCTCTGGCCTCTTGAATGGCTGTAACTTTGGGTCTCTAGGACTTTGGCAAACTTCTCAGAATCTTTCTATTATTGTCTCCAGATTCAAAAGTTCTACCTAAAGACCTGAGTCCATTAGTTATAGTCTGAAACCTCCCAAACATTTGATCTATGGTTTCAAATTCTTCCATCTTGAACATCTCATATTGATGTATAAGCATGCTGATTTTGGATTGCTTGACAGTCTCAGTCCCTTCATGGGCGGCTGCAAGTGTATCCCAAATCTCCTTGGCAAATAAACATCCATGAACCTTCTCATACTCTGATTTGTTCAAAGAACATATCAAATAGAGTTTGGCTTTAGCATTTAACTGAACTCTAGCCTTCTGCTCTAAGGTCCATTCAACCTTAGGTATTGGCACTCCGTTATGTATAGGCACATAGTCTCCATCAGTGACCACATCCCAAACATCAATGTTGTTGTTCTCAATGAACAACTTCATACGATCCCTCCAATAGTGGTAGTCCACTCCATTGAATGCACTGTCTGTTGTTGGAAGCTTCCATCTGGATCTTTAATCCTCAAACACTTGTAAGGTGCTCAACCCTGAGTTGAGCTCTGATACCAACTGTAGAAACACAAGGAAACACTAGAAGGGGGGTTGAATAGTGTTTCTTAATAATTTATGGAAGCTTTTCGCAAACGGTTAAGTTTACAACAGTTTCAGACAGGTTTGAGAGGCTGTCTGAAGTTTCTTAAGAAGGCTCCTGAAAAGATCTTTAAAAAGGTTTATTGCTTTTTAAAATTATCAAAACAGTTTTCAACACCCTTTGGTGAGCATAAATAAATTGACAAGAGATAAGGGATAGAAAACTTAGCCAGGGAATTTATCCTGGTTCACTCACTACCACTGTGAGCTACGTCCAGTCCCAATGCCAACTAGCACTTGGATTTTCTCTTAATCTTCACCAAGATTACAAGTATTCTTTTACAGTCAAGCCTCTTCAGGCTCTACAACCAAGTATTCTTTTACAGACAAGCCTCTTCAGGCTCTACAACCAAGTATTTGTTTTACAGACAAGCCTTTTCAGGCTCTACAACCAAGTATTCTTTTACAGACAAGCCTCTCCAGGCTCAAAGACAATTTTTACAAAGAGATATGTCTAAGCTTTTAAACTACACAAGTTTGAAGCTTAAATAGAGGCGATGTACAATAAAAACTGAGGTATGCTCAGGATATACAAATGATGTACAATGAATATGAAATCAGAGTGTTTTTACAGAGAAAAACTTGCAGCGTGATTTCTCTTAGACTTTCTTGTATATGCAGTCACTTACTTGATGGTCTTCATGAAGGGCTATTTATAACCAATCTTCAATCCGTTGAAATACCACCATTTAGAGATAGCATTAAATGCTATTTAATCCGTTGTGAGACATGCTTCTGAGAGTTCTGATTTTTCTGACACAGAACAAGGTTGCTGCTGCCATAAAGCTGCCACTGTTGTTGCTGCAAAGGCTGCGTTGTAGGGATTTCCTCAGTGGTGTATGAAATTCAAATATACCAGGAAAGGTCTCTGTATTCCTTGCCATAAATATGTTTGAAAAGGTACGTGCAGCAGAGAACGCTTGACTCAGCAGAATTTCAGAGATGTCTTCACATACTTCAGCAAAGAGTGCCACGTCATTAATGAGACTTCAGACGACTTCAACACTTCAGACGGGTTGCGCACTTCAGACGACTTCAACACTTCAGACAGGTTGAACCTTCAGAAGGCTTTTCCACTTTAGACAGGTTGACAGCACTTCAGATAGTCTTTATAAGTTCAGAATGGCTTGCTGAAATCATAGATAAGTCATTAAACATTTATGTATCTATTATAAGTATATTAACCCAAATTTGTTAAGCATTAAAACTTGAGAAGTGAGCTATCTAAAACATCATAATTTACCTTATGATATTTTTGAGACTCAACAACCTCATCGCCAGAAAAGCCCTCCAAGTATTTAACATACCTACGTAGAAAACTCAGGACCTCTATATGCTTTGATTGCTTTCTTTTCTTATTTATTAATAAAAAACAAGTCAGATTTTTTTTAGCTTTTATTTAATTAATTATTTTATTATTATATTATTTACTTTTAACCAAAACATGCTTGATTCCCATTAAGCAAGGTCTCGGGTTCGAGTATTGTGGATGGAAAAAATCCCCGCTGGGAGAGCTAGCCCCACCATGATATGGATGTTTCCGGTTCGAACAGGATTACCTCCCGTGGAGAATACCTGTTAAACAAAAAAAACATCATTTCCCATCCTAAGCACTATTTGGTGACGTGATGCTGCAACTTTCCCTTTCTTCCTTCTCCTTGTTGGACCATCCTTTCCACTCACAAAAATTGAAAAACCCAATCCACCATAATACAAACCCACTTTCATTCGCACTCCCAAATCCAAATCTGATATCCATCTCAAGCAATTGGAAGCTTCTTCTCCCTCCACCACCTCTTTCTCTGCCACCCTTCCTTCCTCTCCCACAACCTCCTCATCCAATCCATCACTGTCGCCGAAAAATCTCATCCACCCCACTGCACCACCCACAATCTCTCCCCTGTACTCTCGCCCCTTATTTTTCAACCCCCTCTCTCACCGCTTGTCCTTAACTCACCCCTCACTGATGGTGCGCTCTCGACTCCTCCGACGGCGCCCTCTCTTCCAAGCTTCACACACCAACCTCCTGTCACACCGGCCAACTCCACTCCGGTCGACCCCCACCCACGGACCAAGCTTCCATGAGAGATTTGTTACAAATTTATTTCAAACAGGGTTTAATTTACAAAAAAAATAAAATCTGTTAAAGGGACTAATAGTTAAATATAGAGACTTTTTAAAATCCAACTTATCAAGTTTACGGTAAAAGATCTGAACCATCCTTTTATTAAATACATATATCAACAATGCATCTGACTTTGGTACCGGTACACAAATCACATGACTTTGGTACCAGTACATAAACTTTTCCAGAGACTTATGTAATGTGTTTAAAGTGGCTTTTTGTTTTGTACATGTCTTTGCTATTCGATACAATAGCCAATAGGTATTGCGGTTGTTTTTATTATAGTTATTTTCATGTTACTACTTTCTCTAATTGCATTTTGTTAAAGATATATATAAGATATTATTGTGTTCTGTTGCTGAAATAAATTGTTCTTGAAAGTACTTATTATTAACACCATTTAATCTATGAAAAAATGAAATATAAGGAAATGGGAAGATAAATAATAAATTGTTCTTGAATGTACTTATTATTGACCATTTAATGCTTTAGGCACCTACACAAGACTTGCATTTTCTTCTTCGAGTTCGGTGCTTATGTTAGTATAACCCTGTTTAGTTGTTGTTTCATCCCTTTTTTTCATGGTTTTTATGCTTTGTATTCTTTTATAAGGATTTCATTTTGTTTCTCTATTTGCATCTTTACTTATATAATTGTATTCTTTATGTCTTATTGCAATTTTAATTTTGACGAACAAAAACCACGCAACAGGGCACCCTTAAAGCTTGGGAAAAGTATATTTTTTATCCCTGTATTTTTTGTCAATTTTAGCTTTTGTTGCTGACTTCTAAAACATTTGTTTTATATCTCTATACTTTAAAAAATTGTAATCATAGTCTCTGATGTTGTGTTACAAGTGATGTTCATTTTTAGATATATTATTAAATTTTTATAATAAAATCAACTTATGATATAATCATTGTAGAAACCTCAGGAAACACTAGAAGGGGGTTGAATAGTGTTTTAATTGTTTAAACAGATTTTCATGGAAACCTTTGCACAAACAAAGTTTTCACAACTGTTATAAGCAACTTTCTGAAACTGGAGTATGTACTTGCTGAAAGTCTTTTCAACAGGTTCAATAAAACTGATTTCTTAAACTGTTTTGAAACGTATTTTTGAAAGCTTATGTTTAAACAGTTTAATTCACTAATATCCTAACCCTTCTTGTTAGATGAAATAACAAATAATAATAGATAAGGGTTGAGAAGACTTAGCCAAGAATTTATCCCGGTTCACCCACCAACACAGTGAGCTACGTCCAATCCCAAAGCTAACAAGCAATGGATTTTCCACTATCTGATCAAATACAGGTATTCTTTGACCCCAGCCTCTTCAGGCTAAAACCCAAGTATTTTTTGGACACAACCTCTCCAGGCTAAACAATCAAGTATTCTTTGTACACGGCCTCTCCAGGCTAAACAACAAAGTATTCTTTGGACACAGCCTCTCCAGGCTAAACAACAAGTATTCTTTGGACACAGCCTCTCCAGGCTACACAACCAAGTATTCTTTGTTTCTCCACGCCTCTTCAGGCTCTCAAACACTTTACAGTGTTTACAGCAATTGGATTGTTCAAGTTCCTAAAGAACTTAAACACAACAAATCTAGTACAAAGGATTTTACTGAGTATAACTCAGGATACAAATGATAATAGCCTAAGTATAGATAATCAGAATATTACAAATGAATTTTGACAGAGTATTGGCTTAAGATTTTTATGCTTTTTCGTCCCCCTTTTATTTTCGTTCATCTTGAAGATTTATATACGAGATCAGCTTGAGTCCGTTGAAGATTGATAATCCCACCGTTGAGAAATAGCAGTAAATGTTGTTAAGACCGTTGTGAGACAATCTTCTGAAAGCTTCTGACTTTGAGTGTTGCAGGTGTGCAGTTTGTGACACAGTTCTGAAGCGTACCACAACAACTTTCCTTTTAAGGTAAAATGATTTTGACAGCATAAAGGGGTCTCTGAAAAACATTCCTTAACAGGATCAAACTTACAAAAGACGTTTATGATGCATTAAAGTCTTGAGCAGAGAGCCTTCTGACTTTAGTCAAATGCCACATAGAGAGTCTTCAGCAGATCTTCTTAATTCAGATACCATATCTCTTCAGAGGGTTGATTGCTTTCAACAGGTTCTCGTCCTTCAGAGGATTGCTCCTTCAGAGAGTTGCTAAAACATGTGAAATACCCTTAAGAGATTTTGTACTTTTAGCATATGTTAACCAGATTTGTTACTCATTAAAACTTAGGATTTGTGAGACTTAAATATTATTAATCTCTTAATAATATTTTTAGACTCAACATTCTCCCCCTTTTTAATGATGACAAATTTGGTTAAACTATTTAAATATCTGAAGGAAAAACAAATTAAGTTTAAGAAATCTCCCTTTTTCAGATACTTTTTCAGGTGTTTCTCCCTTTTTAGATACTTAATCAGAATGTCTTAGTCCCCCTAAAACTGTGAATACATTTCTAAGAACATTCATACTTCAGATATCTCCCCCTTTTGTCATCAATCAAAAGGGTAGGTAAAACAACCAGAAGTAATAAATGCATACAGAATAATAAAACAGGGTAGGTAGACAGTGATTGAGTTAGATACTTCAGTTTAATCATACACAAGAATTAATTCTAATCATTTCATATATATATATATATCATGGGCAACTAAGTAAATGCGAGAATGAGCAAACAAGTCATGTAGAAAAATCAGTGAGTAAATATCATGATCATATTAAAAGTTCAAAAGGTTCAGTAACATAGAGATTTTAACAAAAATATCAAAATAAGCATTAACACAGACTTTCTGAAATAATGGCAAGCTAAAAGTTGTTGTTCCTCTTAAGCTTGGGCTTAGATTCTTCATTTTGAGGTCGAATAGGAGCAGCATTCAGATGCCTCATTAAGTTTTGAAGTCTATTGTTTCTTCTTCTCAACCTTCTGATTTCATTCTCTCTTATTTCAAGAGCTTGTGTAAGACTAGCTTCCAAAAAGACGAAGGAAATGTGCTTCCATGAAAATTCCTTTTTTCCAAAACCAACTGAGAATCCATATGCAGTAGGGTTAACCACTTGGTGAGTGAAAACAGTAGGAGTGTATATCACTATATCCCATCCTCCATGAAGCTCATGCTTGGAACCAGGAAAAGTTCCAAGAAACCAAGTACGGATTTCCTGAACAGAAAGGGTGCTCCTAGTCATTGAGTCAGCAAAATCATACTTTGTTCCTGAGCAAGACCCTTCTTTTTCCCTCTCATACCATTATGAATCCCATATCCTCTCTCTGTAAGTGTGGTCAAAACCCCCATAGGCTTCAAGAACTTTAGGGAGTCTTTCCCATTCTTCTCTGTTGAAAGGTTCAGGATGATCCATATAGGCAGAATAGAATCTTGGTTCCTTCTTTTTATCTTTAGGACCTTCAACAAATGGTAACCTTGGCACAATTCTATTAGGTTTCCAGTAGATTTTAGTGGAAGGCTTCATGGAAAGTGGCTTAGGAGGCTTGAAATCTCTGCACCCAACTTTTGCAGCAATATACCTTGAGTATAATTCAGCTTCCAAGTTCAGATTCCTAATCAGAATCCAATCTTCAGCAGGTATCCTCACGTGGTCAGGTGAATCAACATCAATTCGTTTCCAGTAGTGCTTGGGTGGTTGCACTCCTTGTATGATCTTCTCTAGCTGATCAGATACTCCCCCTGAACCTTTGGCCAATCTCTTTAATCTAGCATCTTCTAGAGAGTCCAAGTGTAGACCAATATGCTTGTGTAGAGGCAGATGATTCTTGAAATATAACAGCTCTTCATAAAGGTTTGGACACCTAGGCAATCTTTTTCTTTGAGCTTGAGCGGACTGGTAGAATCTATGAGGAAACTCAGCAGATCTGAGAAAATGATCAAAACTTATAATGGGCATGACCTTGTCAAAGGTTGGCCTCCTGGAAATATCTCCTGACTTAGGCTTCAGAAATTTCTCCCTATAAGTCAAGTTGCCTTCACAATCAAACAAGCCTTTCTTTCTCCAAAGATACTTTCCCTTAGAATTCCAATCAGTAGAACTGGATGAGGTAGGGACCAGAGCCAATTGTGAAGACATCCTTTCTTCATTGAGATCAAAATTGAGTGGTGATGGAGGTTGTGGTGTAGGAGAAGGTGGATCAGCAGGTTCAATCCTTATTGGAATAGCATAAATAGGTTCTACAACAGCAATATCTTGATCAATTTTCATGGGATCATCAACATAAGGTTTTGCAACCTTTTAACTATCAGCAGGTGCGAAAACCTTAACAACACTTGGTACTTCAACAACTATATCTTCAGTAGGTTCACCTATGGTGTTATCAGCAGGTGCAACCTCTTCAACCTTATACAACAGGTTGGATGACCTCCTCAGCAGCAACAGGTTTTTCAACCTTAGAATCATCAACAACAGTAATGGTAGCATCTTCTACCACCTTCACTGGTACTTCAGAAGGACTCATATCATTTTTTAAGTCACTGGGATCTAGATTCCCAAAATTGACTTTAATTCTTTTGTAAGGTTCTTTTGCAGGCAACGACTTCATAGCAGCTTCCAGAAGCTTCCTCTTGTACATCTTTGTCTTTGTAAGATCATAAAGAACAAATGGTGTAGCAGGTTTGACTTGCCTCTTCACAATTCTTTCCTTCTTAATGTCCAGCACCTTCTGAGATCTAACTTGCTTCAAAGCTTCTTGAAAAATCCTAGCATCATCTTTTGGGATTGATTTTCTCCTAGTAATCATATGAGCAGGAGCTTCTTCTCTTATAGGGGATAACAACCTCCTGTGTTTAGACCGTTCTGCCTTTGATGGTCTCTTTCTTCTTGTTGCAACTGCCTTTTCAAACTCCTCATCTTCAATCATAGCCTTCTGAGCAGCTTCAGCTAAGGCTCTGTCATTTTCTTCTTGTTCTTTCTTTTAACTTCCTCCTCTTTTTCAATGGCAGTAGCAATTTCCACTACCTTTTGGATTTCTGGATCTGGATGCATAGAGGCTAGAGGCTTGACATAGAGTGGTTCTGAGGAGCTTCCACTAACAGCTTCATTCATCACAACCTGTCCCTTGGGAGTCAAGGTAGGTTCGGTAACTTCAGCAGGCACTTCAGTAGCCTGACCCACAATTTCAGGAGGTTCATTGTGAACCTTCTGAATAGGTTCAGAATCCTTTAGTGTTGTTGCTTCAGATACATTTTCAGATGGAGTAGCCTTTTGATATGATGCTTCCACCTCTCTTACCCTTTCAAGGACAGCAG
Organism: Sesbania bispinosa; assembly: GCA_026901365.1. NCBI lineage: Eukaryota > Viridiplantae > Streptophyta > Magnoliopsida > Fabales > Fabaceae > Sesbania > Sesbania bispinosa. The sequence continues at coordinate 187,248 of QLOH01000480.1, forward strand.
GGGTAAGAATCTTCTGAAAAGTCTTGGTTATTTTTCTTTTCACAATCTTCTTTTCAGGAGTTACCTCAGCAGGTTGGAATTCTTCTTTTCTGGTGTCTCCTTGCAGCTCATCTTCAAGAATTTCCAGCACAGACTTTTGGAACTTCTCAGCAAGTTCCTTCTTCCTCTTTTGTTCAGGTTTCTTCAAGTCAATCCCCATTTGCTTAATAGTGGTTGCATTGAAGAAAGTGGGAGGTTTGTGGTCAAATAAACTCTCAACAGGTACCTTGTGATGCATCAGAATCTTCATGATCAAGGTATTGTGGGGCAGGTTGGTAGCTGAATCTCTTGCCCTTCTAATCATACCATATAGAATGGTCCATTGCAGATTAATCTTCTTTTTCTATAGAAGATGAATGACACACAATCTCTCTAACTCAGAGATATGATCCTTGGCTCCTCCTTTGGGGATAATGCAGAACCCCAAAAATGCGAACAGCAGCCTGGGAATATCTAGCATCCCAGTTCCCTTTAAGTTGGATGGACCTTCTGATCCAGACAACAACTGATTAAATTTTCTGGCTCCTCCATTTTTAATCTTCCATTCTGGTACGTAAACAGCACCTTCAGCCTTCACACCCATCACTTCTTCCAGAAGAGCATTGTTGACAATAATCTCCTGACCCATCACTTGAGCCTTCAAGTAAACTCTTCTATTTCCTTCAACCTCTCTTACGGTCCTCCAGAATTCGTAAACACTAGCTTCATGCCAGCCGCAATTGATCACATCAAAGAACGACAACCAACCAGCACATTTGAAGTAATCAGTGAGGTTAAAGCCATTTTCAGCAAGGTTTTCGAAGTTGACACACCTCGATGGGACAATCTTCCCACCAGCCTTGGATGAAACAAAACCTGACTTCTGGGATGCCATTGCAGTTCAGAAAGTAGAATGTAGAAAGTCGGGTTTGAGAAATCTTGAAACTTGAGAGCACAAAGAGTTTCTGATTGCAGAGAGTGGGAAGGCAAAGAGAGAGTAACCGTGTAGCTTCTCACGCACTCTATAAATAGCCTCCAGACATAGCATTAATGATGGCAGTTACTGGCTGCACAGACATGGGGAGTCGTGCAACGTGCAGGCTTCAGAGGATAGGTGAAAAACCAACCGTCTCAGGTTGCTACGTCATCAAGTAACAATTTCAGAAAGTATATGTATTTAGCAAGTTCATTAATTTCAGCAAGTGTATTTTCAGCAGACACACATATTTCAGGAAGTTACATGCACACACAATTTCACAGATTTTTTTCACATAAGACAGATAATTTCAGACAATTAAATTTCAAAATTAAACAATGTTACCAACAGGAATACTTAAGGATTTGAGATGATGATATGTATTTGCTAAGACTCAACATTACTTCTTGAGATGAATAGAGATTAATAAATTTCAACAACTTGTGTTGAAGGACCTTGGAACATAAACCTTCTTCTCATCAAAAGTTCCTCTCATCCATTCCTCAGTAGTGATTCTGGGAGTTTTCTTTGATTTGTTCAGCACATCTGCAAGAGGAATAATTAAGATTTTTGGTACCCATATTTTCTTGGGTCCACCCGGGTCAGTTTCAGGTATAGGTTCCTCTTCCTGTTTGCATTCAGATTTAAATAATCTATGTTTATCACAGTGAAGACACCCATCAACCTTTTTCTTGGCCTTTTTGGGTAACTCAGAATTTGATGATTTAGATGATGGTTTTCCAGAGAAACCTAAGCCTCTTTTATCTTTTAACTTTTTCTGAGTTTCTAATAATCTATTGAGATTATTAGTTCCTTCAATAAAGTTGGCCAGGTCATTATTAAGTTCCTTAATCTGTCCTTGAAGTTTCTGTTTTTCTTCAAGTAGACTTTTGGAACTACTATTCTCCTTTTCCTGAAACTCTTCTTTAAGTATAAGATTTTCTTTTTCAAATTTTTTGTTTTTGTTGCATATTGCAACATATGCATTTGAAAGCTTCTTATACTTTCTGAAGAGTTCCTTGGAACTATCTACTAAATCATCATATTCATCTAGAAGAGTTAAGGATGTTACCTTAGAACCAGGATCTTCTGAAGATGATTGATTTTCCATTAAGCAAAGATTTTCTTCATCAGATGAATCTTCTTCTGTTCCTGAGGTGGATTCTTCTGAGGTGAAGCCATCATCTTCAGTCTCTTTATAGATAGATGATGCCAACTTATTCCATATATCTATTGCAGATATGCATCCTTGAATTCTTTCATAATCAGATTTGTTCAAGGACCACACCAGGTAAAGTTTGGCTTGAGCATTGACTAGAACATTTGATTTTTGCTCACTGGTCCATTCAGCTCTTGGGATGGGTACACCATTTATCATAGGAATGTAGTCTCTGTAAGTAATGATATCCCAGAGATCAAGGTTGTTGCTTTCTATGAACAACTTCATGTGTTCTCTCCAGTGGAAATAATCTTTTCTGTTGAATGTAGGAGGTCTGGTGACATATGCTCCTTCAGAGATATAAAGACTGTAGCTTGTCGAGGTTTCCATCAGGATCTTCTTCCCTCAGCATTTGTTAGATGCCCAACCCGAGGTTGAGCTTTGATACCAATTGTAGAAACCACAGGAAACACTAGAAGGGGAGGTTGAATAGTGTTTTAATTGTTTAAACATATTTTCTTGGAAACCTTTTCACAAACAAAGTTTTCACAAATGTTATAAGCAACTTTCTAAAACTGGAGTATATACTTGCTGAAAGTCTTTTCAGCAGGTTCAACAAAACTGATTTCTTAAACTGTTTTGAAACGTATTTTTGAAAGCTTATGTTTAAATAGTTCAATAAACTAATATCCTAACCCTTCTTGTGAGATGAAATAACAAATAATAAGAGATAAGGGTTGAGAAGACTTAGCCAAAAATTTATCCTGGTTCACCCACCAACACAGTGAACTACGTCCAGTCCCAAAGCTAACAAGCAATGGATTTTCCACTATCTGATCAAATACAGGTATTCTTTGACCCCAGCCTCTTCAGGATAAAACCCAAGTATTGTTTGGACACAACCTCTCCAGGCTAAACAACCAAGTATTCTTTGGACACAGCCTCTCCAGGCTAAACAACAAAGTATTCTTTGGACACAGCCTCTCCAGGCTAAACAACCAAGTATTCTTTATTTCTCCAAGCCTCTTCAGGCTCTCAGATACTTTACAGTGTTTACAACAATTGGATTGTTCAAGTTCCTAAAGATCTTAAACACAACAAATCTAGTACAAAGGATTTTACTGAGTATAACTCAGGATACAAATGATAATAGCCTAAGTACAGATAATCAGAATATTACAAAGGAATTTTGATAGAGTATTGGCTTAAGAGTTTTATGCTTTTTCGTCCCCCTTTTATTTTCGTTCATCTTGAAGCTTTATATACGAGATTAGCTTGAGTCCGTTGAAGATTGATAATCCCACCATTGAGAAATAGCATTAAATGTTGTTAAGACCGTTGTGAGACAATCTTCTGAAAGCTTCTGACTTTGAGTGTTGCAGGTGTGCAGTCTGTGACACAATTCTGACGCGTACCACAACAACTTTCCTTTTAAGGTAAAATGATTTTGACAACATAAAGGGGTCTCTGAAAACATTCCTTAATAGGATCAAACTTGGAGAAAACGTTTATGATGCATTAAAGTCTTGAGCAGAGAGCCTTCTGACTTTAGTCAAATGCCACATAGAGAGTCTTCAACAGATCTTCTTAATTCAGATACCATATCTCTTCATAGGGTTGATTGCTTTCAGCAGGTTCTCGTCCTTCAGATGGTTGCTCCTTCAGAGAGTTGCTAAAACATGTGAAATACCCTTAAGAGATTTTGTACTTTTAGCATATGTTAACCAGATTTGTTACTCATTAAAACTTAGGATTTGGGAGACTTAAACATTTCTAATCTCTTAATAATATTTTTAGACTCAACAATCATATACATTAATTAGTAATGTGAATATCATATTGTTATAAATTTAAAATACATTGGGATTTGAGATCCCACAACCCAATCACTTTAAACCTATATAAAGTTTATGGAAAAAACTGTTGTTAGGAGAGTTAACCCCACCATGATGTTGATATTCACGACAAGAACAAAACTAACTCTCGTGGATGCATAATATATCTACGATTCATAAAAAAATCACTTTAAACCTATAATTGAAAAAATTGCTTAACCTTTAAACGTACTATACTGAATATACAATAAATGAAAATACAAAACAATAATTGTATTGAAGTTGAAGAAAACAACATAATTATAAATTTTATAATTCTAATTAACAAATATGTTTATAGAAAATTGTAACCAATACATCATAAATATAATTATATATTTAAATTATATTGAGATTCGAGATCTCTCATCCCAGTCACCTTAGAAATATATAAAGTGTATGGAAAAAAACTCTTGCTGGGAGAGTTAGCTCCACCATTAAGTCGATATTTATGAAAGGAACAAAACTACCTCTCGTCGAGAATACTCGTTGTTCATAAAAAAATCACTTTACTGAAGTGAGAATAAAAAAATCTAAAAATAAATAAATAACGGATGTGAGAAAAATGTGACACGTATACCAGGTGAAAAATATTAATATAGAGTAAATAAAATAGATAAGAGAGATAATAAGTGAAATTTTAATGAATAAAATAGAGAGATAAATGTTTTAATATAATAATAATAAAAATGAAAGTGTAATAAAAAAAGAAAACGGCAGGAGCAAGACTATCTCACGTGGTTAAAAAAAATTATGAAGTAAGAATAAAAAACAAAAAAAAAGCAAGTAAGAAAACATGACACGTGTAATGGCTAAACAATTTTAATATAAAGTAAATATATAAATAGAATAGATAAAAAGAGATAATAAGTAATTGGGTAAAATATGTTTTTAGTCCCTGTAAATGGACAGATTTTTGTTTTTAGTCCTCGTAAATGTTTTTCTTTTCTTTAACACCCTCACAAATGTAATTTTTTTTAAATTGGTCCTTGCTGTTAAATACTGTGTTAACTTTAACGATTCTTCTTCTCCTCCTCCTCCTCCTTATGCTTTTTCTCCTTCTTTTTCTCCCCTTCCTCCTCCTCCTTCTATATCATACCTTTTTTTTTTCTGAAATTAACAATTTTTTGCATAGATATATAGTTAGAGGAACTAAATATGACATTATCATATAGTCATAACTCTGAAAACGAGTTCAAATTAAATCACACCTGAAATAGAAGGAGAATGAGTAACAAAAGGAGGAGGAGAATGAGAACGAGATGGAGCATCAAAAGGAGAAGGAGAAGAATGAGGAGGAGGAGGAGGAGGAGGAGGAGAAGAAGAAGAAGAAGAAGAAGAATGAGCAATAGTTGTAACGCGACATGGATGCATTTTTAAAAGAAAATCATTTGTAAGGATGTAATAAAAAAGGAAATTCATTTACGAGGACTAAAAACAAAAGTCGAATTGTTAGTTATTAACAAAGTTTTAACGGTAGGAATGTATTTAAAAAATTTTGCATTTGTAAGGACGTAAAAAAACATTTACGAGGATTAAAAGCAAAACTCGGTCCATTTGTAGGGACTAAAAACACATTTTACCCTAAGTAAAATTATTAATGAATAAAACAGAGAGATAAATAATGTATTAAACAAATAAACAAGAATGGATAATGATAAAAATTATTTTAATATAATAATAATAATAAATAAAATTAAAGTGTGATAAAAAAAACAGTAGGAGCAAAACAATTTTCTGTGAAGAATACATGTGGTTCGTTAAAAAAATTGTAATGAAACGGATTAACTGGAATAAATAATGAGAGAAAGGATTTTAATATAATAATAATAATAATAATAATAAAAAGAAAATGAAACTGTGATAAGAAATAAAAAGAAAACAAAAAAGAAAAAAGAAAACAACATGAGTAGAACTACCTCCTATAAAGGGTAAATGTGGTTCATAAAAAAACCACTTTATATTGAAGTGAGAATAAAAAACTTAGAAAAAAACGCAAGTAAAAAACATGACACGTGTATTGTGAGAACAATTTTAATACAGAGTAAACAAATAAATAGAATAGATACGAGAGATAATCAATGAAAATACTAATGAATAAAATAGAGAGATAAATAATATATTGAAAAGCACATTAAATTTAATGTAAATCAACACATTTATCATATTTCTTAATGTGTGTTTTTATGTAATGAAATAGATAAACAAAAAAGGATAATGAGAGAAACGATTTTAATATAATAATAATAATAATAATAATAATTAAAGTGTGATTAAAAAAAGGAAAAAAAAAACAAAAGGAGCATGATTGCTTCCCATGATTCATAAAAAAACCACTTTACTGAAATGAGAATAAATATAAATGAATAATAAGAGAAACTATTTTAGCAGGAACAACAACAACAACAACAACAACAATAATAATAATAATAATAATAATAATAATAATAATAATAATAATAATAATAATAATAATAAAAGTTGATCAGTTACAAAAATTAAGGTTTAATTATTGTTAAAGTAATTTTTTATCAATTAAGACAATTTATTAAATATTTTAAAATATAAATTTTCAAATTATTTTAATTATTTTTAAATTTTAATTTTTTATTTTAAGAAAATGATTGTTTAATATATAACATACTTTCTAGTTTTACCATCTCTTGCTTTTATATCACATTCTTTATCACTTGTTTTTATCTTTTCTCTCTTCATTTTTTTCTTTCTATATCTATCCTCCTTACACTCACCCTAAAAATGAATTTTCAAAGTTTAATACTTTTAAAAAAACTAATGAATTTTTCATTGTTATTTATTTCATACTTTCTTTCACACTTCATTTTTTTATATCCCTATTTTACTTTCATGTCACATCAATTGCCACACTTTTTATCTTATCTCTCTTTAATTTTTTTTCTATATCTCTCATTCCTACATTAATCATACCAAAAAATGAAGTGTCAAAATTTTACGTTTATTTTACACGTCATTTTTTATCTCTCTTTTTTTCTACCACATCAATCAATCACATCTTTTACTTTTTTGTCTTCATTTTTTTTCTTTTCTCTACACTTATCACACCCCAAAAATAAGGTGTTAAATTTTAATGCTATTTAACAAAATACCCTACAATACCGATCCCACAATATCCAAGAATATCCCATAAAGTTTGACAAAGGAAAACCCAATTAGTTATACATATTATTTATAAAGTTTAAATATTTAAAATTTTAATAAGTTTTACTTAAAAATATTTATTTAGCGGTATTTTAGTCTTTATCAATTATCTCTTTATTTCTCTCCACTATATTTCTTTTATATCAAACAACTCTAACTTCTCTATTTCTCACTTATTTCTTTCCACTCATTTCTCTCTTTTATATTTTTCTGCACCCTATTTCTCTCCATCTTACCAAACACAGTATTATATACAATATTTATTAATCACTGCAACGCATGCACAATAACCCCTATAGCTAGCCTAAAAAAAATACACGTCACAGTGGAGTGAAAACTTATTACACACCTCCATCATTTCAAATTTATGCTAATCAACTATCTTCATATAATAGATAAAAAAGATCCCAACAAGCAATGAACAAAAAACAACGTGTGTAATATAATAGATAAAAACAAAGTGAAAACGTGTGAACAGAAAAACAAGGACACTGAATGAATAGTACCCAAAATCTAAAGCATTGTAATAGTATAGATCACGGATAAATTGATCAATGTGGATGAAAGCTTGATGTTGTTGAAACTTGGACATGATTTTGGCTGACTAGATTGGATGAAAAGAAAAATTTTATAAATTTGATTTGTGATGAAATTACAATTGTTGATATCATGATGAGACACCAAATATGGACTTTGTAGACTTGAAACCTTGACTCTTGAATTAGAAAATTGGACAAATCACTACAAAAAATTCAGTTATTAGCGACAGCCTTTGACTGTCGCTACAAGGGGAAAATTGTCGCTACAATGCAATTAGCGACGGCCACAAGGACATCGTTAAAATGCTTGTCGTTAATATCGTAGCGACGAGCTAAAACAGTCTTCGCTACGTGGTTTTACAAAATTAATTTCATTATTAATTATTCTGTTAATTAAACTAAATGCATTACTAATTAATCTAATAACCCCTAAATTAACTAAGACACATATCGATCCATTCCCGGTTACAAAAGCATTCACCCGGTGAAACCCTAGAACATTTTTACCCACTTTCCAAATCCTTTTGCTTTGTTCTCCATTGATCATCTCCAGTGCGCTTTGTCTATTCGCATCGAGGACGCGTGCGAGGTTCAACAGTGCGCACAACTTCGGTTCAACAGGTGGATAACGGTGTGTGTGTGTGTGTGTGTGTGTGTGTGTGTGTGTTGCAAGCTGCTGTGGAGCGTAAGGTAGATTATTTGGTTTTTACTGTTGGTAGATTCCTTCTGTAGTTCAATATACATGTGGGAAATGCTGTGGGGACCAGGGGAATATTGATTGCTGTGTGTTGTTTGATTCTTTTTGGAGTTATTCTCATTTCTCCTATATTTAATCCCAGTTGTTGTGCACAGACTAAGTTTTTTTAATGGTTGCTTTACACATTAGCCACTTTTTTATGTTGAAGTAAAGTACTAAAATGGTTGTTTTGTATTGTAGGAAGGCATGTCTTTTTCGGTCATTTTCCATGTTAGGGGTAGTTTTGTTAGTGACCCGAGGCTTCACTATGCTGGTGGTTAGGTACATGTTGTACACAGGCTAGATAAGGACAAGTGGTCCTTTTTTGAGGCAACTGGGATTCTGAAAGAGGACATTGGGCTCTCGGGAAAGCTGAGTCTGTGGTGGAAAGAAAAGGAAACTTGTTTTGAAGATGGGTTGAAGAAGTTGAGTGATGACAAGTCTGCAAGAGAGCTGGCTCAATATTCTATTAGCCACAAACATGGTGCTGACATATATGTAGAGCATGATGTATAGGGAGGAAGTGGTGTAGGGCTGCAATTTGCTGTACGAGGAGTTAGTGGGATCAAGGGCAGGGGAAAGGGTGACAAAGGTAAGTCAATTAACTGTGACAAGGGGAAAGCAGCAATTGGAAGTAGTGCTAGAGTTGGAACATTAGGGGAAAGAAAGAGAACAGGGGCAGTGCCTAGCAAGAATCCACAAGTTGAAGAACCTATAGTTGAAGATGCTGATGAAAGTGATGACTATTCTTCTGATGATAGTGTAGGGGATATTCATTTTTTAGATAGTGAGGAGGAGAGGATGGACACTGTTGATGATGGATTTGATGTGCCTACACAAGAATCAGTTAGCCAGTGAGTGTTGCTCCTCCAGTTGGGATGGGGAAGAAGTTTGTTCCTAAGAGAAGGCCAATTGGAAGAAGAGGAAGGAATATGGGAGGTGGCATACACATTGGTGACGGGAGTGGGAGTGGTGCAGGGGCTGAAACCAACCCTCCTTTAATTATTGAGAGTGGTGGCATGGGACATAAGATAGAGGAAGAGTACCACAGTGAAGAGCTGGATAGTGACTTTAATAGTGATGGTAGTGAGGATGACAAAAGACCCAAGTATGAAAGGTTCAGAAAGGAAGATATGTGCAGGAAATTTAAATTTAAACTTGGCATGGAATTTGCTTCTTTGAGGGAGTTCAAGGATGCTATTTTGGAGCATTATGTTTTAAATGGTAGAGAGGTGAAGTTTGTGAAGAATGACAAGGTGAGAGTTAAGGTGAGGTGCAAACAAGCATGTGAGTTAGCAAGGTAGGTGGGAGTTCAACTTATAGGATGAAGACTCTAGTCCTAACACACACTTGTGGAAGAGTCTTTAATAACAAAAATGCAAAGTCCAAATGGGTAGCAAATGTTGTTGCTGACAAATTTAGGAGTGGTCAGAATGTCAGACTTTGTGATATAATTGGGGATATAAGGACAGGGTATGCAGCTGGAATAACAATGTCTATTGCTTGGAGGGCAAAAAAAGATGGCCAAGAAATTTGTAGAGGGTGATGCAGCTAGACAGTACAACTTACTCTGGTCTTACTTGAGGAACTTAAAAGAGCATGTGAAAGAAACACATGTAAGCTACAACTGGATAGGCCTAATGATAAGTGTGAAAATTACGTAAAATTCCTATATAATTACAACACTTATTGATGGCAAAATCTTGAATTTATAACCCAATTCATCCCTTTTTGGCTTAAAATGAAATTCTTGTAATTATTTAAATCAAAATTGAATTTGATGCTATTTTGATAGAAAATCTGATGAATTTTGAAGATAAAAAGCAAAGTCACAAATAAAGCATCAAGAGAGCAGCGAATAAGGACAGGAACAACATAGAACAAGCTTCAAAACAGGGCAATTCAGGAAAAACATATGCTATTTTCTGCGCTCCACCTGCGCTGAGCACAAGTAGAGCGCATAAATGACTATTTAGTTACTGTTTCCTGTGCTGCACCTGTAATGAGCGCAGGCAGAGCGCAGGAAACGTAACCTAATTTTTAATGGGCTATAATCAAAGTCTCAAAAGCCCATCAGAACAGTTTATAAAGGGACTTTTAGGGATTGAGACGACAGACAGAGACGTACGGAGCCGTTGAGCAGATCTGGAGCTAGAGAAAAGTGTGACAGTCCCTCTAGTTGGTTTATAATGGCAACCATGAGTAGCTAAACTTTCCATTAGGATTGAATGTAGTCGATTCAATCCCCAATTGTATTTTGGATCCTCTTTGTTATCTAGGAATCTCTATTTTTATAATATTGGTGTTTTTGTTTTGTTCTTAATGCTCAGCTTCCGTCTTTGTACCAGAGTTATGATATGATTTTATGGGGCGCGCTGGGAAGCAGTTTTGTGAATCAGGTGCGAGTTTCTGAGTGCCCAGGAATAGAGCTCTTGAATTCTGATTTGGGTAAAAGCACTTGATAGGTTGAATGCCTAGGAATAGGGTTCAATTTATGGATAGCTATTAACAACTGATCTTAAAGCTAGGACAATTTGTTAAGCTGCCAAGGAATTGGGGTTTAGGGAATTGATTCTAAGAATTTCATAGTTGAGGTGTAACACCCACATTTTTGCTTGTATGCTTTTCTATTGTGTGATTTAGTGAATTTTGAGTGATTAAATATTTTTAATCATAAAAATTGGTTTAAATAAGATTAGGAATGAATTTCCTATTTTTCTAGAATTTTTGGTAAATTTTGGAATTTTGGTGCAAAATTACCATTTTACACCTACTCTTTTTGGGACCTGGCCCAAATACCCTTGATCTGGACCAGAAAAATCTGCAACATTTTAGCAAAATCCCTCTCTTTTACTCTCTCAAAACCGTGTGTGTGCATGTGGGACACATGTTGGCTTCACACACTTCCTAAAAATCAAAAAAAGTAAAGGAAAAGGCTTATGGTGTCATAACCTCACTAAACACTTGTCCACCTTATTCTAACCTACATGCAAAATTATTTTTCCTTCTCCATTTTTTTCCTCTCCAAACCGTGAAGATCTCTTCCCATTCTCTCCATTCTCCATTTTTCTCCTTCACTTTCTCCTTCAAAATCTAGCCTACATCCTTTGGGAAAGATTGCTTGGGAGATCAAGAGGAGCTTAAAGAGGGGAAAATACTTGAAGTTGTTGCACCTTTTTAAAGTGATTTTTTCTTAGGTAAAGGGGGGGAGAACCTTGAACTCTAGTAGGATTGGTGACTAGAGTAAAAGGATTACCCTTGATCCTTGTCCCTCACCATTTTTCCTTTTCAAAAATGAATTGTTGGAACCTATTTCCTCGAGGAAATGGTTCGGCTATATGTGGTTGGATGTGTATGCATGTTCTAAAATTTTATTTGTTGGTGAAAATGTTTTTATGTGATGATTTTGAGTGCATGCAAGCTATGGTTGATGATTGAAATTTTTCTCCTTTTTCCTCTAAATTGGTTCGGCCAAAACCATTTTGTGGGGCTGCATGTCTTTAAAAATTTATTTGATGCTTGAAATATGTTTATATGATGAATCTAAGCTCATGCAAATAGTTGTTTGAAATTATGAAATTGATTGGTGTGATTGGATCATGAAAGTGACACTTTTTGGACTTATTTAAAAATATGAACTTTATGATGATGTTTGGCATGTTTGGATGAATTAGCATGGAATTGTTGGCTTAGAATGCTTGTAGATGGTTATACTTGAGTTTGGTAATTTTTGGAATTTATTGGATTTTTGATGTTCTTGATGACACTCATAGTGTTTATCATGTTCTTGATGTTCTTGTTCATATTCATGAGAAACTCATGAAAAGAATTTTTTTGATTTTGAGATAATGATGAGGAAAGTGTTAAGGTGTTTATGGGCCTTAGTGGCCCAATAAGTTAAAAAGGGTAACCATTTAAAATGATAAGTAAAAATATAAGAAAACAATTTTTGGGTAAAATATCCAAGTTAAATTCGGGTACAAAATAAACCCATCTAAAAGTCACTTTAAATTTCATAAAACTTGATGGTAATGTGAGAAAATGGACCCTTATGGGTTACCTAACCATTGGACCTCTAGTTTAGGCCCAATGCCTCCAAAAAAATCCATAAAAACTCACCTTAAGGCCAAACAAAAAAGTAGTGAATGCACATTGGGTTTGGATTGGTGTTGGGTCCTAACTCTAATCCTACCCATCAAGATCAAGACCCAAAATTTAATTAGTGGGCTTTTTAATCCAACTCACTTAAGTTGACTAAGTCAATTCACTTAAGTTAATTAAGTAAAGAAGAATTAATTAAGATTAATTTTAATTAACCCTAATGAAAATTAATCTTAATCTTGATCATTAATCACTAATGAGGTATTAATAATGTGATTAAGACATAATGGTGATTAAGAACTAATTAATTATGATTAACCTTAATCAAGTATAATTAAAAGATTAATCCAAGATTAAGGATGAGATTAAGACTTAATTAAGAAAGATTAGGCTTAACTATAGTCTAATTAAGGAAGATTAATCATGATTAAGGATTAAACTTAACCTTAATTACACATACAAGGTAAATTAAGATATGTAGCACTATTCATAAGACACAACCATAAGCCTTAGTAAGCTATAAGACTTAAGTGAAAGTTGTAATTGGTTTTGAGAAAACATATGAGTACAATTACCTTAAAAACTTATAACAAACACACTCTTCTTGCATAAGACTTGAGAAGCTTAGTGAGAGAGTGCGGATTAACCCGAGAGGGGGTTTGGTTCTCCTTGTGAAGGAAAGACATTGAATCGGAGCCGTGCCGCGGGGAGTGGTTACGTGGAAGGATTCAATGGGCTTTGCCTGTAAGGATGTGTATGCTGAGAAGCATTGGATGTGTGACATGCATCATAAAGCATTGATGATATTCAAGGTTGAAAACCTTACGACCTAATATGGTAGTGACACTTTGGTACAGTGTGAAACTGGTTGGGAAGGGTGCACTGGGTTTTGCAAAGAACTCCAGCGGGTCTTTAAATGGGACGCCAGCCCTGAGGATAGTTGAGTTCCAGAAAGAACATTAGGAGATGTAGGCTAGCTCCCTACCGTCGAGTTCAAAGGGGTATAAGCTTGACTATCCTGTCGCTCTCAAGGTTTCGGGGTCAGTTGAGATTGTCTAGAAGGTGTATAAAAGAATTTGGCCAAAAGAAAATATGAGCAAGGCTCTTTGTACCGATACTAGTACAGACTCTAACTCCTGATACGTTGTACATATAGGTCGGGCAGTTGCTGTGTGCACTGTGGTGGTGATTTTCCCCAGGCCCTCATGAATTATATGTAGTGACATGATTGCAAGTATGCAATAGGTTGGGTGCATCATAATGACAATGTGTGTGTGTGCTGTTTGATTGAACTGTATGAACTTTCTTGAGTGTGTACTCTATACACTATATCCTATATCACGTGAGTTCATGTGATGTGTTCTCACCATCCTTTTGTTTGTTGGTTGGTTATGTCCTTTTTGCTACGTCGATAGCCGGTATTGGAGATCTACAACATGACGTTGATGAAGGTGGAACTGCGTTGGATGCCCAGGGGTTCCTGGACGGTGACTGACATACCTAGACGGTGCGTCTTCACTGGAGAGGTCCGAGTCATTATCACTCACCCCGACCTCCCTCTGTTACCTGAAGTGGACTTTGTCGTACCTGTGATGCTCGAGTTTCAGACGCCACCTAATTTGGTGCGCTATACTACCTTCCGTCGTTCTCGTCGTCGTCCTGCATCTTTGGTGGCATCCCGATCATCACAGATAAAAGACTTGGTTGGGCCAGATTCTCCGAGATACTCACCTGCCTCTGAGGCGTCTGGTTCACATTCCTTGCATTCTGATGCACGAGATCGTTCTCTCTCGGATGAGTTGGAGATGATTATCATTGAAGACTCATCAGAGGAGGAGGAGCCAGAGGAGGATCCCTCCCAGTCCAGCGACGATGAGTAGAGTAGTTATGTTTGAGTCTAGTAGTGACAACTCTAAGTTTGTGACCTCTCTTTTGTATTATGTTTGAGGTTACCTTGATTATTCATTTCACTTCTAGAACTCATATTTTCATATTATGGTTTGTAAGCTCGAGGCATACACTGGTTTATGTTTGTAATTAAATGTACTGTTTACTTTATTTGTGATATTATGTTAAATGTATGTATATGTATGCGAAGTGGTAATCACCTTTGACGCTTTTCGAGAACAAGTTTCACAAGTAAGGAAAGAATATTTTATAACACTTAAAATGGAACTAGAGATGTAGTAGGTTAATGGCTACTAATTTACTTTCAAAAAAAAATTCTGCATTTTTACCGATTGTATAATAATTCCGTTGGTCACTTGTAACACGTGTGGCATTCTTAGTGGTAACTAAGGGTGTCACATGAGGAATCTTTATGAATGAATTTTATTTGGGCTTCAGTATTTATAATTATAAATTCCTAGATTTCATTGGTTTCCAAATACAAGAGGGGTGCAATAGACGAAGTTCAATCCTAGTTTCCTTAATTTGCTCAATCTTATCCCTATTTTTTCTCTCTCTCTCTCTCTTATCTGTTATTTTATTTACTATTGCAATCTTTACAAACAACCATTCAAATCTTCTCTTGCTCAATAAGTGTGAACACTAAGAATTTAATTTGTACTGTTCCTCGTGGGTACGACAACCCTTACTTTAAAACTATTATACTGCTGTGATATTGCTACGCTTGCTAAGATCTTAACAAGTATGTTTGGTGCCGTTTCCGGGGAACGGTGTCTCAATTTAAATTTTTAGGAGGTCTATCTTATTGAGTTGTGAATATTTTTATTTTTATTTTTATTTTTATTTTTCTTTTAGGAATTTCATTTTTTTTATTTATTTCTTTATTTTAGGATTTCTATTTTTATTTTTATTTTTAGGAAAATATATTTAATTAATTTTTATTATTTTGTTCCACTCTTTCAAGCTAACCTTTCTTTGAGCTTCTTGATTTATGCTCTTGCGAGGAAAGGTTTCAAAATCAATTGGTATTTGATCCTGAGATAGAAAGGACATCTAGAAGGAACAGGAGTAGAAACAGGATGAGAAGACAAGGAAGAAATCAATGAGACAATTCCAACACACTCTCTAGTGAAATAAAGAGTGAAGAGATGGCTGAAGAGAGACCACCAACCCCACCAAGAAGAGTATTAGGAGACTATGTTATTCAACAAGGGCCATGCTATTTTTCAAGCATAGCCGTACGTGCTACTGCAAAATCTTTGGAGATGAAGCCAACATTCCTGAGTCTCATTAGCGCCCATCAATTCACAGGATTGAATCATGAGGATCCACACACTCATTTCTCTACTTTTTATGAATTGATTGGTACCATGGGTTTTGAGGAGGGAGATCTTGAATCTGTTTACTTACGTTTATTCCCTTTCTCTTTAATAGATAAAGCTAAGGAATGGCTGAAGTCACATCCCAATCAGAGTCTGACTAGTTGGAGTAATGTGGAAGAAAAGTTCTTGAAAAGATTCTTTCCACCATCTCGCTATATCAAGGACAAGTCAGATATCTCCACATTCAGGTAGGGAACAAATGAACCATTATGTGAAGCCTAGGACAGATTCAAATCTTTGCTGAGAAGTGTCCTAACCACGGTTTGGAGGATATTGCACAACTAAACATCTTCTGTAATGGACTCAGACCTGACACCAAGATGATCATAGATGTTGCAATAGGTGGCACAATTATGTCAGTGGATGCAGAGCAAGCTACCGGAATTATTGATAATTTTGAGTTAAATGATCAGCAAGCTTAGCATGGAAGGCAACCAATTCAGAAGAAGGGAGTGTTGGAGCCAAGCACTACTGATGCACTTTTAGCTCAAAATAAGCTCCTTTCCCAACAGCTAGAAGCAGTTACTAAACAGGTGGCTAAGCTCCCTCAGTAGTTGCAAGCAGTACAGTCTCATCCTATCCCATCCCCACAATTAACTTGTGATTTTTGTAGAGGTGACCATCTTAATGGTCATTGCTCTTATCAAGACATTCAGGAAGAGCAAGTTAATTATATGGGCAATCAAGGGAGGCCACGCAATTTCTCCAACAACAAGTTCTCAAAAAATTACTCACAAGATTGGAGGATTAATCAGAACAACAATTCTGGATGGAGACAAGATGCAGGGACTTCCAATAGGCAAACTCCTTATCAGCAGCAACAACAACAAAGTTATGCTCCAGTACATGATAGGTTGTCAAAACTAGATGAGAAAATGGATGCTCTTATGCAGTCTCTTGAAACCTATAAGAAGAATACAGATGTAACCCTTAGAAATGTAGAGACATAAGTTGGCCAGTTAGCAAAGGACATAGTAGAGATTAACAAAGGAAAGTTCACAGCTAACACCGAAACAAATCTCAAGGAGCAATGCAATGCAGTTACTACAAACAGTAAAACATAAGAGGGAAGTGATTTGGAGGATGACTTAACATCTGAAGAGGAGCTGCTAGAAGAAGATATTATGGAAAAATGTGTCCAATCAAGTACAGATCAAGAGGAAGTTGAGAAGAAAGTAGAAAAGTTAGACGGGGTTCACAAATCAGAGAAGTCATTAGATCCAGGCAGATTCACTATACCAGTCAATGTTGGTACTTTACCAGTCACAAAGGCATTGCTAGACCTTGGAGCTAGCATCAATCTGATGCCTTTATCATTGTTTAAAAGACTGGGTGATTTAAAGGTCAAACCTGCAAATGTAGCCCTACCAATTGCAAACAAGTCCACAGAATATCCTTATGGGATAATTGAAGATTTGCCTTTAAAAGTAGAAAAGTTTAATTTTCCAGTGGATTTTGTGGTGATTGATATGGAGGAGGATACTGATGTCCCCTTAATTCTGGGAAGACCTTTTATGAAAGCTGCCAAGATGATAATTGATGTTGATAAAGGAATATTCAAACTTAGCTCTCAAGATGAGAGTATTGTCTTCTATCTGGATAGAGGAATTCCCCAACAAGTTGAACCACCAAATGGACTGGAATTAGATCCTACTAATGGGATCTATCGCACTCATTTTGAACCACAGTTGCAAGGAGTAAAAAGAAAAGGAATTGACTGCCAAAATATTCCTAAAAATCCAGAGAAGATAGTCCTAAAAAATCTTCAGAGGAAGCCTATAAGAAGGAAGAAGCAGCTGTAGGAATCCATGGTGGAATTCCGTTTCAAGAAAATAAAAAGATCAACATCATCTGATGATGAAGAGAGTGAAGAAGCTGATGACAAAACAAAAGGGTGGTATGGAGGATGGATATCAGCCAGTGGAACATCAGAACCCACCATCATCTTCCAGATGAAACCTCCTTGAGTAAAACAGGCGTCAAGCTATATGACGTAAACCGAGCGCTTCCTGGGAGGCAACCCAGTATTTTAACTTTTAAATTTTAATTCTTTTCATTTTTGCATAATTTTTTTTTGTTAGTTAGGATTTTAAATTTAATTAGGATTTAGGAAATTTCAAGAATTGTTGGAATAAGTTTGTGGAAAAACAAAATAAAATTTTTAATCAGTAGGAAAGTAGCAGAAAACTTGACTGAAAATTGCAAAATTTCATTCTGTTTTCGCAGAAATAGCAATTTAGTCACTGTTTTCTCCGCTTCACCTGCGCTAGCGGAGGTGAAGTGTAGCGGAACGAATTTGAGAGTTGAAACCTGCGCTCCACTTGCGTTGAGCGCAGGTGCGCGCGTTAGCTTAAATTAAACTGAAAACAAGGGAAAGTCACTCATTTCTTCATCCCCTGTTTTCCTTTGTGCCATTGCTCTGAATCCTACGAACTTCCTTTCTCTTTTTCCACTTACAAACCTCCATCAATCTTGAATCTTTAGAGTTCAAAGGTATGTTTTCTTGTTTTTAAGTTGTTTTTACCGATTAAAATCATTGTTTACTCTGTTTTCTGTTTGGTTGATAGAACCTTAGGATAGTATACTGAGGCTCTTAGGATTACATGTTTTTAGGATTATCTGTCAATGAAGCCTTTGTGTAATATGTTGGTTGTGGTTAAGTGGTGCAAATGTTGACTTTTAATATGCTCAATGAGTTTTGCAAGTTGTTCTGGTTAGTAGCATTGGTGCTCTGTTTTTGTTCAAAATATTACACTGACCATTGCATGAATAATTTTGCACTGCTGCATGACTGAATACATTTGTTTATCTGAGCTTAATGCCATTTACCAATTGAATGCCCTATTTTAAGTTTGTTGGTTCCATTAAGGGACACGCTCTCATTAATCACTTGGCTTATAGTTTTGCATACTCTTGAGATTGTTGATGTTATGGCCTTTGGTAATATGGTGGTTGTGATTGATCAATCAAATTGGTGATTGTTGGTATACTCATTTGATTTTTACAAGTTGTTATGATTGAAAGTGTTAGTGCTCTGTTTTGTTTAAAATTTTCACACTAACCATTTCATGATGCTTGAATTAATTCTTCCTGAATCACTGAACAATCCTATTTGATTGAAATTGAGCATGACAATGCATGATAAATACCTGTTCTGTTGAGTTAATTTGGTTCCCATGAAAACTACTTTCATGAACTGTGCGTGCAATACTGCTCATTGGACTGAGAAAAATTCTGTTCACATACATTAGATTGATCCTGGTTATATAAAATTTTTGCAGATGGCTCGCACCAAGATCACCAACACTGCTGGTACTTCTAGGAGAGGCAAGGGAGGAAAGAGGGCTCGCGATGAGCCTAACTATGATAAAATGAAGTTCAAGAGTTCCCAAGCTGCTGAGGCACACAGTTCTCTTCTGAACTGTAACTTCATTCTAGAGAGGCCAATATCACTCTAACCTGGGGAGTTCAACGACTTCAATAATGAGATCACCAGGAGGAACTGGAGGAGGGTAGCTGAGCCTGATAGGCATTTTGACCCGTAGCTGGTCCAGGAGTTCTACGCCAACGCCACAGGTGAGCCTGGAGGTGGTGCTGAGAGGAGGTGGTCCTATGTAAGAGGCCGTTGGGTGACTTACGATCGCGATGCGATCAATGATTTTCTAGGCTACCTTGGCCTTGATGATGAGGAGCACATGGTCTGCCAATATCATCAGCTGTTACATGATATTGGCATCTATGGGAATGAGGATCTTGAAAGGAGGACAACTCAGTACCTGTGTTTGCCTAGGTGTACCTCTGACACCAACCACTACAGAGAGGCAGCACAGATTTTCAGGAAGGACTTGCGAAGCATTTCCAGGTTGTGGACGGTCCTAGTGTTGGCTAACATCAAGCCAACCAACCATGTATCATACATTATCATAAAGACAACACATTTATATATTATGTCTTGACCATGCACGATATTGACATCGCCAAGGTTATATCTGAAAAGATATACCTTACGGTGTCTGCTTGTAGAGCGTCACAGTGCACGCTCCAGGATCAGTTTAGGATTCCCTGCGCTCATCACTGCCTTGTGCTGATCTCAGGGGATTGCTGTACATCCCACTACTCCTATCAAGACCCCTATGATGAAAGGGTATATTGAGGCTCACTGCATACCACAGGAGGAGTTGGACCCACCACCAGAGCCACAGGATGCACCATTGCAGCCACCACTAGCTGGCATTCCACAATACTTGTGGAATGAGCACCTATGTCGTCAGAACATAGTTGGTCATCGAGGGATGCTGTACATATAGCAGATTTTGTATCACAACCTGTAAGGCCCCTCCCTGTCATGCCACCATGTTGAGTCTCAAAATGTTATGTTTTAAGAACTCACAAATCCTAAGTTTTAATAGACAACAAATTTGATTTAAAAAGGGATTATTTGTTTTAAAAGAATTATTACAAGAACAATATCACTTGAAGGTATTTTGCTTAATTGTTTCAGCAAGCATTATAAAAAGGAAACCTCAAATGTATCAACTCTCCGAAGTTGAACCTGCTGATGTGAGGAACCTTCTGAAAAGCTAAGTTCTGTTGAAGTCATCTCTACCTTCTGAAGTGTTACAAGAATCATTTTTAAAGAAGAACTGCTGAAGACCTACAAAATAGCATTTGACTAAAGTCTAAAAGCTTCCTGTTCAAGTCTTCAAAGCATCAACAAAGTCTAAAGCAAGTTTGATTCAATTAAGGAATGTTTTCAGAAATCCTTTAAGCTGTCAAAGTCATCTTACCTTAAAAAGAACCTGCTGAGCGTGTCAGAGCAGTGTCATAGACTGCAACACCTGCAAGTCTCAAAAGTCAGAAGCTTTAAGGAGATTGTTTCACAACGTTTTAAACAACATTTGATGTTATCTCTCAATGGTGAATGAGCTCTCCTTAATGGTTTTATTTTAAGACTCTATATATAACTTCATGAATGTCTTATACAAGAGAGAGACGTCGGCCAAGTTCAATAAGAAATTATATTCAAGCCAATACTCTGCTGCTATTCTCTGATAGTATTTTGTACATAGAATCTTTCATATCCTGAGCTCTGTCTCAGTTAACTTTGTACACATCCAAGTATGTTTAAGTTAGGAGCTAGCTTAGTTCATTTTCATAACCACAAACATCACTTGTAAACACCTTTGAGTGTCTGAGAGCCTGAAGAGGCTTGGAGAAACAAACAATACTTGTGTTGAGCCTGGAGAGGCTAGGTGTGCAAATAATACTTGTGTTTGAGCCTGGAGTGGCTAGGTGTGCAAATAATACTTGTGTTTGAGCCTGGAGAGGCTAGGTGAGTAAAGAATACTCATTGTAATCTCTTGAGATTAGTGGAATTCCTTTGCTTGTTGGCATTGGGACTGGACGTAGCTCACAGTGGAAGTGATATTATAATTTGCGCAGCAAAATAACTTTGTTTTTTTCACATAAAACTATTTCAAACTCATTTTACAGAACCTACTGAATCACATCAGCAAGTTATTGAAAGCTCCAGTTTCGGAAGGTTGCTTAAATCATTTGAAAATCACTTTGTTTGTGAAAGGTTTTCTTAAAATCTGTAAAAAATATAAAACCACTATTCAACCTCCCCTTCTAGTGTTTCCTGTGGTTCCAACACACCAACCAGTTTCAGGATTATGTGCAGTGGCCTGGGGACAAGCCTATTGTCCCGAGAGGGGGTGGAAGCAGCAGCAGCTGGAGAGCAGGACAAGGACTTACAGGACGCGGAGGAGGATGAGGATTGATTTTGGTGTTTTTCTTTTCTTTTTCTTTTTCATTTTCTTTGTTTCTTCTATTTTCTTCTCTTATTTGTACTGTATCTAATATGCTATTGACACACTATTTCTATGCAGTATGGATTTTTAGGATTAATTTTTTGTTTTGTTGTTTTGTTATTTCATTTTTTAGAATTTAGGAATTAGGATTTAAGGAATTTAATTCAATATATTAATGCTAGCGCAACCTAACTAACTGAATTAGGAGAGAAAAAGGAATTGAGTGATTGAATCCATAATCAGTTTGCAGGAGGAAAATGTATCAAGGTAGTTAATTGAATTCAATAGGGATATTATCAAGGAAAATAGCCATAAGCCGGTGAGTTTGTGAGACTAAACACTTTGAGAGTTTTCACCGTTGCTTGTCAACTGCTATTGATTGAGTTTCTGGATTTATTCTGCACATGAAAAGCATGGAAGTGATTAAGGCATCTTGTGAATATATAAATTGCTCAATGCCAAATAGCCAACCCGTGAATAATTTTTCCTATTTTGATAGCCTATTTGAGCCTGAATTTTGTTTTCTTATGAACCCTAGCCTAGCAAATGATTATATCCTGTCTCTACAAACTTAGGGATAGAGAGCATAGGTTCAATTTATTCAATAAGAATGGGTATGAGTTGGCTGATTTGAAATTGCAACAAGCAGACATACTGAGAATTGGAATTCACTCCCTTAAAAAAGTGTATGTTTACATTTAATGTTAAACAAAAGGGAGTGAATTACCAAAAAGAGGCTGATTGTGTATAAATGTTCAAAGTCAAGGATGATATGGTGGATTGAGAGTGACTCAGAACACTGGTTTAAATTGTAGATATGCTCTCTTTTCTTAAAGTTGTGTACTTTGAATTATCCAGAAAAAACCATGAATTCTTGATAGTCTGGCCTCATTACAACCTGAGAAAGACCTTTTGATCCATGTTGACCATGTGCATGATTATTAACTGGAAACGACTAACAATTTTAGTTGTTCAAATGCGGGTTGAAAATTTGAGGGAAACACTAACCTGTGAGAATGAGAGAAATTCCCTTCATTTATCACCTGTTGTTTTGATTACTGCTCTTGAAATTTTTGAATGTATCTTTATCTTGTTCTGATTGATGATTGGAGTCGACACTTAGTTCTGATTATTAATCTGAAATTTGGAAAGTGACAGTTGTCTAGCAAAAGTTATTGAATTGTTTCCTTATTAGTTAGGTCCATAATTGGGGATTGAAGTCAACTGTCTGTAGGAGATTTTCTTGCTTGAGGACAAGCAAGAAGCTAAGCTGGGGGGAATTTGATAAGTGTGAAAATTAAGTAAAATTCCTATATAATTACAACACTTATTGATGGCAAATGTTGAATTTATAACCCAATCCATCCCTTTTTGGCTTAAAATGCAATTCTTGTAATTATTTAAGTCAAAATTGAATTTGATGTTATTTTGATAGGAAATCTGATGATTTTTGCAGATAAAAAGTAGAGTTACAAATAAAGCATCAAGAGAAGGAGTGAATAAGGACATGAACAACATAGAAAAAGATTCAAACAGGACAATTCAGGAAAACATGTGATGTTTTCTACGCTCCACCTGCATTGAGCACAGGGTAGAGCGCAAAAATGACTGTTTAGTTATTGTTTCCTGTGTTGCACCTGCGCTGAGCGCAGGAGGAAACGTAACCTAATTTTTAATGGGCTGCAATCAAAGTCTCAAAAGCCCATCAGAACAGTTTATAAAGGGAACTTTAGGGATTGAGATGAAGACAGAGACGTACGGAGCCGTTGAGCAGATCTGGAGCTAGAGAAAAGTGTGCAGTCTTTCTTGTTGGTTTGTAATGGCTACCATGAGTAGCTAAACTTTCCATTAGGATTGAATATAGTCAATTTCAAACCCCAATTGTATTTTGCATCCACTTTGTTATCTAGGAATCTCTATTTTTATAATATTGGTGTTTTTGTTCTGTTCTTTAATGCTTAGCTTCCGTCTTTGTATCGGAGTTATGATATGATTTTATGGGCGCGCTGGAAGCGGTTTTGTGAATCAGGTGCGAGTTCCTGAGTGCCTAGGAATAGGGCTCTCGAATTATGATTTGGGTATAAAAGCACTCAATAGGTTGAATCCTAGGAATAGGGTTCAATTTATGGATAGCTATTAACAACTGATCTTAAAGCTAGGACAATTTGTTAAGCTGCCAAGAATTGGGGTTTAGAGAATTGATTCTAAGAATTTCATAGTTGAGGAATCTTTATGAATGAATTTTATTTGGGCTTCAATATTTATAATTATAAATTCCTAGATTTCATTGGTTTCCAAATACAGGAGGGGTGCGATAGACGAAGTTCAATCCTAGTTTCCTTAATTGCTCAATCTTATCCCTATTTTATCTCTCTCTCTTATCTTTTATTTTATTTACCATTGCAATCTTCACAAACAACCATTCAAATCTTTTCTTGCTCAATAAGTGTGAACACTAAGAATTTAATTTGTACTGTTCCTCGTGGGTATGACACCCTTACTTTAAAACTATTATACTGCTGCGATATTGGTACGCTTTCCAGGATCTCAACACCTAACCCCAATCCTGTTGCACCCCCTGCTTCAGATCCTGCAAATGTTCCAATTCCTGTTGCACCCACTACTGATCAGATAACCAGTCCTGAAGGACAGTTAGCAGTCCTCAAGAATGCATTGACACAACAATGTTTATGATGGTATGAGTTCATCATTGTTAGGACATGTTGCATGATTAGTATTGTAATTAATTGGTATTGTAATTAATTCTCAAATTTACTATTAATTGATATTATAATTACTGTCCTACGTTACATGTTGTATGACAGTCACACTGCAATGCACCAAGTTTGCCCCCAAATCTTGTTGAGGCTAACAACATCATTAAAGAGCTTTTAGTAAGCATGCACATTTCATTTTCTCAAAGATTTGCTTATCTGTCTATGCCTCTAATTCTTCAATACTTGTGTCATGTAGATTGTTGCCCAACAGGTCACTTCTGGTAAGCATTATAATTGGAAGAAGGTTACTAGTACATTAGGAGTAACTCATATTGAACCCTACACGACATTTATGGAGTCAGTGGTATGTGTACACTAAACCAGTTTCCATTTGTTTTTATTTTCCCCAAAACCTTAAACGGGTACTAAACTTTGTCTTCTCACAATTTAATAGGACAATGCAACTGCAATGTGTGCACCAAGCAACACTACTGCCAGTGAGGATGGAGGAAAACAACAATCCGCTGTCACTAATATTGAGCATCACAAGGACCATCAAGGAGGAGTGGATTATAACCTAAGCAACTGATGCTGATCACATTGCAATTTTTTGGTTTTATGATTATGATTTTTAGGAAGAACTCTTGTTGTCCATGAATACTTTTTGTAATAGCTGAAGTTGATTTTTTGAGACAGGGTTGTATTAAGATTAGGATTTTATGAAGAACTCTGATGTCCATTACTACATTTTGTAATAGCTGAACAATATAGCCCTTTTTCTGGATCAATTGTAATAGCATGGTGGCACCTTTTGATGTAAAGACTACTTTATTATGTATTTAAAGATCAATATTAATGCATCATGTTTTTATCTCTATAACTATTCTTTTCCAATTAATAGCATCATCAGAATATTCAAATACATCAAACAACATTTACATGAAATTTGGAGAATAAACAATTTGGAACAATGGAACCATCCATTTCATTGATAATAAGAAAGGCTTTACATTTCCTTAGTTTAGGTAGCTAAAGAAACTGAAACTAAAATACTACCCTTACATTCCCACTTTCAAACTTCCCTGATAATTGTAACCTACAGCTACATTCCCTTCCTCCCCCCCAACACATTTCACCGTGTCCAACATACAAACCATAAAGGTCAGCCCAATACAAAAAAAAAAACAGAACACATAGCTACTTTGACCTTTCACTTTTCACTTGTTAACTTCATTTGTAGCTTGTGGATTTTTTCTTTTATGATCTTCATGTTCATACACCATTACCTGCTACTCCTCACTTGAAAACCCATTGCCTCAGTAACACTATCATCAGCCCACCGAAAAATTACAGGTAAGCTCTTTCTGCAATCAAGATAAATCATAGATGAAGTGGTCAATCAACCCAACCATAAAGGAACTTCAAAACCATTCAGAATATCCTCCATGGGTTCAGAATATACCTACATCCCAGTTGTGACACCTCCAGCAACATCCTCCCTGGGTTCCTCGTCGAATTCGACTTCCTGAGAATTAGCTCATCGCCGCACGCGCAAGAGGACCTTCGAGATATGGAAGAGGAAGATGAAGACTTTGTAGCAGAACACCGCTTCATCGTTGTAGGGTTGCAGCGCACAGAAACGTCTTCAGCAGAGCTCTATCGGGGCAGGAATGGAGGACGCAATGAAATTAGGGCATATGGAACAATGTGGGAAGATGACCTCCTCACCTTCACGTGGCAGTATTATAACAGGGAGGGGGAGGAGTAAAAGCAAAAAAAAATTAGGAAAGAGAGTTGCCACGTAGGAATTCCAATTAGGAAAGAGAAGATGCCACATAAGCAACATTTGGAGGGGGAGGACTAAAAGCAAAAAAATTGGGAGGATGCTTTAAAAAATTTTTTAGAGGACCAAATGCAAAACTCGGCTATTTACAGGGACCAAAAACATTATTTTACCCATATTTTATTTATTTTATAAATTTAATATGAGATTTGTTAACAATGTAAAATATAAGAAAAACAATAAAGACAATATAAAAACACCTATATAGAAATAAAATATATATATACATATATAAACAATATTTATACAAAGAGTAGAAAAATATAATACTTAAAAAATCACGGCTGACGGGGACGACGCTGCTGTTGGTGGTAGGCCACGATCCTCATCCTCATCCACGAGCTGGTCATCTAGGTCGTCATCATAGTGTGAGTGTTGCTGAGCCTGACTGAAGCTGTTGGTAAGAACCACCTGCACTGCAGGCATCTAGCACTACTGCAATTTCTGTCGGAGTCATGCAAAGTCCTCCTCCGACCGTTGGTACTGGGCCTGACATTGATCAACTCTCTCTTCAGCTCGGCTAGCCTGCAACTTTGCTTCAATGACTTCCTGACGCAGCGCCTCGTCAGATGAATGTCGTGACCCGTTGCTCCCGCTGGTGTGGGCCCGAGACTCCTAAGTGAGGCTGGTCACACCTGGATAAATGTTAGTTGACAAGTCCCCGATGCCATAACAACGACCCTGAGTCTTGTCACCAGCAACATCCTTCCATATTTGTAGCTTGGGGACCCATCAGTGATCGAGCTGTTCCCCATCTGTGACTCCACCTCCCTCAGGCGGTCATGGTAATTTTTCTGTTGAGTAGAGATAAACATATAATTAGTTAGTTATTATATTGCAAATATATCTATTTATATAAAAAATAGTACATTGACTTACATATTGGGACCCGCGCTCGGTCGTCTACCAAACCACCACCATTTCTTATGTGGGTGGCCACAAAAACTCATCGGGATCTACATTCCGCCCAAGCTGTCTTCTGCTACACAGAAAAATTACACTAATTAATTATTTTAATTTCAAATACAAAAATAATATAGAAGAGTAGGTTTTTACATACCATATCCATAGCGACCTCGATGTGGGCCTTACGGCCCGTGGTGTCGACCACCCTACCTCGATGAGAAGCCTGGTTGCTCTTGTTACGAGTAGACTTCCCCTTGAACTCATCAGAGGCTGATGGGTTTCTGGCAAGCGAACCAAAAATCCAGTAGTATAATAGTAAGAAGAGTTATCGTATCCACAGGGAACGGTCAATTCACGTATAATCTTGATCTAATTATCAAGAGAAAACAACAGGTTTTGTGAGAATATTGTTTGTGCGGAAATTGTAAATAGCAATCTAATAATCAATAAAAATAGAAAGGAAGAGTAAGAGACACTTTACTTGGATTAGGATTGAACTTCGTATCATCACACCCTTTGTGTATGTTAAAACTATTGATTATTTTAGGTTACTCCATAATGCTGTAGACAAACTAATTTGCTAAGACGACGAGTTACCAGCAGCTTCACCACTCAAAGGTAATCCGTGCGGGCTCTCCCAAGTGACAAACTTACCCTCGGCTTATTTTGCTTTTATTATTCCATATGTAAAGGAAACTCATTACTAAACCAGGCCTATTCCTGTAGACGCATCTTCATTAGGATACTCACACTACCCATCAATCCCTAGATTCGACAATGTGTCAGAATCTGGAATTACTATCAACTAACCTTTGCTATCGATAAACAGACCTAATCCTGTGAACGCCCTTCATTATGGTACTCACACTACCCATCACTCATTAGTAACGCTCATGTGTCAGTCACTGATTATCGAGTACTCTTACTCACTCAGAGAATGAGTTTCTTTAGTATCCGCTCTCCCATCCTCAATCCTAGTCGAAACTAGCCTATAACCTCCAGCGCAAGCGCGAAAGTTAGGAATTAAGCACAGAATAAGATTACCAATATTATAGATAGGGAGCTCATAAATAATAAGATAGGTTTACATACACTTGGGAATAGAATCAACTACATTCAATCCTATTGGAGAGTTAACTACTCATGGTAGCCATACAAACCACCGAAGATGTTGTCACCATCTTCAATCCTCGTGCAGCGCTCTGCCTCTCCTATTCTAAAATTAGAACTGGTGCATTATCACTGAAATATAACTAATTACAATAATTGTGTACACCTAATCTGGTGCAAGAGGGTCCTATTTATAGGCTAAGGAAAGACAAAGAAAATTGGCGAGAAATCTATCTAAAAACGACAACAGGGCAAGAATCACGGTGTTCTGCGCTTCACCCCTGCTCTACAGGGCAAATTGCAGCGCAGAAACCAGAGAGTTGCGCTTCACCCTGCGATACAGCACAGGTTGAAGCGCGCCACGCGTTCTGCACAGCTTCAATCTTTCTCTTTTTAACTTGATCTCTCCCCGAGACTGGTTTTGGTTGATTTGTCTTTCTTTGTTTCCCTTTTCTTGATGGGATCTTGCATTTATTGAGAATCCTGGATTTAATTGGGAAGGATGTCTGCAGAATC
The DNA here is from genome assembly GCA_026901365.1 of Sesbania bispinosa. NCBI lineage: Eukaryota > Viridiplantae > Streptophyta > Magnoliopsida > Fabales > Fabaceae > Sesbania > Sesbania bispinosa. Next base: position 216,023 of record QLOH01000480.1, read on the forward strand.
CTTGTTTAATTGGCAGTGATATCTTCATTAATTGCTTTCAAATAATCTTCCAATCTTCATTAAATGTCTTCAATTAAACTTCAAATCTTGCAGATATCTCCCTTATTTAATGCTATCTTTCCTTCATATCAAATCTTTGCAATATCCTGCAAAAATCAGCACAATTTATATCAAAATAGCATCGAATTCAAATCCAAGAGTAATAAATACAATTTATCTAATATTAAATAAAAGGGATTAATTTGGGGTAAAAATACCATTTTATCCTTGATAAGTGAACTAAAAGTGCTCTAATTTATCATATGATTTTCACTTATCAAAATACCCCCAACTTAACTTCTTGCGTGTCCTCGAGCAAGAGACCTCTTTGCAATCAAAAAAATCAATTCTATCCCCTGTGTAATTCAAACAATTCAAAACAATTCAAGGAACTCTTGATCATCTCCTTGTTAAGCAGCAGTCACTTTGCAAACATAAGAAAAATCAGGATTAAGAGATGTTACCAATCCTCAATCAGAATAGAACACAAACATCAGTCAAACTTCTCAAAAATAGCAATTAAAGCAGTAAGTGATAAACCAAGGAAATCTCTCATTCTCACGGGTAAGTGTTTCCCTCAATCTTTTTCACCACCGTTGAACAACTAGAATTGATAGTCGTTTCCAACATCTGAACCTGAAAGTAGTTAATATGGATCAAAAGGTTTTTCTTTGGTTGTAATGAGGCTGGGCTATCAAGAAATCATGGTTTTTCTAGATATGCAATGGACACTTTGAATAGAGAGCATCTTGTGGTTGTGCTTTGGAACTTCTCTCAATTCACCAAGTTATTCTTGAATTGTCACCCTTTTTCAGCTGGCCTCTTTGTTTGAAGAAGTATTCCCCCCAACTTATTCAATTTCCACATCTTTGTGCAGATTTTTTTTGTATCATAAACAATAACATAGAGAATTTATTTATAAGGGAGTACTATTCTTTTTGATTTCTTGTGCCTGCTCTTTGAATCTCTTTGACCTTTCAATTCACCAATATCTTGTCCCATTTTGTTGTGTTGCACCTTGCTCTCTATCCCAAGTGTGAAGGGACAGGATATAATCATTAAGTATGGCTAGGGTGCATTCAAAAAGAAATATTAAAAGGCTCAAATGGGCAATCAAGAAATGGAAACATTTAATCAAGGTTGGCTATTTGGCACTCAGCAAAATATTATAATCACAAAATATGCCTTTGTCACTTCCATATCTTCCACTAGCAAGACAAAATTCAGAAACTCAAGCAATAACAGTTGACAAGCAGTGGTGAAAAGCTTTCAATTTCAGTATTTGGGCTCACAGCTCACCGGTTATTGGCTAAAATTCCTTGATAAAACACTTACTGATTTTAATTAACTATCCTGATAGGTTCTACTGAGAAGTATCCTAAACCTAACTGATTATGGAATTAATCACAAAACCCTATCATCTTTCCTAGTCTGGTTAGTTAAACTACTTAATTACAGAGAATTTTGAAAAAGTTACCTTAAATCCTAATTTCCTAAAGTCCTAAAAGAAAATTTATTTTAAAAAATCCTAAAAAGATTAAAATTTAACAGAAAAACAAAAGATAATGAATATGCACTGCATGATATCAATGATGTATTAGTGGGGTAACAATATACAGTACATATCAAAAGGAAAAATAAACATAACAAGAAAATAAGAAAATAAAATGAAAAAGAAAATGAAAAGGAAGGAAAAACACCAAATAGAAAAAAAAATCAGTCATCCTGGTCCATGTGAGCAGCTCCATTCTCAGCTCCAACATCAGATGCTCCATCCCTCCTGGGAAAATAAGCCTATCCCCAGGCCACTGTAAATACTCCTGAAACTGCGTAGGGGGCATGGGGTCCATACGAGCCTGATACTGTCTGCCCTGAAAGTGAACCTATGCTCGGTGAATAGCGGACAACTGAGCCATCATGTGAGTGTGCTGGGCCTCAAGACGCTGGGCCCAGACAGGAGCGTCCATGTCTGCTGGTGGTGGTGGTGGTGCCTGCTGCTGCTGCTCCTCAACCTGTAACTCCTCAGCCGGGATACAATTGGCTTCAATGTATGCTCTGGTCATAGGAAGTGCGATGCAAACCCTAGGGTGTACATCCACACCCCTAGATCTGCAGAGTGCTGTGATAAGAGAGGGGTAGCCAAGCCTGATCTTAGAGTTAGGGGTCCTACGCCCCACAACAGATGCAAAGTCTGATATCTTCTGGGTGATGACTCGTGAGACATCGATAACGGCGTCGGTGAGGATAGTGTAGATGAGGTGGGCCATGGGCATAACTACATCAGAAACATGCCCGGTAGGATGAATGTTGGCCAGAATCAGCACTGTCCACATCTGATCTATGCTCCTCATATCTTTCCTGTAGATCCTAGCAGCCTCCTGATATGCATTCCTTTCAAAGGAACACCCTGGTAAACAAAGCAGCTGAGCAGTCTCGAGATCAAGGGGATCATTGCCATGAAGCTCCACAACCTACATCCTCTCGTGGTATTGACACTCCACGAGGTCTCTGTTCTCCTCTATGGATATCCTAGAAGTGCATTGATTGCATTGCAATCAAATCTGATAATTTGTCCTCGAACATAGGACTCCCTTCTGCAGTTAACGTCGTTTTCCCCGATGGCGTTGACATAGAATTTCCTGACGATGTCTGGATCAAAATAGTTGTCAGGGCGACTGAGGCGGGTCCCATCGTCTCCTGTGAATCTCAGAAGAGAACTCCTCATATTCATCCTCCTCAAGAATGACTGGTTGCCCGAAGATGAATTTGCACTCCTCTAAGTCAGTGTATGCTTCAAAGGACTTGAGATCCTTGAAGCGATGAGGGTCAAACTCAGGTTCCCTCTGGGGGGCCTTCCTCTTGGCGCCCCCTGTGCCTCTCCTAGAAGAACTAGGTCCACTGACATTCTTGGTGCGAACCATCTGTGAAACAAATGTAATCAAAATTATTTATGCAGCATAATAATATTTAATTGTTCATAATTATGAAATAAATGGCCAATTAATTTCAATAATCAGAGCAATCAACTAATCAAACAATTGTGCATAAAAATTTTTCTTTTAGACATTACCAATAATTGCCAATTAATTAATTAAGACACGCTAAAGTGATCAATTAAAGCAAGTCCTAAACAATCCTAAATAGGCAAAGTGAGAATCAAACTCATGCTCAAAATCATGTCATCAATAACATGCAATAAGGCATAATTATTTTTGTGTAGGCATGCAAAAATATCAGAACAATTAATTAACCATGCATGTGCCAACAAAATAATTTGCAGAAATTATTGAGCACTCAAAAACTACCACCTAAGCAAACAGGAATTACTCACATTTAATCCTGGCAACATGCAATATATATTAAAGCACCATGAACAATTATTTCTTTCCTAAAGGTTCCTAAAATCCTAAGTTTCCTAGCATATGGTTTATGCTCAAATAAAATAAAATTTCAAAATTCCAATCGGATAAAAGTAAAGAAAACTATAAAAACATACCTGGTATAAACTCAAAAATGAAGAAATGAAGGCTATAAGAGTGAAAGAGGGAAGGCAAAGGGTTAGGAACTCAGAGAAAACGCAGGAGATGGAACGAGGGGAAGTTTGAATGAACTTCCTTCATTCAAAAATTGCAATTTATAGACCCGCGCTCTGCGGCGCAGGGGTGGAGCGCGTGTCATTTGGAAAATGAAGCGCACCTGTTGCGCTTCACCCTGCACTACAGCGCAGAGGTCAGAAACTCACATTTTAATTTTTAATCCTGCGCTTCACCTGCGCTACAGCGCAGGTTGAAGCGCAGATCTGCAGTGTATTTTTCTGCTTCTACTACTCCTAACTGGTTCCATGCATTCCTTTAAAAATTAGATACTTCATTTTAACAATTTCCTAGTTAAACAGGTAATTTCTAAAACTAAAATTTAACAAAATGAAAATTAAAACTTACAATGACTGGGTTGCTTCCCAGGAAGCGCTTGTTTAACGTCTTTTAGCTCGACGCCTGGTTACTCAACCCTTTTATGGTGGCCTCAAGTGGAGGATGATGTTTGACTCCATTCCAGTTCTGCCTTTGAGCTCCCATCCTCCATGCCAATTCTTGGCTCTTCCATCGCTGTCACTATCTACCTTAGTATCAGATGTTGATCCCTTTCTCTTCTTAAATTGGAATTCCCATATTGACTCTGGATGCTTTGCTCTCATTCTAGGCTTCCTCAGAAATTCGGAGCCTGGAAGCTTTGTTTGATTTTTGAAAATAATATCAGTTTGTTGTAATTTGGGAATACCTCTGTCAATATGAAAACAATACTTTCATCTTTTGAGCTTAGTTCATATTTTCCTCGATCAACATCAATAATCATCTTAGTAGCTTTCATGAAGGGTCTTCCTAAAATTAGGGGGACATCAGTATCCTCCTCTTCTGTCTCTGCAATGTAGAAATCTACTACATATGGAAACTTATCCACTCTGATTTGAATGTCCTCTACTATCCCATGAAGGTATTGATCATATTTGTTTGCAAGAAGCAACTTCACCTCTGCAGGCTTGACCTTCACTTTACTCAACTTGTTAAAATACGATAGCGACATCAAATTGATGCTCGCTCCATGATCCAATAAAGCTTGAGTAGGAGGTAAATTACCAATAGTAATGGGTATAGTAAACTTACCTGGGTCAAGTGACTTACTCGTAATAAAGACCTTTTCTTCATGGTATTTCTGTTGCTCTAATGCTGCTTCTTCTTCATTTTGTTGAACAATCTCTATGGATATTCCTTCTTGAGACGATTGTTTTCCAAAGATGATTTCCTCCTCTTCATCAAGTTTCTCTTCTAGAAATTTGTTACCATTAGTGACAACCATGTTGCATTGCTCCTTTGGATTGGTCTGGGTCACAGCTGAGAAGTGATGTTGCCTGTACTCTGCCATTTCAGTTGCTAGCTGACCCACCTGGTTTTCCAGAGTCTTGATTGATGCCTCTGTATTTTTCTTGAATCCATTGAATCCTTGAACAAGATCATCAATCTTTCCTTCCAAGCTGTTCAATTTATCATAAGTTGACGGTTTCTACTGGTAAGGTGTTTGTCTTGATCCTCCATTCTGACCCCAACCTGAGTTGGTTTGGTTATTCCTCCATCCTTATGAGTACTGGTTGTTGTTATTGGAGAAATTACCTTGCCTCCCTTGGTTTCCCATGAAATTGACTTGCTCTGGTTGCATCCCTTGATTAGCACATTGACCATTTAGATGGTCACCTCCACAGAAGTCATAAATCAGTGGTTGGGTGTGGATAGGTTGTGAGTTGACAACTTTTAGTTGTTGAGGGAGTGCCTTTAGCGTCTCGGTGAGTGCTTCTATTTGTCTTTTGATAAGCTTATTCTCTATTAATAGAGTATCACTTTGACTGAGTTCTAGCATTCCTTTCTTTGATGATTATGTAGGCTGTCGTACACTTCGAGCTTGTCGATCATTTTTAGCAAAGCTATTGATGATATCTAGTGCTCGTTCTGCATCTACAGATATGATGGTACCTCCTGTTGCAGCATTTATGAATGACTTTGACTCTTTTTGAAGTCCCTTGCAGAATATGTTGAGCTGAGCTATATCGTCATAGCCATGATTGGGACATCTTCGCAGCAAAGATTTTATCTCTCCCATGCTTCACAAAGTGGCTCATCTATCCCCTGTCTGAATGTAGACATATCTGTTTGGGCTTCAATTAGCTTATCTGGTGGGAAGAGTCTTGTCAGAAATTTTTCCTCAACCACACTCCAACTTGTTAGACTTTGATTTGGGTGTGATTGCAGCCACTCCTTAGCCTTACCTAACAAAGAGAAAGGAAAAGGTTGTAAGTACACAGATTCTAAAATACCTTCCTCAAAACCTATAGTGCCAATTACTTCATAGAAATTAGAGAGATGAGTATATGGATCCTCGTGATCCATTCCAGTAAATTAATGTGCACTAATGAGGTTGAGGTGAGCAGGTTTCAACTCCAAAGCACTTGCAGCTGGTGGTAACACTATGCTTGAAAAGTGGCGTGGTCCTTGATGAGTGACATATTCCCTTAGAGTCCTTTTTCTGGGTGTTTCTTCAACCATGTTTTTGGGTTCTTCTACAACTATCCTTCTTCTCCTTCTCCCGTTTCTGCCTCTTAACAGCATAAACAAGAAACCTTGAAAAAGGTAAGTGTGGAAGGAAAAAAATTTAATAATAATAGAAAAATGATAAATTTCCTAAAATAATAAAAATTTCCTAAAATAACAAAAAACGAATAAATAAAAGAAATCCTAAAATAAATAAAAGAAATCCTAAGATAGATATTCTTGATAACTAGACCGCCAAGGTCCACACGAATTGGAAACCGTTCCCCGGCAACGGAGCCAAAAATACTTGATGAGTTTCTGGCAAGCGAACCAAAAATCCAGTAGTATAATAGTAAGAGGAGTTATCGTATCCACAGGGAACGATCAATTCATGTATAATCATGATCTAATTATCAAGATAAAATAACAGGTTTTGTGAGAATATTTTTGTGCAGAAATTGTAAATAGCAAACTTATAATCAATAAAAATAGAAAGGAAGAGTTAGAGACACTTTACTTGGATTAGGATTGAACTTCGTATCATCACACCCTTTGTGTATATAAAAACTATTTATTATTTTACGTTTACTCTACAATACTGTAGACAAACTAATTTGCTAAGACCCCGAGTTACCAGCAGCCTCACCACTCAAAGGTAATCCGTGCGGGCTCTCCCAAGCGACAAACTTACCCTCGGCTTATTTTGCTTTTATTATTCCGTTTGTAAAGGAACTCATTAATAAACCAGACCTAATCCTGTAGACGCATCTTCATTAGGATACTCAAGCTACCCATCAATCCCTAGATACGGCCATATGTCAGAATCTGGAATTACTATCAACTAACCTTTGCTATCGATAAATAGGCCTAATCCTGTGAACGCCCATCATTATGGTAATCACACTACCCATCACTCATTAGTAACGCTCATGTGTCGGTCACTGATTACCGAGTACTCTTATTCACTCAGAGAATGAGTTTCTTCAATATCCGCTCCCCCATCCTCAATCCTAGTCAAAACTAGCCTATAACTCTGGCGCAAGCGCGAAAGTTAGGAATTAAGCACAAAATAAGACTACCAATATTATAGATAGGGAGCTCATAAATAATAAGATAGAGTTTACATACACTTGGGGATAGAATAAACTACATTCAATCCAACTGGAGAGTTAACTACTCATGGTAGCCATACAAACCACCGAAGTTGCAGTCACCATCTTCAATCCTCGTGCAACGCTCTGCCTCTCCTATTCTAAAATTAGAACCGGTGCATTATCACTGAAATATAACAAATTACAATAGTCATGCACACCTAATCTGGTGCAAGAGGGTCCTATTTATAGGCTAAGGATAGACAAAGAAAATTAGGGAGAATTCTAACTAAAAACGACAACAGGGAAATAATCACGTGTTCTGCGCTTCACCCTGCTCTACAGTGCAGATTGATGCGCAGAAACCAGAGAGTTGCGCTTCACCCTGCGCTACAGCGCAGGTTGAAACGCGCAACGCGTTCTGCACAGCTTCAATCTTTCACTTTTTAACTTGATCTCTCCCCGAGATTGGTTTTGGTTGATTTATCTTTCCTTGTTTCCCTTTTCTTGATGGGATCTTGCATTTATTGAGAATCCTGGATTTAATTGGGAAGGATGTCTACAGAATCCTTGTTTAATTGGCAGTGATATCTTCATTAATTGCTCTCAAATAATCTTCCAATCTTCAGTAAATGTCTTCAATTAAACTTCAAATCTTGCAGATATCTCCCTTATTTAATGCTATCTTTCCTTCATATCAAATCTTTGCAATATCCTGCAAAAATCAGCACAATTTATATCAAAATAGCATCGAATTCAAATCCAAGAGTAATAAATACAATTTATCTAATATTAAATAAAAAGGGATTAATTTGGGGCAAAAATACCATTTTATCCTTGATAGGTGAACTAAAAAGTGCTCTAATTTATCATATGATTTTCACTTATCAGAGGCCCAATAGGCCAAAATGCCCTCCTAGGCCTTCTAACCACACCAAGTGGGCCGAGTCCCACTCGTCCGGGCCTTGTTCAGCACATCCCAAAACATCGAGCAATCCTTTGCCTGTACACCTTCTTAATCCGAGCCTCGTCCTCAGGGGCCTAAGTAACTCTGCTCTGTTATAAAGTGACTATAGAGTCTACAATCTCATTACTCAATGTGTAGAAGAAAGCATGCATGAAAATTTGATAAGACTAATCCTACACTTGAGATGAGAAAGCTTACAGATTTGTAGACAAAGTGGAATGCTTGGATCTCAACAAGAAATATATGGGAAAATCTTCAAAAAGAACATATCCAAGTCAAAAGGATGTTCAGAAATGATAAAGATAAAAGAAGAAGTCAGAATCTGTGGCTGCACTTGAGAAAGGCATGTCTAAGTCTCAGGTTGAGACTGAGACCGAGACTTAGATAGAAATATATGAGATAGAACAACCAAGAGAGACTCCTGCTGCAGTTGTAAATTCTGACAGTACAAACGGAAATCTATGAATCACAATTAACTTAGATAATGGCTACTGCACAAGAGGGCAAGTGATTTCCCACAATGTGAGGAAGAGAAAGAAGCTTCTAAAAGAAAAAGGCACAACGAAATGACTTAGGTTGAAAAGAAAATGTAGAAGCTGAGCTTATCCCTACATATATCAAGCTGCAAATTTTTAAGTCATGTGGATCAAATGATAACTTGAGGAATACTTCATGAGGTACTCTGAAACTCTAATCTTCCATGATGATGCATATGTGATAAATCTTACTATTCTCATTTTGAAGATAGGATTTAAGTATGATGGTACTATGAGGAATTTAGAATTCAGTTTTCAATGACAAACATGCTTATTTGAATGATTCTATGTTGCTTGGATTAGAATTTTGAATGATTTTCTATCATGACCTTAAATACAGTTTTGAATCACAACTATTGTGAGTATGCTGTAATGCAACATATGCTTATGTTATCATCCTGCATCATGTGAGAATTTAAGTTTGAAATCTATCTATGATGAAACATGTGGTGATCATATGAAAATATATCCTTGAGTCAATTTCATGATAATTGAGAAAAGAAAACTTGGAAAGATTGAATTGTTTAGTTAGGAGAAACATTTCTACAAGCCAAGCCTATAAGTTCTCCATTTCCCTAACCAAGTCAATCATCCAAGTAAATGATATGAATGAAAAATACTAAGATTGATGGTTCAAGAGAAGATTATAGGATAGGAGAAACCATGAAATTTGGAGGCAAAGATGTTAATGTACTATATGCAGAAATATTTCTGATATAGCCTGACTAAAATAATCATAACTTGAGCTACAAAATTGATTTTGAGTAAAACCAATTTTGTTGGAAAGCTAATTTATAAGAGTGAAAAACTGGAAAGTTTGAAGCTGTTACACTAAGCACAGAAGTACCAGAAAATTTGTTAACACAGCTGTAGTTTTACAAATGCTCATAGAAACCTATTTACTTAAAATCATCATAACTAGAGTTGTAGATATTATTTTTCTGTGAGACCAATTTTATTGGAAAGATAACTTAAAATACAATCAAACTGGAAAATTTGAGATTTTCATATTAACCACAAAAGTTTCAGTAAATTCGTGAACACAGTCTCACTGATACAAAGTCTGATATAAACCTGTTCACTTAAATTGATCATAACTGGAGCTACAAAAATGATTTTTGAGTGAAACCAATTTTGTATGAAAGCTAGCTCATATAAATATTTTACTGGAAAGTTTCAGAATTTTCATCATCTGCATAATTCCCAGCAAAAAACTTTCAGTTGACTGATCTCTCATGTGGTCAAATCTGAACACATGTCAAATCTGAACACATCTGTTTTGAATGCTTATATCTGGAGCTAGGAAAAACCTTTTCAAATGAAACAAGTTGGATTTGAAAGATGTTGTTCAATGGTTTAACAGTATTAATTTTCACTATTTATGGATGCATAGATTGATCACAGTGAATGAAAAACCAGACCTGTCACAGTAAGCACTCTATTATAGATCAGCCAACTTTAATCACTCATATATTATGATAGAAAACTCCAAATGGAATGACTTTTATATCATTAGAAAGCTTGTGATGTATAGTTTATTGTGTTGAAATCTCATATTTTTATGAACTGGAAATAACTCACAAGTTCATATTAAAGTAGCTAAGTCAATGGATGTTTTCTGGTTTGGTGCAGAAGCTTCAAGTTAAAATATCTTTAATTGTACCAATCCAAATGAGTTGATTTTTGTGGCATTGGAAAGTCGTCATGATGTGGTTTATTGTCATAGAATATAAATTTCTAGATCAACCTATGATGGGAACAGTACTTGTTCAATGATTAAGGCTATGTGATAGAAAAGTAGTGAAACTTGATCCATTAAAAGTGAGATCTTTGTCAAAGCCCCCTTGATTCCCAAATCTGTAATAAACTGATAGAACTCTTGCAGAAATTAGGTAAAAGAAAAGGAATAGAGAAACCGAATCTGTATTGAAATGAAAGAATTGTACACCCTCAGGTTATTCGAGAGAACCTGTACTCTCCACAACACTACTCTCACATATCCTGTCTACAATCCCTCTCCTATTCTCTCTTTATAACCCCCTCCACGTAGTAACTAAATTCTGTTATTAGTTACATTTGATCTTGGATCCCCTGTTACTCTCCTATTCTTCCTAACATAGACTCTCTTAAGTGGTGCTGGTGTTGGTGCTCTATCAATACCCCCTATAAGTGCCACCTAGTCCTCAAGGTGGAAATGGGGAAATTGCTCCTGAATCCTTGCAGCAGATTCCCAACTGTTATCACATGCTAGTAACTGCTGCCATTTGATAAGCACCTCCACATTTCCATAGGAATCTTCTCTGACATTAACAACATCCTCTGGCTGCACCTGCAACTCGCGCTCCTCTGACAGCATTGCTGGCAGCTGCTGGGGTGTGTGATGAGGCTTCACTGCTCTCTTCAGCAAGGAAACGTGGAAAACAGGATGAACCTTGCTATCTGCAGGCAAATCCAACTTGTAAGCCACTTGTCCAATTCTATCTATTATCTGATATGGCCCATAAAAATGAGGACTCAGCTTCTCATTTGGTTTCCAGGCTAGGGACTTCAGTTTGTATGGCTGTAGCTTGAGATAGACCCAATCTCCAACAGCAAATTCAAGGTCCCTTCTGTGCTTATTGGCTTGGCTCCTCATGTAATCTTGAGCCTTAAACAAATTGGCTCTCAGCTCAGCTAATATTTCATCCCTTTGTTGTGTCAATTGGTTAACTTCTTCCACCTTAGAAGGGATAGTGGTACCTTTCAGCAGTAGTGGTGGGTCCCTGCCATATAGGGCTTTAAAGGGGGTCATTTTAGCAGAGGCATTATAGTTACTGTTGAACCAAAACTCAGCCCAACTAAGCCAATCAGGCCATTGTTTGGGTTTAGCCCCTGTAAGACAACGTAAGTAGGTTTCTAAGCAACGATTTACTACCTCCGTTTGACCGTCCGTTTGGGGATGATAAGTTGTACTAAACTTCAGCTGAGTGCCTGCCCTCTTAAACAACTCCTTCCAAAATTTGCTTAAAAAAACTGGATCCCTACCCGAGACTATGGAAGATGGGAACCCATGTAGACGCACAATCTCCTTAATGAAAACAGCTGCTACTTCACTTGTAGTGTAGGGATGAGCCAATGCTATAAAATGAGCATACTTGGTAAGTCTGTCCACCACAACCAAAATGGTGTCCTTCCCTTTCGCTTTAGGAAGACCCCCAATGAAATCCATAACAATATCAGCCCAAACTTGGGTAGGAATAGGTAGAGGTTGCAACAAGCCTGCTGGGGCAAGTGTCTGGTATTTGTTCTGCTGACATATTGCACAACTGGCCACAAAATCCTTAATATCAGCCTTCATTCCTTCCCAATAAAGCACTCCTGCCAATCTTTTGTAAGTCTGAAACAACCCAGAATGTCCTCCAGAAGGAGAACTGTGAAATTCAGCCAACAAGGTAGGGATACTTGAAGAATTCCGCGGAAGCACTAATTTCCCCTTATAATACAACCTGTCTCCTTGCAACTGATATCCAACATGTGACTTAGGATTAACCAGCAAATCTTGAATAATTTTTTGCAATTTGGTGTCTTGATGAACCTCTCTCACCCAATCCTCCAAATCATCAAATTTAAGAACAGTGATAGCTGCCAACATTCCTTTCCTAGAGAGCGCATCAGCAACCGTATTCTCCCTTCCAGGCCGATATTTTATTTCGAAATCATAACCAATCAGCTTAGAAACCCATTTAAATTGTTCTTCACTGAGCAAACGCTGATCGGTCAGAAATTTCAAACTCCTCTGGTCAGTAAGTATAACAAAGCGGCGCCCTAACAGATAATGCCTCCATTTCTGCACTGCATGAACAACTGCCATTAATTCTCGCTCATATACTGATTTCTGTTGAGCTCTTTCAGACAATCCTTGACTCCAAAAAGCTAGAGGCTTTCCTTCCTGTAGCAGAACAACCCCTAAACCTTTGCTAGAAGCATCAGTCTCCACCACAAATGGCTTTGAAAAATTAGGAACTGCTAACATTGGCAAAGCTGTTACTGCTGATTTCAGTTTGTCATATACTTCTTGAGCTGTTTGTGACCATGAGAAGCTGTCTTTTTTGAGTAAATCGGTCAATGGTTTAGCGATGGTGCCATACCCCTTAACAAACCTTCTGTAATAACCTGTAAGCCCCAGGAAGCCCCTCAAACTCTTGATATCTTTTGGTATTGGCCAAGAACACATTGCCTCCACCTTCTTTGGGTCAACTGCCACTCCCTGTCCAGATATTATATGCCCCAAATATTCCAAACTGGACTGCCCAAAACTGCATTTCTTCTTATTCACCTTTAGGTGGTTCTGTTGCAAGACTTGCAGAACTTGTTTTAAATGATGCGCATGTGACTCCGGATCTTCACTATAGACCAAGATATCATCAAAAAAGACAAGCACAAATTTTCTCAAGAAAGATCTCAGTACCTCATTCATAAGTGATTGAAATGTTGATGGGGCATTTGTTAAACCAAATGGCATGACCAGAAACTCATAGTGGCCCTCATGAGTCCTAAATGCTGCCTTATCAATGTCCTCCTCCTTCATTCGAATTTGGTGGTACCCTGACTTAAGATCTAACTTGGAAAATATTTTAGCTCCCCCTAGCTCATCCAACAATTCATCTATAACTGGGATGGGGAATTTATCAGGTACCGTGATCTTGTTCAAGGCCCTATAATCCACACAAAATCTCTATCCTCCATCTTTTTTCTTCACCAAGATGATAGGGCTGGAATAAGGGCTAATACTAGGTCTGATAATTCTAGCAGTTCTCATTTCATTCACCGATTTTTCTATTTCAGTTTTCTGGTAATGAGGGTACCTGTAGGGACGTAAGTTGGGAATGGTGGCCCCTTCTTTCAAGTGAATATAATGGTCTTGCTCCCGACTAGGAGGTAATCCCTGGGGATCTTGAAATATCTCTTCAAATTGCTGCAAAATCTCTTCTACAGATGGATGTAATGGTTGCGAATTAACATCTGTCTCCTTCCTCTCCTCATACCTCAAAATAAACCCTTCACCATCCTCCTTTAAAGCTTGCATCAGACCCTTAACAGAGGCTTGAGATCTGGTTAGTGCAGGGTCACCCACCATTGTCTTCTCCATAGGGCCTTCTCCGATGATCAATATCAATTTTCCAAAGTCAGCTCTGACTTCCCCTAACCCAGCCAACCATTCTAAACCCAAAACCAAATCTGCTCCTCCCAATTCAAACAGGTAAAAATCTTGTTGTATTCGTAACCCCTGATTCTGATGACAAGGTCCTCACACACTCCCCTGCATTCAACCTCATGTCCATCCCCCACCTCAACAGTATAAGGGTTAGTCTCTTTCACAGGTAGCTTAAGTTGCTCAACCAATCCTTGAGAAATGAAATTATGTGAAGCTCCGCAGTCAATTAAAGCAACCACCTGTTGATCGTTCACCGTGCCCATTACCTTCCAAGATTTAGAAGATGTCAATCCTGCCATGGAATACAAAGAGAGTTGTAGGGCATTAAAACTCTTGTCAATCACTTCTAAATTCTCCTCTTCCACCCTTTCTTCCTCCTCTTCCTCACCTTCACCTTCATCTAACAGAAGCATGCGAAATCGCTTGTTCTTGCATACATGGTCAGGGCCAAATTTTTCATCACATCAGAAGCATAATCCCTTCTTGTACTTCTCCTGCAGCTCCTCATTAGATAACCTCTTAAATCCCCCTGTGTTCCCCCTGAAACCTCCCGTATTGTTATTGGTTCTGCTAGATTTGTTTCCTCTAATTGATGAATCGCTTCCCTTAGTCTTACCCCCCTGGTTAGTATCCACCGTCACTGTTCTGGAGCTTGGGAAATTTCGGTAGTTTCCCACTGTCTTTCCTCCTCCGTATCTTCCATATCCTCCCACTGCTAAATTCTTTTCTTCTATCATGAGTGCCTTTGCATCATCTCTGACAGAGAATTGGGCTCATACAACTTAACCTCCGCTGCTATTTCCTTCCTCAGACCATTCAAGAAAACGCTCATCAAATACTCTTGTTCCACTCCTTTCAAAGCTCCTGCATATTTCTCGAATTGTTCTACGAACACTTCCACTGAATGTGTTTGCTTCAAGGCTAACAACAACTCAAACGGATTCTGCATCATGGTAGGTTGAAACCTCCGAATCACGGCTGTTTTGAACTCCTCCCAAGACGGGTTTGGGTTACACGAATCGGGTTGCTTGTTCTTCCCTGTCTCTGTTCCACCCGTCCACTACCTTCTCCAACGTCTCCAATCTTGATTCCATTCTTGTAGATACCATTAACGCTTCTGCGTTGCCAAATCGCTCTTCACCCACCAGCTCCAAGATCAGAGCTTTGATACCAGGTGATAGAACTCTTGCAGAAATTAAGTAAAAGAAAAGGAATAGAGAAACTGAATCTGTATTGAAATGAAAGAATTGTACACCCTCAGGTTATTCGAGAGAACCTGTACTCTCCACAACACTACTCTCACATATCCTGTCTACAATCCCTCTCCTATTCTCTCTTTATAACCCCCCTCCACCTAGTAACTAAATTTTGTTATTAGTTAGATTTGAGCTTGGATCCCCTGTTACTCTCCTATTCTTCCTAACATAGACTCTCTTAAGTGGTGTTGGTGCTGGTGCTCTATCATAGACTATGGTATATCAAATGTGAATTGTTGTATCAAATTGATGTGCATATTATGTTTTGGAATTTTGGGTGAATCAATGAATATGAAGAAGAACTTAACATGGAATATCTCAATTTTTGAAATGCTATCAGAACAGTTTTTCAATGCTGAAAAATATGGAATGATTATGAATCATATTGATGAATTTCTGTTCTGTCCTCCTACTGTCTAAAGTCTGTAATCTTGATCTTTTGTGCCTCTATCCATGTTCTACATATTTAACTCATTATGGGCATAAAAATCAAGTTGGGGTAACATGTTTAGGGGGAGTAGCTGAACTAATCTTTGTGCTGAATGTATTCCTTCTACTTGATCATGCATCAAATGAAATTCCTATCATTTAATCAAGTATTTAAACAGAATAAATCATTGTTCTGGTTTAAGATTGAGTTCTGTTTTCTTCTGATTCAATCCTAACTGCATCCCCTACTCAATGTTGGACTAAATAATTATCTTTCTGAAGGTTAAAATTTCTGCATCAGTTATTGAAAAGTTGCTAAACCTGAAACTTTGGAAATATAAGCAGAACCTTCACATTTTAAGGGGGAGTTAGTCAAATTGTTTGCTAAATAAAGTAATTGTGTACACATTGACTCAGTTGGGCAGTGATCTATTATGGAATTTGATGAATGCATATACCTATTTCCTCTACAACTCTAGAAATCACTCTTTTTTTAAGAGGAAATGTTAAAATAAAAAGTGAATGGGATAATACCTCTCTCAAAGCTTAAATTGAGAAAGAAGATCAAAGAGAAAAGTGTAAGCAAATGATTAAGAAAGAGTTTTTAGGAAGATTCTGAGCTTAGAAAGGAAAATTTGAATATCAAAATACTAAGAAAAAATCCAGAATCTAGACTCTAAATACTCTTATTCTTAGTCTTTGATTCTTCTGTTCTAACTATTCTTGTTGGAGCATCTATCCCTTTCTATATCATATTGCTTTATCTAGAACTCTTGGGATCATTGTTATAACCATAGGTGTGATCTATTGCTTCATCATATTACTCTTGGGAAATTGAGAATATTATTTCATATATCTCTTGCTCAAAACCCTCTGTTGAGATCACCCATATGCTTTATAAGTGAAAATCATGTCTTTGATGCCATTAGTACAGACGAAAATCAATATGCAGCGGTCATTTGACAGATTTTTTATAGAGAATAAGTTAAAAGTTTGATGCTATGAAATTGATATATTTCTCCTTCCTTCTTTTTGTTGATGCTAAAAGGGGGAGAAATTGGAAAGAACAAAATCTATAAAATCTGCATCTTCATCCTTGTTATAGTTTCTGAATCATGCTATGATATTATTGTATTGTTAAGCATGTATTCAGGGGGAGTTCATGCTATGATATTATTGTTTGTATTGTTAAGCATGTATTCAGGGGGAGTTCAATTGAGTGGATCATACTATGAAAAATATATAGACTCTCATTATCCCTTATATGCTATTATACATGAAAACTTAATTTTGTTCAATAGGTTTGTCATCATCAAAAAAGGGGAGATTGTTAGAGTAAAACCCTCTGAGATTTGGTTTTAATGACAACAAACCTTTTGATCAAACTTAATGTTTTCTGTTCATGAAGTTACTGATGTTTTGTGTGAGATCTTAGAAAGACAGGATTCTTATGCTTAGTAAAGAACTTAGAAAGATCATAAGAACCTTGACCAAGCTCAGACTGAGATTAAGAGGCAACCACAGACTGAGACTGGTAGTCTCAGTAATAATCCTCAGACTGAAGATGAAGATAAAGGTCAGCCTGAGATTGAGCAAACAATGCAAGTCTTCCTGAGATTCAAAAAGATCAGAATCCTAATGTTAAGAATCATCAGACTTCAGAATCATTTATGGAGTATGGGCAAAGCTTAGAATATTCTATATGCTGAAGGTAATTTCAGAAGAAGGCCTTTAGACATATTCTTTAGTTTCCAGAAGCTTAGAATGGTTAAATCTGAAGATAGCCGAAGTTGAGAGAGGTGCATATCAGAATGCAGTCTTAGCTACAGTCAGAAAGGGTCTCTACTAGAGACACCAATCATCAAGCTAAGTCAAGTTGAGCTCAACAATGAACTAATATTTGAGACTCAAGAAAAGCAAAAATATAAAAGATGAATATTTAAGATATCTTGTTTCTACTAACTGTGTGCTCAAGTGTTTGCAGAATTTAGTTTCTCATATTGCAGGATAATTTTCACATGTGTTAAGACAAGCTGAGATGCTAAGGAGACTTGTAATCTAAAAATAACACTTGAGACGCAGACTTAAGATCAGATGCAGACTCAAGCACAGATGCTATCTCATGTTCAGATGCAGACTCAGACTAAGACTCAGCGTGAGACAAATGCTCAAAGAAGAGACTCGTGTACAAACTTAAAAGGAAGGATCAAAAGTCAGATACAAGACCTGCCAAAAGATGAGACTCAGACTTAGCTTCAGAATCAAGAGATAAGATCAGAATAAAAGATGCTAAGCAAAGAAGAGATTCAAAGTCAGCTTGAGACAAGCTCAAATTGCAAAATCAGATTGAGACAGGCCCAAACTGATATTGTAAGATCAGACTCAGTCCAAGCATGACAAAGAAGCACTTTGAAGTATGAAGCTAAGCAAAGATTAGATCCAAAGTCAGCTTGAGATGCAGACTCAACTTGAGATGCAGAATCAGACTTGAGACGCAGAGATCAGATGAAAACATGAGACTCATACTTGAGATGCAAAGATCAGATGCAAACAATAGACTCGGACTTGAGACGCAGAGATCAGATGCAAACATAAGACTCAGACTTGAGACACAAAGATCAGATGCAGACATCAGACTCAGCTCAGACAGAGTCTCAGCAACAAAAGCAAGTCAACGCAAGTACACTGTCATAGTAGACACTGCACCGGAAAAGCACTGATCTCATGTCAGAAAAGTGAAAATCTCTATCTCTCTCTCTCTCTTCCAAAGGCTAGTATAACGGCTAGTTTTCTGAAGACTATAGAAGGAAGTCTCATTATGGTGATACGTGTGAGAGACACAGGTGAGACTCAGCAGAGATGCTGCTACACAACCAGAAAAATCTAAGTCTCAAGTGAATCTCAACCTACCTACCTATGTTATCTTAGCCAATATCATGTAGTAGGTTTAGCTCGTGTTTTGTACTAATTTGTATACACTCTTTGAGTGATTTAGAGCGTGATACCTAGTTGAGCTCACAGTTTATCCATACTTTGTATGTAGTCTAAGCTAGATCAATCACATCTCATCTCACATCACCAAGTCTCAACTAAGTCAGGAGGTGCCTGAGCTTAGTGTGAGCGATTGTAAAGCCTGGAGAGGCAATGTAACAAGAATACTCACTTAGTTGCTTGGAGAGGCAATCAAAGACAAAGAATACTGCATGTGTTGCCTGGAGAGGTAGTTGAAAACAAAGAATATTGCATAAGTTGCCTGAAGAGGCAGTTGAGAACAAAGAATACTTGAGACTCAACCAAGGTAGGAGTGCCTATGCTTGGTGTGAGGGACGTCCTAAAGAGGCTGTAAGAATACTTGTAATTGGTTGTGATTGTCAATAGTAGAAATCTCACGAGTTGTGAGGACTGGACGTAGCCCAAGGTTGTGGGTGAACTAGTATAAATCTCAGTGTGCATCTCTTCTCCCTATCTCTTTATTTATATTGCACATCTCATGTCTCAAATCTGTTTGATAAAATAAATTAAATCTATTCTGAGAAAACCAAGTTGTAATAACTAAGATCTCATCTTACATCTCAAGTCTATCTCATCTCAACTTAAGATCAATCAGTAGTCTCACTCATTTTCTTTTAAGGTTTTAACTTTTCCTAAGTTGAGTTTAACATTTGTTGAACCTTTTGCTGAGCTAAAGCTTTCTTAATCCTAACCTTCCGCTAAGTTAAGAATCAATCTAAGTTCCAAGTCACACACTTGAGATCCACGTCAATTTTGAATCTGAATTTTCAAGTACAATATTTTTAAGTCTCTATTCAACCCCCCCCCTTCTAGAGACGCTCAACCAACTTCATAGCAGTCTTAAAAGAATGAATCAATAGCATTGCATCCCTTTTATTCTTTTGTTTTTCTTTGTTTTTCACCTTTTCCACTTTATTTTTTAAAGTTTCTTCCTTCCTTTTCTTTTTATCTTCACCGCCTATTTTTAATTTCTTTATTTTCTCAAGCTCAAGCTCTTTCCTCATAAGAGCTTGGTCCTCACATATCTCTTGGGTTGACATAGGAATCAAAGTTAATTTTTCTCCTTCATTTTTGAAAGTGATTTGATTAGAGTAACCATCATGGATGATCCTCTTATCAAATTGCCAAGGCCCTACCCAATAGTATATGTGTCGCTTCCATAGGGACCACATCACAAAAAATATTATCATCGTAAGCTCCTATGGAAATGAAGATTAGGACTTGTTTAGTTACTTCCCTTTCCCCATCATCACTTATCCAAGATAACTTGTAAAGTTTAGGGTGGGATGTGGTAGATAAACCAAGTTTTTCTACCATTCTTGCACTTGCTATGTTAGTGCAACTTCCACTATCAATTATAAGGGAACAAAGTTGCCCCTCAATTAAGCACCTAGTGTGGAAGATTGTTTCCCTTTGATCATTCTCCCTAATTGATTGACTTCCTAAAGACATTTTGATCATCATAAGATTGCCCTCAAGTCTATACACTTTTTCTTTCTCACTCTCTTCTTCACTACTTTCATTAGATGATTCTTGTGAACTTGCACTAGTATACTCCCCATTTTATTTTATCAACATTGTCCTTTTGTTAGGACATTGGGAAGCAATGTGTCCCTTCCCAGCACACTTGAAACATTTGATGTCTCTAGTGGAAGTTGAGGGAGTTGTGCTTGGTGTTTTGGAAGGAGTAGGGTTCGAAGTAACCCTAGGGCCCTTAGGCTCTTCCTTCTGTTGAATTTTTCCCTCTTCCTTCTTTGGGACCTCCTTGTTCCTAGTTGAGTAACTAGACTTGTTTCTTTTAAAACTTCTCTTTCTTTTAAGTTGGGTTTCTACCTTGATGGCTTGATGTACCAAGTCCTCCATCTCAACATAAGGGTGCAATTCTAATATGTCCCTTATGTCAAAATTAAGGCCATTGATAAATCTAGCCATAGTGGCTTCATTATCTTCAATTATGTTAGCCCTTATCAAAGCAAGTTCCATTTCCTTAAAGTACTCATCTACACTCTTAGACCCTTGCTTAAGTGTTTGGAGTTTAATGTGCAACTCCCTTGTGTAGTGTTAAGGTATGAACCTCTTGCGCATTATAGATTTCATTTCCTCCCAAGGGGAAACCAAAGGAGCATTATACCTTCTCCTATCAGGTTGAAGCTGATGCCACCACACTAAAGCATAATTCTTAAATTCAAGTGAAGCTAACTTAACTTTCTCCTCTTCCGTATACCTATGGCAACAAAAGATTTTTTTCAATTTTAAGTTCACATTTTAGGTGTTATTCTACATCATTCCTTCCATTGAAAGTTGGGACTTCTATCTTCACTCCTTTTAACCCTTGCTCCCTTTTAGGCTCTTTTTCCCTCCTATGCCTCCTAGGTATCTCCTCATAATACTCTTCTCTATATCCCCTAGGTTCCTCTTCATAATACTTTTCCCTATGTCTTTTTGGTCCTTCATGCCTCCTAGGCCTCCTATGCCTTCTATTTCCTTCATCTCTTCTTCTAAAAGTATGACTTGAATTCCTTTCTTCCTCACTACTCTCAGCATGGTACCTATCTTCACTCCTAACCACACTATACCTACTATCACTTCCTCCTTCACGAGAAGAATGACTTCTCTCCCTCCTAAGATTGATTTCTCTCCTCATATCAGCTAATCTATCCTTCATGATATTGGTAAACCTTTGAATCAACTCCTCCATCTCAGCCCTATGCCTTAAAGTTCAAGGCGTTTGGGGGGATAGGTTTCTACTTGTCATTTTTAAGTTTTAAAATTTTTATGGACCTTTCCACTCAACTCAAGTGTTTACACTCAAGAATGCAATCACTCTTGTATGTCACTCTTTTTTGGCTTTTTCTATATTGAAGCACTCTTGCCTCTTCTACTCAGTTAAGGTTGGTTTGATCTTGCAAAGACCAACAACGTGACTCAAACTTAACTCTACCCAAATTGAAGTGCACGAGCACAAAGAAATTATCTACTGCAAAGCTAGAAATTACCTAAGACAAAACTTAACAATTGATGAGACAAGCAAGAAAAGCAAGCACTCAACAAAGCTTATACACAAGAGTAGAAAGCAAACAAGACAAGACAAAAATAAATTGCAAAGAGAATTGTTTTTTGGTTATGTTTTGAAAAAGAGTTGCCAAACAGTTGTTTTTGGTAAAAACAACAATTACAACTAAAAAAATATTGTATACAAAGAAATGAAATGAAAAATTACAACAAAATGATGAACTATATTGTTGGGCTACTTTTTTTTACTGTTTTTCTTTTTGTTTTTCTCTATTTTTTTTAATTTTGACTTTTTTTGGGTGTCTTTTGACTTTTCTTCTTGTTGTTGACTTTTGCACCCTTTTTGCTTTTTACACCTCTTTTTTGTATTTTTGGCAATATATTTTTTTTTAATTCTTTTTTGCTTCTTTTCTTTTTGCCCCAACAGAAATTTACAGAAATTTGTACAAAATTACAAAAATTAGAAATCTACCTAATTTTTTTTTTCAAGATTTTTACCTAATAACTTGTGCAAAATGATACTAAAAAACAGAATGGATTGTCTAATTTCTAAAAACTGAAATGAAAATTGGAATGGCAACCTGATTCAAAATTTGACCAAAAAAATTGTTTAGCAGTTCCTTGTTGATCACACAATCACAAAACGATGTTTATAACACGTTGGGTTCAATTTTAAGATTGGAATTAATTTTTGAAGGAAATTCATCAATTAGAATTTGTTGAACTTCTTCCAACTCTGTGAACCAAAAAGCAGCCTAACGGTGAGCGTTTTGCGTAATCAAACATGGAATTTCAAAGGTTGGAATAATAGTCAATTCAAATTTGCAATCAAAATACCAAAAAAGACAAATAGAACAAAAGTAGAAAATTGAAGAAGAGAGTACCAAAGAAATGCGCAAAATGGTAAAATAAGGAGAAAAATTGCGCAAAATTAAAAAGCAAGAATGTAAAGGGGGAAACTAAAATTAAAAGGATGGGGAGGACAGAAAGTAAATGGCAGAAAGTAAAGGGGATGGCAGAAAATAAAAGAATGAGAGAAGCTCAAATTAAATGGCGGAATGTAAATGATTGAAATTAAAAGCGGAAAGTAAAGAGATGAGTAAGATGAACAAGATATGGGCAAGATGGGCAAAGCTTAGAAGTTCTATATGCTGAAGGTAATTTCAGAAGAAGGCCTTAAGACATCTTCATTATCAGAAAGTCTCCAGAAGCTTAGAATGGTTAAATCTGAAGATAGCCGAAGTTGAGAGAGGTGCATATCAGAATGCAGTCTTAGCTACAGTCAGAAAGGGTCTCTACTAGAGACACCAATCATCAAGCTAAGTCAAGTTGAGCTCAACAATAAACTAATATTTGAGACTCAAGAAAAGCAAAAATAGAAAAGATGAATATCTAAGATATCTTGTTTCTACTAACTGTGTGCTCAAGTGTTTGCAGAATTTAGCTTCTCATATTGCAGGATAATTTTCTCTTATGTTAAAGACAAGATGAGATTCTAAGGTGACTTGCAATCTAAAAGGTAACACTTGAGATGCATGAAGCTAAGTGCTAAAGCAATCATAAGTATATCACACTTAGAAACAAGATCAAGAAGAGTTGAACTGAGAAGCAGCAAGAGACGTGCCCCATGAAAAGATCAGATAAGGAAAGCTTAGCTTCTCAGGTCTAAGAGATTCAAGACTCAAGAAAACTGAGACTCAAATATGATGGTAAGATTGAGCCATGCAACTAAGATTGAAACTTGCACCTGAGACTCACCAACTGAGACTGTGTCTCAGTCTCATCTGAGATGGATAAGACAAACTTAGACTTAGACTCATCTAAGTTGCATCTTATTATTTACTTATTGTGTGCTCAAGTTGTGGCAAAAATCCTAGACTTTTAATTGCAGGTAACATTCAGACAAGAAAGCTCAAGGGACTACTCTTGAAAGATTTAAAGCAATAAAAGTCAAAATCAAGGATTGCCAAAGGAAAGATTAAATCAAAAGATGATAAGCAGAGATGAGATCCAAAGTTAGCTTGAGATGCAGACTCAAGATCAGATGCAGTCTCAAGTTCAGATGTTAACTCAAGATCAGATGCAGTCTCAAGTTCAGATGCTAACTCAAGATCAGATGCAATCTTAAGATCAGATGCTAACTCAAGATCAGATGCAGTCTCAAGTTCAGATGCTAACTCAAGATCAGATGCAGTCTGAAGTTCAGATGCAAACATCAGACTCAGACTCATCAGAGACTCAGCAAAAAACCAAGTCAGCGCAAGTACACTGTCACAGCAGAGACTGCACCAGAAAAGTGCTGATCTCATGTCAAAAAAGTGAAAAGCTCTCTCTCTTTCTCTTCCAACGGCTAGTTTAACGGCTAGTTTTCTGAAGACTATAGAAGAAAGTCTCATTATGGTGAGACGTGTGAGAGACACAGGTGAGACTCAGTAGAGATGTTGCTGCACAACCAGAAAAATCCAAGTCTCAAGTGAATCTCAAACAACCTACCTATGTTATCTTAGTTAATATCATGTAGTAGGTTTAGCTCTTGTTTTGTAATGTTTCATATACACTCTTTGAGTGATTTAGAGAGCTACCATCTAGCTGAGCTCACGGTTTATCCATACTTTGTATGTAGTCTAAGCTAGATCAATCACATCTTATCTCATATCACCAAGTCCTCAACTAAGTCAGGAGGTGCCTGAGCTTAGTGTGAGCGATTGTAAAGCCTGGAGAGGCATTGTAACAAGAATACTCACTGAGTTGCCTGGAGAGGCAGTTGAAAATAAAGAATACTGCATGCGTTTCCTGAGAGGCAGTTGAAAACAAAGAATACTACATGAGTGCCTGAAGAGGCAGATGAGAACAAAGAATACTTGAGACTAAACCAAGGTAGGAGTGCCTATGCTTGGTGTGAGGGACGTCCTGAAGAGGCTGTAATAATACTTGTAATTGGGCTGTGATTGTCAATAGTGGAAATCTCACGTGTTGTCAGGAATGGACGTAGCCCAAGGTTGTGGGTGAACCAGTATAAATCTCAGTGTGCATCTCTTCTCCCTTATCTCTTTATTTACATAGCACATCTCTAATACCTGAGACTTATCTGTTTGAAACAAATAACATTTGATTAAATCTTTGCACAACTAAGATCTGTCTCTGCATCTCATCTTACATCTCAAGTCTATCTCATCTCAGATCCCATCTCAACTTGAGATCAATCAGTAGTTTCACTCATTCTCTTTTTAAGGTCTTAACATTTGCTGAACTAATTAATCTTACATCTCAAATCTGTTTGCTAAAATAAATCAAATCTATTCAGAGATAATCAAGTTTCATTAATTAACGAATCATCTTTACTTGATTACAAAATTATTGTGGAGACTACATCTCATCTAACCTATTTGAGACTCCAAGTATCAGACTTGAGATCACGTCTCATCTTGAGTTTAAGTGTGTATTTTTTAGGTACAATATTTTCAAGTCTATTTTCAACCCCCCTTCTAGAGACGTTCAACCAACTTCAGTTGGTATCAGAGCTTGGCCTCTTGGGTTTGAGCACACCTACGTGTGAAGAGGAGAAAGATCCATGAAAGAAAGATGGTTGAAGTTAGCTCTATTCTATTTATTCATGAAGGAGGTTGCTCTTGGAATCATAAAGATAATCTCAAGGAAGAGCCAATCATGCAGAAAACTGAGATAACATCCTACATGGCTCAAGATGACTTTGAGGCAAATGGAAAATAACTCACAATGAATTATCACACAAACAGTCAGCCTGGACAGTGACTATCAAATATGCACAAAGCAAAATGATGTCTCAAGAGAACAAAGAGGGAAAGAGGAAGACAGGAACCTTCTCACATTAGGAGACTATAGCCTAAATCTTTATTATAAAAAGAGAAGGAAATTCAACAAATAGAGATAGAAGTATCCCGAGCTGAGTGTCTTGCAAATATGATGGAAGTGGACGTACAGAACAGAGGTAAAGGAATCTTGAAGTAAGTATTGCTCAAATTTCTTTCGTCCCTTTTATAAATTGAAGCGAACTTGATAACCTATTTTTTTTTTAAATTAGATAGCTTTTCCCTTATTGAAGTGAGCTGAATAGTGCTCCAAATCATTATATTTTTAGATCAAAATTTTTAATAGTGCTTGAGTTTAAAAAAAATGAGAAAACATTATTTAAGTGGAAAATTAATTCCTTTCTTCGTCCCCTTTGAAAGCCAGATAGCTTTTTGATCAACTTAAGTTTGAATAACGTTTAATTCATCTTTATAAAAGAAAACGTTATTTAAAACGACAATCTCTTTTACAGTGATAATAAATATGTATTTTGAAATGGTTGGCTATTTTGGTTGAGGAATGTAGTGCAATGTCTGGATGTGCATCAATGTGTCTAGGAATCTAGTTTCATTACTAAATGAGTTTAGCTAAATGACCTTACCAATATAGCAATGACTTTTGAAATTGTAAATGAATGGATATGATAAATTTAGTGCTTCGATTTATCAGCTGAAAGGATTTACTCTATTCAGTACATTTCTCAAAGCCTGATGATTGAGTATTTTAACATCATAAATGTTAGAACCATAGGAAACACTAGAAGGGGGGTTGAATAGTGTTTAAGAACTTTTAAACCAATCTTGAAAACCTTTTGTAAAATATTAGATGAATCATGATAAGTTGTATTGAAAAACTTGATTTATAAATACTCAGAGTTATTTGTGTTGTGCGGAAGCTTAGAAAATAAGTTTTTCAAGGTTTTAGTAAGTATGCTGAAGTTGTTAAGCTTTCTAAAATACTTCAGAAATATTTTTATTAATCTTTCAATTAACTTAGTTTCTTATTTAGAAATTGAGTTATCTGAAAAACATCTCAAGGTACCTTCTGAAGATTATTTCAGAAGATCTTTTCAGAACTGTCTCTAAACTACTTCAGATGATTATTGATCGTCTGAAGTCTGTTTCAAACTTCTGAACTGAGTTCTTTTCAGACTCATTTCAGAGAGTTATTTCAGAGGTTCTTCAAAGTACATTTTCTGCAATACTTCAAATGATATGAGATAAATTAAAAGTTAGTTTATCTTCTGAAAACTGTTTTATTGAAATTGTTGAATTAGAGTTTGATATGAAAATTACTTTTCAATCCCCTTAGGAAATATGTAAAGCTGAAAATAAATGAGTTTAAGGAAAAGAAAACTTAGCCAAGAATTTATCCTGGTTCACTCACCAACCCAGTGAGCTACATCCAGTCCCAGGGCAAACCACCACTGGATTTTCCACTATCTAAACTCAGATACAAGTATTCTTTTACCACAGCCTCTTCAGGCGTAAACACAAGTATTCCTTTGTTTTCAACTACCTCTCCAGGAAACTCATGCAGTATTCTTTTACAGACAAACCTCTCCAGGCTCACGAGTACACAAGGCCTCTCCAGGCACACGAGCATTCTTTCTTCCACCAAGCCTCTCCAGGCTCTCAGACACATAAAGTGTTTACAACATAAACTGAGTTTAAGTTTCTGAGAAACATAAACTTAATCTCATCCTATACTTACAGTTTAACTGAGTACAACTCAGGATACATGAAATGGATTCTAAGTACAGGGATACAACAGAGATAGAAGTGTTTGATTTGAATAGACTTAAACTAATCTCTGTTTGAGGGAAAACTTCCTCATTGAATTGGCTTGATAGGATGTTGAATTTTGATATTCAACCGGTTCACTCTTGTGTATGTGATACTGAGAAATTGGCCCCCACACTTGATTGTCTTGTTACCATGACAACAAGCCGACACCTTCAGATTCATACATGAGGCTATTTATATTCTGATAAAATATAGTCGTTGAATGTTGTTGATAATACCGTTGAGAAGAAGTGATTTGGCTCATATAGCTGTTGTGAAATAGATTCTTAAACGGTTGCTTCTTCTTGAGCAGAATAGGTGTGCAGATAGTTTATCTCTGACACACTTTAGATAAGCTCTTTTTGAGAGATTTTCCTTTAGTAGATTGATATCTTCTTTCTCTTTCTGCTTTCTCATTTCTTTCTTATTTCTTCTCTGTGAGTGTGAGGAGATATTGTATAAGGATCCGTTAAACTTGTCCTTTTCCCCGTTTTGTGCAAACTTCTTTTTGCTTAGCTTCTGCTATTTTCTCCTTTCTCTTTCTTGAGCAGAGTTCCTTAAATATTTGAGCAAATCTTCCAGTTGTTGATCACGTGGTCTCTACTTTTGTTAAGACTTCTCGTCGTTTAAGATTTGTCCATGTAGTCAGAGAGTTGAGAGTCTTCATATCTTCAGATAGTCTGATATATCTCATCATCTTGATCAAAGAGTATGTTTGTTCAGAAGATTGAATTCATACTTTCAGATGATTGATGAGCTTTCAGATGATTGCTTCAAGCCTGTTTTAGTTCTTCAGATTGAGAACACTTTCAGCAAGTTTCTTTCTCTTAGCAAAATTTCTTCTTCTTCTTTTCTTCAGATGATTGCAGCTCTTGTTCTTCTTTGTCTCTTTCTTTTCTTCTGTGATCCAGATAGATAAAAGATGTTGAATTGAATAGAATTAGTTCAAATAGCTTTTTGTTTATTTTGCTTGTTCAGTCTGACTCGTTCTGATCAGCAGTAGATGCAGTAGGTCTGCGCATGCAATTGCTTTTTGTTGCAGGTGCAGCAGCAGTTGCAGAGTTTCCTTATTTGTGCAAATTATTTGAACGAGGGTAGAAAAGTGATTTTGATTCTTGAGCTGGATAAGGTTAGTCCATTTGAAGGACCGTTCTTCATCCTTAGCAACGTCTTCAAAAGGTCAAACCTCGAATCTGATACTTTCCGCCTTCAAATGCACAGAGTGCTTTAGATGATCTTCGAATCTTCAAATGATAGTCACTCTTCAGACGAAATCAAGTTCTTCTATTGTCTTCAAGTCTTCAGATGATGAATATGATTTAGATGGTCTAGTCTTCTTTTCTTCTCCTATGTTATCCTTCTTATGCAAGCTTGTCTTCGGATGATCAAGGCTTCTTCAGGTCTTCAAATTGTCTTCAAATCTTCAGATTGTCTTCAGATCTTCAGTGCTTCTTCAAATCTTCGGATTGTCTTCAAATCTTCAGATTGTCTTCAGATCTTCAGTGCTTCTTCAAGTCTTCAAATTGTCTTCAGATCTTCAGTTCATCTTGAAGTCTTCAGATTGTCTTCAGATGATCAAGTTTTTACTTTTCTTCAGATTCAGTGCTTCGCTTCATCTTCTGATTCGCATTTGTTCTTCTACACTTCAGATGAGTACTTCAACCTGAGACACAATCTACAAAACAATACCTTTCTTAGTAGCACCTATTTTCTTTTAATCTAGTCTAATTTGTTAATCATTAAAACCTAAGGATACTGAGTCTTAAGTTAAGTTTGAATGCTCAGACTAATTCTTAGACTCAACAATAAATTTGCTAAATTTGGTAAAATGATAAATGTTTTGATTACTAACCCACTTGGACCCAAGTTAAATGGGAACCAAAATGTTTTCCTAGTAATTTGATTATGCAGAAAAATTCTCAAAGGATAAACACATTGGTCTAGTCAAAGAGGATATAAGACTTTGAATCAAAGGTTCTTGAATGCATAAAGTGGAACTTCTCGAAGAGAAGCAATGGGTGAAGAAATGTGCAGTTTCCTTGATTACCAAAGCAAGCAAAAGCATTAAAGGACTTTTTCAAAGATGAGAAAGGGAAATAGATTATGTCTAAAAATGCTTGAAGCTTGAAAGTTGAAATTGCTTATACAAGGAAGACCCATTGGTGATATCAATTTCTTATCCCTCTCTATACTTGGACTAAAACATACTTGATCAAATCATTGATAATTTCTATTATATGTCTTTACTTGTTTTAATGGCATCATGTTTGTAAGTGTTTTAATATTTATGCAAAGCATGATAGACTTGTAGAGACCATGTTTGCAAAAGGCATGAAAATTTTCAACCACTGTTGTTCTTACTTAAAATTTTCAAACAGCAAAGAAGAATCATAATTTTACTCCCTTTTGAATGCCTAAATATCTCATGTGCATACATAGAGTTTGAAGTATCAAATGATAGATATCTTTTTGTTGGAAAGTGCCTAATATATTCATATCTTTGAAACAAGTTGCCAATTTGAAATCTGAAAATTTTCTGAACATGTTATAAAGTAACTATAGAGTCTATAGTCTCATTACTCAATGTGTAGAAGAAAGCATGCATGATAATTTGATAAGACTAATCCTACACTTGAGATGAGAAAGCTTGCAGATTTGTAGACAAAGTGGAATGCTTGGATCTCAACAAGAAATATATGGGAAAAATCTTCAAAAAGAACATATCCAAGGTCAAAAGGATGTTCAAAAATGATAAAAATAAAGAAGAAGTCAGAATCTGTGGCTGCACTTGAGAAAGACATGTCTAAGTCTCAGGTTGAGACTGAGATCAAGGACTTAGATAGAAATATATGAGATAGAACAACAAGAGAGACTCCTGTTGCAACTGTAAATTCTGATAGTACAAAAGGAAATCCATGAACCACAGTTAGCTTAGATAATGGCTACTGCACAAGAGGGCAACTAATTTCCCACAATATGAGGAAGAGAAAGGAAGCTTCTAAAAGAAGAAGGCACAAAGAAATGACTTAGTTTGAAAAGAAAATGCAGAAGTTGAGCTTATCTCTACATATATCAAGCTGCAAATTTTAAGTCATGTGGATCAAATGATAACTTGAGGAATACTTCATGAGGTACTCTGAAACTCTAATCTTCCATGATGATGCATATGTGATATGTGATAAATCTTACTATTCTCATTTTGAAGATAGGAGTTAAGTATGATGGTACTATGCAGAATTTAGAATTCAGTTTCCAATGACAAACATGCTTATTTGAATGATTCTATGTTGCTTGGATAATTAGAATTCTGAATGATTTTCTGTCATGACCTTAAATACAGTTTTGAATCTCAAACTATTGTGAGTATGCTGTAATGCAACACATGCTTATGTTATGATCTTGCATCATGTTGAGAATTTAAGTTTGAAATCTATCTATGATGAAACATGTGCTGATCATATGAAAATATATCCTTGAGTCAATTTCATGATAATTGAGAAAAGAAAAAACTTGGAAAGATTGAATTGTTTTGTTTTGGAGAAACATTTCTACAAGCTAAGTATATATGTTCTCCATTTCCTTAATCAAGTCAATCTTCTAAGTAAATGATATGAATAGGAAATTCTGAGATTGAAGGCTCATAAGATGATTTTGAAACAAGTGAAATTTGAAGGCAAAAAGGTTACTATACTGTATGCCGAAATTTTTCTGATATAGCTTGACTAAAATAATCATAACTTGAAATACAAAATTGATTTTTGAGTAAAATCAATTTGTTGGAAATCTAATTTATAAGAGTACAAAACTGGAAAGTTTGAAGCTGTTACACTAAGCACAGAAGTACCAGAAAATTTGCTAACACAGCTGCAGTTTACAAATGCTGACAAAAATTTGTTTACTTAAAATCATCATAACTGGAGTTGTAAATATTATTTTTCTGTGAAACCAATTTTATGGAAAGATAATTTGAAATATATCAAACTGGAAAATTTTAGATTGTCATTCTAATCATAGGAGTGCTAGTAAATCTTGTGAACACAGTTGCTGTGTTACAAGTTTCAATATAAGCATGTTCACTTAAAAAGATCATAACTAAAGTTATAGAAATGCTTTTTCAGTGAAACAAATTTTTTGTGAAAGATATTTTATATGAGTACCAAACTGGAAACTTTGAAGATTTATACTAACCACAAAAGTGCCAGTAAATCTGTAAACACAGTCTCACTGATGCAAAGTCTGATATAAACCTATTCACTTAATAGATCATAACTGGATCTACAAAATGAATTTTGAGTGTGAAACAAAGTTTGTGTGAAAGCTAACTCATATAAGTATTTGACTGGAAAGTTTAGAATTTTTCATCATCTGCATAATTCCCAGCAAATACTTCAAAGTGAAACTGATCTCTCATATGATCAAATCTGAACACATCTGTTTTGAATGCTTATATTTGGAGCTAGGAAAATCCTTTTCAAATGAAAACAGTTGGATTGAAAGATGGTGTTCAATGGTTTAACTTTTTAATTTTCACTATTTTTGGATACATAGATTGATCATAGTGAAAGAAAAACCAGATCTATCACAGTAAGCACTCTATTAAAGAACAACCAACTTTAATCACCCAGATCTTATGATACAAAGCTCCAAATGGATGAATTTTATATCATTGGAAAGCTTTGATGTCTAGTTTATTGTGCCGAATCTCATATTTTTATGAAATGGAAATAACTCACAAGTTCAGATTAAAGTAGATAAGTCAATGGATGTTTTCTGGTTTGGGTGCAGAAACTTCAAGTTAAAATATCTTTATTTGTACCAATCCAAATGAGTTGATTTTTGTGGCATTGGAAAGTTGTCATGATGTGGTTTATTGTGATAGAATATAAATTTTTAGATCAACCTATGATGGGAGCAGTAATTGTTCAATGATTAAGGCTGTGTGATAGAAAAGTAGTGAAACTTGATCTATTAAAAGTGAGATCTTTGTCAAAGCCCCCCTTGATTCCCAAATTTGTGATAGACTATGGTATATCAAATGTGAATTGTTGTATCAAATTAAAAAGCATATTATGATTTGGATTATTGGGTGAATCAATGAATATGAAGAAAGAACTTGACATGGAATATCTCAATCTTTAAAATGTTATCATAACAGTTTTTCAATGCTGAAAAATATGGAATGATTATGAATCATATTGATGAATTTCTGTTCTATTCTCCTACTGTCTAAAGTCTATAATCTTGAACTTTTATGCCTCTATCCATGTTCTACAAATTTAACTCATTATGGGCATAAAAATCAAGGTGAATAACATAATTAGGGGAGTAGTTGATTCAATCTTTGTGCTGAATGTATTCTTACTACTTGATCATGCATCAAATGAAATTTTTATCATTTAATCAAGTATGTAAATAGAATAAATCATTGTTCTGGTTAAAGATTGAGTTTTGTTTTCTAATGATCAATCCTAACTGCATCCCCTATTCAATCTTGGATTAAATAATGATCTTTCTAAAGGTTAAAATTTCTGCATCAGTTATTGAAAAGTTGCTAAACCAGCAACTTTGGAAATATAAGCAGAACCTTCTCACTTTGAGGGGGTCAGTCAAATTGTTTGCTAATGTGCTAACCATGTATGTTGACTCAGTTGGGGAGTGATCATTTATGGAATTTGATGAATGCATATACCTCTTTCCTCTACAACTCTAGAAATCACTCTTTACTCCTTTTAGAGGAAATGTTAAAATAAAAAGAGAATGGGATAATAACTCTCTTGAAGTTTAAATTGAGAAAGAACAGCAAAAATAAGTTTAAGAAAATTCTGGAAATATAAGCAACTTACTCTTTTCTCTCTTTCTTAAACTTAGTCTTTGATTCTTCTATTATTCTTGTTGAAGCTTTTATCCCTTTCCATATCATATTGCTTTATCTAGAACTCTTGGGATCATTGTTTTAACCATATGAGGGATCTGTTGCTTTATCATATTACTCTTGGGAAATTAAGAATATTATTGCATATGTCTCTTGCTCAAAACCCTCTGTTAAGATCAACCATATAAATGAAAATCATGTCTTTGATGCCAATGAAAATCAATATGAAGTGATTATTTGACAGATTTTAAGAAAACATCTTGGCTATTTGGTATATTTCTCTGCCCCATATTTTTGTTGATGCCAAAAGGGGGAGAAATAGGAAATTAATTGTCATATGCATAATAGCATAATATAATTTCTGAATCATGCTATGATATTGTTTACATTAAACATTGTTAAGCATGAATTCAGGGGGAGTTCAAATGAGTGGATCATACTATGAAAAATTTATAGACTCTCATCATCCCGTATATGCTATTATGTATGAAAACTTAATTTTGTTCAAATAGGTTTGTCTTCGTCAAAAAGGGGGAGATTGTTAGCACAAAACCCTATGAGATTTGGTTTTAATGACAACAAATCTTTTGATCAAACTTAATGTTTTCTATTCTTGAAGTTACTGATGCTTTGTATGTGAGATCTTAGAAAGACGGGACTCAGACTGAGATTGAGAGGCAACCACAGACTGAGACTGATGGTAATCCTTGGACTGAAGATGAAGATAAAGGTCAGCCTGATATTGAGCAAAAATGCAAGTCTTTCCTGAGATCCAAAAAGATCAGAATCCTAAATTATAAGAAGCATCAGATTTCAGAGTCATTTATGCAAGATGGGCAAAGCTTAGAAGTTCTATATGCTGAAGGTAATTTCGAAGAAGGCCTTAAGACATCTTCTTTATCAGAATGTCTCCAGAGGCTTAGAATGGTTAAATCTGAAACTTGTACCTGAGACTCACTAACTGAGACTGAGTCTCAGACTCATCTGAGATGGATAAGAAAAACTGAGACTTAGATTCATCTGAGTTTCATCTTATTATTTACTGACTGTGTGCTCAAGTTGTGGCAAAAATCCTAGACTTTAAATTGCAGGTAACA
This sequence comes from Sesbania bispinosa, assembly GCA_026901365.1. Taxonomy (NCBI): domain Eukaryota; kingdom Viridiplantae; phylum Streptophyta; class Magnoliopsida; order Fabales; family Fabaceae; genus Sesbania; species Sesbania bispinosa. The sequence goes on from QLOH01000480.1 coordinate 250,217, forward strand.
TTCATACAAGAAAGCTCAAGGGTCTACTCTTGAAAGATTTAAAGCAATAAAATTCAGAATCAAGGATTGCCAAAGAATGATTAAATCAAAAGATGATAAGTAGAGATGAGATCCAAAGTCAGCTTGAGATGCAGACTCAAGATCAGATGCAGTCTCAAGTTCAGATGCTAACTCAAGATCAGATGCTCTCAAGTTCAGATGCTAACTCAAGATCAGATGCAGTCTCAAGTTCAGATGCCAACTCATGTTCAGATGCAAACATCAGACTCAACTTGAGACGCAAAGATCAGATGCAAACATCAGACTCAGACTCATCAGAGACTCAGCAGAAAAAGCAAGTCAACGCAAGTACACTGTCACAGCAGAGACTGCACCAGAAAAGTGCTGATCTCATATCAGAAAAGTGAAAGCTCTCTCTCTTTCTCTCCAATGGCTAGTTTAATGGCTAGTTTTCTGAAGACTGTAGAAGGAAGTCTCATTATGGTGAGACGTGTGAGAGACACATGTGAGACTCAGCAGAGATGCTGCTGCACAACCAGAAAAATCCAAGTCTCAAGTGAATCTCAACCTACCTACCTATGCTATCTTAGCTAATATCATGTAGTAGGTTTAGCTCTTCTTTTATAATGTTTCATAAACACTCTTTGAGTGATTTAGAGAGCTACCATCTAGCTGAGCTCACGGTTTATCCATACTTTGTATACAGTCTAAGCTAGATCAATCACATCTCATCTCATATCACCAAGTCTCAACTAAGTCAGAAGGTGCTTGAGCTTAGTGTGAGCGATTGTAAAGCCTGGAGAGGCACTATAACAAGAATACTCACTGAGTTGCCTAGAGAGGCAGTTGAAAACAAAGATTACTGCATGCGTTGCCTGGAGAGGCAGTTGAAAACAAAGAATACTGCATGAGTTTCCTGAAGAGGCAGTTGAGAACAAATAATACTTGAGACTCGGCCAAGGTAGGAGTGCTTATGCTTGGTGTGAGGGACGTCCTGAAGAGGCTGTAAGAATACTTGTAATTGGTTGTGATTGTCAATGGTGGAAATCTCACGTGTTGTGAGGACTGGACGTAGCCCAAGGTTGTGGGTGAACCAGTATAAATCTCAGTGTGCATCTCTTCTCCCTTATCCCTTTATTTACATAGCACATCTCTAATACCTGAGACTTATCTGTTTGAAACAAATAATATTTGATTAAATCTTTGCACAACTAAGATCTGTCTGTGCATCTCGTCTTACATCTCAAGTCTATCTCATCTCAGAGCCCATCTCAACTTGAGATCAATCAGTAGTCTCACTCATTCTCTTTTAAGGTCTTAACATTTGGTGAGCTAATTAATCTTACATCTCAAATCTGTTTGCTAAAATAAATCAAATCTATTCAGAGATAATCAAGTTTCATTAATTAACGAATCATCTTTACTTGATTACAAAATTATGTTGAGACTACATCTCATCTAACCTATTTGAGACTCCAAGTGTCAGACTTGAGATCACGTCTCAGCTTGAATTTAAGTTTGTATTTTCAGGTACAATATTTTCAAGTCTCTATTCAACCCCCCCCCCCTTCTAGAGACGTTCAGCCAACTTCATCAACTACCTACATAATTAAATAACTAACTAAATAATTATATAACATTAATTAATTAAATAATTACCTGAACAACGGCATGTGGTGGTGGATTGTGGCTGGTTGTGGTGGATGTCGAGAGGAAGAGGCAAGGAAGGGCAGAGTGATGTGGACATCAACCAGGCAGTCAACAAGTTGGGTGGGCCCATGACAAAGGCACAAGCTAGGAAGGCTAAGGAGGCACTACAAGTCATCATTAAAGAAGTCCAAGCTCAACCCATGCAAAACATTAATGGAAGTCCTAAGTTCATTAATTGCATCCAAGTGAAGAGGATAGTTCTATTAATGAAGAAGATGGCTTTATTGATGAAGCATCAATTGCATTTAATGCAACTGTTACTTGAAGCACTTTCCAACATTGATGAAGCATAATGGGCAGCCACATAGGATGCATGTGGGGCGGCCATTTCTTTCTTTATTTTGCTAAATTCTATTTTTAATTTGTTTCAATAATATTAGAGAAGTTACAAGACAATAGGCTTAATGGTTTGGGTGGTTATGTTTCCTACTTGGGGGGTTACAAAACATGAATGTAATAGCATTAAACTTCATGTTTCTAGCCGTTGGAAGGGGGCTGTCCTAGTGCATGAATCTGGCCAAGTTTTGAGCTACATGGAGCTTCATGAGTCAGCAAAATAGGCGTGAAACATGTGCAGAATTCTGCTGATTAAAGAGCCATCAAAGAGTTCCAACAAGCCATTGAATTGGAGAATGAATAGCAATGAAGTTGGCAGCCAACTCATGAAGACTCATGGCTGTTTTGGGTGGCCACACATGGCTGATTTATTAGCTAAATTAAGCCATGTTTGTAAGTTACAAATGGATTCCATGTGCCCATGAATCTGGTCCAAGGATGCGGCCAAATAAGCCTAGTTTAGTAGAGTTTATTTTGCTTAATTGTTTTAATTCCTAGTTAATTGTGTAAGGTTGCATGAAATTTTATTTGAGGGGTATTTTGGGGTCTTTAGGGCGTGAGAAATGTAGCTGGCTGCATGGCCTTCTTAACCTTGTAAAACCCTATAATATGTGTATCATGCATGCACAAAGGAGAATGAAAGTTTTATGCAAAATTGCTGCAAATTTAGAAAGTGATTTTCTTACTTGAGAGAGTGATTTTCTCTAATTTTCTTGCTAGTCAAGAGTGAAGGTTATCAAAGGTTCATATACCTTTGTGTGAACATCTTCATGGACTTATCTTTCAATTCATGAAAGTGTGACGTCCATTTATCTGTTTTCTTATATCTTCTATTTCATCTATCTTGATCAATTTCATAGTTCTCCTATACGTGTTCTTAAATTTTATGTGATTTAATTTTCAAGCCTCATTAGGATACATTTTCTATTGGTTATATTCTTGTTATCTTTCCTATACAATTCTTATTTTTATTGCTTGCGTACATCAAAAAGAAAAGAAAAAGAAAGTATCAAAAAAAGAAAAAGAACGTATCAAAAAAAAAGAAAGAAAAATATTGAAAAGTCTAGAAAAGTGTTCATCAAGGAAAGTATTGAATTTTAATCAGAATTTTCTAAGGTCCATAAAAATAGAACCTCAAGGTTCATATCACAGAGGGACCTAGGGGCAACTATTTGTTATTCTGATCGGTTCAAAATGAACCTATGAAGGAGGGGGAGTGTTTAATCAGTGAGATTTTGAAAATGAAAGAGAGAGTGAGGGAGAAAAACAGGGATGGTCATAGAGGAGGAAAGGAGAGGAAGGAGCTGGAGGAGGAGGGAAGGAGGAAGAAGAGGGAGGGGGAAAGTGTTTTGTGCATAAGTTTTAAACATAGTGATGGCCTGGCCGTCGCTATGGTCGTCACTACGTTAAAAAATTGCTCTAATGCACCAAATTTAAATTTTAATTAAAAACATTTTTTTAAATTTTCAAAAAAAAATAGTTTTTTAGTGTAGCGATGGTCTCTGCCGTCGCTACAGTGCGAAATGTAGTAATGACTAGGCCATCACAAAGTATTAATTGCACAGCTACGCATTGAGTTGCGCATTTAATGCTTTCGCATCTAATTCAGCGCAATTTTGTATTGAATGATTCACTAGAAAACATGAATAAGAGTTCAAGTGAGGGAGAGAAAAATTTCATAAGACTTGAATACCCTAAAAATGGACTGGTTATAAGAGATGAGAAAACTTATAATAGAAACTAAAGTGTTTATAAATTTATGACTAGAGGCCCAGAGGTTTATAATGTGAAACTAAAAAGTTTATAATAGAAGATTAACATGGTTATATCATCAGACTAAAAGGTTATAATAGAAATCATAAGACTAAAAGGTTATAATAGAAGATTAAGAGGTTTATAATGTAACATCCTGCAAATTAGGAACTTAATTAATTTATGAGATTGCAAATAAGAGAATTAAGTATTAGTAAGTAAAGGGAGGAAAATTAAGGAACTATAGGTTAAAACCCTATCACGAACCAAGTTATGTTTTAACTTAAGAGAAAATTGAGAAAATTGAGTTCTAGTAATCGATTACAAGGAGTCTGTAATTGATTACCCGAGAGCTAGTTTTTAGGTAAACGATTACTCATAGGCTGTAATCGATTACCTGAGAGTTGAGTTTGTGGTAATCGATTACAGGAATTTTATAATCGATTACCCGAGAGCTGATTTTGTGTAATCAATTACTCACAGGGTGGTAATCGAATACCTGAGAGCTGAGTTTTTGGTAATCGATTACCAAGGGTTGTAATGGATTACCAGATTCTCAGAAACGTTTTCCAGTGTAAATTCTACCTCTGGTAATCGATTACAGCATGATTGTAATCGATTACCAACTGTCCAGTATATATACCTGGACATGCAAAATTGAGATTTCATTTTCTCTTTCTTCTTCCCCTTCAAACCCTAGAGAGAGAGAGAGTGATTTTAGAGAGAGAAAGCGGATTTTGAGGAGATTGAAGAGAATCAAAGCTAGGATTCATCAAGGGGACTTCCAATCCTTCAATTTCCCTTGAGAAATTCAAGAAAATTGGTGAGTATAACTCACACACTCCCACTTTTCCTTGATTTTGATTTCTCACCATTGTATGAACTCTACTCTCTTGATTCTCTTTCTATTTGCATATTGTGGTTAGATTGTTGATATTGGCGTTGGATTGAGTATTTTGATCGGTGATTTTTGTTGAAAACCTTAGGGTAGCGAGATTTACGAAAGTAGCGAAATTACGTAGCTTGCGAAATGCTTAATGTATGATCCCTACCCTTCCATTTCCCTTTCTATTTAGTTAATTTGATTGAATTGATGTAGTTTATGCTAGAATTGAGTGATTCATGCTAGGAATTGATTATAATTCCCTTAGATTTCGAAGTTACAAACTTACGAAACTTACGAAAGTTTCGAAACACTCGATATTTCAGCCTTGGGTTATCAATTCACTTTTCGGTTTCGACCGTGAGTTAATTAAGCCAGCCTTATGCTGTGAGTTAAGAAATGGTTTGAATAAGTAAAAATATTGACTTCGGTCCAGTTTTGGGTGGGATACGTCCCCGGGAAAGACGTTTCCCGTAGTCTGAGCTCAGTTCTAACTCTAGTTTCAGTAATAAGTTCATGCCTACTGGATTTCAGTAGTGAGTTTCATTTTATTGATTAATATTATGTTAGTTGTACTATGGTATTGGAATGTAACATGATGACTGATATTGATTAACTTGATATGTCTTCATTTGTTTTATTCCATGTACACTTAGCATGATTAGTTATATTCACTGAGGCATTAGTCTCACCACGCGTTTTATGGATAATCTAGGTGTGCAGGTACCTCCAGGAAGTAATAAGTGAGTAGAGCAAGAGATGTGTTTTAAATGTTTCCTCTTTGGGATTATGTATATATATATATATAAGTTGTATTTATTTTGGAACTCTTTAAGTCGTTCAGCTTGTAGCCTTCGGGCCTGATGTATATATGGAGCTTGTATATGTATATAGTTTTATTGGATGTTAGTTTTAACCCCTGGATCAAATATATATGGTTGTATATTATGGACTTTGGTTAAAATTTTAAGGCTTTAAGTTACTCACATTTGTATGAGTTTTGTTGGATACCTTTGTAAATGTGAGCTTTGATATCCAGGATTGTATGTTTTAATTTCGAATGTTCAGGATTTAGTTTCCAACGGACTAAGTCTTGAATTTAGAAATTAGGGCGTTACATTTTGATATCAGAGCAGTTCAATCCAATTGGACTGTGGTAGTAGGATTTTCCTTGTGACTTGTTATTCTGATTTATGCATTGTTTTGTGAATTGAGAGACTGATCACCTCGATGTTTACTTAATGATGTGTAGATAATTATGGCAAGTGGCAGGAGGGGTCGTCTCAGAACCAATTTCACTTCTCAGAATCCACCACCTGACCCAGTGGTAGAAGCTCTGCAAGCATTCACACACATGATGGGAGAGCAGGCGACTACTAATACAGCAATACTCCAAGAATTGGCCCGTAGAACAGCGGGGACACCTCATGCTCCTGTTGTGGACCCATTTGTCCAGGGGCTGGCGGAATTTCGAAAGCATAACCCTCCTCAGTTCAATGGGGTGTACGATCCAAATGTGGCATCCAACTGGCTGAGGGATCTCAACAGGATATTTGATGTGATGAAGTGTGCGGATGATTCTAAGGTTGGTTTTGCAATCTACATGCTGAGAGGTGAAGCTAAGGATTGGTGGAAGCATGCAAGTGTTAGGCCTACTGTGACGGGGGCTCCGATTACATGGGGCATCTTTCAGACTCTATTTCTAGACAAGTACTTTCCTGCTACGGTTAGAAGACAGAAGGAAGCGGAATTCTTACAATTAAAGCAAGGAAGTTTGACGGTGGGTCAGTATGTAGCTAAGTTTGAGGAGTTGGCCAAGTACTCAAGGTACCTGCAGACAGTAGCTGATGAAGAGTGGAGGTGCACTCAGTATGAGGGAGGTCTCCGACCTGAGATACTGGATCGGGTTGGAACTTCAGAGATCAAAGATTTTCCCACCCTGATCAATAAATGCTACATTGCGGAGAAGAACATCCGAGGAACCACTACTACACACCACCTGCTGATAATAAAGGAAAAAGGAAGATAGAGGGACCGAATCAGTTTAGGGGCCCGAGACCTAAGTGGCAAGGACCGGCCCAACGCCACGGGGCACCTACTTGTCCCAAGTGCGGAAAGGAACACTCTGGAGAGTGCTTGACGGGGAAGAACGTATGTTACTTTTGCAAGCAACCTGGGCACATGAGGCATGAGTGTCCCAAGAGGAATGATCTCCCAAAACCCCAAACCACTGGAAGAGTCTTCACTCTGAGCGGGGAAGTGGTAGCTTCTGCTGATAATTTGTTGCGAGGTATGTGCATCCTAGGAGATCGAACCTTAATTGTATTATTTGATTCAGGAGCCACTCATCCTTCATTTCTCTTGATTGTGTAAAACAGTTGAACTTGCATGTTGTATCTTTGCCTTATGTTCTTAGTGTTGTTACTCCCGCCAAGGAGGCCATTTCTACTTCACTTGTGTGTATTCAGTGCCCTATTGTGATACAAGGAAGACCTTCGAGGTTGACCTAGTTTGTTTGCCTTTACGGGGTATAGATGTTGGTTTTCTACAAATAGAGTCATGCTTGATTGTTTTAACAAACAGGTTGTCTTTCCACTTCTTCCTCCTCCTTCGAGGAGAGACCATCAATTTGTTGTCCAGTGTCGCTGAAGTGTCTGAATGCCTTAGTGATGGGAATAAGTGTTTTGTTTATTACTTTCCTCAACTCTAGAGTCTAAAATAGATTTGAGCAGCATAACTATAATTAAGGAGTTTCAAGATGTTTTCCCTAGTGAAATAACCACATTACCTCCAAACCGAGAAATAAGTTTACCATAGACTTAGTGCCAGGTGTAGGACCTATCTCTAAAGCACCCTACCGAATGTCCCCATTAAACTTAGTGAACTTAAAGCTCAGTTAGAAGATCTTATGTCTAAGGGGTTCATTAGGCCCAGTGTGTCACCGTGGGGGGCTCCAGTCCTTTTAGTGAAAAAGAAGAATGGAAGTATGAGATTGTGTGTGGATTATAGGCAGTTGAACAAGGTTACCATAAAAAATAAGTATCCTTTACCCAGAATAGACGACCTTCTAGATCAACTTAGGGGAGCGTCAGTTTTCTCTAAGATAGATTTCAGGTCCGGTTACCATCAGATCAGGATTAAGGGAGAGGATATACCAAAAATAGCCTTCAGGACTAGGTATGGGCATTATGAGTATTTGGTGATGCCATTTGGAGTAACCAATGCTCCTGCTGTATTCATGGACTACATGAATCGAATCTTTAGGCCCTATTTGGATCAGTGTTGTTGTTGTATTTATCGATGACATTTTGATCTACTCACATAGTTTAGCAGAGCATGAGAGACATCTTAGAATTGTGTTAGGAGTTCTAAGAGAGAAGAAATTGTTTGCAAATCCGGAGAAGTGTGAGTTTTGGAGTGATGGGGTTCAATTTTTAGGACATGTGATTACCAGTGAGGGGGTGTCTGTTGATCCTAGCAAGGTAGAAGCTGTCCTTGAGTGGGAAAGGCCTAATACCGTTACGGAAATTAGGAGTTTCCTAGGATTGGCCGGCTACTATCGGAGATTCATTAAAGGATTCTCCCAGCTAGCCTTACCTCTCACCAGGTTAACTCGGAAAGGGCAAGCCTTTGTGTGGGATGAGTTTTGTGAGCGGAGCTTGTTGGAGCTCAAGAAAAAGTTAACCACCGCTCCGGTATTGGCATTACCGGATTTGACCAAGGCCTTTGAGGTATATTGTGATGCTTCAGGGAAAGGTTTAGGTTGTGTTCTTATGCAGGATAGGAGGGTAGTAGCTTATGCATCTAGACAGTTGAAACCACATGAGGAGAACTATCCTACTTATGACCTAGAGTTAGCTGTTATGGTATTTGCCCTCAAGATTTGGAGGAATTACCTGTTTGATGCGAGATTTGAGGTATTTAGTGATCATAAGAGTTTGAAATACCTTTTTGATCAGAAAGAACTCAATACGAGGCAGAGGAGATGGATGGAATTTCTCAAAGATTATGATTTTGAATTGAAAAACCATCCTGGAAAGGCCAATGTAGTGGCTGATGCCCTCAGTAGGAAATCCCTTCATGTGTCTTCAATGATGATTCATGAATTGAGTTTGCTGGAGGATTTCAGAAACCTAAGCTTAGGTGTTTCAGTCGGTGAACATAGGGTTATTCTTCATAGGCTAGATATCACCTGTGAGCTGAAAGCTCTTATCAAGGAGGCCCAGAGTTTGGACTCGAGCCTTCAAGAGAGAAAACAACAGTTAGGATTTTCAGAGTCAGAAAATGGGATGATTCTCTTCCAAGGGATAGTCTGTGTCCCTAAGGGGGGTAGCCTCAGGCAGCAGGTTTTGGAGGAAGCCCATAGGAGTAAGTTTTCTGTACATCCTGGATCTACCAAGATGTATCAGGATTTGAAGAGGATGTTTTGGTGGGATGGTATGAAGAGAGACATAGCTGATTATGTTTCTAAGTGCTTAATATGTCAACAAGTTAAAATAGAACATCAGAAACCATCTGGAACCCTTTTACCTTTGGATATCCCTGAGTGGAAGTGGGAGAGTGTAGCTATGGACTTTGTGGTAGGTTTGCCTCGAGTTCAAGCTGGCATTGATGCTATCTGGGTAATTGTGGACCGACTAACTAAGTCAGCCCACTTTCTACCAATTAAGAACACTTATCCCCTTAGCAAGTTAGCCAATCTGTATGTTAGAGAGATTGTCAGGATTCATGGTATTCCCTCTAGCATCATATCAGATAGGGATCCTAGATTCACTTCCAGGTTCTGGAATGCCCTTCACCAGGCTTTCGGGACCAAACTCCGGTTTAGCACTGCTTACCACCCTCAGACTGACGGTCAGTCTGAAAGAACCATCCAGACCCTAGAAGATATGCTCAGGGCTTGTGTTTTAGATGAGTCAGATAGTTGGGATAGATTTCTACCTCTTATTGAGTTTGCCTACAATAACAGTTTCCGTAGCAGTATAGGCATGGCACCCTTTGAGGCACTGTATGGTAGGAAATGCAGGTCTCCCTTGTGTTGGTATGAGTTTGGTGAGAAAACACTTTTAGGCCCAGAACTAGTGCAGGAAACTTCATGATGAGGACATGAACCAGAAAAAGGCACTTGAAGGACTTGGGGACCTATGACCCGGGCAAGGGCAAAACAGGCAAAAGAGGCTTTGCAGCTAATAGTGGCATCCCTACAAACTAAGGGCGCAGACCTTAAAGAACCATTCCCTAAAGTTGTTCTTTGTCTCAAGCATGAAGAAGAAAATGGTAGCATGGAATTCAATGAAGTCCAGTTGCCATTAATGCATCAAACCACTTAAAGGCAAGGAAAGGGGGAGAAAGGGGGCGGCCAAGGGAATGCATGGCTGAGTTGTTTTCCTTATTTTGACTTTCAATAAGCATTATGTGGCTGTTACATACTCATTCATGTGGCTGGTTGGTTACAAAGGAGAATTGAAAGAATTGAAGTCAAAACGGTTACAAGGAGACAGGAATTAATGACAATGAAGCACTTGTTGGGAGTTACTTTTGGCTCTCATTGTTGCGGCCAACAAGTGATGAATTTGGCTGATTTCTCAACCTAAAGTGGGCGGCCAACATGTGCACAAAATGGCTCATTCATGATCATTAAAAGGGTGTCCAACATGTGATGAATTGAGAGAGTAAAGACCACTTATGGTGGGCGGCCAACACATGGTTAATGTGGGTTAATTTCTTTCAATTTGTAACATATGGTAGCTGAATTGTTTAGGCACATGGGCGGCCATCTTAGGGTTCTAATTGCTGAATTTCAATTGCCTTAATTAAGAGAAAGAAGACTAACCACAAGGGTGTAATAGGGGGGCGGCTACATAGGAGTTTTAGGCATAGTTTAATTACTTTATTAAGCATTTTTATTTCTTTTTATTGTAATGGGCTGAATACTAAGAGCCATGCATGGTGTGCATGAGGCTATTTAAGAAGCATGCAAGCCATGCAAGAGGGTTAGAATGTTTATGCTAAAATTATCAATCAAAGGGAGTGTTTCTCTTAATTTCTTGACTTGTCAAGAGTGAGGTTTATCAAAGGTTCTTCACCTTTGTGTGTGCAATCTCAAGGACTTATCTTTCAAGCCTTGAAAGTGTGACGTCCAACCTTCTCTTCTTCTTGTTATTCTTCTACTTTCTAAGACAAAAACTAAATTCTATGCGTGGATGCTTGATTGTATGTGATTTACTATTCAAGTTCAAAAGGGCTTAGTAACATTTCTTGTTGAGAAAAAGATTACTATCTTCAAGTTACAATTATTTCGTTTATCAAATTCTAGAAAAGAAAATCAAAGAAAATAGAAAAAAAGAAAATACAAGTGATTCAAGAAAAGTACAAGATTCAGCCTCATATTTCTAAAAGTTCCTTATTTCGAACATTATGGTTCATATCATTTGGTCATCAGAGCTCCGGTTATTAGAAATTCAAGGCTATTTCTACTCTTTCTAACATTTGTTCTTATTTTATTATTCTTAGCTTTTCTTGTTTTAATTTTCTTGTCTGCACACAGGTTGGTGAACTTATTGATTTTTCCTCTTCTTGATTTGGTAAGAATTCAAAGAGAAATAGAGTGGAAAAAGGCAAGAGGGATACATCATAGAAAAAGCCAATTGTTGAGTGTAAACACTAGAGTGTGGTGAGGTTTCTAAACAGTTAAATTTTATTTTCTTTCTCTATTACGTGTTCTTTGTTACTATGGCAGAAAGGAAGGTAGAGAATCGTGATCTCCAGCTACAAATTACTGCTATGTACCAGCAATTGGAGAACACCATGAAGCAACAATATGATGAGTTGCATGCTAGGTTGGATCAATTGGAGGTCAAACCACAACCTGAACAGCCTGGTCCAGAAGAAGAAGAAGAAAGACCACCTAGAGATGGAGGAAAAATTCAAGGGGTCAAGCTGACTATACCACCTTTTAAAGGTCGTAGTGATCCAGAAGCCTACTTGGAGTGGGAACTCAAGATTGAGCATGTCTTTGCCTGTAATACATACACAGAGGCGCAAAAGGTAAAACTTGCTACTACTGAGTTTTCTGACTATGCTCTCATTTGGTGGAACAAATTGCAAAGGGAAAGGCGTAGAGATGAGGAGCCATTGGTGGAGACGTGGACTGAAATGAAAAGAATTATGAGGAAACGATATGTTCCCTCTAGTTTCCAAAGAGACTTGAAGCTGAAGCTGCAGAAGTTGTCCCAAGGAAGTAAAGGAGTTGATGAGTTCTACAAAGAAATGGAGGTGCTTATGATGCAAGCTAACATTGATGAGGACCCTGAGGTAACTATGGCACGTTTTCTTAGTGGTTTAAATCATGATATTAGAGATATTGTAGAGTGCAGGAATATGTGGAGATGGATGACTTGTTACACAAAGCACTTCAAGTAGAACAACAGCTTAAAAGAAAAGGAGCAAGGAAGAGTCCTACTACTTTACCTCCAAATTGGAAGGACAAAGTCAAGAAGGAAGTAGTTGAACTATCCAATCAAGGAGCATCATCTTCTCAAGGGAAACTACCTCAAAAAGGCGCTGAACAGGTACCTAAGAAAGGGAGGGATGTTAAATGTTTCAGGTGCCAAGGAATGGGACATTATGCCTTTGAATGTCCTACCAAGAAGACTATTCTTCTTAAAGACAATGGGGAGTACACCAGTGAATCAGAGGATGAGAGGGAGGCAAGTGATGAAGACACAGGTGCTGAAGTTGGAGAAGTTTACATGATTAGGAGACTTCTTGGAAGCCAAACCACGACCATGGAAGCAAACCAAAGAGAGAACATATTTCATACCAGATGTTCTGTCAATGGTAAGATATGTTTAGTTATAATTGATGGTGGCAGTTGTACTAACGTGGTCAGTGCTAGAATGGTGTCAAAGATGAACATGGACACAAAACCACATCCTAGGCCATACAAGCTTCAATGGCTTAGTGAAGGAGATGAGGTGCATGTGAAGAGGCAAGCTGAAGTTCCATTTTCTATTGGAAAATATAAAGATAAAGTGTTATGTGACGTAGTTCCAATGGAGGCCAGTCATATCCTCTTGGGAAGACCGTGGCAGTTTGATACAAAAGCCATCCATGATGGTTTTACTAACAAAATTTCTTTCACTTTTCAGGATAAGAAGGTGGTCCTAAAGCCTTTGTCACCAAAGGAAGTGAGTGAGGATCAAATGAAATTGAGAGAAAAGATAGCTAAAGAAAGAGAGTGAAACACTTGAGGGTGAGGAAATTAAAAAGAAAAAGAGAGAAATACTAGAGGGCAAACAGTTGTGTTTAGCAAGAGAAAAAGAAGTGAGGAGAGAGCTTTGCGCAAGACAACCTCTCTACCTATTGATTTGTCAAAATCAATTACTACATGCTAACCAATTTGATAACCATGATTTGCCTTTGTCTATTAAATCTCTTTTGCAGGATTTTGAAGATGTGTTTCCAGCTAATGTTCCTGATGGATTACCACCTATGAGAGGGATTGAGCATCATATTGACCTCATTCCAGGAGCATCATTGCCCAACCGTCCAGCTTATAGAAGCAATCCCCAAGAAACCAAAGAAATTGAAAGACAAGTTGCTGAATTAATAAGCAAAGGATGGGTGAGAAACAGTATGAGTCCATGCGTTGTACCTGTCATTTTGGTACCAAAGAAAGATGGATCATGGAGAATGTGTTCTGACTGTAGAGCCATCAACAACATCACCATTAAGTACCGTCATCCTATTCCCAGGTTAGATGACTTACTTGATGAACTTCATGGTGCATGCATATTTTCTAAAATTGACCTTAAAAGTGGATATAATCAAATTCGTATAAGGGAGGGAGATGAATGGAAAACAGCCTTTAAAACTAAATATGGGTTGTATGAATGGATGGTTATGCCATTCGGGTTAACTAATGCTCCTAGTACCTTTATGAGATTAATGAACCATGTTTTGAGGGATTTTATTGGGAAATTTGTGGTTGTGTATTTTGATGATATTCTTATCTATAGCACCAATCTTGATATGCATGTTGAACACTTGAAATCGGGTTGATTGTGCTTAGGAAAGAAAATTTGTATGCCAACCTTGATAAATGCATTTTTTGTACCAATCATGTTGTGTTCTTGGGATTTGTTGTGAGTTCTAAAGGGGTACAAGTGGATGAAGAAAAGGTAAAGGCTATTCAAGAATGGCCAACACCTAAAAATGTAAGTGAAGTAAGAAGTTTTCATGGTTTAGCAAGTTTCTATAGGAGATTTGTTAAGGATTTTAGTACCCTTGCTGCACCATTAAATGAAATTGTTAAAAAGAATGTGGGATTTCAATGGGGAGAGAAGCAAGAGGCGGCCTTTGCTGCCCTTAAAAAGGCTCACTCATGCGCCTATTCTAGCCTTGCCTAACTTTGCAAAATCTTTTGAATTAGAATGTGATGCATCAAATGTAGGCATAGGGGCTGTTTTGTTACAAGATGGACATCCAATTGCTTATTTTAGTGAAAAATTAAGTGGAGCTGCACTTAATTATTCTACCTATGATAAGGAATTGTATGCTTTGGTTAGAGCTCTAAAAACTTGGCAACATTATTTGCTACCCAAAGAGTTTGTTATACATAGTGATCATGAGTCCTTGAAATACTTGAAAGGACAAGGAAAACTAAATAAAAGACATGCTAAGTGGGTAGAATATTTAGAGCAATTTCCATATGTGATCAAGCATAAGAAAGGTAAAGGAAACATAGTGGCTGATGCGCTTTCTAGGAGGCATGCATTATTATCTATGTTAGAAACAAAATTGTTTGGTCTTGAACCTTTGAAAAGTATGTATGAAAATGATGAGGATTTTGCTGAAATTTTTGCTGCATGTGAAAAATTCTCTGAAAATGGGTACTTTAAGCAAAATGGATTTTTGTTTAAAATGAATAGATTGTGTGTACCTAAAAGTTCCATTCGAGAATTACTTCTGCATGAATCACATGAGGGGGATTGATGGGGCATTTTGGAATTCAAAAGACCATGGAAATTTTACAAGAACATTTCTTTTGGCCCCATATGAAACGTGACGTGCAAAAATTTTGTGAAAATTGTATTGTGTGCAAGAAAGCAAAATCAAAGGTTAAGCCTCATGGGTTATATACTCCTTTGCCTGTACCAGAATTTCCTTGGGCTGATATTTCCATGGATTTTGTTCTAGGACTTCCTAAAACAAAGAATGGAAGAGATTCTGTATTTGTTGTTGTGGACAGGTTCTCAAAGATGGCGCATTTTATAGCTTGCAAGAAAGTGGATGATGCTTGTCATGTGGATGATGCATGGCACCCTTTGAGGCACTGTATGGTAGGAAATGCAGGTCTCCCTTGTGTTGGTATGAGGTTGGTGAGAGAATACTTTAAGGCCCAGAACTAGTGCAGGAAACTTCATGATGAGGACATGAACCAGAAAAAGGCACTTGAAGGACTTGGGGGACCTATGACCCGGGCAAGGGCAAAACAGGCAAAAGAGGCTTTGCAGCTAATAGTGGCATCCCTACAAACTAAGGGCGCAGACCTTAAAGAACCATTCCCTAAAGTTGTTCTTTGTCTCAACATGAAGAAGAAAATGGTAGCATGGAATTCAATGAAGTCCAGTTGCCATTAATGCATCAAACCACTTAAAGGCAAGGAAAGGGGGAGAAGGGGGCAGCCAAGTAGGGGGCGGCCAAGGGAATGCATGGCTGAGTTGTTTTCCTTATTTTATGACTTTCATAATCATTATGTGGCTGTTACATACTCATTCATGTGGCTGGTTGGTTACAAAGGAGAATTGAAAGAATTGAAGTCAAAACGGTTACAAGGAGATAGGGAATTAATGACAGTGAAGCACTTGTTGAGAGTTACTTTTGGCTCTCATTGTTGTGGCCAACAAGTGATGAATTTGGCTGATTTCTCAACCTAAAGTGGGCGGCCAACATGTTCACAAAATGGCTCATTCATGATCATTAAAAGGGTGCCCAACATGTGATGAATTGAGAGAGTAAAGACCACTTATGGTGGGCGACCAACACATGGTTAATGTGGGTTAATTTCTTTCAATTTGTAACATATGGTAGCTGAATTGTTTAGGCACATGGGCGGCCATCTTAGGGTTCTAATTACTTAATTTCAATTGCCTTAATTAAGAGAAAGAAGACTAACCACAAGGGTGTAATAGGGGGTGCTACATAGGAGTTTTAGGCATAGTTTAATTACTTTATTATGCATTTTTATTTCTTTTTATTGTAATGGGCTGAAACTAAGAGCCATTCATGGTGTGCATGAGGCTATTTAAGAAGCATGCAAGCCATGCAAGAGGGTTAGAATGTTTATGCTAAAATTATCAATCAAAGGGAGTGTTTCTCTTAATTTCTTGACTTGTCAAGAGTGAGGTTTATCAAAGGTTCTTCACCTTTGTGTGTGCAATCTCAAGGACTTATCTTTCAAGCCTTGAAAGTGTGACGTCCAACCTTCTCTTCTTCTTGTTATTCTTCTACTTTCTAAGACAAGAAACTAAATTCTATGCGTGGATGCTTGATTGTATGTGATTTACTATTCAAGTTCAAAAGGGCTTAGTAACATTTCTTGTTGAGAAAAAGATTACTATCTTCAAGTTACAATTATTTCATTTATCAAATTCTAGAAAAAAAATCAAAGAAAATAGAAAAAAGAAAGAAAATACAAGTGATTCAAGAAAAGTACAAGATTCAACCTCATATTTCTAAAAGTTCCTTATTTCGAACATTATGGTTCATATCACTTCAGATAAGATAAGGGTCATTAGGGAAAAACTTGTAACTGCTCAAAGTCATCAAAAGAGTTATGCTGATAAAAGAAGAAAAACTTAGAGTGTGAGGAAGGGGAACATGTGTTTTTAAAGGTAACTCCCGTCACGGGCTTAGGACGATCCATTAAGACCAGAAAACTCAACCCTAGATTCATCGGTCCATTTCAAATCCTGCAGAGGGTTGGCCCTCTGGCTTACAGGATAGCTTGCCTCCTCATTTGTCCAGGATACATAATGTTTTCCATGTATCCCAGTTAAGAAAATATGTTCATGATCCATCTCATATTATTAGCTCTGAATCAATACAATTAAGAGAAGATCTCACTATTCCTTCTAGACCTGCACGATTATTGACAGGAGTGTCAAGACTCTAAGGAGTAAGACAATTTCTTGGTGAAGGTGTTTTGGGAGGGCCAATCTCCAGAAGAAGCCACATGGGAAAAGGAAGATGACATTCGGGTCAATTCCCGGAACTTTTCAGTTGAGGTAGTTTCTGAATTCTGCTTCGTGTTCAATTTTGAGGTCAAAATTGCTTAAGGGGGGTAGAATGTAACATCCCGCAAATTAGGAACTTAATTAATTTATGAGATTGCAAATAAGAGAATTAAGTATTAGTAAGTAAAGGGAGGAAAATTAAGGAACTATAGGTTAAAACCCTATCACGAACCAAGTTATGTTTTAACTTAAGAGAAAATTGAGAAAATTGAGTTCTGGTAATCGATTACAAGGAGTCTGTAATCGATTACCCGAGAGTTAGTTTTTAGGTAAACGATTACTCACAGGCTGTAATCGATTACCTGAGAGTTGAGTTTGTGGTAATCGATTACAGGGATTTTGTGATCGATTACCCGAGAGCTGATTTTGTGTAATCAATTACTCACAGGGTGGTAATCGATTACCTGAAAGCTGAGTTTTGGTAATCGATTACCAAGGGTTGTAATCGATTACCAGATTCTCAGAAACGTTTTCCAGTGTAAATTCTACCTCTGGTAATCGATTACAGCACGATTGTAATCGATTACCAGCTGTCCAGTATATACCTAGACATGCAAAATTCAGATTTCATTTTCTCTTCTTCTTCCCCTTCAAACCCTAGAGAGAGAGAGTGATTTTAGAGAGAGAAAGCGAATTTTGAGGAGATTGAAGAGAATCAAAGCTAGGATTCATCAAGGGGACTTCCAATCCTTCAATTTCCCTTGAGAAATTCAAGAAAATTGGTGAGTATAACTCACACACTCCCATTTTTCCTTGATTTTGATTTCTCACCATTGTATGAACTCTACTCTCTTGATTCTCTTTCTATTTGCATATTGTGGTTAGATTGTTGATATTGGCGTTGGATTGAGTAGTTTGATCGGTGATTTTGTTGAAAACCTTAGGGTAGCGAGATTTACGAAAGTAGCGAAATTACGTAACTTGCGAAATGCTTAATGTATGATCCCTACCCTTCCATTTCCCTTTCTATTTAGTTAATTTGATTGAATTGATGTAGTTTATGCTAGAATTGAGTGATTCATGCTAGGAATTGATTATAATTCCCTTAGATTTCGAAGTTACGAAACTTACGAAACTTACGAAAGTTTCAAAACACTCGAAACACTCGATATTTCAGCCTTGGGTTATCAATTCACTTTTACCGGTTTCGACCGTGAGTTAAAAGTCGGCCTTGTGCTGTGAGTTAAGAAATGGTTTGAATAAGTAAAAATTGACTTCGGTCCAGTTTTGGGTGGGATACGTCCCCGAGAAAGACGTTTCCCGTAGTCTGAGCTCTGTTCTAACTCTAGTTTCAGTAATAAGTTCATGCCTACTGGATTTCAGTAGTGAGTTGCATTTTATTGATAAATATTATGTTAGTTGTACTATGGTATTGGAATGTAACATGACTGATATTGATTAACTTGATATGTCTTCATTTGTGTTTATTCCATGTACACTTAGCATGATTAGTTATATTCACTGAGGCATTAGTCTCACCACGCGTTTTGTGGATAATCTAGGTGTGCAGGTACCTCCCGGAAGTAATAAGTGAGTAGAGCAAGAGATGTGGTTTTAGATTTTCCTCTTTGGGATTATGTGTATTATATATATATATTAAGTTGTATGAGTTTTGTTGGATACTTGTGTAAATGTGAGCTTTGATATCCAGGATTGTATGTTTTAATTTCGAATGTTCAGGATTAGTTTCCAACGGACTAATTCTTGAATTTAGAAATTAGGGCGTTACATTTATAACGTGATATTAAAATGTTTATAACGTAAGACTAATTAAAAGGTTTATAAGAAAAGATTGAGATGTTTACCGTATGAGGCTTGAGATGTTTATAACCTAGGACATATTTGTAATAAAAAAGTGAAATACTTGTAATAGAAAATTGAAGAATTTATAATATAAAACAAAAATGTTTGTACCCACGAGAGAAGAGTTTATAACTTAAGACAAAATGTTTCTAAAGGTTTATACATCTTTTGTAAATAAATGAATTCATGAATTATTTTATTTTTCTTTTTAAATTTTTAGGATACTTGATCTGTAACGACATGATAATTCTAAAGGTTTTACACATCTCTATAAATAAATAAATTGCTAAATCAAATTTAACTGTGTAAATTTTTAGAATATTTGAACTGTGACAATTTGGTAATTTTAAAATATCTACAAGTAGTTTTTGTAAATAACTACTTTTAAAATCAATTTTAACCATCTTAGGATATATGAATCGTGATGGTTTAGTAAATTAATGATCATTATGAAGTCAACTCTCCATAGTCAAAATTATTTTTTTTCTTTTAAATTGAAACCAATTTTCTATAACAAAAAACATTTTATTAATTTTAAATCAATTTTCCACAACAAAATTGTTTTCTAGATATTTATTTTAAATCATATTTCCATAATTATAATCAATCAATTCAATCATTTTTTACCCAACTACATATGACTTTGAGTTTCCTATCCACCATGGATCCAACGGAGCAAAATTTAACTCTCATTAAAGGCAAAGTTAATTTTTCACAATTTAATTTCTTTGTAAATAATCATATTCTTTTGCCTATTGAAAAAATTATTTTCATTTGTAGCAGTAAACTAAATATTTAAACTTAAAAATAAATTATACAATTAATTAAAGGTAACCATTTTTTAATGGATGTTAGTGTGCAATGGCATTAATTTTCACCCTTCTTATATATTAGATTCTTGAACTCAAATTCTTTTTAAAACCAGTTTTTTTTTTACACAGGAAAGAAAATTTTTAAAATACCAGTTTTACAAAATGAAAAGATTTTTTTAAATAATAATAATTAGTAACGACTCTATTAATTTATTATTTTAATTTATCTTTAGTCTCTATTCTCGACGTCGCAGCGCCCTGAGAAACGTTGTGACAATATTTACTACGAAATTTATACACTTCCACTAAATTTGAGATTTTTTCCATGTCAACGCATATTTGCAATCAAATAATTACTGCTTTAATAGTATTAATTGGTCCCTAATCCCTTCCCCTCTTTTCCTGCTTCTATAGTCTGTTTGTTACCATCATTTGTTTCAATTTACTTGCACTTACATACTTCCTAACTATACTAGTGAGTTGTGCGTGGAATGTACTAGACGTGAATATAAGAGAAATAATAGAGAGTTGTATTAGATTTAATTAAGAATATTTGTAAATTAATTATAATAATAATTATCAAATCAAAATAAAAAAGAAAAAATTACTTAAATAATAATGATTATAACAAAATTCATTTTAAAGAAGTCTTAATAGGAAATGTACTTGGAGAGTTTATGATTCAGTATATTTTTTTGATAAAATTTATTCATACATAAAGTATTGGTTCGCAAATATGAAATGAAATCACTATATCAAAAATTATAAGTAGCCACTCAAGAATTTTCCTGAAAACCTGCAAAAAAATGGAAAGTTCACAAAGAAGATTAGTATATGATATTCATTGATTGAACACAAATGAATAGAAAATTATTTAAACAATAGAAAATAACAATAATAATATTAATGATAATTTTAAATTAAAAAATTGAGGACCAGCCTAATTTAAATAAATTTTAGAAAACTTATTTATATCCGATATAATTCAATAGAATAAATTCATATAATAGAAAAACAAAAAATGATTCACATATATAGAGATGGGAATAGGTCGAGCCTAGGCTTTCTAAGGCATGAGCCTGGCCTGCACCTTAAATCCATTACCTGAGTCTGGCCTGTTACCTGACATGGGCTTTATTTTATGGTTTGAGTCTGGCCTATTTAAAGCCTGACAAGGCCTGAAAGCCTGTTGAAAAGCCTGTTTTATAGTAAGGTACTTGAATATATCATAAACATAATAGAAGACTTATAGGCTCAAGTTTTTAAAACTTAAATGTTTATACAAACTAATAAGTATATAATTAAAGGAAAGTAATAAAATCTTTATAATAATAATAGCAATATAAAAATATTAGTAATTTATTTATATTTAGTTAAGTAGACCAGCCTGATAGGCTCAGAAGGCTTTTTCGATAGTCTGAAGCCTGGCCTGTTTTGCTATATAGGCTTTTGAAAAAGTCTTGGCATGCTCTATTTAATAAATTGGTATGGGCTTGCTATAGGTCGGATAGTAGACCTTTGACGAGCAGTCTGACCTGTTCCCACCCCTACACACAATATGGATTCATTTCATTCCACTTTAATTTCTAATAATAAATTAACTCCTCATCTATATTAATGCCCAAAGAGTTGATATATATATATATATATATATATATATATATATATATAACTATCAGAGGTAAGCATATATAATTTCAAAAATTTTAATTAATTAAAAAATAGTATAATTATCAAGTACAGATTAGGGTAACTTTTTAAAAGTCATTTTTTTTAATTTTTCATTTGTAATATTTACATTTCTTTATGTTAAATATCAACTTGATCTTGATTGTTTAGAAAGTGTCGGAAGTTGTGTTGTTTATGCTAAATATCAAACTGAAATCATATATTATATATATATATATATATCATATTATATTCTATACATATTAATTTATATAAATTAAAGTTATTTTCTAATATATCATTTAATCTGTCATTAAATATTTGAGTCTATTAAGAATATAATTTTAAAATTTATTGACTCACAATAAATGTGAAAGTTTTGGGTCACTTTATTCATTTTGATTAAATATTAATTAATTGATTAATCAAACCACATAAAAATAAATTAATTTTAATATACAACTTTTTTTAATATTAAATTTTTAAAATAGAACTTAACTACAAATAAAAAAAAACATGAGTAATTATTTTTTAAAATAAACTTATGACTGCATTGTTTTTTCAATAAAATTATTTTTTTCAGAATTATAATTTATGTCATTTCAAAACAGATTCGATTTTGAAATAAAGATATGATTGCATTGCTATTTCAACAAAATAATTTATGTGATAAAAAATTAGAATTATAATTTTATTGTGCACAAAAGTGTCAATGAAAGCGAGACTGTGTACAAATATAATGCATTTCAATTAAATATAATCATATATTAATCTATTTCACTCACACTCTATTTTGCTCGTATCAATACTATTTTGATTCTTTTACCATATACTAAATCATCAAACAATAGCATTTATCATAAATAAAATTCATGAGATTAAACAATCTCATTCATACAAACCCAACATTTAAGAATAAAAAATGAAAAGTAGAACAGATATAAGAAGCATGGAAAACAAAAGAACCTGAAGATTAAAATCTTGCTAATTTTTAAATTTCAGATCCTTCTATTTGTAACCTTATCTTTGTTTGATCTCTTCGTTCTATTTTTTCACATCACAACCTCTTATATGTATTTTCTTCAATGCGACACCCTTAGTTATACCGCTATGAGTATCACATTACGAACGTAACTGATGACTCTCGTTTATGTTAAATGTATGCTTAGAAAATACGGGAATATTTTTTTTTTGAAAAGAGTTTAATCATCATCAACTAATCTCATTCTAATTCCATTTTAGGTATTTGTGAAAGCATCCCTTCCTTAATTCTGAAATACGTTTTCGGAAAGCATCTAGTCGATTCAATCATTCCGCATACATACACAACACACACGCAATATAAAGTGGAGACTAGGGAAGAAGCGTGAAAAACATACATGTACATAACCACAGTGTCAAGTGATCCCCGAGATACCACACCATCATACAAATGAGAGTTCTGGCAGTAAAATAAATAAACATCTATCAATACAACCAAAATAAGAGGTCACTAATCAGAGCTACTACTGCTAGACTCATGACTACCCCAGACACACCCCTCTACTCATCGTCATCTGACTTAGCAGGGCAACCCTACAAATCCTCCTCCTGGCATCCGGGAGGGTAATCATCCTGAATTCCTCTTAAGGAATACCGTCAGAAGAATCCTCCCTCAGCTCCTCGTCCCTCGGGGGTCCTCCTCAGGGTCCTCCTCTGGATCCTCCCTCTGGATCCTCCTCTGGATCCTCCTCCTCGGATGAAGTATCATCAATGACGACCAGATCAGGCTCACTGGCGGAAGGACGACCGAATGCACTGAAACGCATGGTCGGTGGGGATGACGACTCTGGTCCAGGAGTATAGCGAGGGGAATCCGGCTCTCCCATAGTGGCCATCCGAGAGGACTGGGAAGTAGATGGAACGGGACGATGACGACGATTTAGGAAAGTGGTGTGACGACGAAGTCCTGGTGGTGTCTCGAACTCCAGAATCACAGGCACAGCGATGACGACCTCTGGCACAAGGGGAAGGCTAGGGTGAGAGATCGTGACGTGTACTTCCCCCGTGAATATACAGCGTCTAGGAATGTCTGTGACCCCCACTGTCCTCGTGGCCCCATCTCAGCGTAACCCTCATGACCGACATCTTGAAGCTCCCCAAACCCGACTGGCGATGGCGAAAGAGCGCGACAACAGAGAATAGAAGCAGAGAAAAAGGGTGAGAACATCATATGAACTCATAACAAGTAGAACATAGTACTAGAGCACTAATAAAATATTCACAAACATCCACATAATCTCAATCACAAGTATGCAGCTGATACTACCATGCTATATGTATATATAATGCATGAGGGCCCGGGGGAAAACAACACCAAAAGCAGAGCACACAGCAACTGCTCGACCATATATGTACAATATATCAGGAGTATAGTCTGTACTAGCAAATAGTACGAAGAGCATTTCTCAATCTCTGGCCAAGACGATTTTCCGACTTCCAGACAAACTCACTGATTATGAAAAACTTGAGAGCGACAGGATACTCAAGCCTGTACCCCGTTTGCACGACAGTAGGGGGCGAGCCTACGCCACTTATGCCATTCCGGGACCTGACTCATCCTCAGGGCTGGTCTCCTTTACTGGACCGCTGGTGTTCTTTGCAAAAACCCAGTGCACCCGTCCCATCCAGTTTCACACTGTACTAGAGTGGTATTGCCATATAGGTCGTAAGGCTTTTGAACCTTAATCATTATTGATGCACATGATGTATGTCACACCGCAAAACACTTACAATATTACGTCCTTCAGACAAACCCATTGAATCTTTTTACGGTCGCCACTTTATCGTGGTGCAACCTTGTAGATTCAAGGTCTTTCTTTTGAGGAAAACCAAATCACACTCTCTTGCCAAGCTTCTCAAGTTTTATGTAGAGAGAAGTGTTGGTTATAATCTTTTAAGGTAGCTTGTGCTAGCTTTATTGATAATCATATTCATTAAGTCCTACAATTTACTAAGGCTTATGGATATGTCTTATGAAAGGCATTACTAATCCTAATTTCACTTATATGACTAATTAAGATTAGGCTTGACCTTTAATCATAACTAGTCTTCATTAATCGAATGTCTATTAATCTTTCCTTCTTTAATTAAGTCTTAATCCTTACTTAAGATCCTAATTAATTTCTAATTATCCCTTAATCTCTTCCTTAATCTTGGATTAGGGTTTTTAATTATGCTTGATTAAGGTTAAATTATAATTAATTAGTTTTTTTAACCGTCGATAGGGATTAATTACTTAATTAACACTTATATTAATATTAATTATCTTAGACTTAATTAATTATTAATTAACTTAAGTAATTTAGGCTAATCAACTTAGGTGATTAAATTAGTTAAGTCTACTAATTAATCCTAAGTTTAATTTTTACAACTTAGATTAGCGTTGAAGTTCAACCCTAATCTAAACCTAAGCCCATGAATTATTTTTAGTTGTCTTTTAAATTGAGTTTTGACTTTCTTTTGAAGGCTTTGGGACTAAACAAAAGCCTAAAGGTTATTGGACCCATGAGAGCCCATTTTTATTCATAATAAATAAAAATATGACTTTTAAATAGATTTTTATTTTAGTTAAAATAAAAATCCGAATTTAATTACTTAATTTAAAAACTTATCTTATTTGCCAATTTAGTCCTTTTTGTTACAAATTTATTCTTTAGCCCTTTTGGGCCAATTTAGCCCAAAAAACATGTTTTAAAACATCCTTTTGATCTTTTTAGGATCAAAAGGACATTCTTGATGAGTTTCATCAAGAACACTCATGAACATCAAGAGCAACCTTGAATGTTCATCCAAAACTTCAAATTTTTCACAACATCCAATCTTTACAAAACTTCACACATTCATCAATAAACAATCTAAATGCCAAATATCATACTAATCCACTCAAAATCATCCACATACACATTAAAGTTCATAACTCCATTTTCAAGCTCAAAACATCATTATTTTCAAGATAAATCACCAATCAATTTTTCCACTTGAGATCAACCACATGCATGTACATATATCCATCATATAATCTCATCCAAACCATCAAAATAATTTTTGCACACATGCAGCCACTTCTCCTCTCTTGGCCGAGAGCTTAAGGGAAAAAGGAGGGATTTTTCAACAAAAATCCTTCCTTGGCTTGCATGCAACACAACCCAACCATCAACAACAATCCAACCAAGATCAAAGACATGCAAACAACCACAATAACCCAGCTCATCAAGACCGAAAATATTTTCTCAAAAACAAGCTCAAAGGTTTGATTTTTCAAGAGAAAAACAAGAGAAAAAGCAAGGATTCAAGGGCAAATCCTTGACTCTAGTTACATGGCCTACTAGAGTTCAAGTTCTCCCCCCCTTTACCTTAGATCTTCAAGGGAATGAGTGCAGATTTTTCCTCCTCCAACAGCCCCTTCAAGCTCCTCCTTCAAGCCTCCAACAAGTGGATTTGGTAGAAAGTATGTATTTTTTTTTTCTTTAGCTTAAATCCAAGAATGGGACTTAAGCTTGGTTGGTGATTTGGGTGGAGATGAAGAAATTTTGGGGAGGAAGAGGGTGGTGGTGCGCGGCCAGCAAGGGAGAAAGAAGAAGAAGAAGAGAGAAATGGTTAGGTGAAGGAAAATGGTTTAAGTGAAAAATGGCCAAAAAAGTGGAGCTTTCTCCTTATATAGGCTTAATGGTGTGAAGGAAGACATGGACAAGTGGCACACATGCACCATGCTGTGCAGCGCAATTTCAGAGGAGAAAATAAGGTTTGTGCAATTTTTCTGGCCCGGATCAAGAGTATTCGGGCCCGGGTCGGGGTACCGGAGGGCAAAAAGGTCAATTTTGCAGAAAAAAAATCCCAAAAATTCCCAGAAAATTCCTAAAAATAGGAAATTTAATACTGAATCCAAAAATATAAATTTTGACAATTAAAAATAATTTTAATCATTTAAAATCCATTAAAACGCTTAAAACAACAAAAAACGGGAAAAACGGGTAATCGGAAAAATACGGGTGTTACAATCCTCCCCCACTAAAAGAAATTTCGTCCTCGAATTTGCGTACCTCCTTGAAATAATTGAGGGTGAGACTTTCTCATCTGCTCTTCTACTTCCTAGGTCGCGTTACCCTCGTCGGTCGTACTCCAGATGACTTTTACACAAATGAAATCTCCTTCCCTCTCAGCTGCTTTACCCTTCGGTCTCCGATTCTCACAGGTAACGCCTCATAAGTTAGGTTTCTTTTAATTGTATTATATCGGGTTCTATGACATGTGAAGGGTCAGGGACATATTTCCGGAGTTGTGACACATGAAACACATTATGTAGGTTTGAAAGAAAAGGTGGCAAAGCAATCTGGTAAGCGACAGGGCCAATTTTTTCAAAATTGGTAGGGACCAATGAATTTAGGTGAAGGAAATGGTTTAAGTGAAAAATGGCCAAAAAGTGGAGCTTTCTCCTTTATATAGGCTTAATGGTGTGAAGGAAGACATGGACAAGTGGCACACATGCACCATGCTGTGCAGCGCAATTTTCAGAGGAGAAAATAAGGTTTGTGCAATTTTTCTGGCCCGGATCAAGAGTATTCGGGCCCGGGTCGGGGTACCGGAGGGCAAAAAGGTCAATTTTTGCAGAAAAAATCCCAAAAATTCCCAGAAAATTTCCTAAAAATAGGAAATTTAATACTGAATCCAAAAATATAAATTTTGACAATTAAAAATAATTTTAATCATTTAAAATCCATTAAAACGCTTAAAACAACAAAAACGGGAAAAAAAAACGGGTAAATCGGAAAAATACGGGTGTTACATTCAAAGCGTTAATCCTTGCAGCTGCAACGTCTTTATGTTGATCTCTACTGCATGCAATGTCTTTGTGTTGATCTTCTCAGTATTCTAAATCCTTTTTCCTTCAATGACTTTCTCTCGATCTCTTCAAACTTGATTAATCACCTTCATTCTCTTTTGAATAACCACATTTTTTTCAGTAGCATTTTCTCTTAGAATTGTGAATTTATGAATTGATAATAGTGGTGTGGTATGTGGAGTAACTTTTATGTTAAAGTTAATAACCACCCGCATGGAAAATAAGGATTAGTGTTAAAAAAAAGTTATCATTCACAAAAAAAAAAGAATCCAGTATATCATCCAAATTTAAAGAAAGAATAAGATTCAAATATTAGGAAAGCATCAAAGTTTGAAACAGGTGGAAACATTTCAAATTCTCCATTTGTGCTTCTAGTAGTAAGATAAAAGAGTACATATGATTGGTTAGATCCAAATAATTCGGTTGCACTCCAAGCTATTCATGGTGTCCTTATCTCAGCTCAACAGTCCAATTCATCTCATCTTTCGTAAGATACATCTCTAGTATGGTAAGCACAGTATAAGTTGCTCCGAACCCACTCCAATCCCATCTCTATATGATACCCTACAAAAATTTAAAAAACAAAAAAAGGCATCCAAAACAACATCACCTAATGGGCGTGGATTTGATTGTTCTCCATGGAAGTTGTTCATCATCTACTACGCTTTCAAAATGGTTAAAAATTGAACTATATCAAGTTCAGAATTTAGATAACTTCTAAATTTGTGAGACAAAATCTCACCTAAATGAAAGCTTTTGTGATTCAAAGAGCGATAAAGAAAATAAAAACCTCAGTCATCCGAGCTTCCATCAATTTTGATCAGGATACAAACTTTCTTGTATAATACTCCCTCTTGTCAATGCCTTATTTAGTGCCATCAGGGGTGTGTTGAAAGAGATGACATTTTTTCTGTTAATTAATTCAGTTAGACAACAAATGACCACAGGAAATGCTAGACATGTTTAAGCCCAAGATACACACACAAACATGCATTCTGATTCCAATGGTCTATTAACAGAACATAATGAGAAAATCAAGTTGACATCAGCATGCTTCCAAAGAGAAGATAAAATACATAAATATATGTTGATATGCCATTATGCTTGCTCTCTCTAAATGCCTCTGCATTATGTATTAGTAATTTTCAATTTTGTTTCTCAATCCCTCAAATTATCTCATCACCCTATCTTTAATAAACAAAAGTATATATAAATCTTAAATTTTCCTATAACAGATGAAATCAAAATCAAAAAAAGCAACATAACAAAATAATGGCGTTTACTCAACAGTTAAAAATTGATCACATTAAACCATATCCACGAATGCCAAAAAAATATGTAGTAGAGAAAGATAGAGTAGGAAAGCAAGATTCTAAGAAAGAGCAACACTACAAAAAAATTCATTATTAGCGAGGGAAAATATCCCTCGCTAAACATGAAAAATCTCTCGCTAAATATTTAGCGACTGATTTTGTGATGGAAACAAAATCCGTCGCTAAAAGTGGCGTCACTAAATTTTTGTGACGGATTTGAAAATCCGTCACAAATAGCGAGGGAAATTTCCCCTCTCTAAGATATAAAATTCCGTCACAAACTACTTGGAGGAAGAAAACATAATTTTGTCGCTATTTGTGACGGAATAAAATCCGTCACAATAGGGAGGAATATTTTCCTCGCTAAGATATAAAATTCCATCACAAACTAATTAGAGAAAGAATACATAATTTTGTCACAACTTGTGACGGAATTTATTCCTTCTTTAATAGAGAGGGAAATTTCCGTCACTATTAAAAATGGAAAAATTTCCCTCTCTAAATAATGAGGAATTAATTCCCTCCCAACTAGCGAGGGAAATAATTCCCTCTCTAATAGCGAGGGATTTGGGGAAGTAATTTCGTCTGTGTTGTTAGGAAATTAATTTGCCAGAGGTATTATTTCCTCTCTAACTAGCCCTTTTTTCTTAAAAACCAATAAAAACCTATAATTAAAAATAATATTCATAAAATTCTCAATAAAAATCAAAAGTATCAAATACTACATTGATAAGTATAAATATTCAAACTCATAATTATCCAAATAATATAGATATATAAATTATATAGTATTAAACTGTCATAACTATCAAATAGCAAGAGGCACAAAATTGACCCCAACCCTCACTTCCCCTTGGCATAGTGTTGAGTCATTATGGGAGCAATTTCTTTTACCATATACTCTCAGGTATTGCCAGTTAAAATACGAAGTCTCAAGATGCAAAACACATGTAACTAACTAACTATTGATTTAAAAATATATTAAACATATGTGTGTTATAAAAAATGCATCATTTATCTTCATAAAATTCATCGACAAAAAATAGTATAAAAAAGAAAGACCATTTAATGATGCTCAGTCCAAGATATATGTTAGGCTTAGGTTCTTAAGAAAAAGATATATGAAATGGAACTTAAGACTAGACTAATAAAATAATAGAAAAAATTGAGATTGTATGAAAAAAATTCACCTAATGAGATAGTCTTTGAGGCCTAACTTGGTCCTCTTTGATCCCAAAATCAAGAACGTATTGTATATAAGCCTCCAGCACTCAACCACGTTCAAATAATAAAAACTTAATAGGAAAGTTCCTAATTGGCAATGATAAGTATATAAGAAGGATTAAGTTACCTTTTTCTAGTTCTATCTCGTTTGCTGATAACGAGGGTCCTGCTAATTCTTAAGATCAAATTTCCTAACCTGACAATGATTTCCAAAGAGCAACATCTGTAACGCCCTAATTCTGAACTCAGAAATAATGCCCGTTGGAGACACTATTCCTGAAGTTCTTGAAATCATTTCGTTAAATTTCTTATATCGTCATACATTAGCTTAAGTTTTCCAATGATTAGCTTAAGCCAAAACAAGACAAACGTTAAAGACCTTAAATAAGTGTGAGGCCTACTTAAGTTCAGGGAAGAATTCACACTTAGAGAAGTGGGATTCATTGAACTCATACCGGAAATCCGGAAGAGTCTCCCCTAAAAACCGGACAATTACCAATTTCAGCTTAACCTGAAAATCAGCAAAAACCAGTACAATTCAATAACATGAATACTTTAAAACTCATAATTAAGCCTCCATGGCTAAAAACATGATCATGCGTTTATACATCATTAGATCAATTATCCACAAATACAATTGAACTAATTTCTATTATAAAGAACTTCCATTGCGGAATAAAACTCAGCTCCTTCAACACCTTTTTCCGTCATATCACTTGGAATTTCCTGCACAACTAAAATAAATCCCCGAAACGTGGGGTGAGATAATAATCTCAGCGAGTATAACTAAACATGCATAAAGTGTGGGGAAGATCAACTTAACTAACTAATATAAAGCTAAATATCATACTCAAATTCATATCAATTAAAGATAACTAACATAACATATTCATAAACTTAATACTCAAGTCATTACAATGCAATAATAATGCAACTCACTGTTGTGCCCAGCAGGCATGAACTTATTACTGAAACTGGAGTTAGACTTGAGCTCAGACTACGGGAAACGTCTTTCCCAGGGACGTATCCCACCCAAAACTGGACCGATGTCAATATCTTTACATAATCAATCAATTTCTTAACTCACAGCACAAGGCCGGCTTAATTAACTCACGGTCGAAATCGGTAAACATGAATTGATAACCCAAAACTAGAATTTCGAGTATCTCGAGTGTTTCGAAAACTTTCGTA
Organism: Sesbania bispinosa; assembly: GCA_026901365.1. Lineage (NCBI taxonomy): Eukaryota > Viridiplantae > Streptophyta > Magnoliopsida > Fabales > Fabaceae > Sesbania > Sesbania bispinosa. The sequence continues at coordinate 281,089 of QLOH01000480.1, forward strand.
ACTTTCGTAACTTCGAAATCTAAGGGATTTATAATCAATTCCTAGCATGAATTATTCAATTCTAGCATAAACTTCATCAATTCAATCATATTAACTGATTAGAAAGGGAATCGAAGAGGTAGGGTTCATACATTAAGCATTTCGTAATCTCGCTACTTTCGTAAATCTCGCTACCCTAAGGTTTTCAACGAAACAACCAACCAAACTACTCAAATTCATGCATACATTACTAATCTAACCACAATTATCATATAAAAGAGGGATTAAAGAGTAGGGTTCATACATTGGGGAGAAATCAAACTCAAGAGAAAAGTGGGTGTGTGAGTTATACTCACCAATCCTTGGGAATCAAGAGTAGGATGGAAGGTTGAAGTGTTTCACTTGATGATTCTAGCTCCGAATTCCTTCCCAAGCTCCCAAATCAGCTTTCTCTCACTAGGTCCACACTCCTCTCTCTCTAAAAAGCGTGAAGGAAGAAGAAGAAAATAGCTCCCTTCAGATTCTGCATGTCCGAGTATTTATACTGGACAGCTGGTAATCGATTACCATAGTGCTGTAATCGATTACCAGAGGTAAAAATTACACTAGAAAACGTTTCTGGAAATCTGGTAATCGATTACAACCCTTGGTAATCGATTACCAAAAAACTCAGCCCTCAGGTAATCGATTACGTAATCGATTACACAAAATTCAGCTCTCGGGTAATCGATTGCAACCTGTGAGTAATCGATTACCTAAAAACTAGCTCTCGGGTAATCGATTACAAACTCCCTGTAATCGATTACCAGAACCCAAAACTCTTCATTTTAACCTGAAATAGAATTCTAAGTTAATTTCCACAATCCCCACTCAACCTCTAATTACCAAACACAATAATCTTATTTCTAACCTAATGAGTTATTAAAACTTCTGGTTAAGGCTAATACTTGGTCTTATACTTGAGTTTTAAATCATAGCTCCTCAATTAATCTTAATCTCTTAACTTATTTTCCTTTAATTACTAATACTTAACCCTCTTATTTTCAGCCTAATAAGTTGTTTAAAGTTTCTAATTTGCGGGATGTTACAACATCTTTATGGATTAAAGATTATAAGGTTAAAAGTCAATTGCAAATTAGAAGCTTAAATATCAAATAAAATGTTTGCTTTCTAAAACCATGGATGATATCACCTGTCAGTAGACTTCTAAGCTGACCGCTGGGAGCTATGGAGCATGGAGCAAGCTTCGACCAGTTTGAGGTTGCTTGGAGCTTAACCAAGCCTTGGTCAACCTTTTGTTGGTCAAGCTATGTTCAACCTTTGACCTTTGACCAATGACCCAAGTCAACATGAAGACTCTACTTAATTAGAATTAATAATTTTTAGGAATTATGATGTAATTAGGACTTGCTTGTAATTTTCCTATTTCTTCCTAGTTTGGGGCGCTAATTTGTGTCTTTATTGGCTTAAGCATTAGCTTAGCTAAATAGCCTTGGGGACATGGGTTCAAGACCCACTAGGATAGTTTTTTCACTCATCTTTATTTTTCCCCATTTTCCTCCCACTTGGCCGCCCCCTCCCACTCATATATATAGGAGGCTCCTCTCTTGTATTTCACAACACTTATGAAATAGTAAAGGCATTATGCCCCATTTTTCTCCTCTTGGTGAGTTGAGAGTAAGGCTTGGTGGTTGTTGCTCAAACCATACTGAGACTTATCTAATTCTCCTGAATTAGTGGCATCTGACATTGGACTTATCTGCTGTGGGTGGATTCCTGCTTCAGTGGCGTCCCTACCATTTCTTCCTCTCCACTTTTTCCTTTACTTTCTCTCATTTTCTCTTATTTTCCCTCATTTTCTCGCTGCTGCCCAGCTCTATAATTCGAGTTCTATTTGCTTGGTTTTTATTCTAATCGGTGTGTTTTGCTCAATTCTAGATCCTACACCCAACCGGCTATCAATTGGTAATCAGAGCTTGATGGATTGAGCAATTTTTGGAGCACATTGGGGCTGTTTGGGCGCTGTTTTGCTGCACCTATATGTGCAGAATTTTCATTCAATTTAGTGTAATTCCACCCCTCTTTCAATTGTAACTTGGACTTGGACTGTTCCCCGGGCCCGGGGTGCCTTTCTGCTGCTATCAGCATTGTTTGTCTTGATTGAATTGCTTGCTTTCTTGCTAGTTTGGGGGCTGTTTTGGGCCGCTAATCCCACCCCTCTAGGTGTTTGATTAAATGCCTCTTAATTGCTCATACTTGTTCTTGAGTGATTCTTGCAATTAATTGCTATAAACTGCTTGTTTGTTGGTGAAGTGTGGTAAGAGGAGGCATTGTTGTCTTCATTTTTCCAAAGATCGTTCACCTACATTTTCTCCCCATCACCATTAATTGTCATCCCCCATATTCATCTCTTTACTTTCTGCCATTTAATTTTCCGCCATTTATTTTCCGCTTCTTCCCCATCCTTTTAATTTCTGCTCTCCCCTTTACATTTCTGCTCTCCCCATCCTTTTAATTTCTGTCATCCCCCTTTACTTTCAGTCATTTACTTTCAGTCCTCCCCATCCTTTTAATTTCTGCTTCCCCCTTTACATTTCTGCTCTCCCCACCCTTTTACTTTCTGCCATCCCCTTTTACATTATGCCATTTACATTTCTGTCCTCCCCACCTTTTAATTTCGGTTTCCCCCTTTACTTTCTTGTCATTTATTTTGCGCAATATTTTCCTTCTTTTTCTTTGCCATTTATGCGCATTCTTTTGGCTCATGTATTGTTCAATTTTCTACTCCTGTTTGTCTGTTTGATTGACATTCTGATTGCAAATTTGAATTGACTGCTATCTCTACCTTGGACTTTCCCTGTTTGATTGTGCAAAACGCTCACCTATAGGCTCTTTTTTGGTTCATAGTATTGGAAGAAGATCAACAAAATCTAATTGTTGATTTTCCTTCAAATTTTAATTCCAATCTTAAAATTGAACCAAGCGTGTTTCTGTGACCGTACCGCTTTTGTATAATCAACAAGGAAGTGCTAAGCAATTTTTTGGTCATTTTTTAAATCAGGTTGCCATTACGTTTTCACAGTTTTTAGAAATCAGTTTATTCATTATTTTTGCTTTTCTGGTACATTTGGACCAGTTTACTGTCAGGAAATTCCAAAAATATTACAGTAGTTACAATTTATTTTCTTTTCATTGTGTACAAATTTCTGTAATTTTCTTTTGGGGAAAAAGACAAAAAAAGAAAGAAAAGGCAAGAAAAATACAAAAAGTACGTACATGCCAAAAATACAAAAGAGGTGTAAAAAGCAAAAAGGGTGCAAAAAGTCAACAATAAGGAAGAAAAAGTCAAAAGACACCCAAAAAGAGTCAAAAATTCAAAAAAATAAGAAAAATAGAAAAACAAAAACAAAGAGTTATCCCAATAATACAGTGACAGTTTTACTGTAATTTTCTTTTTTCTTTTCTCTGTATACTGTAAATTGAGTTGTATTTGCTGTTTTTTTTTTCAAAAACGACAACTTTAGCAACTCTTTTCAAAATTCACCAAAAACAAGTCTCTTTGCAATTTCTTCCGTCTTGTCTTGTTTGTTGTCTGTTCTTGTGTATAAGCGTGTTTGAGTGCCAACTTTTCTTGTTTGTCATATCAATTCCTTGTTTTGTCTTAGGATTTTCCAATCTTCCTTTAGTAGGTATTTTCTTTGTTAGTGCGCTTCTATTTGGGTAAGGGTTAAGACCTAGTCTCACGTTGGCCTTTGCAAGATCTAACCAACCTTCAACCGAGTAGAATAGGCAAGAGAGTCTCATTATATAAAAAGCCTAAAAAAGAGTGACAAACAGGAGTGTTAACATTCCATTGAGTGTAAACACTTAGTGAGTGGAAAGGGCCTTAAAAGCTTTTACATAAAATCAATTTAGGAGTATGGAAGAAAGGAGGCAAGGGGAAAGGAAATCACTAATGCTTAGGAAAGCCATAGAGACACCCTTGGGAAATGAAGGAGAGAACCAAAGAGAGAACCTATTCCACACTAGGTGTCACATTGAAGATAAGGTATGTTTAGTGATCATAGATGGAGGAAGTAGTAGCAACTTAGCTAGCCTTAGGTTAGTTAACAAGCTAAACTTACCTACTACCCCACATCCAGAACCTTATACACTTCAATGGGTGAGTGATGAGGAAGAATTTATGGTGGATAGGCATGTGAGCTTAAGGTTCAAAATTGGGGATTACCAAGATAAAATGACCTTTGATGTTATACCCTTATAGGCCTCTCACATCCTTTTAGGAAGACCATGGCAATATGAGAGAAGGGTAAAATATGATGGGTTTGCCAATACCTATAGGTTCCGCCACCAAGGAATAAAATTCACACTCATGCCTATGACCTCAAAGGAAATAAAAGAAGATCAAACTACACTCAAGAGGTTAATTGAACAAGAGAAAAGAGAACAAATAGGTATTGGCAAACCCATCATATTTTACCCTTCTCTCATATTGCCATGGTCTTCCTAAAAGGATGTGAGAGGCCTATAAGGGTATAACATCAAAGATCATTTTATCTTGGTAAAAGAATTAAGAATGCTAGAAGAGAAAGTATGTTTATCTTGTGATCATTTGAATATTAACTCTTCTAGTGAAAGCATGAATGGGTTGATGGAGAACACATCTAGTGTCCCAAAGAGTACAATTCAAGCTGTTGAAAGGGAGTTTCCTAAAGTACCTTTCTTTATGCATGCCATGTTTTACTCTATGCATGATCATATGCCTCAAAGCATTACAAGCATATTAAAACTAGCAAAATTTTGATAATGCTTTGAAACCTGTTGCGTGTTTTAGAGAATCAACTAAGTTTAAGAGTACCATAGAGCTTACTAAGGATACATGTTTAGTCGATTCCTTTGGTCAATTGAGATTGCATGATAGGAATGATAAAATTGGATTGAATATGCATGTACCTCTGGTTTGTGTTTATAGATTGAATACACATTTTGGACCTCAAATAATTGTTTCATATAAAGATGTGTATTATGCTCTTGAACTAGTTAGTGAAAAGAATAAAAATTTAGATGAAGCTATCACATATGGAACAAATTGTTTGACATCTAATTCAAAAGATGATATGCTTCTTGATATGCATGCTCAAAGTGAATTTTTAAGTACAGCACCTTACATATCCACATATGATAAATTTGATATGCGTAAGGTGCTTCCAACTCCATACTTGAGTAAATGCATTTATGATACAAATGACTATAGGCATGTTGAGGCTTTGTTGAAGAATAAATCATATATGCCACATAGTATTAATTGTGCGTTCATCTGGAAGCATACTGTAGAATATTTTGATGAATTTGAAATTCCTTGGAACCTTTTTGGGAATCAATTCTTAAGCCTTCTTTTTGACTACTTGTTTCTTTTACTTGCAAAGGAGGGCTTCAACAGAATGGTCTTTGATCCAGGACCTCATCTGACAAAGCACATGGACAAGATGGTTTCCACTTCAAAAAGGGAGTTTCATATTCCCTACTTAAACCACCACTTGTTCATCACATATATTCTTCTACTTTCCATCTATATGATACCAAAATATTTTTGTTATGAACCTTCACCTTACTTGCTTGAGAATAATACTCATGGGTCTTCTTTGTTGTCTAGGTTCAGAGGAATCATTCAATGCTTGAAGAATCTAGCAAGAACTCTCCATCTCCTAAGGGAAGTACCTACCTACCCCTCTAATTTTGTCATCCATTCCCTTCTTCTCTTTTCTTTTCCTCATGGCTTCTTTCTGAATTTTCAGATTTGAGGTCAAATCCTTTCTAAGGGGGAGGGAATGATAGCACCTGTCAGTAGACTTCTAAACTGACAGCTGGGAGCTATGGAGCATGGAGCAAGCTTGGACCAGTTTGAGGTTGCTTGGAGCTGAACCAAGCCTTGTTCAACCTTTTGTTGGTCAAGCTATGGTCAACCTTTGACCTTTGACCAATGACCCAAGTCAACATGAAGACTCTACTTAATTAGAATTAATAATTTTTAGGAAATATGATGTACTTAGGACTTGCTTGTAATTTTCCTATTTCTTCCTAGTTTGGGGCGCTAATTTGTGTCTTTTTGGCTTAAGCATTAGCTTAGCTAAATAGCCTTGGGGACATGGGTTCAAGACCCACTAGGATAGTTTTTTCACTCATCTTTATTTTTCCCCATTTTCCTCCCGCTTGGCCGCCCCCTCGCACTCCTATATATAGGAGGCTCCTCTCTTGTATTTCACAACACTTATGAAATAGTAAAGGCATTATGCCCATTTTTCTCCTCTTGGTGAGTTGAGAGTAAGGCTTGGTGGTTGTTGCTCAAACCATACTGAGACTTATCTAATTCTCCTAAATTAGTGGCATCTAGCATTGGACTTATCTGCTGTGGGTGGATTCTTGCTTCAATGGCGTCCCTACCATTTCTTGCTCTCCACTTTTTCCTTTACTTTCTCTCATTTTCTCTTATTTTCCTTCATTTTCTCACTGCTGCCCAGCTCTATAATTCGAGTTCTATTTGCTTGTTTTTTATTCTAATCGGTGTGTTTTGCTCAATTCTAGATCCTACACCCAACCAGCTATCAATGGACAAGCACTAGTTTTCAAAAAAAAAAACATAGATAGAATTACAACACATTAATTTTTTTAAAACAATAATCTATACTTTAGTTTAAGAACCAAAGACTTACTACACTGGTACTCAGGGTTGTAATGTAATGGATGGAAAAGTTCTGCATGCAAATAAAATTAAATGTAATAATTGATTTGATTGGTAAACACATGCCCATAAAAACGAATTTTGAAAACCAACGAACATGTAATTGCACACCAATTCTAGAAATTAACAACCAAATTCTTAAAAATGGTTATATTTTAAAAATGTTTACAATTATTCTGAAAGAGGAGAGTAAATTGAAGAAAAATGGTGGTTATCTTTTATGGTGAATTACGAAACTCATTTGGTGAGAGAAAGATGAAATTTGCGTTAACACAAAAGAAGAATTGTATGGGGATTTTAGCACCTGGTTATAATGGCAATTATGAAAGTATAAGCTAGAATAAGATCCTCCATGGTTGAGGACAGAGTGAGAGAGCTATAGCGCAGTCCAGTATACAGAAGTGTCTGTGAGGATATGCTAACACAACAAAGGTTGAACATTACAATATATTACATATGTGAAGAAAAAGAAAACAAGACAACCATTTAGTTTTTGCCATACCTGAGCAACCCAATAACAAACATTCTGAAGACAATCCATATATTAATTGGTGAGGGAATATGAAATCCCTTGCTAAATGGAGGGTATATATTATTGATATTTTGTGAGGGAATTGAAATCCCTTGCTAATTAGAGAGGGAATCTGAAATCCCTCGCTAATTAGTGAAGGAATCAGAAATCCCTCACTAAATGGAAGGTATAGATTATTGATACTTTGTGAGGGAATTAAAATCCCTCGCTAATTAGCGAGGGAATCTGAAATCCCTCGCTAATTAGTGAGGGATTATGAAATCCCTCGCTAAATGGAGGGTATAGATTATTGATATTTTGTGAGGGATATGTAATCCCTCGCTAATTAGAGAGGGAATCTGAATTCCCTCGCTATTTAGTGAGGGAATCTGAAATCTCTCGCTAAATGGAGGGTATAGATTATTGACATTTTGTGAGGGATATGAAATCCCTCGCTAATTAGAGAGGAAATCTGAATTCCCTCGCTAATTATTGAGGGAAATATGAAATCCCCGCTAAATGGAGGGTATAGATTATTGATATTTGTGAGGGAATTGAAATCCCTCGCTAATTAGTGAGGGAATCAGAATTCCCTCGCTAAATGCAGGGTATCTATTATTGATATTTTGTGAGGGAATTGAAATCCCTCGCTAATTAGAGAGGGAATCTGAAATCCCTCGCTAATTAGTGAGGGAATCAGAAATCCCTCGCTAATTAGTGACAGAATTTTCCCTCACTAAAATATTATTGATTTAGCGAGGAATTTTGTGACGGATTTGTTAGAGAGTAAATAAATCTGTCACAAAATCCCTCTCTACTTGTTCAGTAACAATTTTGTGACAAAATTAGCGACAGATTTTAGCGAGGGAAATTTTCCCTCTCTAAATCCGTCACAAAATTTAATTGCTACAACTTTTGTAACGGATAAAATTATCCGTCACAAAATCCCTCGCAAATAGAGAGGGATTAAAATCCCTCTCTAATCTTGATTTTTTTAGTAGTGCGAGAGAGAGCTCTCACAGGTCTAACTTGATGAAGGGAACAATGGCACTCCCACTCAACAGAAGTCGGCATAGCCTAGTTGATCAATTTGAAAACCCAATTGGAAAAATAAATCACCTAATGAGGAACAAAAGGAATGTGATATATGTGTGCATTGTGAATTCCTTTCTTCCACATTGCGAGCATGAGTTGCAAAAAGAAAACTACTTATAAGTACAATTCAATCTACCATTTAATAAAGGAAGACTTATATATAACACTCAAAATCATGTTACAAATATGAATTGACTGGGTCTCATTGATTAAGTGGAAATAGGAAATGTGAAAAATGGAGAAAAATAGTTTAAATGAATATTATCTTAAAAGTTATATTAATTCTCCTACATGAAAATGTAGAGATCCTTAAATAATTAATTACCAGAGAGGTGGCAGGAAATGAACACTATTCACATGCCTTTATAGTTAATGCAGATTGCTATGACTCCTTTCTTTCTTCCAATTATTCCTCCACAACTCCCAACAAATTGTTTGTCCACCTTCAATTCTGCTTACAATTAAAATGATGATGATGATCACATTTAGTATGGTAGGGGTTAATAATAATTATAAGATTAAATATAAGAACGCTTTAATTTTGTCATAAAATCTCACCTTTGATGAAGGACTCTGCATTTTTTCGCACAAATAGGTACAACTGCAAAGATTGCATGATAACTTTACTTATAAGGCTTCACTTCAAAAAGAAGAGAGGAAAAGATAGAAAAATTCCAATAAGTTCATGGACAAAAAGTTCTGGATCAATAAAATTTGAATAAAATATTCTAAAAGACATATATACATGTGAGTGTATACTTAATTTGCAGAAAATTTTGGGGACACCTTCTGAAAGAGAAACACAATAAATAAAAGAAACATACCGGTCCACTTTTGCCTCTTGCGCTTTGTTCACAATTAGCTCATAGAAGTTGTGTTGCTGTAATATGCACAGAAACAGGTAAATAGCAGATAGCCTTTTATAAAAAAATGTTAACATAGCTTGTGTGTGGATGTGTAAAAAGCTGTATATGGGTGTGGCATCTGCATGTGTAACTGAGTTTCACGTTGTAAGGCTATTCTACATGAAAATATGATATAGAGAGCTCTTCAACAACAAAGGTGAAAATTAATATATATTAATAAACTCAACAATGCAATATAGAAAGTTCAAGGCCTTTTAAGAGTCATCAATATAAATACATATACACCAAAAAAGTTCGTATCTGCATGAGAATTGATTAAAGGTAATAGAAAAATGCCTCTACCTGATTTCCAAATCCAATGCCAACACCAAGCATAATCCGACCTATGATAAGCATTTCCAGGTTGGCAATTGCGACATTAAGAGTCGATCCAATGAGAAAGCTGATACTATCACCTACGATACTTGTCCTACGTCTGTAGTTCGGTGTAAAATTTATCACTACATTTAGGACAGTGTAAGGAAGTTGGTTCTACCTTTTAACATCAAATCCACAGATAATTGATCAAATCCACAACCGACAATCGAGAATTGATCCTCCAATTAGATTAAAAATTCCCATTACTTGAACAACATGAGAATTAAAGTGAGAATAGAAAGAGAAAGATGGGATTAGAGAAAGATAACCCAACAGAGGGAAGAAGCTAAATACAATTAAATCAACATATATAAATTTTAGAAGGAAACTGTGAATGATAAATTAAAATAACAACAAAAATTAAAAAAATACCTAATATAATATAATCCTCCCCATGAACCCTGGTAGTGAGCCTACTGCTAATAATGGAACAAGTGATATTAATGATGGATGTTGGAGGTGACATGTTTAAGAGGGTAACAAATTTGACCGTTGATGATATACTAGGGTTACAGTTTGGTTCTCAAAAGGAAGCATGTGTATTTTACAATGAATATGCTAAAGCTCATGGATTTGTGGTAAGGAAAGACGAGGTAAAGAAGGATGTTAGGGGGAGCATTGTAATGCGGCAGTTTGTATGCAATAGAGAAGGACTAAGAAACAAAAAACATTTTATGAGTTTAGATAGAAAAGGGGAGCATAGAGCACTTACCTGCACAAATTGTGAAGCGAAGCTTCGAATTCGCTTTAATTGAAAGAAATCCAAATGGAGAGTGGTCTCCTTTATGGAGGCCCATAACAATGAGTTAACCCCTTCTAGGTTTGTGCATTTACACTATACATATCGTAAGTTGTCAGATGGAGATAAGGCTCAGGTGGATAACTTACATTCACATGGTGTGAGAATATGTCACATTATGGGGTATAAGTTGACTCAGAAAGGGGGATACAATAATGTTGGTTTTTTGAGAAAGGTTGTGTACAAATTATATTGATAGTAAGACTCGTGGTAAGATAAAGGATGAAGATGCACTTGCTGCCCTTAGTTATTTGAAAGGTAGGGGCACATGATCCCACACTATTTGTGAAATTTAGGGCTAATGACAAAGGTAAACTGAAGATTCTTTTTTGGGCAGATGGGGTCAGCATATCGGATTATCATTGTTTTGGTGATGTCGTGGCCTTTGATACCACATACAGGAAGAACAAGTACAACTATCCCTTGGTAATTTTTTCGAGGTGTAACCACCATTAAGGGTGTGCTTTGGTGGATGATGAGACAACTGAGATGTATAAGTGGGTTTTAGAATCTTTTCTGATTGTAATGAGCAATAAACACCCAAAAGTAGTTATGACAGATGGTGACAGTGCCATGAGGGAGGCCATAAAGCAAGTTTTCCCGAATGCATGTCACCGACTGTGTGCATGGCACTTGCATAATAATACATATGTGAAAATGTTAAATATGGTCCATTTTTGGAAGATTTCAAGATTGCCATGTATTCAAATTTTACAAAGGATGAATTTGAAGAGTTTTGGAAGAAGATGGTTATTAAACATGGTATTGTAGGAAACAAATGGGTTTCTAAGACATGTGATAACAAAACAATATGGGCCACAACATATCTTCGTGATAAATTTTTTGGTCGCATAAGAACCACGTCACAATGTGAAGCAATCAATTCAGTAGTAAAGACATATTTTAAGAAGAGTAGCACCATTATTGAATTCATACATAATTTTGAAGAAGCATCGAGGGAAACTGTCTTTGTTGAAACTTTAATGAGGTGAGATTTTCAGATGGAATTCTCGTTGTAACGGTTTCTCCAATGACATTAGAACCTAACTGATCAACTATTAATCTAGTTTCATTGCAAAGTCCAACCGATATATTAAGATTCGTCATTAGCATAACAATATCACTTCAATTTTTAACACCAACTTATGATCATAGAGCCCAGAGCACCTAATATCATTTACGAATTCAGTTGTCAACCAATCAGTTTCTCTACCGACTTCCTCATCTACCTTTCATATAGTATCAGAACTCAAGTACATCCTTTCTTCTCCTAGAAATAATATGACATTCATTGATGGAGTAAACAACATCCAATGTAGGAGCAAGAATTGTTTTATCTTGAAACAATTCTATGTTTTCAAAACAAGGTTTTGAAAACCGAACCGGTCATTGAACCGGTCAAGGCACTGGTTCAAGGTTCAATGGTTGAACCGTGGTCAAACCGTGGTCGAACCGGTGTTAATTAAATGATATTTTTTAAAAAAAATCTATAATTTACTAAACAATATACAACAAAAATAATCATAATTCCATAACATAACAATTCTAAAAGTTTAAAATAATACACCACACAAAGTTATACATAAAGTCCACACATCACAATTTCATTTATCATTTATCAATCATACTAATATAGTAATTAATATACTATCATTAATTCTAATTACTAATTAGAAATTTCTATTAACAGACCACAGTGTATTATGATGTTAATTTTATCAATAGCATTCATTAGCATAGATAATGAATTATTCATTATGTGCTAAGAGAATAAAACCAACATGACAGTGATGAGAATTTCACCAGACAGAGTCATCAAATAGTTAACAATAGATTTCTTCTTACAATTAACTTGTTTTTGGTATGTGAATATATGCTTATATCATGCATTATATATCTCCCAAAGGAACCAGATGCATTTTCCTTAATTATAGTGTAGCTTGAAAGGAGAAAAAGAGGTCTTACAAGCTCAACATATTCCATTAGACCCTGCTGTGGGTTTCTGCCAGCTATAATTTCAAATATATTATCACCGAGTAAGTAATACTTTCCTCTATTATGCTGTTAATTTTTAACTTCAAAGATCATTGCCAAATATTACCTGGGAAGGAGCTGCAGACATGGTGGCGATTGGCAAACTCATGGCGGCTTGGGAGGCGGAACAGCGACGGAACGAGCAGGGGAAGGCGGAACAGAGACGCGAACGCGCAGTGGAAGGCGGAATAGAGAGCTCAGGGACGGCGGCCAGGAGAGCACAGCGGTGGCGACCGGACGAGCGCAGTGACGACGGCACAACGAGCTCTATAGACGGCGGCCAGGTAGGGTTACTTGCTTTTGGAGTTTTGGTTCTGAACTTCTAAGTGAGAACTGAGAAGGAAACTAAAGTCTAAAGGGGAAAGGGCTCGATGGGTTTTTCTTTTTTTGTTCCCAATTTTCTTTTTAAATTAAAACGACGTCGTTTCTCTGTGTTTACAGTGAACCGGTCCAAACCGGTGAACCACCGGTTTTACCGGTTTTGCACCAGTTTGACCGGTTCTGTACCGGTTTTTTGCTGGGACGGTTCTCTAGGTTTATTGGACCGGACCTATGGCCGGTTCACCGGTTTTCCGATCCAACCGGCCGGTCCGATTTTTAAAACCATGTTTCAAAATTTGATAGCAAATTAGGATAGGCAAAGGAAAATATATCTCCAATTGTATTACCTGTAGACTTTATCAATAAAGCCTCCGGTATTTCAATATCAGTTTGACCATCAATAATTCATATCAATATTAATATGACATGTAATCTTGTTCAATATAAATTTAATACTACATATATATATATAGATGTAAAATTAAAGGTTTACTTCATCTATCACATTTTAAAATTATTTTAATATAGAAATGAGATATTCATCCATTTAGAGTACTTAGAGTTTAATATGATGTCTAACAGAATAAAAAATTATATTCCAATAATAAATAAATTGATAAAAGTAATTGGGAAGTAATCTTTTTGTTAATTTATCAGCTAACATGTTTCTTATTTCATATGTATATAAATGATCTTTAATTGTGACCACAATTGTAAAGGTTTGACAATAAATCCAACTCATTTATTTCAAGTCAAAGCTCGTAAGACATTTATTAATTACAAAATAAAAATATGTCATTAGAAAAAAGAAACATTGAAAAGGAAAATCACAAAATCTTATAAAATGAAGAGAAAATAAAAAAATAAAATGTTGTTACATGATCTACAAATATTAAGACAAATATTATTTTTAAAATTATATTAACAAATAGATCTATTGGCATTTGTTGCACGGGTAACACAATTTTTTAATTTTCATATATAATTTAAATATTATAATAATTATTTTTATAAAATGATGAAATTGTAAGAAAAATAAATTAAAATTAAATATATTTCTATCTTAAAAAATATTATTTTTTAATATTAGATAATTATATTTTTCGTTCATGTTTTTCGGTTAACTTTAAACTTTGTCCCTAACTTTTACAGCCTTTTCTTTTAAATCCTTATAACTTTAAAACATTGTAATCGAAAATTCATAGTGCCTAACATTGGGTTCTGGTTTATGCTCATTTTTACATATATTACTAAATTTTTATAATAAAATTAATTTATGATATAATCATATACATCAATTAGTAGAATGTGAATATCATATTGTCTCATGTTTATAGAAAATAATAACAAATACATCATTAATATAGTAAATTTAAAATATATTCACATTTGAGATCTTGCAATACAATCATTTCAAAACTATATAAAGGTATATGGAAAAAAATAATTATTGGGAGAGCTAACCCCACAAATTAGAGTTTTTAATAATTCATTAGGTGAAAAATAAGGGTTTGGTATTAGTAATTAAGACAAGAAAGTTTTAGAAATTTGGAAATAAAACTAAGTTTGAAAACCAAAATTCAGGGTTTTCGCTCAAGCGAATTGGATTCGCTTGAGCGAATTATGCAGAAAAGAAGTTTAGGTTCAGTTGCTGTAAAATTCGCTCAAGCGAATCCCCAGTTGCTGTAAAATTCGCTCAAGCGAATTGGATTCGCTTGAGCGAAAATCAGGGGTCTGGAAGAGGCACTCTGGACGATTTTTGCTCAAGCGAATAAAGATTCGCTCAAGCGAAAAAAACGTCCAGAGAGGGTGTTTTTCTTATGTCATTTTCGCTTGAGTGAATATTCGTGATTTTTACATGCAAAGTACCATTCGCGCAAGAGAAAATATTCCGCTTGAGCGAAATTCCACTTAAATCACCAGGATTCCCTTTCAACTTCAGAATTTCATTTTCTTTTCTTCTCCCTTATTTCTTTAGAGAGAGAGGGTCTGAGTTCTAGAGAAAGAGGGGGCTTATTTGAGACTTAAGACGGAAGATTGGATCCGGAATCGTGAAGCAATTCATCACAATTCCTACTCTTCCTCTTGATACTCCAAGAATAGGTGAGTATAACTCACACACTTTCACAAATTCAATCTCTTTGACTCTATGCATGAACCCTAATCTTGTCTTCCCTTTTCTTATGCTTATTGATGTTGAATTAGTGATAATTGTATGATAAATTAAGTGATTAAGTGTGAAAGCATGTGAAATTGACATTAGGAACCCTAAGTTAGGAAATTACGAGATTATGAAACTTACGAGATTTCGAAATATATTGTTATTAGTTTTCAGTTCAATAAGTTATAAGTCGGTTTCGACCGTGAGTTAAATAAGCCGGCCTTCGCGCTGTGAATTAAGAAAATTGAATAATTATGTGAAAATTTGACTTCGGTCCAGTAATGGGTGGGATACGTCCCTGGGAAAGACGTTTCTCGTAGTCTGAGCTCAGTTCTAACTCCAGTTTAAGTGATAAGATAATGCCTGCTGGGCACAGCAGTGAGTTGCATCATTAGTGCATTTACTTGATTTTAGTTATGATCATGATTATGTTTGCATATTAGTTTGTAAGTGTTTTTCCCTACACTGCATATGCATAGTTATATTTCACTAAGACATTAGTGTCACCACGCGTTTTGTGGACACAATCTAGGTGTGCAGGTACCTCCTGGCAGGGATTAGTGAGATTAGAGCATGAGTCTTCTATATTTTGATGGTATTGTCTTTTGGAATGTATAGAATGCTTATGTACATATTGATCTTATATTAGAGATGTTTAGTTTGTAGCCTCCGGGCTAGTTGTATATATGTCTTTACAGATTGTAATTATGTATATAAAGTTTGAGTTATTCACAAATTGTATAAGTTATCGTTGGTTACTTATCGAATTGTGATGTATGATATTCAAAATGACGCGTTTTGGTTTCCTAAATTTAGGAATTGGTTTCCAACGGACTAAGTCTTGAATTTAGGAATTAGGGCGTTAAATTTTGGTATCAGAGCAGTTCAATCCAATTGGACTGTGGTATTAGGATTTTCTTGTGATTTGCTGTTATGATTTATGCATTATTTTGTGAATTGAGAGACTGATCACCTTGATGTTTACTTAATGATGTGTAGAAAATTATGGCAAGTGGCAGGAGGGGTCGTCCTAGAGTTGATCCTCCTTCTCAGAATCCACCTACGGACCCAGTGGCAGCAGCTCTACAGGCATTCACACAAATGATGGGGGAACAGATGAATGCTAACCAGATCCAATCTGAGGCGGCTCGAGAACAAGTGGCTGCCAACGCAGCATTACTTCAGGAGTTGACCGGAAGGACAATGGGAACACCTCTCCTTCCTATGGTGGATCTGTTTGTTCAAGGGTTAGCAGAATTCAGAAAACACAACCCTCCTCAATTTAATGGAGTATATGATCCAAATGTGGCATCCAACTGGCTTAGGGATCTCAATAGGATTTTTGAGGTGATGAAATGTGTTGATGAGTCCAAGGTTGGTTTTGATGTATACATGTTGAGGGGTGAAGCTGAGGACTGGTGGAAGACCACTAGTACTGGGACTGCAGTGTTGGAGACTCCGGTGACCTGGGGCATATTTCAGACTTTGTTTTTGGACAAGTATTTTCCCGCTATGGTCCGAAGACAAAAGGAAGCAGAATTTCTACAACTGAAGTAAGGAAGTTTGACTGTGGGCCAATATGTGTCCAAGTTTGAAGAATTAGCTAAATATTCAAGGTATCTTCAGACAGTAGCTGATGAGGAGTGGAGGTGTACCCAGTTTGAAAGAGGCCTCCGACCTGAGTTACTGGATCAGGTCGGGACACTTGAGATCAAGGATTTCCCCACCTTAATCAACAAATGTTACATTGCGGAGAAGAATACTCAAGGGACTACCCTATCAACACCGCCTGCAGACAACAAGGGGAAAAGGAAGATAGATGTGACAAATCAGTTTAAGGGCCCGAGGCCTAAGTGGCAAGGCACCTCAGCCTTGGCTACTAGACCGGCCCAACACCAAGGGGTACCTACTTGCCCCAAGTGTGGAAAGGAGCACTCTGGAGAATGCTTGACGGGGAAGAATGTATGTTACTTTTTCAAGCAACCTGGTCACATGAGGAATGAATGTCCAAAGAGAAAAGATCTACCGAAACCTCAAACCACAGGATGAGTCATCACTCTTAGCGGGGAAGTGGCAGCTTCTGCAGATAATCTGTTGCGAGGTATGTGTACCCTAGGAGATCAAACCTTAATTGTATTGTTTGATTCAGGAGCTACTCATTCTTTCATTTTTCATGATTGTGTTAAACAGCTGAACTTGCATGTTGTTTCTTTACCATTTGTTCTCAGTGTTACCACCCCCGCCAAGGAGGCAATTTCTACTTCCCTTGTATGTATTCAGTGCCCCATTATGATACAAGGGAAGGCCTTCGAGGTTGACCTAGTTTGTTTGCCATTAAGGGGTATAGACATCATTCTTGGCATGAATTGGTTATCTTCAAATCGAATCATGCCTGACTGTTTCAATAAGAAGGTTGTTTTTCCACTTTTTCCTCCTCCTTCGAGGGAGAAACCATCAATTCTTTTGTCAAGTGTTACCGAAGTGTCTGAATGCCTTAGTGATGGAAGTGAATGTTTTGTTTTATTACTTTCCTCAACTCTAGAATCTAAGGTAGATAAAAGCAGTATAGCTACAGTTAGGGAGTTTTAGGATGTTTTCCCTAGCGAAGTCACTACCTTACCTCCGAACCGAGAGATAGAGTTTGCCATAGACCTAGTACCAGGTACAGGACCCATTTCCAAAGCACTATACAGGATGTCCCCACTAGAACTTAGTAAACTCAAGGCTCAGTTAGAAGATCTTATGTCTAAAGGGTTCATTAGGCCTAGTGTGTCGCCCTGGGGGGCTCCAGTACTCTTAGTGAAAAAGAAGAATGGGAGCATGAGGTTGTGTGTAGATTATAGGCAGTTGAACAAGGTTACATTAAGAATAAATATCCCTTACCCAGGATAGATGACCTCTTAGATCAGCTTAGGGGAGCTTCAGTTTTTTCTAAGATAGATTTGAGGTCTGGTTACCACCAGATCAAGATTAAGGGGGAGGATATACCTAAGACAGCCTTCAGGACTAGATATGGGCACTACGAGTATTTGGTGATGCCATTTGGAGTAACCAATGCTCCCGCTGTATTCATGGACTACATGAATCGTATTTTCCGGCCCTACCTGGATCTATTTGTTGTTCTGTTCATCGATGATATTATGATCTATTCCCACAGCTTAGAAGGGCATGAGCATCATCTTAGGGTTGTGTTGGGGATTTTGAGAGATAAGCAGTTGTTCGCCAACCCCGAGAAATGTGAATTTTGGAGTGATAGGGTTCAATTTCTAGGATATGTAATTACTAGTGAGGGTGTATCTGTTGATCCTAGCAAGGTAGAAGCTGTCCTTGAATGGGAAAGGCCTAACACCATTACGGAGATTAGGAGTTTCCTAGGATTGGTCAGCTACTACCGGAGATTCATTAAAGGATTCTCCCAGCTAGCCTTGCCTTTCACAAGGTTAACTCGAAAGGGTCAAGCCTTTGTGTGGGACGAGAATTGTGAGCAGAGCTTTTTGGAGCTCAAGGTTAGGTTAACCACCGCTCCGATACTGGCGTTACCGGATTTGTCTAGGACCTTTGAGGTATACAGTGATGCCTCGGGGAAGGGTTTAGGATGTGTTTTGATGCAAGATAGGAGAGTGGTGGCTTATGCATCTAGGCAGTTGAAGCCTCATGAGGAAAATTATCCTACTCATGACCTAGAGTTAGCAGCAGAGGTCTTTGCCCTCAAGATTTGGAGGCATTACCTGTTTGGGGTGAGATTTGAGGTCTTTAGTGATCACAAGAGTTTGAAATACCTCTTTGATCAGAAAGAACTCAATATGAGGCAAGGAGGTGGATGGAATTTCTCAAAGATTATGATTTTGAATTGAAATGCCATCCTAGCAAGGCCAATGTGGTGGCTGATGCTCTCAGTAGAAAGTCCCTTCATGTGTCTTCCATGATGATGCATGAAATGAGTTTGTTAGAAGAGTTCAGAAACCTAAGTTTAGATGTTATAGTGGGAGAGCATAGTGTCAAACTTCATAGAATTGAGATTATCAGTGAGCTGAGAGCTCTAATGAGGGAGGCTCAGAGTTTGGACTCAAGCCTCCAAGATAGAAAGCAGCAGTTAGGGTTTTCAGAGTCAGAAATGGGGTAATTCTCTTCCAAGGGAGAGTCCGTGTCCCTAAGGGGGTAGTCTCAGGCAGCAGGTTTTAGAAGAAGCTCATAGAGGTAAGTTTTCGGTACATCCTGGCACTACCAAGATGTATCAGGATTTGAAGAGGATGTTTTGGTGGGAGGGTATGAAGAGGGATATAGCAGATTATGTTTCTAAATGCTTAGTGTGTCAACAGGTCAAAATAGAACATCAGAAACCATCAGGAACCCTTTTGCCATTAGAAATCCCTGAGTGGAAGTGGGAGAGTATAGCTATGGACTTTGTGGTAGGATTGCCTCGAGTCCAAGCTGGTTTTGATGCCATCTGGGTGATCGTGGACCGACTGACCAAGTCAGCCCACTTCCTACCAATTAGGAGTACCTATTCCCTTAGCAAGTTAGAAAATTTGTATGTTAGGGAGATTATCAGACTTCATGGTATTCCCTCTAGCATCATATCAGATAGGGACCCTAGGTTCACTTCTAGGTTCTGGAATGCTCTTCACCAGGCTTTCGGGACCAAACTCCGGTTTAGCACTGCTTACCACCCTCAGACTGACGGTCAGTCTAAAAGAACCATCCAGACTTTAGAAAATATGCTCAGGGCTTGCGTGTTAGAGGAGTCAGGTAGTTGGGATAGGTACCTGCCTCTCATTGAGTTTTCCTACAATAACAGTTTCCACAGCAGTATAGGCATGGCACCTTATGAGGCACTGTACGGTAGGAAGTGTAGATCTCCCTTGTTTTGGTGTGAGGTAGGTGAGAGAACCTTATTAGGCCCAGAGTTAGTGCAGGAAACCTCAAATAAGATCAGGATCATTAGGGAAAAACTTGCAACTGCCCAAAGCCGAAAAAAGAGTTATGCTGACAAAAGAAGAAAAGACTTAGAGTTTGAGGAAGGGGACCATGTATTTCTGAAAGTAACTCTCGTCACAGGCATAGGACGATCCATCAAGACCAAGAAGCTCAATCCTAGATTTGTTGGTCCATTTCAGATCCTGCAGAGGGTTGGCCCTCTGGCTTACAGGATAACGTTACCACCTCAGTTGTCTAGGATACATGATGTTTTCCATGTATCTCAGTTAAGAAAATATGCCCATGATCAATCACATGTCATTGGCCCTGAATCAATACAATTAAGAGAAGATCTCACCATTCCTTCTAGACCTACACAGATTATCGACAGGAGTGTCAAATCCTTAAGGAGCAAGACAATTCCTTTGGTGAAGGTGTATTGGGAAGGTCAAACTCCAGAAGAGGCAACATGGGAGAAGGAAGATGACATTCGGGAACAATTTCTGGAACTCTTTAATTGAGGTAGTCTTTAATCTATGTTTCTTAAACAATTTTGAGGTCAAAATTTGCTTGAAGGGGGGTAGAATGTAACATCCCACAAATTAGAGTTTTTAATAATTCATTAGGTGAAAAATAAGGGTTTAGGTATTAGTAATTAAGACAAGAAAGTTTTAGAAATTTGGAAATAAAACTAAGTTTGAAAACCAAAATTCAGGGTTTTCGCTCAAGCGAATTGGATTCGCTTGAGCGAATTATGCAGAAAAGAAGTTTAGGTTCAGTTGCTGTAAAATTCGCTCAAGCGAATTGGATTCGCTTGAGCGAAAATCAGGGGTCTGGAAGAGGCACTCTGGACGATTTTTGCTCAAGCGAATAAAGATTCGCTCAAGCGAAAAAAACGTCCAGAGAGGGTGTTTTTCTTATGTCATTTTCGCTCAAGCGAATTGAATTCGCTTGAGCGAATATTCGTGATTTTTACATGCAAAGTACCATTCGCTCAAGCGAAAATATTCCGCTTGAGCGAAATTCCACTTAAATCACCAGGATTCCCTTTCAACTTCAGAATTTCACTTTCTTTTCTTCTACCTTATTTCTTTAGAGAGAGAGGGTCTGAGTTCTAGAGAGAGAGGGGGCTTATTTGAGACTTAAGACGGAAGATTGGAGCCGGAATCGTGAAGCAATTCATCACAATTCCTACTCTTCCTCTTGATACTCCAAGAATAGGTGAGTATAACTCACATACTTTCACAAATTCAATCTCTTTGACTCTATGCATGAACCCTAATCTTATCTTCCTTTTCTTATGCTCATTGATGTTGAATTAGTGATAATTGTATGATAAATTAAGTGATTAAGTGTGAAAGCATGTGAAATTGACATTAGGAACCCTAAGTTAGGAAATTACGAGATTACGAAACTTACGAGATTTCGAAATATATTGTTATTAGTTTTCAGTTCAATAAGTTATAAGTCGGTTTCGACCGTGAGTTAAATAAGTCGGTCTTCACGCTGTGAGTTAAGAAACCTTCTCAAAATTAAATAATACTAACTCTTGTAACTTGGCTTGTGATAGTTCTCCAAATACATTGTCACTTGTGCTTTCTTTTCGAAGTTGAAAAGATCGATGGTTCTTTTTTTCCTCGCTGATTTATTAGAGTAACATAGTAGCAAGAGTGACAAACATCAAACAAGTAAGCTTAGAAGTTAGATCCCATACCAATAAAATGTAGGTGAATGTTGTGGTGTCCATTAGCTTTGATGGGCATCAATGCCCATTCATTCTCATTCAATTAGGAAGTGATATGTGTATGTATTTAATGTTATCTATAACTTTTACCATGGAAATATTTTTTTAATTTACAATTCAGTCCCTAAAAATATTCTAATATTTCCTTTTATTTAAAAATATTACATCTCATTCCCTTTTTATCAAAAACCAAAAATCATTTTTTGTGTAAACCACAGGTATCCCCTATTACCAGGGTAGTCCTATTCAGGAATTAGTCATAATTAAGACTCCTCACCTCTTTCGAAGAATATGTTTAGTGAAAATTACTTTGATTAAAATTAAAACACCCATTATATTTTAATTTTTTCGCTTTTATTTAGAAATTCCATGCGACAAAAATATATATGTCACTCTATTGTTATGGGTTTATTGAAATTAAAATAAATATAAATTTATCATTCTTAATTTATGTCGACACTTCTGCGTTAGAGTATATACTTTTAATGTAAAATTTATTTTTCTTACATAATGTATATTCACATTATTATATTTATTTATATATATTTTATATACATATATATATATATTTATATATTTATATTATGTCATAAAAAGATATATATTAATATAAATATGTGTATTAAATGAAGAATGAAATGTATATCTCTTTAATAATATATATATTAAAGAGAAAGTTTTTTTTATAAAAAAATAAAAGTGTAATTTAATCCAATTTTATAGATAATTACTGCATTAATTTATTTATGTTTTATAAATGAAATTTCAATCCAAAGGGGTTTCAAATTTAATTAGCTAGTAATAATATCCAATAGGGTCTTTCTTTTTTTGTTAGAAAAATTTCAATAAAAAAGAATAAAATTTTAAAATAATTGGGCAGTTTTAATCTTAGTTCAGGGTGGTTTATGATGAAAAATGAATGGGGTGTATTTTTTTTAAATAAAATGAGATATTAGAAAATTTTAATTAAAATATTTAAGGGTGTAAATTGTAAATGAAATCCTTATTTTAATCCCAAAAATCATAAATAATATGAAAAAGCGTGCACATGTAATCTCCTTATTGAATAAGAGTGAATGGGCAGCGCTACCCATCTAGGCTAATGGGCATCATAAGATTCACCTAAAATGTAAGCTTAAATGGCTAAACTTTAAACAATGGTATATTACCTGCGTGTGAAACCCTTCTCCAAATGACATATACACCAGTGACAATTATGAAAACTCCTATTATCACTGTAACTGTAACTATGATTGTAATGTTACTCCCTTTATCTGTGATTCAAGAAAAATAACAAAATAAAATATAAAATTGCAGAATTTTTTCCAAACAAAATAGATATATTCAAGTCAAAGAACTGAATTCATATTTTTAGGCAGATAACACCTAGCATACCAAGTTCTTCAGAGGCTACACGAATGTATAGATAAAAGTTAGTACTATTTAATTAAATAATTACAAGAGTCACAATGTATATTGTTTTATTCCCTGTTTGAGTATATAAATGAGGGTTTGAATATGTCGTTTACAAATCTGTTCTTCCCATATCCTTGAGTCAGTGGTACTGAACATATGGGCTAGCGCTGTACATGAAGGTTTTGAAGGTTTGAGGTTTGAGGTAGCTACTGGCTTTGATGCAAATTGTTGGTTTCAAGGTTGATTGTTTTCTTTCTTTTCTTTCTCTTTTTTAAATTCTATTAGACCATTTAGTTTACTGGGGGTTCTAAGGCCTAGAGCTTGTCAGACAGGGCAAAACTGGTGGGCTATACATGGAGAGCTAATTTGTAAGCTAATTGTGAGACTGCTTACTTTCCTCACAATGCATGAAAGGCTGTAAGTCTCACTGGTGTTCAAGCAAATTATATAATTTGAAAAAAGAAAAGCACAGTGACCAAACACTATAGGTAACTTAAAATGGATACAAAGAATTTTCCGTTGGGATGTCAAACTAAGATGGCATTTAGTGTGGTCCCTCAAACACTCAAATATGATGATGTCTACCCATTCTCATTTGTAACTACTCATTAGGTCAATGTTCTACACTACCAGCTATTGAGTTCACTCTCTAAAACAACCTCAATTAATTATTTCTCCAACCATATATGATTTTTATAATTACCTAATTCACATTGCCTTTGTTTGTAATAAGATTCAACCACTTAATTAGAATGTTGTCTCGGGCATCTCTTAATAACAGATTATCCACGTTCAATCCACTAATAACCAAGCAAGTTTAGACCACTATTAGGATTTAGGACCATCATTATCAAATCAAACTCTGTCATGGATTTGACGGCTAAAAAAACATTGAATAGCAGAACAAGCTGGCATACAAATATAGGAGACAAATACATTAACATAGCAACTAGTAACTTCAAATAGACAATACATTTAGAACAAGTTGGCATCTAATTTTAGTTCCAAATACAATAGAAAATCAAAGTAATTGCTTGTATGCATCAGAGTTGGCATTAATAAGCTACGAATTGAAAACAAATCTAACTTAATCAATCACCTCTGCTAGTACGTAATTCTAGATCTGAAATTGAATACTCCTCATCAACTCCTACACCATCAAGCTTCAGCTAAAGAAAAAAAGGGGCAATTCACTTGGTAGAAGGCAGAAGAGACAATCAAATCGAAACATTCATTCTGTAACAGAGAGAGATGGAGATAAAGAACGAGATTGAAACAGAAAAGAAACAATGAACAATACAAAACAAACCCTAAGATTAATTGAAGCCAAAATCACAAGAGATATTACCGATTTGAGGATTCAGTAGCGAAACGAGCTTCCACGGAACGAGCTTACGCAGAAGCATGAGCCATTGAAAAGCTGAGAATCCTGCGAGAAAAAGAAGGACGATGGAGAGAGCAAGATCGAGTAAGATGAGACAGTGAGATAGAGAGATTGAAGTTGGGTCACGTTAGGAGTGTGAGAAAATTTAAAAATAAATTAAAAGCCTTTAATAAATGAGTTTTTACCGGTTAATTTTTATTAGCCGCTAAAACTTTGAGTTAAAAATTATATGCAGGCAATTGTCTTATTGCCACTAAATAATTGTCGATAAAAATAGTTTTTGTTGTAGTGGGTCGATTTCATTGTGTCTCTTTCGTGTCGTTCGTTCCCGTTCGTTCCCGTTCATTTTCGTTCGTCTAAAGCGATTCGAAAGAGATCAACAGAATTTGTAGTCTTACAAGCAAGAAATCTGAGTTCGTCTTGGTCGTAGGGGTCGACGAGGATTTCTGAGAAGCCACGCAGGTTAGATGTTTGGCCCGAAAATGTTCTGCTTGAACCCTAAATGTTTCGCCGTTTTCCCCCTTTTTGATTCCTAGTGATTTTCAATATGGTAGGTTGAACTGGAATGTAGGACGGCTATTCTGTGACCGGCCCATTCTTCTTCAATGGCGTCGCTCACTGTCACGGCTCTGGTGTTCCTTCTCGATTGTTCTCAGTTTCTAGCTTCTAGCTTTGTATTTGTAAGTGTTCCTGGGTATGAATGATTTTTGTTAGATCCATTTATGTTATTGCTACTAAAAATTTGGTAATGGTGGGTTTAGGAAGAGTTGAGGCTGAGTTGCTGCAGAGGTACAACCCAGGTGTGGATTTCAGCCAAGGAAGTGGTCTGGTTTTCATTCTAGAGAAAGATATGTTTCACTACTCCTTGTGCCCCCGTGACAGATTCTCTATGAACAATGTTAATGAGTATCATAGGGAGTGGGCTTACCGAACAGGGCAAAGTAATAACCTCATAGCTGAAATGAGAAAGCGTTACATGAAAAGACCCAAGAGACCTTCTCTTCAAGTTGTTCAAAATAGAAATGAAGCGTTGGAGTTGGCCATTAACATGATACGACATGAAAATAATCATATGCAAATTAGAATTAACAGGTACGATGCAATAGCTGAGGTGTGTCATAAGCAATCTGGACATTCACCATCGATTGAAGATGACATGGTCTTGGAGAATGTAGTACACAAACTGGAATATTGCACCGATGGAGACTTGTTGAATGAAGAGCAAGCATAACATCATGATTGTTGTAGTTTAATTCAAAGTCTATTTGAGTTGTTATGCAGTTCTCTGCTTGGTCTTTAAGATGTTTGATTTCATGGTTAATGGTGTCTTTGTTATTGGTATTTAAAGTGAAATGTTTGGTTAATGTCAACAACTGATGTAAGTTTTATTCTTGTCCTCTATTACAATGTTTAATCTAATCTGTCATTGTGGTGATTACGTTGTGATATTTGGTTAATCCCTCAGGTTGATGTAAGTTTTTGGAATGAACTGAGTCCTGTTACTTTCTGGTTAATGGTGCCTGTCCGAGTGGTCATTGTAGTGCGATACGTGGTTAATATAACAGTCCAATGTAAATTTTATACAAAACTCTCTTCTGTTAACTTGTGGTTAATGTTATATGTCAGATGGGTTAATGCAGTGTCATATTTGGTTAATCACATAGGTTGATGTAACTTTTTGGTCTAATCTTATTACGTGGTTAATGGAGTCTGTCATTGTGGTTATTACAGTGTCATATTGGCTGAATCTCACACATTCATCTAAGTTTTTTATATTGAACTAAGTCCTGTTACTTTCTGGTTAATGGTTCCTGTCATAGTGGTCATTGCAGTGTGATATTTGGTTAATATGACAGGCCAATGTAAATTTTATACTAAACTCTCTTCTGTTAACTTGTGGTTAACAGTATATGTCAGATGGGTTAATGCAGTTTCATATTTGGTTAATCACACAGGTTGATGTAACTTTTTCGTCTAATCTTATTATGTGGTTAATGGAGTCTGTCAATGTGGTTATTACAGGGTCATATTTGTTGAATCTCACACATACATCTAAGTTATTTATATTGAACTAAGTCCTGTTACTTTCTGGTTAATGGTGTCTGTTAGAGTGGTCATTGCAGTGTGATATTTGGTTAATATGACAGGCCAATGTAAATTTTATATAGAACTCTCTTCTGTTAACTCGTGGTTAATGCTTTATGTCAGATGGGTTAATTTAGTGTCATCTTTGGTTAATCACACAGGTTGATGTAACTTTTTGGTCTAATCTTATTATGTGGTTATTGCAGTGCGATATTTGGTTAATATTACAGGTCAATCTAAGTTTTTTACAGAACTATCTTTTGTTGGCTTGTGGTTAATGCTTTATGTCAGAGGGGTTAATGCAGTGCGACATTTGATTAATCTCACAGGTTCATGTAAGTTTTTGATATGAGTATTTCCCTGACTTGAAGATGACATCACAGTCCTGTGTTATGTTACTCTTGGTCATAATAGCATTGCAATAACTGTCCACTATTTGTGTTCATTACATAAACACCAAAAAAAAATTGTACACCATATGCACCCCCTAAAAGAGACACTTGTCTTAAAATGAACAAAAACCAATAAATAATACCCCCAAAGGACTGGCTTTTGTAACTGTCTTCAAAGTCATCTACAAAGACAGGATGTTAAGAATTTCCTTTGAAAGGGGACCCATGATATGTGTTCCTATTAATTTCCATGTACAACCCACCATTGTATATTAATTGCAGTGTGATTGTTGAACAAAGCAGCCGAACATGAACATAAAAAAATCATTACCCTTCAAACATGCAAACATCAAAAACCATGTGCAACATTTAAAAATACGTTCACCGTTTCGGGACACAAAATTAACCCCGTGTTAACAGTAGTTGGAATTAACCTCACAAATTCAATTATTCACCAATCGAACTGTGTTAACTACAAATGGATACACCATTAACATTCTTTTTAAATATGTTCACCGTTTCTGGACACATAATTAACCTTGTGTTAACAGAAGTTGTAATTAACCTCACAAAATAAATTAACCAAAAATCATATTCTGTTAACTACGAATACGTACATCATTAACCTCATTTTTTAATATGTTCACCGTTTGTTAATCCCGTGTTAAAAGGAGTTGCAATTAACCTCACAAATGCAATTAACCAAAAATCACACTTTGTTAACCACAAAATGGGAATTGGGGTTAAAAAAAACCTATGTGGTACAATTGTGGGACGTACTGTAGTATGTGGTACACTTGTTTTCTTTCTAATAGATTTTTACGAAATTTATTTATCCATTATCCTCTTTATTAACCATTATTAAGCACAACTAATTCTAAATTATTTTTATTCTTATTAACCACCGCCAAATCATTATAACCACTAATGTTCACCCTATTAACCACTTATACCCACTTGCTTCCTTAGTTCAACTTTTTATTAACCATATTTCTGTCATATTAACCACAAATATACACCATATTAACCACGTTTACCCACTTATCTTCTTTCTGATATTTTTAACCATCTTTAGCGTTACACTAACCACAACTACATACATTATTAACCACATTTCCTTGGGTTTATTTTTACTTTTATTTAACCATAATTGATACACTTTCACCACTTTTTTACACATTATTAACCACATTAACCCACTAGTTTCCATTGTCATCCTATTTTCCAATTTTAAATTTTATTATCATCTTTTTAACCATCATTATGTTATTTTAACAACTCATGTTCACCACGTTACCCACTAGTTTCCATTCACATTAGTTAAACCACATTTGTTCACCCATTAACCTGTTCTTGAGGATATCATTCACCCTTAATTTGTGAAGTTTCTTTGTAATTTTCTTTCATTTTTTCATAGCACCTTAGGGGAATCAACAAGCTGAAAAACACATACAATTAAATTTTATGATTGGCAAATTTGCCTCAGTAACATGTGAAAAAAATATATTAAATGGGGTTACTACTCTTCAATACTTGGGTCTGTCAACCGTTGGTTAACCATTACTGCATAAACGGTTAACGAAGTAACAAATATGGTTAATTACAACAGAGTTTATTGATCTTCATATCACTGACCTCCCCTTCAAATTCTTACCTATCAACTACTCTGTGTTACCCATAACAAATTAGCCACTTTGCATTTCATCTCCATTTCATTCAATTGTATTCCTCATGCCAATTGTATTCCTCATTCCCCACCTGTGAATCACCAAAAATAGATAATTATCTACCCATTTACACCCACGTGTCCTTTTTAATTTCAGAAAAGAATTGGATGTAGTTAATTTCTTTCCCCACAATGCCTTAATCATGAAGATCCTAATTCATGAGGGGTTTCCTATGAGTGGACTTCTTAATCAAGCTCCTCCTTCCTTGTTCACTCCTGCTGATTATGAGAAAATGAAGAGTACAATATCAGAGGAGATTGAAGATAAAGGAATTATAGTTGGACCTTTTGAAGATCCTCCTACATCACCTCAAGTAAGAACAAGGAGAACAAGAAACTATCGTTCCCTCAGTGCTCATGGAAGAATGAGAAAGGTGTTTGGGTCTTATCACTTGAGAAGGCTACATTTTCGCATGAATCAGCTAGCAAGGAAGATGAAGGAAACTCAAAAGGAGTTACGAAAGCTCAAAGCTGAAAAAGAAAGTGCTAGTGCTGCTGAGACCTTACCTGTTGATAATTTTTAATTCATTCAAAGAGCCTTGTCATTGGTGTTTACTCACTTAACAATTTGTTGAGAAAAATATTTTTGATAAAACTTATAGTTTCTGTTGTTTAATTGTCATCTATTTCATAGTTTTCCTATATGTATGTTTTATATACTCTCTGATTTCATTGACTATGTCAAACATGTGTTTTCTTGCCTTTATCTATATAGTTCACATTATACATTTTCTTGTCTTAAGAATATTGTCATCTTTAAGAAAGAAAAGTAATTTTTTTTGTTAATAACAAAACACCTAAACCAAAGATTTTTTGAAAAGAAATATTAAACTAAGGGGGAGCCTCTTTCAAAGAAAATCAAAACCTCTAATAAAAGAAAATTATAAGTATCTAATATAAGGTAATAGTACTATCTGTTAAACTCAATAACAATTTCTTTGATGATTAACAACAATTGATTAACCCAGATGCTACTAAAAGGTATGGTTTAGTATGTGTTTCAGCAAACAAATTTTCAAAGAAAACTATCTACAAGATTAATCATCAGAAGGCCAGATCATCGATAATAGATGACTGACGTGGCATCACCCCTAGCTTCTAAACCTGTTCAGAAAGTTCTCAAATGAACTTGCTGAAATTGTGGGTCAGGATCGCTGAGGTAGCTGTTACAACACGAGGATCAAGGCTATACTACCGAGGCATCACTTCCAAGGCTATACTACCGAGGCATCACTTCCAAGGCTAAAAAGGCAACAAAGAAAGAAAATATGGGTACCAAAGAACTTTATTGTTTCTCTTGCAGATGTCTTAGATAAATCAAATAAGACACCAAGAATCACCACAAAGGGATGGATGCGTACAACCCTTGATGGAAGGAAGATGTATGTGCCAAGACCTTAGATTCAAGGTTATTAGAATGGCCACCCTTGGCAAGGATTAGCAAAGGGAAGATCACTAATGAAGGAAATGTTTAGTCTCAGGGAGAGCAATATTCAGCGCAACAACAAGTTATTATTCATAGCCCCTATGGGTAACATATAAATTAGCTGTTGAATATTATTGGCTGATCTCGTTTTCTGTCTGAACTCATTTTCATTTTCCATCTGAACCATGCATTATCTGAATTAAGTATGCTTTTATGTAAAAACATGCATTGTCTGAGCATGACTTCTGTCTAAAGCACACTGGTGCAGTGGCAATCTGAGACATTTGTGAATCCATCATCTCAAACATAAGCTTTTCATTGAAAAGTGATTCTCTGCAAGGAAGCCAAGTTCAGAAGCTGAACAAGCTTTGAAGGAGATTCCTGCTGAAGATGTTGCTCTAAGTCAGTCTGAAGCCATCCTGATGTTGAACCTCAACAAGTGGCTGCCTGAGCAAATGTCTTGAAAGAAGCTAAGAAAGATAAGGAGTAAGAAGCTCGAGACCATTCACCTGCTGTTGCAGTACAACAAGCAATCTTAGAAAATGAGAGGTTGGAGCAAGCTACCTTTAGTCTGAAGAAAGTAAAAGCTAGAAGAATTTTTTTTTAACAACACTGGGCAAGAAGAGTTTAATGCATCTGTCAAATCCCAAATTCTCAAGGCCAAGGAAGATCTATTTTGCACTGATCAAGAAAATGCCTTGTTGGAAAAGGATTGATAGTCCATGATGTGTTGCCACACACATTGTGTCTAAAACCGTGTTTGTTCAGATAATAACATGAGTTGTCTAAATGTTTGCATTATCTGATTAATTTCCATGCATAAAGGTGGTATATTAATATATATTCTTGATTATCTTATATGCATGAATTTTATGTGCTCTAATACTTGCGCTCTGATATGCTTTCTATCATTACTCTGATACATTCTGTAATCATTTGCAGAAAGCAAAAGGAAGTGCCTGACTCAAGGGAAGCCAGGGGGAGCAACGAAAAACTTAAGAGAGTCTTAAGTATAACTCATGATATGAGTCATCTAATTGAGGGGAAGGAATTTCTAAACTCTTATCTTATTAAAAACCTCTTTCAGATTTGTTAAGTTTAAAGCAAATTTGTCATCATTAAAAAGGGGGAGAATGTTGAGTCTCAATTTATCATTAAGAATTTAATAATGATTGAGCCACATGTTTCCAAGTTTTAATGAACAACAAATTTCACTAAGTTACAAGAATAACTGCCTATGTTATTAACGTATACTTTGAATTCAGCAAGCTAATCTCTTTATGTCATGAAGACTTTCTGACGTGGCAACTGTCTGAAGAAGTAGGATCATCTGAAGTGGTTGTTCATCTTAAGCATGTTATCATCTGAAGCTAAGAAGAACAATCTGAAATGATCTATCATCTGAAGTCAAGAGACCATCTGAAGACATTGTCTGTAACTGTCTATCTGAGATCAAGAGGAGAAGCCTCTGAAGAGATTTCATGAAGATATTTCTCTGTCAACGCCTTCTGAAACAAGACTATGGTCTAACCTATTTAAGGCAAACAGAACGGGAACTTTTCTGGATATTCAAATTTCTATCACTTAAGAGGAAAGTTCTGAGTGTCACATCATTTGCAGAAATAAGAACAAGCCAGCGGTGTTCTGCATCCTTGTACTGTGCCAAAAGCTAAGCGAAGAGAAGCAGAGCTCACAACGGTCAAAAAGGAGTAGACTAACGGATCTTTATATCCCATCTCCTTACATCCTGAAAAAGAGAAATGAAGAAAGAAGAAGAGAGAGAAAGATCATCTTGCTGAAGACGAAGAAAATCTCTCAAGGGAAAGGGCTTATCTGCAGTGTGTCAGAACCAAATCATCTGCACACCTAATATGCTTAGGAAAGAAGCAACCGGATGAGAAGACATTTCACAACAGCTCTATGAGCTCACTTATTCCTTCTCAACGGTAAAGGAGAACATTTTCTCAACGGCTATATTTTATCAGAACATATAAATAGCCTGAAATATGAATCAAAGAAATGAGAGAGACTGAAAAAACAAGAAATGTAGGCCTCGGTGCTGATCAAGGTGGTTAGCCTTAGAGTTAACTAAAACCCTGGCAAGGAAGCCAGTTAGCCAAAGAAGAACCATAGTTGGTTTGGATCAATGTGCTAAATTGAAGATCTGAGTGATTGATCGGGTCAGCTGGTCTGTTAATCAAACTTTCCCATAAGTATCTTTCACAAGAATCCAACCAAAGAGAGACAACCATGCATTTCTAATTTCGATCCTTCATCATGGTCTGTCATCAACTTCAACATAAGAGATTGTCCAAGCTCAAACCAGATCATATATAGTCAATCTTCTGAGCCAAACAGAGCCTAAGTTATACACTCATATCTCTGTCATTCCTTGTACTTAGAATGTAACCTTTGTATCCTGAGCAGTACTCAGTAAACCCTTAGTACAGGAAAATTGTAAGTTTAAGTTTCAAGGAAACTTAAACATAGGCTTAATTGTAAACACCCTGAGTGTATGTAGAGCTTGGAGAGGTTTGGGAAGAAAGAATACTCCTGAGATCCTGGAGAGGCTTGGTGGAAGAAATAATACTCTGAGAGCCTGAAGAGGCTTGGAGAAAGAATACTCTCGAGAGCCTGGAGAGGCTTAATAGAAAAGAATACTTGTGTAGAGCCTGAAGAGGCTTGATAGAAAAGAATACTTGTGTAGAGCCTGAAAAGGCTTGATAGAAAAGAATACTTGTTGCGCCTGAAGAGGTTGCATGCAAAAGAATACTTGTTGCGCCTAGAGAGGCTGCTTGCAAAAGAATACTGCATGAGTTGCCTGGAGAGGCAGTTGAAAAGCAAAGAATACTTATGCGCCTGGAGAGGCTGCGTGCAAAAGAATACTCACTGAGTTGCCTGGAGAGGCAGTTGATAAGCAAAGAATACTCATTCAGTTTCCTGAAGAAGCAGTTGAAAACAAAGAATACTTTTATCTGTGTTCAGATAGTGGATAAATCCAGGGAGTTTGCCCTGGGACTGGATGTAGCTCACTGGGTTAGTGGGTGAACCAGGATAAATTTTTGGCTGAGTCTTCTCTATCCCTTAAACTATTTCAATTCAGGTTTCATCTAACAAAGAGGATTGAAAAGTATTTAAGTGAGAACTTTACTTCTGAATTAAACTCGTTTTCAAACTTCTTTGAGTCAGAACCCAGTTCAGAAGGTAATCAAAACTTCAGACTGAAACTCATCGTCTGAATATTTTCAGAAGCTATTCTCTCTAACCTGAACTCTTTACCTTCTGTTTATATCTGTTTATTTCTAACCAAGGAAGGGTTTGATTAGTAAACTTATTTTATCAAACCAACACTTTAAATGTTTAAATAAATCATTTTGAAAAGAGCACTTACTGAATTTTCTCAAGTGATTCAGGAAGTTCTTCAATAACTTAATTTTCAGCAAGTAACCATATCAGTAGGATAACAATGAAAAACATCTTTGAACTAATAGTTTATGTTTTGAATATAGTTTATACAAAATTTTGAAAGATAGTTTTCCAAACCTTCTGAAGTGTTAACAGAACACTCAACTGTTTTATTAAAGTCAGCAAGTTTCTGAAAAACGATTGCTTATAGCTTCCGCACAACTCTGATAATCTTGATTATCTTTCATCTGAGTTTTTCACGATAACTTGCAAAAGTTCATCTGCTGCCTTTTACGAAAAGGTTTTCGAAAATTAACATGAAGTTTTGAAACACTATTCAACCCCCCTTCTAGTGTTTCCTATGGTTCCAACATATTTGTCAATGGACTCCAGATCATCTAACATTTTAAACAACCCATCACTAATTTTCTGACTTGTTTTAGGAAAATAAAACTCCACAAAACCTAACAATATATACAGCCTACAAAAATCTTCCACATGCTCATCACTATGTAGTTCTGTTAATTTTTCATACACACTTGCAGCAGTTACTTTAGCCCCTCCAAACAACCCTTTGGTGCGACTCTCACTATCTCCTACTTCATTTAACACAACCTTTTCTCCAACTATACGTAAACCCAATGCAAAACATACATTCAAAGGCGTAGTAGGAACCATTGTCCTTCTTACTCGAAATCCTCCCCCACGCTCATCCCACCTTACAGCTAATTCTCTAAGCAATTTACCCGAGATGTACAACTTCTCAGGCATTTTCATTAGCCACTTAAATGTTGTGCATCCAATCTTCCTACTTTGCACCTCTGAAAGATTTTTATTTATTTTAACTATAAACTTTGGATCACAGCTGCTCCTGCAACGCACCTGTTCAACATAACCAACAACAACAACAATTTAAGTGAATGAATCATCAAATAGCAATTATAAAATTGCTATTTTCAAACCATCCAAACAATATTTACCTTTTCTGACTTTGTCCCAGAACTTGCACCTTCTTTTGTACTTGTTCTCTTCATTATCACATCCACTATGTTACAAGTCCTTCATTCTCCAATTAAAATGGATCCTGCCTAACAAACAGTGTGTTCATCAATAAGTTGTACACCCTCGCAGCATGCATTAATTCATTCCTATTATTTGTACCTAACTGGTTAACACTGCTTCTTTTGTCTGGTTAATATAGTTTCATCTCTGGTTAAAATTTCATATCTTGTTAAATATTCATCTGCCACATGTTCACATGTCGTGCTTGTTTTCTTAAACAAAAGCAATACAAAATATACAAGGAATTCAACCATTTATTCAACCCAAACAATATACAAACTAAGTAATGTTCAATTCATACCCTACACAAACATGTAACACCCCACTGATTGTGCCAGAGCAAAAGAGCTCCGGTTTGCCCCTCCACCATTTTTGCTTCTCTTTGTACAACAAACACTGGTTGAATCGCAGCACTGACTGTTTATGGCCCAACAAACTTATTCATTACAATTAAGGTTTTGATCTACGTCAAAGTCTTGTCTTATCTTTTATGGTCTCTAAAATATTCTTTAACAACATGCTATTTATTATTTTGAGACAAATTTAGTGATAATTTATTATAAGTCTAAATGCAATTAGGGAGTGACACTTCCAACTGGTGCACTTTGACAAATCAATAAACCACCTTAAAATCACCTTCACGAACTATAAGAACAAGACATATTACAGTTCTAAATACAACTAAGGTTCTGTATAAGAAGGCAAACCCCTACATAAGAAGTCAAGTTGACTAGCAAAATAATTCTCTTATTTGCCTTAACAATATCCTGTACCTTATTTCGAAGAGATTAATCTTTCATGTTATTACTATTACACACCAAAGGTGGGCGAATCCCTTCCAATGGACAAACATATATCTCAATGAAAGACATTGGTAATGGATTCTATGATTCAAGTATTTCTCTAAGACCACATTGTAGTCATGCATTCATGTCCCTAATTACTACATTCCCCCTAATGTCAAGGAAAGCCCAAGTTTAAGAGTCATACCACAAGCAACACCACACACATACCAACAACAAATCCACATACTTGATAGTTAACAAACCACAAGTGCACATCACGGAACCAAGACATAAAATGCAAAAGTGGACAAAAACATGTTTAACCGGTTTTGTATATAAATTGAATTATATGGCAAATAGATTATAGATATCATTCAACATTGTTAAAAACAGATAAATTTTTGACAATAACTACTCCTGCATAATGAATGAAACTTCATTATCTTAATAGATTGATTAAATTGAAATGTAATGGAATCGTGTGACAAAAATATATCCCAAAACTTGAACACAGAGCATTAATACCATGATTTGGGAAGCACTAGAAAATTCATGTCACGGGCCTGTTAGGACAGAGTTAAATTATATATTTTCATCCCTATGCTTCATCATTCATGTCAAACACTAGAAAATTCATGCTTGCTTGCCATGGACCATAAGAACCATAGAAGTTCTTTCACTGGGGCTTTGGTCATCTTTGTTACACTATTGATGGAAATTATGCATGATATCTGTTTGAGCTCAAATTGAACAAGTGATGTATTTGAGTTGGTTGTCTTGCTGCTTTAGAGTTTTTATGTTTTATTTGGGAAAGACTTTGAATTTGGACATATAGGTAGTATGCATTCTTAGTTTTTATTTTTTTTATAGTAGTAGTACTTATATAAGCAACTTGAAGGTAAGCATATTTATTTGAAATATTTCTTATGAACAAGAGTTTATTTGGTTCACCAATCCTCAGTCCTTGCTCGAGTGAGTGGATCTCCTACTTATTTAATAACCACCTTGAGTTACATATCAAGGTCAAGACTTTCTCTTATTTGGATACTATTCTTCTGTATTCACAATTTATTTTTCTTGCTGGACATCAACTTGGTGAATTCTTAATTGATTGATACTTTCATGTCCTTTTGTTAGTTTTAATTCTGTTTGTCTGCATCTATTAGGTTAGGTTTAATTCCCCCAAACTTGTCTTTTAATTCTGTGTATTAAACTGGTTTTTCTCTTGTATGTCAATCCAGGGCTAGAGAGTAAAGAAGAACTAGTGACTGAAATTGTGAGAAGGGGTTCCTTGATTCATGGCATTTCAGCATTACTTTTCTCAGGAATTGAAAAATATACCTCTACCCATAACATGAATTAGGCACACCCAGGACTGCATTTTCCTTACACTAGAAAACAACCCAGAAAAAAATAAACCTTTGCCCCAAATGGTTCAGAACTACCACACCCAAAAATCGTCCACCCCCCTAAAAATTAAACCTTTACCCATAGCATACTATGAATCAAAGCCTCACCTCCGCAGCTTTATCCAATAATCATCCACCGCTCCGTCCGTCAGTTCGTCGGTTCCTTTGCTACCTTCCCTACTTCAATCGGTTCCTCGCTCACTTAGGTGCATCTCGTCTCCTTTTCTAATATAAGGGTTTGAAGACCGAAAATTTGGTGAATTCGTGAGAGTGACCTCGGAGGCGCGAGAAATTTTTTCCTTGGTGACGCCGCGAGACTGCCTCAGGTGGTTCTTGCCTTCTTCTCAACCCTTCTTCTCTAACACGAGGGTGAAAATTGGAGGAGAGAGAATTTTTTGTCTTTTAGGTTTATATATTTTTAATTGGGTTTTTGTTTTTTTTCACCCAGTGCTGACTAGAAAAAAAACGTGGAGGCATGGTAAAATTATTGTAGTTACTGTTTTATGTATATAAAACATTTCCGTTTTTGGATATATCAATTCATTTTTTACGTACCCAAATACAATTAACTTGAAATGAGCAAGGAACCAAGAATAAGAAACTAAATTAAGTAAACATATACTGCATGCAAATTAAAAAAGAGAAACTTGAAGTAGGAAAATTTTTTAGTAACCTTTCGAGTGTACCAAAAATGGCCTAAATAACAACGATTTGGAGAAATATTAGTGTCATTATTAGACCAGTCTACATAAGCTCAAAAAATTTATGTAGGGCAAAAAAATCGCTAACAAAAATAGAATGAAAAAGAAATAATAACGAAAACCTCTAATGAACATGTAACTCCGCTACAAATTAAATTACCCGAGGCTGCACCGTAGGTTTCCTACGCTAGCATCTACTAGATCAGCTGCCTAAAATCGGGTCCAACATGTTGGTGGATCAAGTAATCATCACCGTTGGATATATCGAACACCATATTCTGATGGTGATGATGTTGTAGGAACGGCTGCTGTTGGTGCTGCTGGGACCGCACAATTTCCTTCTGCCTTCGCAGCTCCAGCACCTTACGGTGCGAGTTGGAGTGCTTCGTCAGCACGAACGTTGGGCTCGCCGCGGGCCTGTATTCCGGCACCAACCGGCCCGACTTATACCTCACGCCGCAAGCGTTGCACAGAGTCTTTGGACCCATGGGCCCGGTTCGCCACTGTGGCGTCTTGTCCGTAGCGCAATGCAGGCACTTGCGGCCGTCGCCGGACCCTGAGCCACTGCTGTCACCGCCGTCCTTCTTCCTCGGAGCTGCCTTTGCCGGCTTCTTTGTGGTGACGGGAACAGCAACGGAGGGCAGGGTAGGAGTGGGAATGACGACTTCAGGGTCGGGAGACGACGTCGTTGGCGTTGGTGACAGGACGAGGAGGCGTGAAGTCCAGTTGCATGGCGGCCCACGGGTCCTCTTGCTGCGGGCCTTGGCTGGAACCGACACCTCTGTGTTGAATATGGGGCTGTTTCTGTTGGGCTCGGACGGGAACTCGCGGGCCTCTACTGATGCTGCTTCGTCGTTTCGAGCTTTCACCCCTGATATCAGCTGCAGCTTCTGCAGGTCCTCGCTCGAAAACGATTCCTCCACGAAATTCGAAAGCCATTCCAGCTCCGCTAGGTCATCATACTGATTTCAAATTTCAACCACAAAGCCATTAGTTTTCTATTCTCCTAAAAATAATTGATGTATAATAAATAAAATATTATACATTTCTTTTTCATCTGAAAATTCGTTAGAATTCAAGGAATTATTACAGTAAATGAAATTAGTTTTTGGGCCATGAAACGTGCATGATTCTGTTGTATAAAAAACAACAAACTAATATGTTAATTTTAGATAGATTAGTTTTCTATTCTCCTAATTTATCTTCTGCTTAATGCTTTCATGTGCAGCAGTTAGAGCATTCATTTTGTTAGTTAATTAGCCAGCCAATATATATATATAAACTTTTTAACACACTGAAAATTCGTTAGAATTGAAGGAAATGTGCATGATTCCGTTGTATAAGAAACACAAACTAATATGTTAATTTTACATAGATTAGCAATTTTGAAGAAAAGAAAACGTCAAAACCGTATTCACGTAGGGGAGGCCCTGCCCTGCACGTTAGACATGGGTTATATGAACACACGTGAAATGTATTTTGTTTATTCATATATTATCATTGATATTTGTGGAAGAGAGTAGTAATTAATATTATATAATATGATAAAATAATAATAATAATATATATATACCGGAACGCAGAGGTCACCAGAAAAATGGCCGTCAGAGAGATTCCGGCAACCAATATCCGCAACAAAATTGGGGTCAGAGACAGAGAAAGAGGAGGAGTTGCAGCTATCGACAGCGGTTACGGTGGAGGAGTCGGTGGATGGAACAGAGTCAAAAGTGGAGTCGGTGATGATAGCGTCGTTGGAGAAGTCGAAGAGATCCTCGACGATAAAGTGGTCGGAAGCGTTATTGCTCTTGTTGTTGTTGTCGGAGGGGAAAAAGCTGCTCTGGAAAATCTTTGGTGTTTCCATAGCTAGGAATTAATGTAATTTAAGAGATCTTCTAAAATTTTAAGGTTGTGGGTTATGGAGGTGAAAGAGGATGATGGAGTCAAGAAAATTAGTGAGTGAGAAAGTATAGGGTGTTTGAGGCTCAAAGTGTGAGAAGTTGTGGTTTTGAGTGGAGACTCGAGAGAGAGAAAAGGAGAAGAGTGGTTTATTTGCGCTTGAAGGGGACAGCGGGCACCTAAATTAGAGAGTACTTTTCTTTAATTCTTTTTCTTGTTTTTTTCTCACTTTTTTTTTTTTAACATGGGGAAAAAAGTCTCCTGCCGCAAAAAATAAACTGAAATAAGAGCCTAAAATATAAACAAAAAGGCTTTAATTCAGTTAAAAGAAACTAAAGGAATTTTAAGTTTGAAGTTATTTTGATCTCCTTTTTCTTTTCCATCCACTTTATACTTTGATTTAATACGCTTTTCTCCTGGTTATAACAAAATTGTACAATTATATTATAAGGTTCGAAGGGCAGGTTTATGAGTGGTAGCATTTGGAGGTTTTGCTTAAATAAGTTGGAAGTGCCGTAGTATTAATTGTGTTGTGCTACTGCTAGAGAGAAACCTACAATGAAAGTATATCAATCCAACTGTTTTGTTTTTTTAATAACAAAACTAATCTGAATTGACAAATAACATTTTATAGTTTCATATAAATTTTTATTCATATAATACAACACACTTTTTCTTGTGCCCGTGTGATGCACGGAGTCCACTCGTAATTGGAATGTTAGACAGATAAGTTTTAAAGTTAAATGTTATAATAATTTTAAAATATAATTTGGTTTAAATGTGTAATTTGTAATAATACATGTGTAGAAGAAAAAATTATACATGGTAAAAGAGTTACTATGAAAAGTGATTAAAAAAACATATATATTAGATGAAGTATCTAATTTATGAGGAGAAATTTTGTTAATTGGAGATATGAAAGTGGATGTAATCACGCTAAAAGAGAAGTTAAAGTTAAAATAAGGTAAAAATTAATATAAAGTATATGTATGTGAAAAAAGAAAAGAGAATGTTACTTACCTAAATTAAATTTTTGAAGACTTCCTTGAAAACCACATTTGATATAGTGTTCATTGAATTTCCCTCTTCATCACATATAAGAATTTTAATTGGTAGTTTTTCTATAAAATTGTAATACTATAAACATTGGAATTATTAAAATATAGATTTATAATTGTCCATAAAAATTATTAATTGGTAGTTTTTCTATAAAACTATATAACTTTTGGAATTTAAAATATGATAGTCTGTATAGCTTCATAATTGATACTTCTGCAGCCGCTATTTGTATACTCACGAACTATATCTTATCCTGTCAATTACTGTAACATCCTAAATTTTATTAAATAAAATAAAATTAAATTAAAATTAATAAAAGTAGAGAAATAAATAAATAATAGTATTAATAGTATTAGCAGTTTTATTAATAATGCTAGTTCGAATTAAAAAGAGGATAAGGGGGTTGAGAGTGGGCCCAGCCCAATTAGGCATTTAAGTGAGGAGGGGTTACCAATTCACCCTAATCCTTATTTTTCATGTTGTCATAGAGCGAAACGCGAAGGAGGGGAAAAACGACGTCTCAAGAGGAGGTTGCTGCAGAGTGATCATCAAGAAAGAGCCAATCTTTGCTATTCGATCTTCACCTTCAAGGTACGGTGGGGAAAGGGTGCTGCTTGTATGTGCACGTGGGAGTGCTTGGGTAGTAAGGGCAACCATAAGACCCTCTAAGAATTCTAAATTTGAGAACATATCTGTGAATCATGTGTTGTGTGTTTGGAATATGTTTGATTTGATGTATGCATGTGATGACCTTGATGAATTGGGTGATGGTAGCGAGGACAACGAAAAGGGGTTAAATAAGGGTTTAGAGATGAGGAACCATAATTGATTAGATGTTAAATTTATTGTAATTGTAGGAATGATTGAGGATTTCAGTGATTTTAATAGGTAAAAACGAGTTTAATTGAATCAGGAACTTGATGATTTGAGTAGGGATTGAAGAAGAGGATAGAGGAAAGTCATTCCCGTTCTACACAGAGCAGCGACTGTAATACATCGACTGCGGATTCGTTCACCGTTGGATGGGGCTGAAATTTTGACAGCTAGTTCGAAACGTTTGGTTCTTCATTCTGAACGGTTGGATCATCGATACGAACTCTGGGTTGGGAGATATTTGGTTCGCACTAGAGGAAAATCATTCCCATTTTTACACAGAGCTGCGGCTGTAAAACAGCGACTGCAGATTTGTTCACCGTTGGATCGGGCTGAAATTTTGGCGGCTGGTTCGGAACCTCTGGTTCTTCATTCTGAACGGTTGGATCGTTGTTACGAAGTCTGGGTTGGGAGATATTTAGTTCTCACTGTAGCTGTATATTTGGGGTTTTTATTGATGAAATTAAATTGGATGCATAGTGTATTAATTGTGATATGAGTATTGTGATGTGAATATCTTATGTGATATCCTATGTTTATAATGATTGTTATACATTGATTGTGATGTGAGTGTGATGATATGAATATCTCCTTTGATGATAGATGTTTATACTATTATGATGTATGATGATAACGATGATGTATTGATGTATTGAGTGTATGATGATGATGTATGAGATGTGTGATGATGACATATTGATGTAATGATCTTATGAGGTAAGAGGTGTATGATGATTATATATTGATGCATTGAGCATACGATGTGTGTTATGATGATGATGATATATTGATGCGTTGGGCATATGAGCTATGTGATAATGATAATGTAGATGCATTGAGCACATGAGGTGTGATATGATGATGATTATGCATTGAGCATATGAGATGTGGTACCTGAGATGCACGAGCCCAAAAGAGGGGTGTTGTGCAACCTACCGGCCTATGTGGTGATTAACGGTAGGGTTGTGCGACCTACCGGCCTATGTGGTGACTAACGGTAGGGTGCAACTCAGGAGGTGAACTACACGGACCCATAGAGGGGGTGCAGAGACCATGATGGGGGGCATTCTTGCATGAGCCTAGAGTGGGGTGTCGTGCAACCTATCGGCCTGTGTGGTGATTAACGGTAGGGCCATCATTGCGGGGCGGATGCCTTTGCACGAGCCTAGAGTGGGGTGTTGTGCAACCTATCGGCCTGTGTGGTGATTAACGGTAGGGCCATCATCGGTAACAACTAGGTAGATTGATGAGGTGCGCCCATTGTGCGGAGTTCCAAGTCATGATCCTTGGGATGAGGTTGATGAGGTTTGGTGTGCATGATGATAGATGAACATGCATTGCATTTGATGATGAAATTGAATTATATTATGACGATATGAGTATTATTGATGATATGAGTATTATGTGTTGAGAATAGAGAATGTGTTTTCTTGGTGATTTGCGAGTGTGATTTATAAATTGGTGATGAGATAATATATTTGCTAATAAAGAGTATAAGATGAGATGTGTATGATATTATTTGATGATGATGATGATTACGTGAGGGTGAGGATATGGTAGCCTTCTGTGTGCATGTATGAGTTGGTATTCTTTTCCTCACCGTGTTTCTGTGGCTAATTTTACAGGTGATGATGATCGCACGTCAGGTGCCGAGTATTGATTGAAGGGAGTGTCGCTCTGATACTTGTGACATCAGGGCTTAGTATTAGGGATTTTATTATATGATTTTCTTTTAGGAAGAGATTAGGCAAACTGTTTTAAATGACTTATGTGGCTAAGAGGGATAATTTAATGTTAACTTTTGAGGTATTGATGTTTTATTTATTTTGGAAACCTTTGACTTCCTTTTCTGTTTTAAATGACAGAATGTGAACCTTTTTACCCAATGCGGGCCATTATATTTCCTAAATATTTCCAATTGCTGAATGTATAAGAATTTGAGGTAAAAGGGTGTCACAATTACAGTTAGGATCTACCTAAAATCAGTATAAAAAATAATTACTTTTTCCTCAAAATGAAGATTAGTACTATTTGTGAAAATAAATCGAAACATGTCTCCCAAAGGCCTATAAACACTTCAAAATAATGCTTATGACTCATGGGAGCTTCATCCCATAATATAGCACACACACACACACAAACATATGTATGTATGTATGTATGTATGTATGTATGTATGTATAGGTATATAATATACTATAACATTGATGATTATTAATTTTTTTTTTCAGGTTTTGGAAATAATTGTTTTAATACTTTAACCACCAGAATTATTGAAATATAGATTTATAATTGTCCATAAGAATTATTAAATGATAGTTTTCCTATAAGACCATATAACTTATGGAATTTAAAATATGATAGTCCGTATAACTTCATAACGGATACTTCTATAGCCGCTTTTCGTATACTCATACATTAATTCTTTCAAATGTTTTAATATTAAAATTGTTAAAATGAGTTTTAATATTGATATTTGATATAATAAACATAACATAATTAAATAATTGCTATTAACATAATTGTAAAATGATTTTTTGTTTAAATATTTTATTATATTTTAAATTTTATATTATATTTTTATTCATGTTATAAACATTTTTTTAATATTGAAATTTTTACAATAGGCTTTAATATCAATATTCAATATAATACAAATAATTAAAATTAAATAATTACTATAATTATTATTAAAACAATTATAAAATATTTTTTAAGTGTTTGAACATGTTTTAAAATTTATAATACAATTTTTTTAAATTAAATTTTACTTTTTCTAGATTATTCCATTATGTTTTAATTTTCATATTTTTATTTTTTTAAATTATTAGATATTTTCTAAATATTATCACTATATTATTATTTGTATTTATAATTATAATTATTTTTATTATTATAGTGATATTTACACTAATATAATTACTATAATTAATTAATGGTGATAATAATCATTTATAATGTAAAAGTTACTTTCTATTTTTAGAAGTTTTGTTGAAATGAATTTACTATATGTCCTCACTTTAGATTTCATTAGCTACTTTCACTACCTTATTTTTATATATATAAAGATATCTATTCTCCCTCATATCATATATCACATCTCATATTTTTCTTTCTTTTATTTCTATCTCTCTTACAATTGTACGTAAAAGATTATTGTATAAATATAATTTTTCTTTCTTAATAATAGAACATCACAAAAAAAATTATGGTATGAATTCATAAGGAATCGTTAGATAAAATTGTTTATTTTTAAAATAAATAAAAATTAATTAAAATAAAATAAAAAACCAAATTCAACCCATTTTATAGTTGTATAAACTATTTGTAATTAAGATTTTGTATATTACAGATTTGTGTTATTTATCATTTCTCTTCAATACAGACACAAATGTTTAAAGTTTTTTCAACTTTGAGTATTTTTATACTCAACGTACGTACTGAACAAGCCTATAATTTTGGTGCAGCTGAAATATACAATTGATCACTTCAATTATCTTGGGCATATACCTAGGACTTAGCCTATATAAAGTAAAC
This sequence comes from Sesbania bispinosa, assembly GCA_026901365.1. Lineage (NCBI taxonomy): Eukaryota > Viridiplantae > Streptophyta > Magnoliopsida > Fabales > Fabaceae > Sesbania > Sesbania bispinosa. Next base: position 325,828 of record QLOH01000480.1, read on the forward strand.
GCACCTTATAAGAATGATCTTGAAAATCAGGCTCATGTGGAATATGATTATGATAAGGGCAAATTATATAAAAATAATAATTAATTTTTCACACTCATATATTTTACACTCTTTTCCTTATAGCAACACAAGTACGAATCTAGATTGGAACCAAAACATGCAAATATTAGCGCATCAAATGACAAGGGCAGCAATGGAATTTCAAATTAATGAACGAAAGAGAAGAAAAACGAAAGTGGAGAAGACGTATGTCACTGATAAAGACAATCCCTTCAGCAGATAAGTTTCAGGTGTAGAGCCGCCACCAACTCAAGAAGCAGGATAAGTGATGTGGACATCAGTCAAGCAGTCAACAGATTTGGTGGGCCCATGACAAGGGCACATGCTAGGAAGGCTAAGGAGGCACTCCAACTTATCATCAAAGAAGTTCAATCACAAAACATGCAAAGCGTTAATGAAAGTCTTCAGTTCATTAAGTGCACTCAGGTTGAAGAGGATGGATCAATTGATGGAGAAACAATTGCATTTAATGCAACTACCAGTTGAAGCACTTCCAAGCAAGTGAAGTGGCATTGTGGACGACCACATGTGGCAATTGTGGGCGGCCACTTCATGATTATTTTGCTTAATTTTAGTTTTTATTTTTGCTTTCAATAAGCTTGTGAGGGTTAGAAGACACAAGGTTTAAATTGTTGGTGGTTATGTTTCCTATTCTGGTGGTTACAAAACATGATGATAATGAGGTTGAATTGCATTAAAATTATGTCTGCTAGCCGTTGGAAGGAAGTTTGCTAGTTGTGCATGAACCTAGCCATTTTTTGAGCTACATGGAAGCCTAAAGTCTCATCAAAGTGTGCGGCCACATGTGCTTAATTTTGGCTGAGTTATGAGTCATCAAGAGGGGCCAACAAGGTTGTAAATGGCTGCATGAATTGTCATCAAAGTGGCGGCCAACATTCATGAGTTGGGGGTTACAAATTGAAGCCAAAATTGATCACAATGGGCTGCTATGGGCGGCCACTTCATGGCTGATTCAATTGGCCAATTATTCCATGTTTTGGAGGTTATAACTCAAAGAATAATTCAGCCACATGTGCAAGAAAAGCTGGCTGGTTTTTGCGGCTGCACAAGCTAGGAATAGGCCTAGTTTTAGTTAGTTAATTTACTACTTTATTTATTTATTTTTGTAGTAAAAATTATGTGTGCATGGGAATTGTATGAGGGACATTTTAGGGATATTTGGGGCTTGTAACCCTAGCTGGTTGCATGACTAATGAACCAATTGTAACTCTTATAAATTCATGCTTCATGCATGCAAGAAAGGTTAGAAATTTGATGCAGAAAATTACCTATACTTTGAGAGTGTTTCTCTAAGTTTCTTGCTAGTCAAGAGTGAAGATTATCAAAGGTTCTTCACCTTTTTGTGTGTATCTTCAAGGACTTATCTTTCAAGCCTTGAAAGTGTGACGTCCATCCATATCTCTTCTTCTTCTTCTACGAATTATTTTTGAGTTCAAAACCTATATTTTTCCTATACGTCTTACCTGGTTTATAAGTGATTTATTTATCAATTTTTTCTAAGGTTGAATATTGTTTTGGCAAGGTTACTACTTGGTTATCATCTTTCTTATTTCATCTATTTTATTTTATTTGAGTACTCGCAGAAAAGAAAAGAAAAGAAAAAGAAAGAAAATAGCAAAAGAAAAGAAAAAGAAAATATTGCGAAGAACAGAAAAAGTACTTGTCAAGAAAAGTGTTGTTTTATTCAGAAATTTCTAAGGTCCATGAAAAATAGAACCTTAAGGTTCATATCATTTGGTCATCAGAGCTCCGATTATTAGAAATTCTTCTAAAATCATTTCTTCTAACAAATTATGTTTTTCTTATTAGCTTTTCTTGTTTCATTATTTTTTCTGTCTACAAGCAGGTGAAGAATTATTTGATTTATTTTCCTCATTGGTGTAGTAAGAAACTCAAGAGAAATAGAGTGGAAAAAGGCAAGAGAGTTACGTTATAGAAAAAGCCAAATATTGAGTGCAAACACGAGAGTGGTGAGTTTCTAAACAATTAACCATCATTTTTTCTTCTCTGTTACGTGTTTCTTTCTTTTACTATGGCAGAAAAGGTGGTAGAAAATCGTGATCTTCAGGCACAAATTGTTGCTCTTTATCAGCAATTAGAGTTGGCAATGAAAAGACAGTATGATGAGCTGCATGCTAGGTTGGATGAATTGGAGATCAAACCAACACCTGATGCGGAAGAGGAGAGACCACCAAGAGATGAAGGGAGAATACAAGGAGTCAAGTTAACCATACCAGCCTTCAAAGGACGTAGTGATCCAGAAGCTTACCTAGAGTGGGAGCTCAAAATTGAGCACATATTTGCGTGTAACACCTATACAGAAGCGCAAAAGGTAAAGCTTGCTGCAACTGAATTTTCTGACTATGCACTTGTTTGGTGGAATAAGCTACAGAAAGAGAGAGTCAGAAATGAAGAACCTATGGTGGAGACTTGGGTGGAGATTAAGAGGATTATGAGGAAACAGTATGTTCCCTCCAGTTTCCAACGTGACTTGAAGCTAAGGTTACAAAAATTGACTCAAGGCAGTAAAGGAGTGGAGGAGTACTATAAGGAGATGGAGATGCTGCAAATTCAAGCCAACATAGAAGAGGATTATGAAATTACTATGGTACGTTTTCTTAATGGTTTGAGCAGTGCCATTAGAGACATTGTTGAATTACAGGAGTTTGTGGAAATGGAGGACTTGTTACATAAGGCTCTCCAAGTGGAGCAACAGTTAAAAAGAAAAGGAGCTGCCAGGAGGAGTTCTACTAATTTGCCTGCAAATTGGAAGGACAAAATTAAAAAGGAGGTGGTTGAATCCTCAAGCCATGCAGCGCCCAGTCCTCAAGGTAAATCCACTAATAAAAATGTTGAACAGGTTGCAAAGAAAGGAAGGGATGTGACTTGTTTCAGGTGCCAAGGAAGAGGGCACTGTGCCTATGAGTGTCCAACTAAGAAGACCATTCTTCTTAAGGACAATGGTGAATATACAAGCGAATCAGAGGATGAAAGGGAGGAGCCCAGTGATGATGATACACGTGCTGATGTGGGAGAAGTCTTCATGATTAGACGACTTCTAGGAAGCCAAACCGTGGGCAAGGAGGAAAACCAAAGGGAAAACATCTTTCACACTCGATGTTCAATCAATGGTAAGATTTGCTTGGTAATTATTGATGGTGGCAACTACACTAATGTTGTTAGTTTCAGATTGGTGAATAAGATGGGATTGGACACACAGCCTCATCCTAGGCCATACAGACTCCAATGGCTTAGTGAGGGAGATGAAGTGCATGTGCGCAGACAAGCTGAAATTCGTTTTTCAATAGGAAAAAATCAAGACAAGGTGCTTTGTGATGTGGTACCCATGGAGGCCAGCCACATACTTCTTGGGAGGTCGTGGCAGTTTGACACTAAAGCTATCCATGATGGCTTTACCAATAAAATTTCTTTCATGTACCAAGATAAAAAAGTTGAGAGAAAAGATTGCTCAAGAGAGGTTGAGTGAAACACTTGAAAAAGAAGAGAGCCAAAAGAAAAAGAGTGAAACACTTGAAGGCAAACAGTTGTGTTTAGCAAAAGAAAGAGAAGTGAGGAGAGTGTTATGCACAAGACAACCTCTTTACTTATTGTTTGATACAACTTTTCTTTTAACTGCTAACCAATTTGACAAATTTGAGTTGCCTTCTGTAGTTAAATCTCTTTTGCAGGAATATGAGGATGTCTTTCCAGAAAATGTTCCTGATGGTTTACCACCCTTAAGAGGAATTGAGCACCATATAGACCTCATTCCTGGAGCCTCATTGCCAAATCGGCCAGCTTATAAGAGTAATCCTCAAGAGACCAAAGAAATTGAGAGGCAAGTGAATGAGCTCATAAGCAAAGGATGGATGAGGAATAGCATGAGTCCTTGCGTAGTACCAGTCATTCTGGTACCAAAAAAACGATGGAACTTGGAGAATGTGCTCAGATTGTAGGGCAGTCAACAACATCACAATAAAGTATCGTCATCCTATTCTCAGGTTAGATGACTTACTTGATGAACTTCATGGTGCTTGCATTTTTCCCAAAATTGATCTTAAAAGTGGTTATAATCAAATACGTATAAGGGAGGGGGATGAATGGAAAACAGCCTTTAAAACTAAATATGGGTTGTATGAATGGTTGGTTATGCCCTTTAGTTTAACTAATGCTCCTAGTACGTTTATGAGATTGATGAACCATGTCTTGAGGGAATTTATTGGAAAATTTGTGGTGGTTTATTTTGATGATATTCTTATCTATAACACTTCTTTGGATATGCATGTTAATCACTTAAAATCTGTTTTGGATGTGCTTAGAAAAGAAAATTTGTATGCCAACATAGAAAAATGCATATTTTGTACCAACCATGTTGTTTTCTTGGGATTTGTTGTGAGCTCCAAGGGAGTTCAAGTGGATGAGGAAAAGGTGAAGGCTATTCAAGAATGGCAAACGCCTAAAAATGTGAGTGAGGTGAGAAGTTTTCATGGCTTAGCAAGTTTTTATAGAAGACTTGTTAAGGATTTTAGCACCTTGGCTGCACCCCTAAATGATATTGTTAAAAAGAATGTGGGATATAAGTGGGGGGAGAAGCAAGAGGAGGCCTTTGCTGCCCTCAAAGGTAGGCTCACACATGCGCCTATTTTAGCCTTACCAAATTTTGCAAAATCTTTTGAGTTGGAATGTGATGCTTCTAATGTTGGTATTGGTGCTGTTTTGTTGCAAGAGGGGCATCCAATTGCTTATTTTAGTGAAAAATTAAGTGGACCAACACTTAATTATTCTACTTATGATAAGGACTTATATGCTTTGGTAAGGGCTCTTAAGACTTGGCAACATTATTTACTTCCTAAAGAATTTGTAATTCATAGTGATCATGAATCTTTGAAGTATTTAAAAGGCCAAGGAAAATTAAATAAAAGGAATGCTAAATGGGTTGAATTTTTGGAACAATTTCCATACGTCATAAAGCATAAAAAAGGAAAAGGAAATATAGTTGCTGATGCTCTTTCTAGGAGACATGTCTTGCTTGCTATGCTTGAAGCTAAATTGTATGGACTTGAATCTTTGAAAAGCATGTATTGTGATGATATGGATTTTGCTGATTTGTATGTGGCATGTATAAAAAAACCAGAAAATAGATTTTTTAGGCATAATGATTTTTTGTTTAAAGGAAATAAATTATGTGTGCCTAAAAGTTCAATAAGAGAAATGCTTGTGAGGGAGTCACATGAAGGGGGACTAATGGGACATTTTGGAGTGCAAAAGACTTTGGAAATTTTGCAAGATAATTTTTATTGGCCTAATATGAAACGTGATGTTCATAAATTATGTGACCAATGTATTGTTTGCAAAAAGGCTAAGTCTAAGGTTAAACCTCATGGTTTATATACTCCTTTACCTGTTCCTGATTTTCCTTGGACTGATATTTCCATGGACTTTGTCTTGGGACTTCCAAGAACAAAGAATGGAAAAGACCCTGTTTTTGTTTGGTTGACAGGTTTTCAAAAATGGCTCACTTCATACCTTGCAAGAAAGTGGATGATGCTTGTCATGTAGCAGATTTATTTTTCAAAGAAATAGTCAGGTTGCATGGAATGCCAGGGAGCATAGTGAGTGATAGGGACTCGAAATTTTTGAGTCATTTTTGGAGGACCTTGTGGGGAAAGCTTGGAACTAATTTGTTATTTTCTACTACTTGTCATCCTCAAACTGACGGTCAAACAGAAGTAGTTAATAGGACACTAGGTACCTTGCATAGGACCATTTTGAACAAAAACATTAATTCTTGGGAGGATTGTTTGCCTCATGTTGAATTTGCTTATAATAGGGCTGTTCATAGTACTACCAATTCCTCACCTTTTGAGGTAGTATATGGATTTAACCCTTTAACTCCTCTTGATATATTACCTTTGCCTAATATTTCTGTGTTTAAGCATAAGGAAGCGCAGGCTAAGGCTGAATTTGTCAAGAAAATGCATGAGAAGGTTAAGGCTCAAATTGAAAAGAAAAATGAGAGCTATGCTAAGCATGAAAACAAGGGAAGGAAGAAAATGGTGTTCCAACAAGGGGATTGGGTATGGATACACATGAGAAAAGAAAGGTTTCCAGAACAAAGGAAGTCAAAGCTTCAGCCAATGGGAGATGGGTCTTTCCAAGTGCTTGAAAGGATCAATGATAACGCCTACAAAATAGACTTTCCTGGTGAGTATAATGTCGGTGCAACCTTTAATGTTGCTGATTTAACTCTTTTTGATACAGGTGAGGACCCTTCAGATTTGAGGACAAATCCTTTTCAAGAAGGGGGGCGTGATGTGGACATCAGTCAAGCAGTCAACAGATTAGGTGGGCCCATGACAAGGGCACATGCTAGAAAGGCTAAGGAGGCACTCCAACTTATCATCAAAGAAGTTCAATCACAAAACATGCAAAGCGTTAATGAAAGTCTTCAGTTCATTAAGTGCACTCAGGTTGAAGAGGATGGATCAATTGATGGAGAAACAATTGCATTTAATGCAACTACCAGTTGAAGCACTTCCAAGCAAGTGAAGTGGCATTGTGGACGACCACATGTGGCAATTGTGGGCGGCCACTTCATGATTATTTTGCTTAATTTTAGTTTTTATTTTTGCTTTCAATAAGCTTGTGAGGGTTAGAAGACACAAGGTTTAAATTGTTGGTGGTTATGTTTCCTATTCTGGTGGTTACAAAACATGATGATAATGAGGTTGAATTGCATTAAAATTATGTCTGCTAGCCGTTGGAAGGAAGTTTGCTAGTTGTGCATGAACCTAGCCATTTTTTGAGCTACATGGAAGCCTAAAGTCTCATCAAAGTGTGCGGCCACATGTGCTTAATTTTGGCTGAGTTATGAGTCATCAAGAGGGGCCAACAAGGTTGTAAATGGCTGCATGAATTGTCATCAAAGTGGCGGCCAACATTCATGAGTTGGGGGTTACAAATTGAAGCCAAAATTGATCACAATGGGCTGCTATGGGCGGCCACTTCATGGTTGATTCAATTGGCCAATTATTCCATGTTTTGGAGGTTATAACTCAAAGAATAATTCAGCCACATGTGCAAGAAAAGCTGGCTGGTTTTTGCGGCTGCACAAGCTAGGAATAGGCCTAGTTTTAGTTAGTTAATTTACTACTTTCTTTATTTATTTTTGTAGTAAAAATTATGTGTGCATGGGAATTGTATGAGGGACATTTGAGGGATATTTGGGGCTTGTAACCCTAGCTGGTTGCATGACTAATGAACCAATTGTAACTCTTATAAATTCATGCTTCATGCATGCAAGAAAGGTTAGAAATTTGATGCAGAAAATTACCTATACTTTGAGAGTGTTTCTCTAAGTTTCTTGCTAGTCAAGAGTGAAGATTATCAAAGGTTCTTCACCTTTGTGTGTGTATCTTCAAGGACATATCTTTCAAGCCTTGAAAGTGTGACGTCCATCCATATCTCTTCTTCTTCTTCTACGAATTAATTTTGAGTTCAATACCTATATTTTTCCTATACGTCTTACTTGGTTTATAAGTGATTTATTTTTCAAGTTTTTCTAAGGTTGAATATTGTTTTGGCAAGGTTACTACTTGGTTATCATCTTTCTTATTTCATCTATTTTATTTTATTTGAGTACTCGCAGAAAAGAAAAGAAAAGAAAAAGAAAGAAAATAGCAAAAGAAAAGAAAAAGAAAATATTGCGAAGAACAGAAAAAGTACTTGTCAAGAAAAGTGTTGTTTTATTCAGAAATTTCTAAGGTCCATGAAAAATAGAACCTTAAGGTTCATATCAATAAGATTCACCAAGAACCACCAAGCTTTCTCAACTCACACAAGAGAAGGGAAATAAAGCTAAGTTTTCATAAAATGAGCATTAAATCCTGTATACATGGTGACTCACTCCTTTTATAGCCTAAACAGAGTGGTCATGAGTGGAAAAAGGGAAGGAAAAATACAATTAGATGCTAAACTATCCTATGCGTGCTTAGAGAGCACAACCTAAGCCTATCCTAAGTCTTATAGATGGTGCCTCATTAAAGGAACTACAAGAAAACACAAATTAGCGACGGCCTCGTAGAAAAGGCCTTAATGCGTCGCTAGTAGCGATGATCTGGCCGTCGTTATGGCGTCGCTACAACATTAAATGCACTGTTCAGTGCAATTAATACTCAGAGACGGCCTAGTCGTCGCTAGGAAGTGAAGGTAGCGACGGTCAGGTCGTCGCTACAATTAAATTTTATTTATTTGTTTCAGAAAAAATAAAAATAAAATGTAGCGACGGCCTGTCGTCGCTACATTAAAAAAAATTTAATTTGTGCGCGCATTTGTTTTAAAAACGTAGTGATGGCGTAGCAACGCTACGTTAAAAAGTTGTACGCGTTAAAACCTTGTCTGTAGGAGATTCTCTTGCTTGAGGACAAGCAAGAAGCTAAGTTGGGGGGAATTTGATAAGTGTTAAATTTACATAAAATTCATATATAATTATAACACTTACTGATAGCAAAGTATTGAATTTATACCCCAATTTATCCCTTTTTGGCTTAAAATGCGATTCCTGTAATTATTTAAATCAAATTTGAATTTGATGCTATTTTGATAAAGATTATGTTGATTTTTGCAGATGAAAAGTTTAAATTCAAATCCAGTATCAAGATAGCAGCAAATAAGGATAAGATCAGCACAAGATAGCAGCAAATAAGGATAGGATAAACACAAGATAAGTTTAAAAAGGAAGAGAATCAGGAAAGCAGATCCGGAGGTCTGCGCTTCACCTACGCCGAGCGCAAGTGAAGCGCAGAATTAGAAAATCAATTTTGTTTCTTGCGCTTCATCTGCGCTGAGCACAGGGTGGAGCGCAGGAATACAAAACCCTAATTTCTTATGGGCCAGAGCAAGGTTCCAACGGGCTTTCCAATGTTCTATTTAAAGGACCTTCAGCAAGATATCAAAGACAGAGACGTACGGAGCCGTTGAGCAGATCCGGAGCTAGAGAAAAGTGTGACAGTCTCTATTGGTTTGTAATGGCTACCATGAGTAGCTAAACTCTCCCTTAGGATTGAATGTAGTCGATTCAATCCCCAATTGTATTTTTTATCTTCTTTATTATTTATGAATCTCTATTTTCATAATATTGGTGTTTTTATTCTACTCTTAATGCTTAACTTCCGTCTGTGTACCGGAGTTATGACGCGATTTCTTAAATGCGCTAGGAATATGGTTTATGAAATCTGATTGGTGAAACCAGGATGAATTGATAGCTTTAACAACTGTTCTTCAACCGGGGCAATTTGTGACAGTGGGAACCTGCATGAATTGTTTCTGAGTATTTCATATCTGTGGGAACCTTTTATGAAATAATATTTATTTGTGCTTCAATATTTATGATTACAAATTCCTAAATATTATTGATTTCCAAAATACAAGAGGGGTGCGATAGACGAAGTTCAATCCTAGTTCCTTATCTTGCTCAATCTTATCCAAAATCTCTCTCTCTTTTATCTTTTATTTATATTTAAATTTAAATTGAAATCTTCACGAACAACTTTCAAATCCGCCCTTACTTGATGAGTGTGATCACTAGGATTTGATTTGTACTGTGGATACGATAACTCTCTTACTTACTATTATACTGCTGTGATATTGGTACGCTTGTCAAGATTTCAACAAGTATTTTTGGCGCCGTTGCCGGGGAACGATGTTTCAAATTAAAATTCTCGAGAGGTATATCTTATCAAGTTGTAAATATCTTTAATTTTTTAATTTTTCTTTTTCTTTTTCTTTTTCTTTTAGGAATTTTATTTTTATTTATTTTAATTATTTTTTAGGAATTAGGTTTATTTGTAATTAATTGTTTAGTTAATGTGATATAGCTAGGAATTAGGTTTATTTGTAATTAATTGTTTAGTTAATTTATTTGTAATTAATAGTTTGTTTGTTTTATAGCTTTATTTAGTTTATTTGTTTTATTAATTTATTAGTAATTATTTAATTTATTAGTTATTAGTAATTAGTTTTTTTAATTTATATAATTATTTATTTTTTATATAATGTCTATAGTAATTAGTAGTTAGTTTTATTAGTAATTAGTATATTAGTAATTATTTTATTAATTAGTATATTAGTAATATGTAATTAGTAATTTTAATTTATATAATTATTTAATTATTATATAATGTCTATAGTCATTAGTGCCTAGGATGCGTGGTAGAGGTGGAGAGAAGATCCCACCGAGTAGAGGGAGGTCCATCCCTCCGGGCGAGCTACGTGCATAGGTAGCTCACGCGATGCTGGAGAGGGCCAACCTCTCTCACTCTGAACAGATGTCGGAGCATCCATCTACTTCAGCGGCTCCGGCGGCCGCCATCCAGACTTCTTTTTCTTCCTCCCCTCCACCATCTGCTCCCCAGTTCGATGGTATGAGGTTCATCCCGACACCGGGATTAGTTCAGATGCCTCAAGTGCAGGAGGATGTTGTCCCCGCCCTAGACGCTGACGAAGCTCCGGATCAGCTGGATAGGGACGCTGATCATGAGTCTGATGGGGAGCCAGCTCGGTTCCAGGTTGTCGGCTCAAGCCGACCTCATGAGGTAGACGATCAAGGTTAGGTTATTATTAGACCATTTGGCAGGGGGTGAGTTTGTTTATCTTTTTTCCTTCTGTAGAATTGATATTAATATAACATCTTTAATTGTTTTAACTGTTAATATTGAATATTTTATTTTGTAGGTGGGTGCCTAACAACCTACCTATCGCAGCCATTAGTCATGTGATCTGTTCGCAATTCCTGGGTCCTTACTACCTTTGGGAGGTCATCCCGAAGGATGTTAGGGACACGTGGTGGGAAGAGTTCACGGTAATTAAAAACCCTAACCACTTTAATTTTTTTTCTTAAAATATGTCAATTTGTCATAACTTACCTTATTTTTATTTTGCAGAACCGAGTTACTTGGAACCCTTCTCATGAGGCCCAAATTAAGAAGGTGTACGAGCAGAGGGTTGGTTGTTGCCTTCAAGATATGATGAACAAGGCTTGGAAGGCTGGGAAGAGGCCCACGTGGTGTGGTGAGGAGGCCTGGGATGGTCTTTTGGCTTACTGGGACTTTGCAGAATTCAAGGGGAAGTCTGCTCGTAACAAGAGCAACTAGGCTTCTCAACGCGGGGGCAGTCCACACCACGGGCCGCAGGGCCCACCATGAGGTGGCGTTGGATATGGTATGTATAAACAAACACTCTTCTGTATTATGTTTCTATTTGTTGTTAAATTAATTAATTTGTGTAATTTTTCTGTGTAGTGACGACAGCTTGGACGGGAGGTCGAGCTGGACGAGTTCTTTATTGCCACCAATGCCAAAAAGGGTGGTGGCTGGGTAGATGACCGGGCGCGGTCCACCTATGTAAGTATATTTTTATAAGTGTTTTTTATATAATTTCATATTTATTCAATTGAAAATATAACTAATAACTAATTTTACTTTTACCTCAATAGATAAATTACAAGGAGCGCCTGAGGGAGGTGGAGTCACAGATGGGGGACACCTCCATGACTGATGTCTCCACCAAGCTAGAGATTTGGAGGGATGTTGCGGGTGGCAAGACCCGAGGCCGTTGTTATGGCACCGGGGACTTGGCCTCCAACATTTGTCCAGGTGTGACCAGCATGACTCAGGAGTCCCGGGCTCACCCCGGCGGGAGTACTGACGGGTCCGGGTCACGACATTCAACTGAGGAGGCTCTGCGCCGGGAAGTCAATGAAGCAAGGGATCGAGCAGTCTCGCTAGGCCATAGCGACGACTGCAGAGTTGGAGGACGAGTGATGATTCACACTTTGCATATTAATCTTATCTTTCTTGGACTGTAATTGTGATTAAATCCACTATTTTAATTGGGATTTACTGAATTGGGCTTAATTGGGCTTTAACTGTAAATGATGTTTAATTTCGGTTTTTAAGCCTACTGACCTACCTATCTTGTTTTGATGATATTTGGAGCTATAGGTGTCCAATTTGGGTGATTCCAGTGGCATTGGAAAACTATGATCCTGTGCTTTAATTTGATATGCTATATGACTATATTCCAATGAAGGAATTAGGAGCAGTTGCAATTTGAAGTTGGACTACGGAAACTGACACAGGAGCAGCATTGTTTTAAGACTTGTATTAGTGTATTGGGCCTGATACTTGTTAATCAAGGCCCAAACATAATTTAGATATGATTAATTAGGAGTAGATCTATAAACAGGGGCAGTTACTCTTTTGGAGGGAACTCTTTCTCATTTTCCAAAATTCAGATTTGAAGTCTCCATTTTTGTTTTTCCTCTTCAACCTCCATGGAAGGGTGAATTCAAGGTTGATTCTCACGTATTCTTAGCATTAGATCTTGAGGTTTCATCTATGCAATTTCGTTTTTCAATTTTCTGCACATTTTCTCTTATCCTAATCTCTAGAATTCTAGGATTTTGAATTTTGAATTGGAATGCATGCTTCATGGTTCTTCTTCTCTTCTTAATCCTAAATTCAAATTTTAGTTTTCTTAATTCTAATATGAATCTACTGTTTGCCTAATTCAGTAGGTTAGGGATTAGAATTCTCACACAAGTTTGCTTAATCCTTGTATGAGATAATTGAAGAATTGATTGATGCTTAATTGGTTAATTTGAATTTGTGTAGGAATTGATAATTTTATGTAAATCAATGAAAGATCCTATGTGAATGACCTTGAGAATTCATCCATTTTCATACATATTTTCTGAATTTCAAATTTTAATTTTTTATTCTTGAATTTTAAGAAACAACCAAACAAAACCCCCTTGCTTTTGTTGAATTAATAATTCTTGTGAGTAAACTCGGATTTGCTATTGAATTTCTTGAGTGACGACTTTGGTTAATTCTCCATTAACTACATTTTATGAATATTAATATTTGGTTGAGTACGACCTCGATCAAATTTGGCGCCGTTGCCGGGGAATTCAATTCATTTTCGGATTCATTCACATAGTGTTGCGATTCTGTTTCTTGTTTCTGTTTGAATTTTTAGTTTCTGTTTTTATTTTTGTTTTTGTGTAGGTTCTTGTAACAAATTTGTTTGTGCAGTCATAATATGTGTTGAAGGAGTTAGGTGAAATTTGTTAGGTAATTATGTTAGTGAAATAGGAAGTAGAGAGTGTAGAGTGAGTTTTTGAATTTCTGAGTTTGTGTTCATTTTATTTTGAAATTCAAATCTGTATTGTGTTTTTGAGTTTAGGGTCATTTTTTCTCTCATATTGTGTTTTCGTTCAACTAACATTCAGTTTGTGCAGATTTGAGAAAGGTTCCATAATTCAGTTCTCTGGTAAGAATTTTGTTACCAATTATGCTGCTGAAACTGAGTTTATGAGCCTTGATCTGTAATATGTGTTTGAGTCATTGTAAGTAGTTTTGTTTAGTCATATAATAGTGTTCTAACATCATTATAATTAAGTTAGAATTGATTTGGTAAGAATTGGATTGAATTGCATATGATGAGATTATTTGTTGAACAATTCTGTTGACTTTGTAGTATTGAATCTGAGTTATTTGGTTAACATAGTTAGAGGTAGAATTTTTGCACAAATTTTTGTATCCACACTTCTTTTAATTAATTATGAATTTTAGATACCCCAGCTGCTGTTAGAGATTGTGAGATTACACTTTGTACTGACTTATTTTGACCTGTTGACTTCAATTGGACATAACTTGAGCTAGGAAAGTCAGAATTTCACATATTTTATATCCTTTTGGGGTAGAACGAGCTACTTAGGACGCCTATCCATGCTATGCTAGGAGGGGGACCCTGAAATTTCCAAAAAAAGTCGTTTTCTATTTTTAAAGGAATTTTTAATTTTTTTGTGTATTTTAGCTTTCTTACCTTAGGTAGTTTTGGTACTTAGGCTTTGAATTTTGTTCTGAATTTTTTTGTGGTTGTTTCCTATATTAATATAGTATTTTCCATGTATCCATTTCATTGATTTCTGCTCATTTGATATAGGCTGCCTTTATATGCTAACATGTTGTATGCCTTATTTTGTGCATTTTTGTATGCATTTGGTGTATGACTAGAGCAAACCCAGGTATCCTACATCCATTAGATCCAGAAATTGATCATAAATATTATAGGTTGGTTAGAGAGTCTAGGATTCCATTTGTGCATAATTATGTTAGTGATAGTGAGTCTTTGTTGGACAGTGTCTAGTTTGTTGATTGTGTAATTGTGAGTCTAATCTGTTTGTGTTTCTATTTCTATTTTTGTTTCTTCCTTTTATTTTCACTCTAATTTTATTGACTCTAATTCTAACATTATGGATGAATTGACTTTGAGAGAACTCATTGAGTGCATGGCTTCAAATAATCAAGAATTTAGTACCAGAAACAACTCGATGATTGTTCCTTTAGGAGTTCATGAGGGGGAGAAATCATATGTTGTTGATCATAGACAAGTAGAGAGAAAGATGGATTATTTGGCTTCTTTGATCAATCAGTTAGCAGTACCTCAGATACCTGTGAAGTTGTGTGGGATTTGTACATCACCTGAGCACCCTCACAGATTCTTGTCCTACTTTGCATGATTCTAAAGATTATTTCTCTCCTCCAGCATATGTTGTAGATATTTATGATAATTATATACCACTTCAGCAACAACTTTATGTGCCTAATCAGTTTCATTTTCAGGTTGTTGAGCCAAGTTGGCCATACCAGCCCCCATCATTGCAATAACAACAACAACAACAATATCCACCACAAGTTGCTGCATTTTCCACGAGTGGGCCTTCTCTGGAAGAGTTGATAAGGCAAATGGAAGTTGACAATTTGGATTTCCAGCAACTGACAGAAGCCACATTTCAAAATCTGGAAATTCAAATTGGGCAATGGCTATTACCTTGCATAAAATGCAATCACAAGGTTCAGATGCTATGAGTTCAGATTTTATGAGTGAAAATGCTTTGTGTTCAGATGCTATGAGTTTAGATCCTATCGAGGACCATTATGTATTTCATAATGTTTTTCATGTTGAACCTGTTGATAAAAATTTGTCGGAGTTTGTAGGAGGGTTTGATTTTCCATTCTTGTCTGATTTTAGTGATGGTTACATATGTGATTCATGTACTAATTATTTTACATGTAGTGCATGTGCTGAAATTGATATGTTTGTGAATACTGGTAGTGATTCTGCAGGTCTTGGAGTTGATATAGTAGCTGCTGATTCAACAGAGTCAGAATGCACAGGCTTGATTACAGCAATTACATATAAATCTGACTTTGTTGATGTGCAGGTTGCAGAATCACCTTCTAGTACCACATTGCTCCCTGTTGTGCAGTCACCATTATTGGAAAAGCCACTGCCTAGCCAGTTCGAACATGCGGGAGTGGAGGATGAGCAGAAGGAGAACATTCTGCTGCAAGTAATAAGGGAGCTCACCAAGTTGCTGCACACTGACATTCTTTATTCAATTTCAAACAACACTTGGATAAGCCTGGTACAGGTGGTACCGAATGATTCAATAATTCCCTGGACGGGAGTTGGTTGAAGGGGAGTTTCTCTTTTCTCACACTTTTATTGCACTAAGTCTGTGGATCCATAATTTGATTATTTTTACACTGAGGACAATGTGTGATTTAAGTGTGGGGGAGGAGAATAGTAGTTTTAGGACTTTAGGATTATATTGATTAGGATTTTTAGTAATTGTTAGGATTTAAAAAAATAGAATCTACTCTTTTACTGTATTTTTGCTATTTTCTGTAGGATATTTACTGTTTTTGAGTTGCTGTTAGCTGTTGCCTAGCTAATCTGTAGCTACTGCTGTTACTATTTTGCTGTCTGGAATTACTGTAAACTATCTGTTTTGCTGTTTTGCTGTTACTGTTGCTGTTTATGCATTACTATAGCTGCTGTGTGTTTTTATTGTTACTGTCTACAACAAAATTTTATACAACAGTACTTTTACAGCAAAATTTCATTTTACGGCAGAATTTTGACAGTTATCTGAATTTTACAGCAAAAACAGAATTTTTAACAGTGTGAAAATTAATGCATTTGGCATGTTTTTCATTGGATTTTTACGATTTGTGTTAGTGGTTGGCATTTTCATCATTCTTGGATAATTGGTTTCATGACATATTGATTGGATTCCTTATAATTTGGTGAATAAGTTGGTTTTGATAGTTATTGGGTTAAATCTTTTGTGATAGAGTTGTCCTTGGTGAGATTTTGAGCCTTATTGTTGGATTGACCATTCTATGCCATTCTCTCTTTTTCTTGTGTGACACTCTTATTTGCTTGTGCTCTAGAACTTGGCTTGACTCTTTGATTTGCAACTTTGTTTACATGCATGAATTGAGATGATTGAGGCATTTTTGTTGATATTGAGCTACTAGCCATATTAGCCTACCTTGATGATTTTCCACTTGTTAGCCCCTTTGAGCCTATTGATCCCATTTCTTGTTTTTAAAAGCTCATTACAAGCCTTGAAAGTGAAAAACCATTATTATCCTTACCTTAGAGGATAAAGGAGCTTTGGAATTGTTTTGGGAATAGGTTCTTGAATAAGTGTGGGGGTGTGCTTCAATTTCTTATCTTATCTCCTCATGTGGATATCATATTATTGACCTTTGGCTAGTTACAAAAAGAAAAAAAATGGAAAAGGAAAGAAAGAAAAGTAAAAAAAAAAGAGAGAAGAAAGAATAAAGAAAAACTCAAAAGAAATGTGTATAAAAAAAGGAAAGAAATAAAGTGTTCTTGAAATAAAAAAAATGGGTCGAAAGGTAGAAAAGAGGAGTTTAATTGTAATCTTGAGATGTATGCTACTTGCATTTATTCTTGGATTTATTCCCCATTGCTCCTCTATTCTCTTTGGTTTTTAGCTACTTATCCTTCATTTCCCCTACCTTTACCTTGAACCCATTATATCCTTTATGAAGTCCTCTTGATCTTTGCTTGCACGTGTTTCAATTGTTGTGGATATTAGAGTCTTGCCAAGCTTATGGTATTGCTTGCTTTCATGAGTACTTTGAGTGTATATACACAAGCCTAAACACTTCAGAGGTGGAGAGTTTGTCTTGTGAGGATTCTATCACTCTTGATTCACCCCTTTGATTTGATTTACCCTCTTGTTTGCTAAATTGTACGGGAATTCCATTCATATTTTTCTTGATTCCATGATTTCTTAGATGTTGTATTTTGCCTACTCCTATGCATCCCTTGGATCTCTTGATGATTATGCCATTTGTATTTGCAATGTGCTCCCTAGTATATTTTTGGCTTCATGTGGTGTTTTGCCCGGAGTGCAAAAGGGAAAGTGTGGGGGAATTTGATTAACACATTTTTATTCACACTTTGCAAATATATCTTAGCTTTCTTGGACTGTAATTGTGATTAAATTCACTGTTTTAATTGGGATTTACCGAATTGGGCTATAACTGTAAATGTTGTTTAATTTCGGTTTTTAAGCCTACTGACCTACTTGTCTTGTTTTGATGATATCTAGAGCTATAGGTGTCCAATTTGGGTGATTCCAGTGGCATTGGAAAACTATGATCCTGGGCTTTAATTTGATATGCTATATGACTATATTCCAATGAAGGAATTAGGAGCAGTTGCAATTTGAAGTTGGACTACGGAAACTGACACAGGAGCAACATTGTTTTAAGACTTGTATTAGTGTATTGGGCCTGATACTTGTTAATCAAGGCCCAAACATAATTTAGATTTAGATCTGATTAATTAGGAGTAGATCTATAAATAGGGGTAGTTACTCTTTTGGAGGGAACTCTTTCTCATTTTCCAAAATTCAGATTTGAAGTCTCTTCTTCTTCTTATTCCATTTTCGTTTTTCCTCTTCAACCTCCATGGAAGGGTGAATTCAAGGCTGATTCTCAAGTATTCTTAGCATTAGATCTTGAGGTTTCATCTATGCAATTTCGTTTTTCAATTTTCTGCACATTTTCTCTTCTCCTTAGGCTACTCGGGCTCCAACTCAGGCTCAGGCTCAGTCGCACCCCCATTATGATGTCGCCCTGGATGTCCCACCGTTGGATGAGGAGGAGGAGCCGACCCAACCACAGCCCTAGTGTCTCCGCCGCCATTGATTTCTTTTTCATTATGTTTTTTTATGGTTTTATTGTATTATTTTTTAACAGATTATGTGTATATATTTTTTATTTAGTATTGTTTTTATAATTTTAAAATTAATAAATAATAAATTTAATAAATATAAGAAATTTAAGAAATTACTAAATTATTAAAATAAAATAAATAATAATAAATTTATTTTTTTAAAACAAATTTGCCTGTAGCGACGGCCATGGCCATCACTAAAGTCGTCTCTTCATAAAAAATTAAAAGAAAAAAACAATTATTCGTAGCGACGACCATGTTTTTAGAGACGACTTCAACGACGATCTGGCCGTCTCTACGTAGCGACGACTCACTTTCCTCGTCGCTACTATATTTACAACGAGCTCTGTAGCGACGTCCACGTGGTTGTCTCTACGTCGTCGCTACGTAGCTTATAGTGATGGCTTTTAATTGTGTAGCGACGACCAATGGCCATCGCTAAATTGCGATTTTCTTGTAAGGAGAAAAGTACTACTCAAATAAAATACAAACTATCAAACTATAGAACTTATGCCATGACCATGTGGCCTTTTAGGAAAATTTAAAATAAACTACAATAAAATATATATTATCTAATAATATTTTTGATGTCTTGACCATCAAATTGAAAGGTCAAGATGACCTGTGAAGGAAAGTCAACTCCTCTAAAATTTAAGGACATAGTCCTTCTTCATGCCCCAACTTGCATCATCCATGAACTCTATGTCCTTGTCTTCTTGGCATTTGCTATCATTCCCTCATTCTTGAAAAGGATTTGACCACAAATATGAAGGATAAGGGCATACAACAAGCCAATAGAGAAAGAGGTGAATATATGAGGAGTAGAAAGATGGGATGGATGACAATGGATTAGAGGTTAAGGAGTTACTTCCTTTAGAATCATGGAACCTAGTCTTTCCTTAGAAAGCTCCCAATAGGCTAAGGCAAAAGTAAGAAACCATAAGTCCTAGCAAGCATTATAAATCAAGAAATCATAGCAAAAGAACTTGGGAATCATAAAGATTAGTAGTATAAAAGCATAGGATGTGAACAAGTGGTAAAAGAGACAGGGGTTATTAGGAAACTCCCTCATTGAAGGTTGAACCATTTTGTACCATGCATTCCTTAGAAATTGATCTGGGATCAAAGACTATTCTTTTGACGCCCTCCCTTGCAAGTAAGAAAAGTAGCTAGTCATAGAGAAGGCTTCGGAAATAAATTCCACAAAAGGACCACGTTTGTTTCTGATAGTAGCTAAGTTACAGATCTAGAATTGAGCAAAGGAAGTAGTTAGACACCAATAAGAGTAAGCAAGGTCGTGACCTTAATGACCAGAAAAGTGAAGAAAATTAAATTAAATAAAAGAGAAAATGGAAAAGAAAGAGATGGGTATAGGCGCCACTGATGAAGGTAACCCCTTCAGCATATAAGCATTAGTGCATATTTGCCACCGGCTCACGGAGCTGGATAAGAATCACCATGGTTTAAGCAAGAACCGTTAAGCCTTCTCAACTCTCAAGAGGAGAAATAAAGCATAAAGTTATTTCATTAAAATGAGTTATTAGTCTTAAAAGAGCGAAGAGGCTCCCCTTTTATAGATGAAGGGGTCGGTCAAGGCTAGAAGGAAAATACAAAAAGTTATTAAAAATATCCTAACTTGGGTGTTAAACCCAAGACGCCTAAGGTAAATGGTAAGACTAACTCTTAGCCACTTAAACCACTAATATTAGCGCCCAACTAAGAGTAGGATGAAGGAAAATACATGAAATTTGAAATACACACAAATCCTATCAAACTATGGTTTAGAGGCCATGACTAGTAGGAACTCTATTTTAGGGAATTAAAATACAATTAAAAATAAGGAAATTGCAAGTGTTTGACCAAGATTGATGTGATAATGTTGACTAAGGAAAGTTATCTCTCCTTGCTTGGGCCTTCATGCGCCCCAGTACCAATCTTGCTGGTCCAAGCTCCCTTGACTCGAGCTGCTTCCTTAGGCAGCATGCCATCATCCCCTCCCCCTTGAAAATGATTTGACCTCAAATCAACATAAGAAGAAGAGGAGTAGGAAGATGAAGTGGATGACAAGATAGAGTGAGATAAGGAGATACTTCCCATTGAATAGTAGTAGGCGGCTTGTCTACCACTTTCCAGTAATGTATGATCTACAACAATAAGAACACCCTTGAGTATTGATTCCAAAACTTCATGATATGGTTCATAGAAAAAGTATTTTGGAATCATATAGATAGGAGAAGAAGATGGTGTATAGGTAAAAGATGTTGAGTCTCAAAAATATTATTAAGAAATTAATAATGATTTAAGTCTCATTATCCTAAGTTTTAATGAAGTAACAGATTTGATCATTGAATGAATTATAAATGCTCTTAAAGGTATTTCTCATGTTCGGTAGATTGAACCTTCTGAAGTGGACCTTCTGAAGTAAACCTGCTGAAGCGAAGAAGACTTGCTGAAGTCAAGTAACCTGCTAAATGTTGAAGACTTGCTGAAGTTTTTTGATGTGGCTTTTGTTTCTGCAATTTAATATATCTTGTAGAAAAGGACTGTTGAAGACTTTCTCGTATATCAAGTTCTTTCAGAGACCTATGCAAGATGTCTGTGTTGATTACCTCTCTTAGAATAGTTCTCAGTACTGCTTTTCTGGAACGAGTTCAAATTCCATATCATAAAAGGAATGTTCCTGCTGCAGAAGTACAAGTGCTCAGGAAAAGTAAGGTCAATACTGCAAGCCTACTTTGCCCTATTCAGAAGCCATCAGGAGCTGTGTCTCAACGGAAACTTTAACATTAAATGCTATCTCTCAACGGGAATTTAATAGAGCTCAACAGATCTCAAATCCAACTCTATAAATACCTTCATTCACACTTCACACATAAAAAAAGAGAGAGAACATCAACCTGCTTAAACACTACTAACTTTTACATGAAAAATTTAGACTCTGATATACTTGTACAAAATTTTCATATCCTGAGATTAACTCAGTTTGTCTGTACATTTTACCCAGTTTGAGCTTTAAACTTGTGTAGTTTTTAAGCTTAGGCTATTTCTTTTCAAACACCAGTTTGTATAGAGCCTGGAGAGGCTTGGTAAGGAAAGAATACTTGTGTAGAGAGCCTGAAGAGGCTTGGTATTAAAATAATACTTATAATCTGTTCAGATTAGTGGATAAATCCTTAGGTGGTTGGCTTTGGGACTGGATGTAGCTCACAGTGGTAGTGAGTGAACCAGGATAATTTCTTGGCTAAGTTTTCTTACCCTTAACTCTCTTAAGTTTAGTTTAAACTAACGAGAAGGGAATTGAATTTACTGTTTTATAACACTTAGCTTTCAAACATTCTTTACGAAACTGTTTTATTGAACCCTCTGAAGCAACTTCAGAGAGTACAAAAACTTCAAATAACATCAAGTTATTTGAACCTTCTGAAATTCATTCTGCTTGTGAAAAGATTTCGAAAAACTCTCTTGAGTTTTATAAAACACTATTCAACCCCCCTTCTAGTGTTTCTTGTGTTTTCCTACAAAAGAAACCCACTTGTGGTGGGCAAAGCAACAACCTCATCCTCTTCTTAGTGTTTTTATGTATCATCAAAGCAAACAACATTAGGGGGTAAGGAAAACTTAAGTAGGAGCATGGCTTCCTTCTTCCTAATTCCCTTAGAATTCTCTATGCTTTTCTTGGGTTGTTTGCTAGAACTCTCTTCCTTCTTTTTCATCTTTTTCTTCTTTTCTTCCTCACATCTCAACTTCATTTGAAGTTGATCTTCACATATTTCTTGAGGAGACATTGGCATTAGAGTGATTTTCATCCCTCTATGTTTAAAACTAAATTCATTAGAGAAAGAATTATGGATTGCTCTCTTGTCATATTGCCATGGTCTTCCTAATAAAACATGTGTAGCATCCATTGGAACCACATCACAAACAATTTCATCTTTGTAGGTTCCTATGGACAAGGCTATGAGGACTTGCTTATCTACCACCCTTTCCCCTTCATACACAAAAATCCTATCAAACTATGGTTTAGAGGCCATGACTAGTAGGCACTCTATTTTAGGGAATTAAAATATAATTAAAAATAAGGAAATTGCAAGTGTTCGACCAAGATTAATGTGGTCAATGTTGACTAAGGAAAGTTAGGGGCTGTTTGGTTTCATCATTTTCTATTTTCATTTTCATTGAAAATAGAAAATAGTAGAGAAAACTCATTTGGTTATATTTTAAGAAATGTTTTCTTTGAAAATATTTTCAAAAAATGAAGCCCAAGTTGAAAATAAAAAATTGTCGTTTCCTACGTTTTCTTCGAAAGATTTCGGAAATGGAAATATGAAAACGCGGTGGCAGCATTGTAATTATAATGAAAAATGGGCTTTGTCTACGGTACTTTAACTCATGGGTCATACACCTATACAAGACCTTTTTACTACCGTTAGATTTATTATTATTATATTGGGTGGCTGAGATTAACTACCTGTTACCTATTGTGTAGCAAAATATCCAGTTATTTATATTTGTCTTTTTGACCCAATTGCATTTACATAGATTACCCAAAGTGATGTGATATTCCTCTGTTGGCTCCTTCCTTTCAATGGCGTTGATCTCAAGTTTTCCGGCGTTAATGGAACCATACATGACCAACGTTTATGGAATGAAATATGACTTGGAATTAGTTTAGTTTGCACAGTGAGGTTGTTTTTGTGCGAGTTTAGTTGTTCATTTCTTGGTAGCAGTGGTTATTTTCTTTGTTGGTCCCTTCCTTTCAATGACGGTGGATCTGAAGTTCTCAGACTTTAATCGCAACATAGGTGCTCGACGTTTATGGAATGAAAGAGGAGTTGCAGTCAGTTTACTTTGGGCAGTGAGGTGCGAACGGGGAAGCTATCGTCCTTGTTCATCTCATCGGTGGTTATTTTCTCCGATTGTTACTGAAACAGAGTTTATATTTTTTGGTTGAACTGAAACATAGTTTGTTGAAGTCAATTTTGTGAGTTGTTTGTTTGTTTCCTCATATTATATTGTTCATTGGGTGGTGAATTTCGGCGGTGCAATGACGGTAATGGCAGCCTTGCAGCAGCGATGCGATGGCTGGGTATGGGGGACTGGCATCCACAAACCAAGTGATGTTAGAATTCCTTAATCCTTAGAACCAATAAAAAAAGAAACATTTATATATTAATTCCTTCGCTCTTCATTTGTTTCAATTCTTCTCCAGTCCATGTCGCACCACTGCAGGCTGCAGTTGTGTCCTTCGTCTGGCGGCCACTGTGTCTGCACCATTGTAACTCTACCTGCTCTGTCTTCTTCGAAAAATCCTAATCACCCACACATTGAATCACCCACACATTAACTCTACCTGCGGCCACTATGTGCATTTGAGATGTCCTATGGCTTGCAGGTAGTATTATTTTTTTCCGACAGTGGCTGGCGGTGGGCATGACACATTCAACAAGAAGAGGGTGCACAATTATCTTCTCATTCTCACACAATGATTCTACTTCAAATAAAGCATGATTTAATTTGGGTTGTGAGGAATGAAATATAATTATTTTAAATTTTGGGCATTTTGTGTAATTTGAAACTCTATTCACAACCAGTAATTATACCTAATACAACAGGTGAAAGGTGTTGGGTATCGGTACATGACCTGTTGGTCTCATGTACCGTAGAAGCACCCTGAAAAATGTTCTATCTTTTAACTCTTTTTTTCCTTTGGTCATATCTAACGCCTTGCCTCTGGCTGTGTGCTGTTGTCTCCTCCCCTCCTTCTCTTGCTCCGCCTTCTGGAGAGTTCCTCCTCCTCCGTCTTCTTGTTAGTTTTTCTCCTCCTCTTCCTCCTTCTCTTTTTGTCCTATTTAATATCCCCTTCATCCCTGCACCATCCTTCATTTGATGACTAGTGTCCCCAGATCAACAGAGTAGTCCAACGCTTCTGTTTCATATTGGGGTCGAGGCTCCCTGGTGGAGGGCTTGAACATCAGGGATCATAAAGCTGGGTTGAGATCCATGTCAAACCGTGGTATAACTTCATCCTTTAGTTCGTTCAAGTTTATATATTTATCATCTTTGATAAAAAAAACCAATTGTTTTCTCCTTGCTGACATTTTGTTATATTTCAATTTAATTGCACGTTGGCTAGAAGTTAAACACCCACCCTCTTTAGAAACTAACCATGATAAAATGCAAATGCTAATCCAGATAATATTGTCATGCTAATAATAACAAGTGAATAACATTTATCTTAATAATTTTGTTTGGTCTTGAACACAGATTGATAAGGAATTATGGGGCGTATAACAATAATTATTAACCATATTCTTAGCAATGTACTTCGGCAAATGTTACAACTCTAATATCTAGAATTGAGTTTCTCATTTGTAATATATTTTAATTTTAATTATTCAAATATTTTAAAATTTTATATAAAAAATTGCATGAACTTTTTTTATTGAAAATAGTTAAATCAAACATATTTTCAATATTTTCATTTTTTTTTTAAAATAGAAAACAAGAAGTTAAAACAAACATGTTTTCAAAATCTAAAAATTTGGAAATGAAAATAAGAAATGAAAATAGAAAATATTTTCATAAACCAAACAGGCCCTTAACTCTCCTTAATTGGGCCTTCATGTGCCCTAGTACCATTCTTGTTGGTCCAAGCTCCCTTGATTCCAGCTGCTTCCTTAGGCAGCATGTGATAGCAGACAAATTGTGGATCTAGAATTGAGCAAATCAACCGGTTAGGAGTGAAAATTCAAGCAATAATTCGGCTGGGCAGCAAGCATAAACACGCAAGAAAGTAAAGGAAAATGAGAGAAAATGAAAGAAAAGTGGAAGAAAATAGAGGTGGATTGGCGCCACTGAGGAAGGGAACCCCTTCAACAGATAAGCTAGCAGTGTAGATTCGCCACCGGCTCGTAGTACCGGATAAGAATCACAATGGTTTAAGCAAGAACCATCAAGCCTCTCAACCTCACATGGGAGAATAAAAGCATAAGCTCAATATATGAATGAAGATTAAGACCTACACGTGAGGATAAGGCCTCCTTTTATAGCCAAGTGGGGAGGCCAACTCAAGTAAAAAAAAAGAAAGAGAATAAAAACTATCCTAATGAGTCCTTGAACCCATGACTCCTAATGCTTTTAATAAAGAAACCTCCTAACCACTAATTCCATGCAAATTAGCGCCACATATGAGAGTAGGACGTAGAAAAATACAAAATAAAATAAATACAAGAGAAGTCCTCCTCTAGGGTGGCGCATAGGACCAGGTGTCCTATCCCAGGGTCAAGAGCGTCCTTCTGTAGGGTGGTTCCCTCTCGTAGGGTAGTGTCTCTGAAGATGTAGGACACTAATATTCCCATATCTTCCTTCAGCTTCTTGGCCCTCCCTCTAGTCATAGGGCAACTCATGTCTCTGGCTGCTGCCTCTACATGTGACTCATCCTGTGCTACGCTATCATCCCCTCCCCTTTTCGAAGGATTTGTCCACAAATCTGGGAAGTCATCACCTACATCAAACAAGGACAAGTCAAAAACATTAAATGTAGCACTCACACCATACTCACCAGGAAGGTCAATCTTGTAAGCATTATCTCCCAAGCGTTCCAAGACCTGGAAGGGTCCATCACCCCTAGAAGATAGCATAGACTTCCGTTGGGTAGGAAATCTCACTTTGCAGAAGTGCACCCAAACCCAATCTCTGGGTTCAAAGATCATACGCCTCCTACCCTTATTAGCAGTCTTAGTTTGAGAGGCTAGCCTTCGCTCAATATTAGCTCTTATTTGAGCATGGAGTTTTTTAACAAACTATGCCCTGTCCTTGCCATCTTTGTGCTCAACAAAAGAAGGGTTAGGAATAGGCCATATATCAAGAGAAGTAAGTGGGTTAAAGCCATAAATAATCTCAAATGGAGTATGCAATGTAGTTGAATGCTTTGTCATATTGTACGAAAACTCTACATGAGGTAGATAAGTATCCCAAGATTTTAAACTCTTGAACCACTGCTCTTAATAAGGTGCTCAAAGTCCTATTAACAACCTCAGTTTGCCATCAGTCTATGAGTGACATGTAGTAGAGAAGTGTTATTTTGTTCCTAGTTTGTGCCAAAGTGTGTGCCAGAAATGACTAAGAAACTTAGTATCTCTATCAAACACAATGCTCCTAGGTATGCCATGCAATCGAACTACTTCTTTAAAGAACAAGTCAGCAATAAGTTGAGCATCATTTACCTTTTGACATGGGATGAAATGTGCCATCTTAGAAAATCAATCTACTACCACAAAGATGGAATCCTTCCCATGATGTGTTCGAGGTAATCCTACAATGAAGTTCATAGTTAGGTCTTGCCAAGGACCCTCAGGAATAGGAAGAGGAGTGTAGAGACCATAAGGTCGTACCCATAAGCCCTCCCTCATAAGCTTCCTTTATTAGGAGTTCCCGGATGGAACTTTGGGGAATACAGAGTTTGCTCACCTTGAAAAAAAAAATCCATCGTGCCTATAATACCCATCTTTAGCTTAATATTCACAATTTTTATATTTGTCAGTAAAGAAGGCATCATGCACATACAGTTCCTTTATATGTTCAAAACCAAGTAACTTAGCATCTAAGGAAGCTAAAAGAGTGTATCTGCTAGAAAGGGCATATGCCACAATATTGGTTTTGCCACAATATTGTTCAAGAAATTCGACCCATTTGGCATGCCTTTTATTTAATTTCCCTTGCCCTTTGATATACCTAAGGGATTCATGATCACTGTGAATCACAAATTCTTTAGGTAGGAGATAGTGTTGCCATGTTTGAAGTGCCCTCACCAAGGCATAAAACTCTTTATCATAGGTGGGGTAATTCAACATTGCAACTTTCAACTTTTCACTAAAATAGGCAATGGGGTGTTGGTTTTGCATAAGAACAACCCCAATTCCTACATTAGATGCATCACACTCGATTTCAAATGACTGAGCAAAATCTGGTAAAGATAGGATGGGAGCTTGCATCAATTTTTCTTTTAAAAGTTTTAAATCTTCATATTGTGCTTTCTCCCATCTAAATCCCACATTTTTCTTAACCACTTCATTTAGTGGAGCAGCGATTATACTAAAATCCTTGACAAATCTTCGATAGAAGCTTGCCAAGCCATGGAAGCTCCTAACATCCCCCACGGATTGAGGAGTTGGCCAATCTTTGATGGCCTTTACTTTTTCGTCATCAACGTGTACACCCTTTGAGCTTATGACATAGCCTAAGAAAGTAACACTTTCTTTGTAAAAAGTGCATTTGCCAAGATGGGCATATAGGTGTTCCTTTCTTAGTGCTTCAAGTACATCTCTTAGATGATGCACATGTTCTTCATGGGTCTTACTATAGACAAGAATGTCATCAAAATATACCACCACAAATTTGCCCAAAAAGGTTCGACGAACATGGTTCATTAAGCGTATAAATGTACTAGGAGCATTAGTCAAACCAAAAGGCATGACTAGCCATTCATACAACCCATGTTTGGTTTTGAAAGCCGTTTTCCATTCATCCCCTTCCCTAATCCAGATTTGATGATATAAACTTTTTAAATCAATTTTCGAAAAGATGCATACACCATGCAATTCATCAAGCAAATCATCTAATCGGGGAATGGGATGCCTGTATTTTATGTGATATTATTGATAGCACGACAATCAATACACATTCTCCAAGTTCCGTCCTTTTTAGGTACTATCAAAACCGGGACAACACAGGGACTAAGAGATTCTTTAACCCAACCCTTACTAATCAAGTCATTGACTTGTCTTTGAATTTCTTGGGTTTCAATGGGGTTTGTCCTATAGGCTGGTCTATTTGGAAGGATAGCCCCAGGCACCAAATCAATTTGGTGTTCAATTCCTCTAATGGGTGGTAATCCATTTGGTATTTCCTTAGGAAAGATGTCTTCAAATTCTCTTAAAAGTTGTGAGACTTCGAGAGGAAGATTGAGATCCTCAAGAGGGTCTTTCTCTTCTTCTCCTTATTCCTTACACAAAAGTAAGTACCAAGGTCTCTCACTATTCAGTTCCTTTCTAATTTTAGACTCTTTTACTATTAGGATTTGTTTTATGTTTTCTACTTCCTTTTCTTTGTTAACTTCTTTTAAGGCTTTTTCCTTAGATTTTACTAATTTCTCTTGTTCTATGGATTCCCTAATGGCTCCTTGATCTTCTCTAGCCTCCCTATGGGTCATAGGTTCTAAGATGAATTTCTTACCATTATGAAGGAATTTGATGATGTTGGTAACCCATTATGTCTAGCCCTTTTATCATATTGCCAAGGTCTTCCTAAGAGGATATGGGTATGATCTAAGGGTGCTATGTCAAAAGTTACCTCATCTTCATATTTTCCTATGGCAAACGTAAGGCTTACTTGCCTATCAACCACTAGTTCTTCCTCTTCACTCACCCATTGAAGTGTGTAAGGTTATGGGTGTTTGGTAGCGGGTAGATTGAGTCTATCGACTAACCTTTGGCTAGCTAGACTGCAACTATTCCCTTCATCTACAACTATAGCACAAATCTTACCTTCAACTAGGCATCTAGTGTGGAAAAGGTTCTCTTTTTAGGTATCTTCCTCTCCTAAGAAAATTTCTATGTCTTTCCTTATCATTAAGTTTGTCGTTACCTCTAACCTCCTTCCTTCCATTATGCTTAAATGAATTTTAAGTTCAAAAAGCTTTTAGGACCTTTCCACTCAAGCTAAGTGTTTACACTCAAAAGTATGTATTCACTCGTGTTTGTCACTCTTTTTATGACTTTTTCTATAATGTGTTCACTCTAGCCTTGTCTACTCGGTTAGGATTGATTTTAGTTCTTACAAAGATCAAAGTTATTTCCCTACCAAGTTGGACGAGAATGAGAACGAACAATACTATGGTTATCTAGGATTGCCGAAAGGAAAACTTCTAAAGACAAAACTTGGAATAGAATTTGACAAACAAGAAAAGCTAGCTAGAAGAAAGCTTATACACAAGAATAGATGGTCAAACAAGAGAAACAAAACACACAAATCAATTGCAAAGAGAATTGTTTTTGGTTTAATTTTTTATTCAAAAAGAGAGTTGCCAAAACAATTGTTTTTGAGAAAACAACAGATTACAACTCAAAAATGACAGATACAAGGAAATGAAAGTGATAGAAGGAAGGTTATGGATCTAGAATTGAGCAAAAATAACTGATTTGAATCAAGAACAAGCAAGCAATAGGCGAAATATAGTAGCTGAGCAGCAGCTATATTCATGCCCAAAATGACAAGAAAAAAAGGGAAAATGAAAGAAAAAGTGGAAGAGAAAGAGATGGTTTGGACGCCACAGAAGCAGGCAACCCCCACAACAGATAAGTCCCAGTGCTAGACACCACTGATCCAGGAGAATCAGATAAGTCTCTGGTTGGTTTGATCAAGAACCACCAAAACTTATCTACTCACACTTGAGGAGGAAATTGGGCAGAATGCCTTTACTATTCATCAAAGTTGTAATACAAGGGGGGGTGGGCTCCTATTTATAGGAAAATGAGGTAGCTAGGTGGTGGGAAGGAAAATACAAGATGAGTGAAAAACTATCCTAAATGAGTCTTGAACCCATGACCTCCAAATTAAATGGTTAAGCTAACTGTTAACCACTAATCCTCACTAATGTAGCGCCCAATACAAGGGAGAAATTAAGAAAATTACAAATATGTCATAATACAAATAAAATCCTAATTATTTATTTAATCCTTCCTAATTAAGATGAAGTCTTCTTGTTGACTTGGTCAAGGGTGGTCAAAGGTCAAAGGTTGACCATGGGAGGGTAGACCAAAACATGGTTGACCAAGGCTTGGTCCAACTTCATGTGCCTAAGTTAGGCCCAGGCTCCCCTTTAGCTCCACTGCCAGCTCAGAGTTCCGATGGCAGTTGCCATCATTCCCTCCCCCTTAGAAAGGATTTGACCTCAAATCTGAAAGATCAGGACGAAGCCATATGGAGAAGAGGAACAGGGGTAGAAAAAAGGAGATGGATGACTAAAGTAGCAAGTAAGATGATACTCCCCTTAACCTTGGGAGAGTACAACTAGACATCCACAAGTTGAACATCTTCCTTGAGCCTAGACAACAAAAAGAAGACCCATAAGTATTATTCCAAAGCAAGCAAAGTGAAGGCTCATAACAAAAATACTTGGGGATCATAAAGATTATCAAAAGAAAAACATAGGATGTGAACAAGAGGTAGTTGAGATAAGGGTTAGAAAACTCCCTCAATGAAGATTGAACCATCTTGTCCATGTACTCTTTGGATTTAGATCCTGGATCAAAGACTAATCTTTTGAAGCCCTCCCTTTCAAGTGAGACAAGTAAGTGGTCATGGAGAAGGCTTAGGAAATAAATTCCACACAAGTACAAAATGTGTTTCAATGTGCGATATTCATCAAAATATTCTACACTATGTTCCCAAATAAATTCACATGTAAAACTATGTGGCATAAATGTCTTAATATTTTTCAATAACATCCCAACATGCCCTATGTTTTTACCACATGCATCTTGTTTGTAATTGTTAGGAGCATATTGCATATGATCATGCCATGAATGATCTTTACAAGTTATTTCAAGAGGCATATCAATATGAATATACTTACTCAAATAGAAAGATGATAACACCTTAAAAATATCATTATATTGCATGCAAGGTGAAACAATTAAGGATCCATATTGAGAAAGTATATGAGACATCATCATGTGATGCATTTGTCATACAAGCATTTTTACATGTGATATCCTTACCCATATTTCTATCCTTTTTCAAAACTAGTTCAAGAGCTTCATACACATCTTTATGAGATAAAGAAATTAATATAGAATGTGTATGCAAGTCAAGTATACAAACCAATTGTTTTTGCACATCCAATCTATCATGCAAGGCATGCAAGTCAGCATGTCTAAACGGATTGGGTAAACATGCATTTTCAAAAGGTTCCAAGGTACTCTCAAACTGAATTGGCTTTTCTAAACATGCAATAGGTTTCAAAGCATCATCAACATTGTTCATTTCTTTTAAACATATAATGCTTTGGGGCATATAATTGTGCATAGAAAGAGGCATTTCATGCATAAAGAAAGTTAGTTTAGGAAACTCCCTTTCAAGAACTTAAAGTGTACTCTTTGCAACATTAGGTGTATTTTCCATCAACCTATTCATGCTTTCACTAGAAGAGTTAGCATTCAAATGATCACAAGATAAACATACTTTCTCTTCTTGCACTCTTAATTCTTTTTCCTCATTTTTATTTTTAGATTTTTCTTCTTTCTCTTTTTCTATTTGTTCTCTTTTCTCTTGTTCTATTAACCTCTTAAGTGTGGTTTGATCCTATTTTATTTCCTTTGAGGTCATAGGCTTGAGTGTGAATTTTATTCCTTGGTGGCAGAACCTATAGGTATTGGTAAACCCATCATATTTTACCATTCTATCATATTTCCATGGTTTTCCTAAAAGGATGTGAGAGGCTTCTAAGGGTATAACATCAAAGGTCATTTCATCTTGGTAATCCCCAATTTTGAACCTTAAGCTCACTTGCCTAACCACCATAAATTCTTCCTCATCACTCACCCATTGAAGTGTATAAGGTTTTGGGTGTGGGGTAATAGGTAAGTTAAGCTTGTTAACTAACCTAAGGCAAGCTAGGTTTCTACTACTCCCTCCATCTATGATTACTAAACATACCTTATCTTCAATGTGACATCTAGTGTGGAATAGGTTCTCTCTTTGGCTCTCTTCTTCACCCAAAGGTGTTTCTAAGGCTTTTCTAAACAACATGGTTGCCCTTTCCCCTTGCCTCCTTCCTTCCATTCTCCTAGATTGATTTTAGTCTTAAAAGTTTATATGCACCTTTCCACTCAACTTAGTGTTTACACTCAATGGAATGCAAAACTCATGTATGTCACTATTTTTAGGCTTTTTCTATAATGAAAACACTCTTGCCTCTTCTACTCGGTTAAGGTTGGTCTGATCTTGCAAAGACCAACAGTAAGACTTAATCTTAACCCTTCCCAAATAGAAGCGCACGAGCAAAAAGGAAATAGCTACTGAAAGAAATAGGAATTGCCTAAGACAAACCAAGGAATTGATATGACAAATAAGAAAAGCAGGCACTGAAGAAAGCTTATACACAAGAATGGAATACAAGCAAGACAAGACAAAAGAAATTGCAAAGAGAATTGTTTTTGGTAAGTTTTTGAAAAAGAGTTTCCAAACAGTCATTTTTGAAAAAACAACTATTACAACTCAAAAATAATGTATACAAAGAAATGAAGTGAAAAAATTACAGTAAAATGTCAACTGTAACACCCTCATCACATGATGGTTATTACTCGACTAACTCGGTTGCGATTTGTTAATTAATCTCTTAATGAAGTGAAGAAAATTGGTCATTTTTTTTTAAAACATATTAGTAAATTATAATTGAGATAGAACTATAAAAACATATCAATACAACAATTATCATTTCACTGTTATTCCAAATTACAATAGAAGTAATATACATTAAATTAGGGTTTTAACATACTACACTACAGAAGAAGTGGACCTTCTATTTGACTACACCCTATCTATACAGGATATTGCTGCTCATGTACACCCCTAAACACTACCGTTGGATTTGAACAAGATCCGGTTCGACCTAAACACCACACCTATTTTCAGAACAACGTGCATCCTTGATGGGTTTCTGGCAAGCGAACCAAAAATCCAGTAGTATAATAGTATGAAAAGTATCGTATCCACAGGGAACGGTCAATTCACGTATACTCGTGATCTATTTATCAAGGGAAAACAACGGTTTTTGAGAATATTGTTGCGGAAATTATAAACTAAAATTCAATAATTAATGAATTAGAAAGGAAGAGTTAGAGACACTTTACTTGGATTAGGATTGAACTTCATCTCATCACACCCCTCATGTATGTCGAGACTACCCAATATTTATAGCCTTTGAACTATAACACTATAGACAAACTATATTGCTAAGACCCCGAGTTACCAGGCTCCACTCACACTCAAAGATAATCCATGCGGGTTCTCCCAAGCGACAGACTTACCCTCGACTTATTATGTTTTCTTTATTTCGTTTGTAAAAGAATTAATTGATAAACGAGGCCTAATCCTCTGGACGCACCTTCGCTAGAGTACTGTCACTACCCATCACTCATTAGAATACATCCACGTTTCAAATCCTGGATTGACAATCAACTAATCTTTTTCTATCGATCCATTAGACCATGCCTATCCTTTAGATACCCTTCATTAGGATACTCACACTACCCATCAATCATTAGCAACACCCATGTTTCGGTCACTGGTTAACTGAGTATTCTCATTCACTCAGAGGTTGAGTTTCCTATGTCTAGGCTCCCCCAAACTCAGTCCTAGTCGTAACGTTAATTACAAACTAGCCTATAACTCCGGCGCAAGCGCGGAAGTTACGAATTAAGCACAGAACAAGATTACCAATATTATAGTTGGGGAACTGCATAAATAAATAGATAGAGTTCAACATACACTTGGAAATGGAATCGATTACATTCAATCCTAATGGAGAGTTAACTACACAAGGTAGCCATACCAACCACCGAAGATGCTGTCACCATCTTCAATCCTTGTGAAGCGCTCCTCCTCTCCTACTCTAAAATTAGCTCTGGTGCATTATCACTGAAATATGAATGAATTACAATAATCGTGCACACCTGATCTGGTGCAAGAGGTTCCTATTTATAGGCTAAGGAAAGACAAAGAAAATTGGGGAGAAATCTATCTAAAAACGGCAACAAGGCAAGAATTAGCATGATTTGTGCTTCACCCTGCGCTACAGCGCAAGATGCAGCGCAGGTTTTAGAGAGCTGCGCTTCACCCTGCGCTACAGCGCAGGATGCGTCCTGCAGCTCCAACTTTCTCTTTTTAATTTTGATCTCTCTCCGAGACTGGTTTTGGCTGATTTGTTTTTCCTTGTTTCCCTTTTCTTGATGAGATCATTGCATTTATTGAGCATCTTTGATTTATTTGGGAAGGTTGTCTGCAGAATCCTTGTTTGATTGGCAGAGATATCTTCATTGATGGCTCTCAGATATTCTTCAAATCTTCATTATTTCTCACAAATAATCTTCCAATCTTCATTAATTGTCTTCAATCAAACTTCAAATCTTGTAGATATCTCCCTTATTTAATGCTATCTTTCCCTCAAATCAAATCCTTGCAATATTCTGTAAAAATTAGCAATATTTCTATCAAAATAGAATCAAATTCAAATCTAAGATTAATAAATACAATTTATCTAATATTTAATAAAAAAGGATTAAATTGGGGCAAAAATACCATTTTATCCTTGATAAGTGAACTAAAAAGTGCTCTAATTTATCATATAATTTTCACTTATCAATCCTTCTAGAGTCCATGGCCTTTTAGGTGCCAAAATAATGACGGACAACAAAAAGAAAGACAAGGGGGTGAGAACACTCTACATGAACTCACTTAACGCAGGATATAGTGTATAGAGCACACACACAGGAAAATCCACACAGTTCAACCAAATAAGTACACACACACGACATCATCATGATGTACACCGACTATTGCATGCTTTGCAACTACAATGCTATAACTAATGCATGAGGGCCCGGGGAAAAATCACCATCCAAAATGCACACAACAACTGCCCGACCATATATGTACAACGTATCAGGAGTTAGAGTCTGTACTAGCACCGGTACAAAGAGCATTGCTCAAATATTTTGTCCAAATCATTTTATCCGTCTTCCAGACAATCTCAACTAACCCCGAAACCTTGAGAGTGACAAGATAGTTAAGCCTAATCCCCTTCGTACTCGACAGTAGGGAGCGAGCCTACGTCACCTGAGCCTTTCTGGAACTCAACTATCCTCAGGGCTGGCATCCTATTTCAGGACCCGCTGGAGTTCTTTGCAAAACCCAGTGCACCCGTCCCAACCAGTTTCCCACTGTACCAAGTGTCACTGCCATATAGGTCGATCGTAAGGTTTTCAACCCTGAACATCATCAATGCTTTATGATGCATGTCACACAATCAATGTTTTCCAGCATACACATCCTTACAGGCAAAGCCCATTGAATCATTCCACGTCACCACTCCCCGTGGTACGGCCCGATTCAATGTCTTTCCTTCACAAGGAGAACCAAACAATGCTTTCTCAGCATACACCTCCTTACAGGCAAAGCCCATTGAATCATTCCACGTCACCACTCCCCGTGGTACGGCCCTATTCAATGTCTTCCCTTCACAAGGAGGACCAAACCCCATCTCGGATTAAAACCGCACTCTCTCACTAAGCTTCTCAAGTCTTATGCAGAAAGAGTGTGTTTGTTATAAACTTTTAAGTTAATTTGTACTAATGTTTTTCTTAAAGTCAATGACCGCTTTCACTTAAGTCCTATAGTTTATTAAGACTTATGGGTGTGTCTTATGAATAGTATTACCTATCTTAATTCATCTTGTATGTCTAATTAGGATTTGGTTTAACCCCTAATTATGATTAGTCTTCCTTAATTAGACCATAATTAATCTTAATTCCCCTTAATTAAGTCTTAATCTTCACTTAAGATCCTAATTAATTCCTAATCCTCCCTTAATCTCTTCCTTAATCTTGGATTAAGCTTTTAATTATAATTGATTAAGGTTAATCACAATTAATTAGTTCTTAATCATCATTAAGTCTTAATTACTTGATTAATACTTCATTAGTGATTAATGATTAAGATTAAGGTTATTCTTCATTAGGGTTAATTGACTTTAATCTTAATTAATTATCCTTTACTTGATTAACTTAAGTGGATTGGATTAATCAACTTAGACAAGTTGGATTAATCAGGCCCACTAATTGATTTCTAAGTTTTAGTCTCGATAGGTTGAATTAGAGTTGAAGCCCAATTCTAACCTAAGCCCAAGTCTATAAAATATTTTTGGTTGACTTTTGATGATTCTTTTGACTTTTTTGGAAGGCATTGGGCCTAAACTAAAGGCCCAATGGTTAGGTAACCCATAGGGGTCCAATTTTTCACATTTTCATCCAATATTATGGATTTTAGGGTGACTTTTAATTAGGTTCATTTTTGTACTCGAATTTGGTTTATAGGATTTTCCAAAAATTTGTTTCCATTTAATTTAGTTACCACTTTAAATGGTTATACTTTTTAGCTTATTGGGCCACTAGGGCCCATAAAAACTTTAACATTTTTCTCATGGTCAAATCAAGATCAAACCAAATCCTTTCAAGAGTTTCTCATGAATGTGTTCAAGAACACAAGATGAACACTATGAATGTTCATAAAAAATCATCAAAATCCAACAATTTCCAAAAATTCCCAAACTCAAGTATAGTCATCCATAAGCAATTTAATCAAACAATTTCACACAAATTCATCCAAATATGCCAAACAACATCATCAAGTTCACACTTTGTTCATAAGCTCAAAAACACCATTTTTCATGATTTAATCACACCAATCAATTTTATAATTCCAAACAATCACATGCATGTACTTAGATTCATCATACAAACATGTTACAATCATCAAATAAATTTTTAAAAACATGCAGCCCATAAAAACTAAAATAGCCGAATGGTTTCAAGGAAAAAGGGGAATTTTTTTTCAACCAAACTCATGACTTGCATGCATCCAAAATCACCAAGTAAGCACATTTCAAGCATCATATAAATTTTTAAAACAAACATGCAAACCATATACATACAGCCGAACCATTTCTTCAAAGAAATAGGATCCAAGAATTCATTTTTTTTAAGGGAAAAAGGTTTAGGGACAAAGATCAAGGGTAATCCTTAACTCTAGTCACCAATTCTACTAGAGTTCAAGGTTCTCCCCCCCTTTACCTAAGGAAAACTCTTTTGAAAAGGTGCAGCAAAAATCTACAAAAACTCCTTCTTTTTAACTCCTCTTGATCACCCAAACAAACTTCTTCAAAGGATGGTGTTTGAAATTTGAAGTTAAAGGTTCAAAAATGGAACCTTTAACTTGTAAAGTGAAGGAGCAAAAAATGGAGATGGAGAGAATGGAAGGGAGGGGCTCACGGCCTTGGAGAGGAAAAATGGAGAATGAGAAATTAATTTTGCATGCTGGTGGTAGAAGGAAATGAACAATTGTCTCAAAATTTCATGACACTTAAGCTTTATGTCACTTCTTTTGACTTTTGTCTTTAAGAAAATGTGTTGGAAAAGCTATCTACATGCACATACACACATACTTACACGACCTTGGGAGAAGGGAAAGGAAGGATGATGCAGATTTTTCTGGCCCGGATCAAGGGTATTCGGGCCCGGTTCCAGAAAGAGTAGGGGTAAAATGGTAATTTCACATCAAAATTTCCCAAAAATTCTAGAAAAATTCCTATAATTGGTCTAACCTATTTTAAGCCTAAATATGTGATTAGAACTCACTTCTCACTTAAAATTTCTTATTTCCCAATTTTCCCAGTTTTTGCACATAACAACCAATTTTTAATAAGAGTAAGCAGATAGAAAATTATGGTTTTACACACAAAAATTTTATAAAGTTATAAATATCATTTTTAATCCACTTTTAAGGTCCAAAGTATATTTTTCCATGTTATTCTACAAATTTTCATATGTTGGTTAGGGTTACACTGCTAACCAGGGGCATTTTGGTCTTTTTTTTGCCCAAAAGTGCCAGAAAATTCTAAATAAATTTCTAAAATTCATTATTAATTATATTAAGACCATTTTGACTAAAAATATAGATCCCTTTTAAGTTTTTGCTATTTTTCATAATTAAATCTATATTTTCCTTAACTGTATAATTACTAAGGGTATTTCAAGACATTTTCTCAAACACCTTTCTAAAAATAAATCATTAATAATTATGGTTGAAAAATTCCAAAAATATAATTTTGATTGTTTATCAATAGTTCCTAAATACCCCGTAATTAAATTTTTTTTTCTCTCTCTCTTTTTAAAATTTTCTCTATCTTATTTATATACTAGTAGGAGAAATTGTGGGTGTTACATCAACTGTATTGTTGGGCTTTCTTTTTATTGTTTTTCTCTACTTTTTTGAATTTTTGACTTTTTGGGTGTCTTTTTGACTTTTTCTCTTATTGTTGACTTTTGCACCCTTTTTGCTTTTTGCACCTCTTTTTGTATTTTTGGCAATATAATTTTTTTGAATTCTTTTTGCTTCTTTTCTTTTTCTTTTCTTTTTGCCCTAACGGAAAATTACATAAATTTGTACAAAATTACAAAAAATAGAAATCTACCTAAAATACGCTTGGTTCAATTTTAAGATGGGAATTAAATTTCGAAGGAAAATCAACAATTGGAATTTGTTGATTTTCTTCCAACTTTATGAACCAAAAAGTAGCCTAACGGTGAGCGTTTTGCACAATCAAACAGGGAAAGTCCAAGTTAGAGATAGCAGTCAATTCAATTTTGTAATCATAATGCCAAACAGACAAACAGAACAAGAGTAGAAAATTGAACAAAACAGTGCCAAAAAATGCGCAAAAATAAGGAAGAAAATTGCGCAAAAATAAATGGCAAGAAAGTAAAAGGGGGGAAACTGAAATTAAAAGGATGGGGAGGACAGAAAGTAAATGGCAGAAAGTAGAGGGGATGGTAGAAATTAAAAGGATGGGGAGGACAAAAAGTAAATGGCAGAAATGTAGAGGGGATGGTAGAAATTAAAAGGATGGGGAGGACAAAAAGTAAATGACAGAATGTAAAGGGGATGGCAGAAATTAAAAGGATGGGGAGGACAGAAAGTAAATGGCAGAATGTAAAGGGGATGGCAGAAATTAAAAGGATGGGGAGAAGCTGAAATTAAATGGCGGAAAATTAAAAGCGGAAAGTAAAGAGATGATAATATGAACAAGTGATATGGGGGATGAACAATTAATGGTGGAATGGGGAGAAAATGTAGGTGAACGATCTTTGGAAAATGAAGACAACAATGCCTCCACTTACCACACTCCACCACAAACAACAGTTATAGCGGTTAATTTTCATGAATCACTCAAGAACAAGTATGAGCAATTAGGAGAGGTAATTCATCAAACACCTAGGGGGTGGTATTTAGCGCACCAAAAGCCCCACTAGTTCACACAATTGCAAGCAATTCAAGCAAGCTGATAGCAGTAGAAAGGCACCTCGGGCCTGGGAAATAGTCCAAGTCCGAATTACAAATGAAACAAAGGGATGAATTACACAATTTAGGCTGAAAATTCTGCACCCAAAGTGCAGTAAATGCAGTGGCCAAACAGCTCCAAAATAGCCCCAAATTTGCTCATTCCATGAAAACTATGATGACTAATTGATAGCAGGAAGGTTACGGATCTAGAATTGAGCAAAAACAACTGATTGGAATCAAGAACAAGCAAGTAATAGGTGAAATATAGCAGCTGAGCAGCTGCTATATTCACGCCCAAAATGACAACAAAAGGGAAAATGAAAGAAAAAAATGGAAGAGAAAGAGATGGTTTGGACGCCACTAAAGCAGGCAACCCCCACAGCAGATAAGTCCCAGTGCTGGACACCACTGATCCAGGAGAATCAGATAAGTCTCTGG
Organism: Sesbania bispinosa; assembly: GCA_026901365.1. Classification (NCBI taxonomy): domain Eukaryota; kingdom Viridiplantae; phylum Streptophyta; class Magnoliopsida; order Fabales; family Fabaceae; genus Sesbania; species Sesbania bispinosa. The sequence goes on from QLOH01000480.1 coordinate 365,653, forward strand.
TTGGTTTGAGCAAGAACCACCAAGACTTCTCTACTCACACTTGAGGAGGAAATTGGGCAGAATGCCTTTACTATTTATCAAAGTTGTAATACAAGGGGTGGTGGTGTTCTATTTATAGGAAAAGGAGGTAGCTAGGTGGTGGGAAGGAAAATACAAGATGAGTGAAAAACTATCCTAAATGAGTCTTGAACCTATGACCTCCTAATTAAATGGTTAAGGTAACTCTTAACCACTAATCTTCACTAATGTAGCGCCCAATACAAGGGAGAAATTAAGAAAATTACAAATATGTCCTAATCCAAATAAAATCCTAATTATTTATTTAATCCTTCCTAATTATGATGAAGTCTTCTTGTTGACTTGGTCAAGGGTGGTCAAAGGTCAAAGGTTGACCATGGGAGGGTTGACCAAGGCTTGGTCTAGCTCCATGCGCCCAAGTCAGGCCCATCGCCCAGGCTCTCCTTCAGCTCCGCTGCCAGCTCAGAGTTCCGATGGTAGTTGCCATTAGAAAGAAAATTACAGCAAATTGAGAAACTGTATTATTTGGCTTTTTCTTTACTGTTGCCCTTTTTCTTTATCTATTTTCTCTACTTTTTTATTTTTCGTTTCCTTTTAACTTTTTCTCTTTTTATTTGACTTTTGCACCTTTTTTTGCTTTTTGCACCAAAAATTGCTTAGCATGCACCTTGGATTACACAAAATTTTTGCATATAACAATTTGAGCGAGTTGGATTGATTTTTTGGTTCAAAACTGAGAAAAATAATAAAAAAATCAACAATTAAATTTGATGATTTCCTCTTGTATTCTGAGCTACAAACCCAACCTAAACTTATACGTTTTGCGTAATCAAACATGCGCTTCTTAAGGTTGTGCTAGCGCTCAATCCAAATTTTCAATCAGAATAGAAGAATAACAGGCAGAACAAGAGCATAAAATTGAACAAAACAAGCCAGAAAAATGCGCATAAAATGGCAAAATAAGAGGAGAAAATTGCCCAAAATGTATATAGTAAGAATGTAAAGGGGAGAACTGAAAGTAAAAGGATGGGGAAGACTGAAATTAAATGGCAAAAAGTAAATGGCATAAAGTAGAGGGGATAGCAGAAATTGAAAGGAGAGGAGAAGTGGAATTTAAATGGCAGAATGTAAATGACTGAAAAATAAAATCGGAATAGTAAAGAGATGAATATGGATGAACAATTATATGGGGGAGATGAACATGAATGTAAAAGGATGGGAGGAAATGTAGGTGAATAATCTTTGGAAAATGGAAGTAACAATGCTCCCACTTACCACAATCCACCACACACAAATAGTTAATTTGCAAGAATGACTCAAGAACAAGCTATGAGCAATTAGAAGAGTCAATATGTCAAACACCTAAGGGGTGGATGATTCGAATATCCAACAGCCCCATTCTATTACAATTCACACAAAGATCAAGCAATTCAAACAACTTGTAAGCAACAGAAAGGCACCTCAGGCTTGAGAAAAGTTCAAAGTCCGAATTAGAATTGAAAAGGAAGATGAAATACACAATTAAAGAGAAAACCTACTGCACCAAAACAACCCCAAACTCAGCGCATCTGTGCAACAAAACAACTCCCAAAATTTGCCCAATTCACAATGTGACACCCTTCTACCCCAAACTCTTATACATTAAATGAATCGAAGTATATGAAGGTAACGTCCCACAACAGGTAAAAAGGTTCACAATTCTCATCGTATAAAACGTCATTTATTTCAAAAGTAAACTCATTTAAAATAAAAATAGCAGTCAAATGTTTCAAAATATTTTAAGCAGCGGAATCAACATCAAAATAACCTACTGGCAAGTAAGGCACTCAAACAGTTTACAAAATCTCTTCCTAACAAAAAACACAAAGTAAAAACCCCAATGGTATGCCCTGATGTCACTAGTATCAGAGCAACATTCCCTTCAATTACTACTCGACACCAGTCGTGTCATCATCAACACCTGTAAAATTAACCACAATGTAACGGTGAGGAAAAGAATACCAACTCATACATACACATAGGAGACTACCCTATCCTCACCCACATATATTCATCATACTCATCAAGCAATAATATATACAGAACATCTTACGCCTTTATTATCAAACATCATATCTCATCACAGTTATATGAATCACACTTTATAAATCATCAAGTACATCATCAATACTTAATACTCATCTAATCAATAATTCTCATAACATCATAATATAATTCAACAGCATCATTAATCACATTGCATGTTCATCAATCATCATGCACACCCAAACATAATCAATCATCATCATGAAATACATTGCATGTTCATCTATCATCATGCACACCAAAACATCATCAACATCATCATTAAATACATTGCATGTTCTTCTATCATCATGCACACCAAAACATCATCAACATCATCATTAAATACATTGCATGTACTTGGGCCTGTGTATCCCAAGTACAATCACCTCCCTGAGTTACACTCCACCCCTCACTGGGCTTGTGTATCTCAAGTACAATCACCTTCCTGAATTACACGCCACCCCTCACTGGGCTTGTGTATCCCAAGTACAATCACCTCCCTCAGTTACACCCCACCCCTCACTGGGCTTGTGTATCTCAAGTACAATCACCTCCCTGAGTGACACCCCACCCACACTGGGCTAGTGTATCCCAAGTACAACCACCTCCCTGAGTTACACCCCACCACTCACTGGGCTTGTGTATCTCAAGTACAATAACCTCCCTGAGTCACACCCCACCCACATTGGGCTTGTGTATCCCAAGTACAACAACTCATATGCTCAATGCATAATCAACATCATAAGGTTAAGTACATCATCATTATCATCATCATCACCACAAATCATCATCAATCATTCTCATCATAAATCATCATCATCATCATAACTCATAACACTCATCTCATGCTCAATGAATCATTATATAAACATCAAATCACACCCATCGTAAGGTTATATACATCATCATCATTCTCATAATAGACATCTATTCATCAAAGGTATCATCATAGACACACCAAACTCAAGTCTAACAATCATCATCAATCACTAAGATATCAAAATCCGCACTAGTAATCGATTACCAACCCCTCTGTAATCGATTACCTGCAAGCAAACACACTGGTAATCGATTACAGCATCTCTGTAATCGATTACACGCAAGCAATCATTCTAGTAATCGATTACAGCATCCCTGTAATCGATTACCTGCGAGCTAACAGCACACCAGGCTACCCAGAAAACCCTGGTAATCGATTACACACCCTGGTAATCGATTACCTGCAACGCAGATCACAGTTCTCGCGATCTTTAACCCTTTTAATCCACTTTATTCATCCTCTAATCAATCCTTTTTGTTATATCATCAATCATATACGATTATATCAACTAAACTCAGCAAAAACAACAATCTTTACACAAATTATACGGTTAATCCATGAAAACCCAAATCATCAAACCCCTATTTACCCCTTTTCATTATTCTCAATATCCTCTTCAATTTTCACCCGAGAATTCATCAATTCAATCATTAATCAACAGTTTTTATCATCCATACTCAATAGAACATACATCAATACAAATTTAAAGTCTTAAATTACTACCCAAGCACCCCCACATGCACATACAAGCAGCACCCTCTCCCCCACCGTACCTTGAAGTGAAGATCGAACAGCAAGGAAGACTCTTTCTTGATTCTTGATGATCACTCTGCAACAACCTCCTCTTGAGACTTGGTTTCTCCCCTCCTTAGCGTTTCGCTCTCTGACGATTTGACGAATTAGGATTAGGGTGAACTGATAACCGCTCCTTACTAAAATGCCTATATGGGCTTGGGCCCATCCTCAACCCCTTTATCTTCTTTTTAAATTTGAACTAGCTTTATGGATAAAACTACTCATAATATTAATTCTATTATTCATTTATTTATTTCCTCTACTTTATTAATTTAATTTAATTTTATTTTACTTAATAAAATTCAGGATGTTACAACTCTCCCCTCCTAAAAGAAAATTCGTCCTCGAATTTTACCTGAAGCGAATAACTCTGGATAGGACTCCTTCATCTTCTCTTCAAGTTCCCAAGTAGCACTCTCGGGTGTAGGTCCTCCCCAGATTACCTTAACTAAAGTAATTTCTTTACCTCGAAGTTGTTTCACCCTCCGATCCTCAACTCTCACCGACATGGTTTCCACCGTCATGTTTTCCTTAATCTCAAGGTGATCCGACTCAATCACTTGCGAAGGATCATGAATGTATTTTTGGAGTTGAGAAACATGAAAAACATTATGAAGGTTTGACAGGTGTGGAGGTAAAGCAATCTGGTAGGCAACATTGCCGACTCTCTTGAGAATTTGGTAAGGACCAATGAATCGAGGTGTAAGCTTTCTAGACTTTAATGCCCTACCAACCCCAGTCCACGAAGTGACTTTCAAGAATACATGATCTCCTTCTTTGAATTCCAATTCCTTCCTCCTCTTATCAGCGTAGCTCTTCTGCCTACTCTGAGTTATCCTCATCCTCTCCTGAATTACCCTAACCTTATCAGTGGTTTGCTGCACTACTTCCGGTCCTAGCACAAAACTCTCTCCCGACTCAGACCAACATAAGGGTGTCCTACACCTCCTACCGTACAGAGCTTCATATGGCGCCATACCTATGCTAGAGTGAAAACTATTATTATAAGTAAACTCTATCAAAGGTAAGAAATTATCCCAACTACCCCCCTGATCCAACATGCAAGCTCTAAGCAAATCCTCTCAGGATTGAATGGTTCTCTCAGTCTGACCATCAGTTTGAGGGTGATAGGCTGAACTAACTCTAAGTTGGGTCCCCAAGGCCTGCTGCAAACTCTCCCAAAATCTAGAAGTAAACCTGGGATCTCTATCAGAAACTATACTAGATGGTATGCCATGCAACCTCACAATCTCACTGATGTAAATCTGAGCTAGTTTCTCTAAGGAGTACCTAATATTAATAGCAAGAAAATGCGCACTCTTAGTTAACCTATCCACAATGACCCAAATAGAGTCATGCCCCCTTACAGTCTTATGCAAAGCAACTACGAAGTCCATAGAGATGTTATCCCACTTCCACTCAGGTATACTTATGATAGCAGGAAAGGTATAGGACCTAGAATTGAGCAAAACCAACCGATCAGAATCACAATTAAGCAATTAATTGCGAAATATAGGTTCTGGAACAGCAGCTATATTCACGCAAGAAAGTGAAAGAAAATGATAGAAAATGAAAGAAAAAGTGGAGAGGAAGAAATGAGAAGGACGCCACTGAAGCAAGAATCCTCCTGCAGCAGATAAGTCCAATGCCAGACGCCACTAATTCAGGAGAATTAGATAAGTCTTAGTATGGTTTGAGCAACAACCACCAAGCCTCACTCAACTCACAAAGGGAGGAGAAAATTTGGCATAATGCCTTTACTTCAAAATTCAATGTGTGTATTACAAGAGGAGAGGACTCCTATTTATAGGAAAAGAGGGGGAGAGGGGGGGATTTTTAGGAGAGTAAAAAAAGAAAGAAAATAAAAGGTGAGTGAAAACACTCCTAAGTGGGTCTTGAACCCATGACCCCCAAGGTTTATGGCTAAGCTAAGTCTTAAGCCAATAAACCTCTCAAAATGGCACCCCACTCATGAAAACAAAATAAAAAAATGAATAAAAATTCTATCCTATGTGGGAATTGAACCCAAGACTCCTAAGCCTTTTAGCAAGGCAACCTAAAAGCCAATAAACCCATACATGTGGGCGCCCAAGTAGGAGGAAAATAAAAGGAAAATTACAAAAATAAAAAGAAAATACAAAAGAGTCCTAATAAAGGGCGGTCCATAGGACAAGGGTCCTATCCAGGGTCAAGGTGTCCTTCTGTAGGGTAGTGACCCTTATTTTGTAGGGTAGTGACCTTTATTTGTAGGACACTAAATTCTCCAACTCTTCCTTGCTTGAAGTTCTGGCTTGAAGTTGGTGCCTTTCCTCCAGTGTAGGTCTTGCAGGTCCAAGCTTCTAACAGTGTGCCATCATTCCCTCCCCCTTGAAAAGGATTTGACCTCAAATCTGAAAAATTCAGAAAGAAGACATAAGTATAATGAACTGGAAGAAGAAGGAGATGGATGACAAAATTCAGGAAGTAAGAAGGTACTTCCCTTAGTCTTTGGAGAGTAGAGTCAGAGATCCACAAGTTGGACATCTCCCTTGAGCCTAGACAACAAGAAGAAGACCCATAAGTATTATTCCACAGCAAGCAAAGTGAAGGCTCATAACAAAAATACTTGGGAATCATAAAGATTGGCAAAAGAAAAATATATGATATGAACAAGAGGTATTTGGAAAAAAGGTTAGAAAACTCCCTCAATGGAGAATGAACCATCTTGTCCATGTACTCTATTGATTTAGATCCTAGATCACAGACTAATCTTTTGAAGCCCTCCCTTGCAAGTAAGAGAAGTAAGTGGTCATGGAGAAGGCTTCGGAAATTAATTCCACATAAGTACAAAATGTGTTTCAATGTGCAACATTCATCAAAATATTCTACACTATGTTCCCAAATAAATGCACAAGTGAAACTATGTGGCATGAATGTTTTAATATTTTTCAATAACATCCCAACATTTTTATTGAACATAACCCATGCATCTTGAGTATGATTGTAAAAAGGGTAGTGCATATGTTCATGCCATGAGGTATTCATGCAAGTTTGTTCAAGAGGCATATCCATCCTAATGCACTCACTCAAGTAATATGACACCTTTCGCATATTATCATATGTGTTCATGTAAGGTGAAACATCAAAAGAATCACATTGAGAAAGCACACTATGAAGCATATCATCATGTGAAATTCATGTCAAACAAGTTTTCTCATATGTGATAGCTTCATCCAAATTTTTATCCTTTTTACTAACTAGTTCAAGAGCATAATACACATCTTTATATGAAACAATTATTTTAGGTCCAAAATGTGTATGCACATTATAAATACAAACCAAAGGTACGTGCATATTCAATTCAACTTTGTTATCATTCCTATCATGCAATCTAAATTGACCAAAGGAATTGACTAAACATGCATCTTTAGTAAGTTTCATGGTACTCTTAAACGTAGTTTGCTTTTCTAAACATGCAATAGGTTTTAAAGCATTATCAACATTGTTTATTTCTTTCAAACATGTAATGCTTTGATGTATATAATTGTGCATAGAAAGAGGCATTTCATGCATAAAGAAAGTTAGTTTAGGGAACTCCCTCTCAATAGCTTGAGTTGTCCTCTCTGCAACCCTAGAAGTATTTTCCATCAACCTATTCATGCTTTCACTAGAAGAGTTAGCATTCAAATGATCACAAGAAAAACATACTTTCTCTTCTTGCACTCTTAATTCTTTTTCCTCACTTTCTCTTTTAAGTTTTTCTTCTTTCTCTTTTTCTATTAACCCCTTAAGTTGGATTTGATCGTCCCTAATTTCCCTAGAGGTCATAGGCATTAGAGTGAATTTAATTCCTTGGTGGCGGAACCTATAGGTATTGGCAAACCCATCATATTTTACCCTTCTCTCATATTGCCAAGGTCTTCCTAATAGGATGTGTGAGGCTTCTAAGGGTATAACATCAAAGGTCATTTCATCTTGGTAATCCCCAATTTTGAACCTTAAGCTCACTTGCCTATCCACCATAAATTCTTCCTCATCACTCACCCATTGAAGTGTATAAGTTTCTGGATATGGAGTAGTAGGTAAGTTTAGCTTGTTAACTAACCTAAGGCTAGCTAAGTTGCTACTACTTCCTCCATCTATGATCACTAAACATACCTTATCTTCCTCATCTCTCTTTGGCTCTCTTTTTCACCCAAAGGTGTTTCTAAGACTTTTCTAAACAACATGGTTACCCTTTCCCCTTGCCTCCTTCCTTCCATTCTCCTAGATTGATTTTAGTCTTTTAAGATATTTATGGACCTTTCCACTCAACTAAGTGTTTACACTCAATGAATATTAACACTCGTGTATGTCACTCTTTTTGGGCTTTTTCTATAATGAAAACTCTCTTGCCTTTTCTACTCGGTTGGAGGTTGATTAGAAGTTGCAAAGACCAACGTGAGTCTAAGTCTTAACCCTTACCCAAAATAGAAGCGCACTAACAAAGAAAAATACCTACTGGAAGAAGATTGGAAAATCCTAAGACAAAACAAGGAATTGATATGACAAACAAGAAAAGCTGGCACTCAAACAAGCTTATACACAAGAGCAGACAACAAACAAGACAAGACGGAAGAAATTTCAAAGAGAACTGTTTTTGGTGATTTTTGAAAAAGAGTTGCCAAAATTGTCATTTTTAAGAAAAACAGCAAATACAACTCAATTATGGTATACAGGGAAATGAAACAGAAAATTACAGTAAAATTGTTACTGTATTGTTGGGATATCTCTTTGTTTTTGTTTTTCTATTTTTCTGATTTTTTTGAATTTTTGACTCTTTTTTGGGTGTCTTTTGACTTTTTCTTCCTTGTTGTTGACTTTTGCACCTTTTTTTTGCTTTTTACACCTCTTTTTGTATTTTTGGCACGTACGTACTTTTTGTATTTTTCTTGCCTTTTCTTTCTTTTTTGTCTTTTTCCCCAACATAAAATTACAGAAATTTGTACACAATGAAAAGAAAATTAACTGTACCTACTGTAATATTTTTGGAATTTTCTGACAGTAAACTGGTCCAAGTGGCCCAGAAAAGCAAAAATAATGAATAAACTGATTTCTAAAACTGTAAAAACGTGATGGCAACTTGATTTAAAAAATGGCCAAAAAAATTGCTTAGCACTTCCTTGTTGATTATACAAAACCGGTATGGTCACAAAAACGCGCTTGGTTCAATTTTAAGATTGGAATTAAAATTTGAAGGAAAATCAACAATTAGAATTTGTTGATCTTCTTCCAATACTATGAACAAAAAAAATCCTATAGGTGAGCGTTTTGCACAATCAAACAGGGAAAGTCCAAGGTAGAGATAGCAGTCAATCCAAATTTGCAATCAGAATGCCAATCAAACAGACATAACAAGAGTAGGAAATTGAACAACACAAGAGCCCAAAAAATGCGCATAAAATGGAAAAAATAAATAGGAAAATTTGCGCAAAATTAAATGGCAAGAAATTAAAGGGGGAAACTGAAATTAAAAGGATGTGGATGACAGAAATGTAAATGGCAGAAAGTAGAAGGGAATGGCAGAAAGTAAAAGGATGGGGAGAGAAGAAATGTAAAGGGGGAAGCGGAAATTAAAAGGATGGGAAGGACTGAAAGTAAATGACTGAAAGTAAAAGGGAAGCGGAAATTAAAAGGATGGGGAGAGCAGAAATGTAAATGGCAGAATGTAAAGGGGAGAGCAGAAATTAAAAGGATGGGGAGAAGCGGAAATTAAATGGCGGAAAATTAAAAGCGGAAAGTAAAGAGATGAATATAGGGGATGAACAATTAATGGTGAAAGGGAGAAATGTAGGTGAACGATCTTTGGAAAAATGAAGACAACAATGCCTCCTCTTACCACACTTCACCACAAACAAGCAGTTATATCAAGCAATTTGCAAGAATTACTCAAGAACAAGTATGAGCAATTAAAGAGGCATTTAAACAAACACCTAGGGGGTGGGAATTAGCGGCCCAATACAGCCCCCAAACTAGCAAGAATTTAAGCAATTCAATCAAGATAGACAAGTGCTGATAGCAACAGAAAGGCACCTCAGGCTCGGGAAACAGTCCAAGTCCAAATTACAATTGAAAAGAGGGATGGAATTACACTAAAATGATGAAAATTCTGCACAAAATAGGTGCAGTTTTGCGCGCCCAAACAGCCACAATTTGCTCCTAATTTCCTCAAATTCAACAAGCTCTGATGACCAATTGATAGCAGGAAAGGTATAGGACCTAGAATTGAGCAAAACCAACCGATCAGAATCACAATTAAGCAATTAATTGCGAAATATAGGTGCTGGAACAAAAGCTATATTCACGCAAGAAAGTGAAAGAAAATGATAGAAAATGAAAGAAAAAGTGGAGAGGAAGAAATGAGAAGGACGCCACTGAAGCAAGAATCCTCCTGCAGCAGATAAGTCCAATGCCAGACGCCACTAATTCAGGAGAATTAGATAAGTCCCAGTATGGTTTGAGCAACAACCACCAAGCCTCACTCAACTCACAAAGGGAGGAGAAAATTTGACATAATGCCTTTACTTCAAAATTCAATGTGTGTATTACAAGAGGAGAGGACTCCTATTTATAGGAAAAGAGGGGGAGAGGGGCGGATTTTTAGGAGAGTAAAAAAAGAAAGAAAATAAAAGGTGAGTGAAAACACTCCTAAGTGGGTCTTGAACCCATGACCCCCAAGGTTTATGGCTAAGCTAAGTCTTAAGCCAATAAACCTCTCAAAATGGCACCCCACTCATGAAAACAAAATAAAAAGATGAATAAAAATTCTATCCTATGTGGGAATTGAACCCAAGACTCCTAAGCCTTTTAGCAAGGCAACCTACAAGCCAATAAACCCATACATGTGGGCGCCCAAGTAGGAGGAAAATAAAAGGAAAATTACAAAAATAAAAAGAAAATACAAAAGAGTCCTAATAAAGGGCGGTCCATAGGACAAGGGTCCTATCCAGGGTCAAGGTGTCCTTCTGTAGGGTAGTGACCCTTATTTTGTAGGGTAGTGACCTTTATTTGTAGGACACTAAATTCTCCAACTCTTCCTTGCTTGAAGTTCTGGCTTGAAGTTGGTGCCTTTCCTCCAGTGTAGGTCTTGCAGGTCCAAGCTTCTAACAGTGTGCCATCAACTTAAGGGTTGAAGTAATCCTGAAGGCTTTTGATGTTCTACCTTAGACTTTTGGCACACCAAACAGGCACTGACAAAATCTTCTATATCTCTCTTCATCCTAGGCCACCAAAACACTTTCTTCACGTCCTGATACATCTTAGTCGATGCTGGGTGAAAACTAAGCTTACTTCTATGACCCTCTTCAAGCACTAAGCGTTTAATGGTAGGTTCACTAGGCACACACACTCGGTCACCAAACCTTACTACCCCATCGGTACCTAGAATAAACTCTCCACCCTTGCCTCCTTCTCTAGCCTCTCGCCTAAGCACCAAAAATGGATCCTCCAATTAAGCTTTGCTAATATCCCTCAACAGATCATTACTTACTCTAATCATCCCTAACCTCACACTATCCGAAGTCACCTCACAAGCTAAACTCAAATCCCTAAACTGAGTCAAAATATCCATTTCCTTAATCATCATGGAACTAGCATGAATTGATTTCCTACTTAAAGCATCAGCCACTACTTTAGCCTTTTCGGGATGGTAACTCAACTCAAAATCATAGTCCTTAAGAAACTCTAACCACCTCCTCTGCCTCATGTTCATCTCTTTCTGATCAAACAAATATCTAAGGCTCTTATGGTCACTAAAAACCTCAAATCTAGAACCATATAAATAATGTCTCCACATCTTCAACACAAACACTACAGTCGCTAACTCCAGGTCATGGGTAGGGTAGTTTCTTTCATGAATTTTCAATTGCCTAGAGGCATATGCTACTACTTTACCCTCTTGCATTAACACCCCACCTAAACCCATCTTAGAGGCATCGCAGTACACTACAAAGGATTTGCTAAGATCAGGCAACACTAACACTGGTGCTCTAGTCAACTTCTCCTTAAGGGTTTGGAAACTAGACTCACACTTACTATTCCACACAAAGGCAACTCCCTTCCTAGTCAACTCAGTCAAAGGTAAAGTTAACTTAGAAAACCCCTCTATGAATCTTCTATAGTACCCAGCCAACCCAAGGAAACTTCTAATCTCACTCACTGACTTAGGAGCCTCCCACTTAAGCATTGCCTCTACCTTAGAAGGACCACGCCTATACCTCTTCTAGAAATCACATGACCTAAGAAACTCACTTCTTCTACACTGTACCCTCACTGACACCTCCAAACTTGGAGCCTCCCGTTGCACGAGAATACGGTTTGCCCTTGCTGGTTGATTGGAACTTGTTCTGATTCCTCACAGGCCCTCCACTCTTGTAATGCGCCGCTCTAGCCCTGTTGTCTTCATCATAAATTTTGCATTTGTTCACCAACTCGTGAAAGCGTGTCATCCCTTGGTAGTTGAACACTTGCTTGATCTCTGGATGAAGACCGCTGAGAAACTTTACACACTTCGACTCTTCATTGTCAGCTCCCTCATAAGTAGGGTAGAATCGTACTAGCGCTTCAAACTTGGATACGTAGTCTGCCACGGTGCCATCCCCTTGCTTTAACTCAAGGAACTCGATCTGTTTCTTGTTACGAACATCATGGGGAAAGTACTTCTCGAAGAATGCCCTCTTGAAGTTATCCCAGCTCAACGCGGTGCCCTAATCGATCATCCTCTGATAAGTGATCTGCCACCAGAATCCGGCATCCCCTGATAGCATGAATGCGGCTAACGTCACCTTTTGTATCGTCGGGAAGTCCATCGCTCTAAAGATCTTCTCGATCTCGAATATCCAGTCAGCAACACCGTCAGGGTCATAACCCCAACGGAAAGTAGGTGGACGGTTTCTCTGGAACTGTGCAAGCCAATCCACCTCGTGATGTTGGTTTAGGTTGCCAACAGCCTGTGCCATAGCCATTAAGGCGTCGACCATCGCTCGATCATTCCTACCCCCAGCCATTACTCTTCTGGTTCACAGAAAAGTAAATAAGTCACACAATTAATTCAATCAAGTCAAACAGCACAATTCAATCAATCAATCAATCATCACAATAACACCACAGAAGCATAGTAAACTCATAACTCAAGGCCGGTGAACCGACCTACTCTGATATCAACTAATGTGACACCCTTCTACCCCAAACTCTTATACATTAAATGAATCAAAGTATATGAAGGTAACGTCCCACAACGGGTAAAAAGGTTCACAATTCTCATCGTATAAAACGTCATTTATTTCAAAAGTAAACTCATTTAAAATAAAAATAGCAGTCAAATGTTTCAAAATATTTTAAGCAGCGGAATCAACATCAAAATAACCTACTGGCCATGTAAGGCACTCAAACAGTTTACAAAATATCTTCCTAACTAAAAACATAAAGTAAAAACCCCAATGGTATGCCCTGATGTCACAAGTATCAAAGCGACATTCCCTTCAATTACTACTCGACACCAGTCGTGTCATCATCAACACTTGTAAAATTAACCAAAGTGTAACGGTGAGGAAAAGAATACCAACTCATACATACACATAGGAGACTACCCTATCCTCACCCACATATATTCATCATACTCATCAAGCAATAATATACACAGAACATCTTACGCCTTTATTATCAAACATCATATCTCATCACAATTATATGAATCACACTTTATAAATCATCAAGTACATCCTCAATACTTAATATTCATCTAATCAATAATTCTCATAACATCATAATATAATTCAACATCATCATTAATCACATTGCATGTTCATCAATCATCATGCACACCCAAACATAATCAATCATCATCATGAAATACATTGCATCTTTCATCTATCATCATGCACACCAAAACATCATCAACATCATCATTAAATACATTGCATGTTCATCTATCATCATGCACACCAAAACATCATCAACATCATCATTAAATACACTGCATGTTCATCTATCTTCATGCACACCCAAAACAGTCCACCTCCCCGAGTTGCACTTCACCCCTCTCTAGGCTTGTGCATCTCGAGTACAATCACCTCCCTGAGTTACACTCGACCCCTCATTGGGCCTGTGTATCCCAAGTACAATCACCTCCCTGAGTTACACTCCACTCCTCACTGGGTTTGTGTATCTCAAATACAATCACCTCCCTGAGTTACACGCTACCCCTCAATGGGCTTGTGTATCCCAAGTACAATCACCTCCCTGAGTTACACGCCACCCCTCACTGGGATTGTGTATCCCAAGTACAATCACCTCCCTGAGTTACACCCCACCCCTCATTGGGCTTGTGTATCTCAAGTACAATCACCTCCCTGAGTCACACCCCACCCACACTGGGCTTGTGTATCCCAAGTACAACAACTCATATGCTCAATGCATAATCAACATCATAAGGTTAAGTACATCATCATCATTATCATCATCATCACCACAAATCATCATCAATCATTCTCATCATAAATCATCATCATCATAACTCATAACACTCATCGCATGCTCAATGCATCATTATATAAACATCAAATCACACCCATCGTAAGGTTATATACATCATCATCATTCTCATAATAGACATCTATTCATCAAAGGTATCATCATATCATCATAGACACACCAAACTCAAGTGTAACAATCATCATCAATCACTAAGATCTCAAAATCCGCACTGGTAATCGATTACCAACCCCCAGTAATCGATTACCTGCAAGCAAAGCCTCTGGTAATCGATTACAACCCCTCTGTAATTGATTACCTGCAAGCAAACACACAGGAAATCAATTACAGCATCTCTGTAATCGATTACCTGCAAGCAATCATTCTGGTAATCGATTACAACATCCCTGTAATCGATTACCTGCGAGCTAACAACACACCAGGCTACCCAGAAAACCCTGGTAATCGATTACACACCCTGGTAATCGATTACCCGCAACGCAGATCGCAGTTCTCGCGATCTTTAACCCTTTTAATCCACTTTATTCATCCTCTAACCAATCCTCTTTGTTATATCATCAATCATATACGATTATATCAACTAAACTCAGCAAAAATAACAATCTTTACACAGATTATACGGTTAATCCATCAAAACCCCTAATCATCAAACCCCTATTTACCCCTTTTCATTATTCTCAATATCCTCTTCAATTTTCACCCAAGAATTCATCAATTCAATCATTAATCAACAGTTTTTATCATCCATACTCAATAGAACATACATCAATACAAATTTAAAGTCTTAAATTACTACCCAAGCACCCCCACATGCACATACAAGCAGCACCCTCTCCCCTACCGTACCTTGGAGTGAGGATCGAACAGCAAGGAAGACTCTTTCTTGATTCTTGATGATCACTCTGCAGCAACCTCCTCTTGAGACTTGGTTTCTCCCCTCCTTAGCGTTTCGCTCTCTGACGATTTGACGAATTAGGATTAGGGTGAACTGATAACCTCTCCTTACTAAAATGCCTATATGGGCTTGGGCCCATCCTCAATCCCTTTATCTTCTTTTTAAATTTGAACTAGCTTTATGGATAAAACTACTCATAATATTAATTCTATTATTCATTTATTTATTTCCTCTACTTTATTAATTTTATTTTATTTTATTTTACTTAATAAAATTCACGATGTTACACACAAGCTCTGATGACCAATTGATAGCAGACAAATTGTGGATCTAGAATTGAGCAAAATCAACCGGTCAGAAGTGAAAAATCAAGCAATAATTTGGCTAGGCAGCAAACATATATAAACACGCAAGAAAGTAAAGGAAAATGAGAGAAAATGAAAGAAAAGTGGAAGAGAATAGTGGTGGATTGGCGCCACTGAGGAAGACAACCCCTTCAACAGATAAGCCAACAGTGTAGATTCGCCACCAGCTCGTGGAACTGGATAAGAATCACAATGGTTTAAGCAAGAACCATCAAGCCTCTCAACCTCAAAAGGGAGAATAAAAGCATAAGCTCAATATATAAATGAAGATTAAGAGCTATAAGTGAGGAGAAGGCCCCCTTTTATAGCCAAGTGGGGCGGCCAACTCAAGTAAAAAAATAAAGGGAATAAAAACTATCCTAATGGGTCCTTGAACCCATGACTCCTAATGCTTTTAGTAAAGCAACCTCCTAGCCACTAATTCCATGTAAATTTGCGCCCCATATGAGAGTATGAGGTAGGAAAATACAAAATAAAAGAAATACAAGAAAAGTCCTACTCTAGGGTGGTGCATAGGACCAGGTGTCCTGTCCTAGGGTCAAGAGTGTCCTTCTGTAGGGTGGTGCCCTCTCGTAGAGTAGTGATAACACCTCCTTTCCCGGATCTAGAATTAGAGCCAAGGAGCATAAAAATGGTGTTAGAATCAAATCAAAATGAGGAAAATGGGTGCAGTAGGCTGCGACCTTAAAGTAACCAAAAGGAAGAAATTAAAGGGAAAATGGAGAAAGAAAGAGGTGGAGGTGAACGCCATTGATGCAGGAAACTCCCACAACAGATAACTTTAATGTTAGACACCACTGATTCAGGAGAATCAAATAAGTCTCTGGTTGGTTTGAGCAAGAACCACCAAGCCTTCTCTACTCACAAGGTTGAGGAGGAATTTCGGCATAGTGCCTTTACTTAAAATCCAAGTTACAAATGAAGGAGAGGCCACTCCTATTTATAGGAGAAGGGGGCGGTCAAATTGAGGAAAAAATAGAGAAAAATACAAAATGAGTAAAAGCTATCCTAATTGGGTGTTGAACCCATATCCTATGGCTAAAATAGCTCAAGAAGCTACTAGCCACTAATCCTACTTAAAACTTGTGCCCCTCATTAAGAGGAGAATTAGGGAAAATTACAAAAATAATCCTAATACAATAAATCCTAATTAAGTGGAGTCTTTCTTTATGTTGACTTGGGTCCAAAGGTCAATGGCCAAAGGTTGACCATGTGTAGGTTGACCAAATCAAAGTTGACCCAGGATTGACTCAGCTCCAAGCATCCCAAGCAGGTCTAAGCTTGCCACTAGCTCACTAGCTCCTAGCTGCCAGCTCAGAAGTCCACTGACAGTTGCCATCATTCCCTCCCCCTTAGAGAGGATTTGACCTCAAATCTGAAAATTAAAAAAGAAGCCATAAGGAAAGAAAGTGAAGAAGAAGGGGATAAATGACAAGGTTAGAGAGGTAGGTATAAACTTCCCTTAGAGGATGGAGAGTCCTTGCTAGATTCCTTAGGCTATGAACATCTTCCTTGAACCTTAGCAAACAAGAAGATCCATTAGTATTATTCCGAAGCAATTCATCTTCAAAGCTCATAACAAAAATACTTGGGAATCATGTAAGAAAAAGAAGAAGAAGAAGAAGGAGAAGAAGAAGAAGAAGAAGAAGAAGAAGAAGAAGAAGAAGAAGAAGAAGAAGAAGAAGAAGAAGAAGAAGAAGAAGAAGAAGAGGGTGAAGGGAACTCCCTTGAAGTGATGCGCCTTTCTTCTTCCTTGAGCAGGTGCTCCTCCTTTAGTTTACCTTTAAAATAACTAAGGTTAGAAGTTTTAAATGAATGAAGTAAGAGCATTGCTTCCCTTTTATTTTTTTCTTTTCTTTTCACTTTCTCTATTTTACTTTTGGAAGTTTCTTCCTTCTTTTTCTTTTTATCTACACCTCATATTTTTATTTTTTGAATTTCTCAAGTTCAAACTCTTTTCTCATAAGAGCTTGGTCCTTATGAATTGATTGGTACCATGGGTTTTGAGGAAGGTGATTTAGAGTCTGTCTATTTACGATTGTTTCCTTTTTCTATAATAGGTAAGGTAAAGGAGTGGCTGAAATCAAGAAGAGGGTGAAGGGAACTCCCTTGAAGTGATGCGCCTTTCTTCTTCCTTGAGTAGGTGCTCCTCCTTTTGTTTACCTTCAAAATAACTAAGGTTAGCAGTTTTAAATGAATAAAGTAAGAGCATTGCTTCTCTTTTATTTTTTCTTTGCTTTTCACTTTCTCTATTTTACTTTTGGAAGTTTCTTCCTTCTTTTTCTTTTTATCTACACCTCATATTTTTAATTTTTTTCATTTCTCAAGTTCAAACTCTTTTCTCATAAGAGCTTGGTCCTCATATATATCTTGATTTGACATTGACATCAAGGTTAATTAAAAAGGGTGAAGGGAACTCCCTTGAAGTGATGCGCCTTTCTTATTCCTTGAGTAGGTGCTCCTCCTTTTGTTTACCTTCAAAATAACTAAGGTTAGCAGTTTTAAATGAATGAAGTAAGAGCATTGCTTCCCTTTTATTTTTCTTTGCTTTTCACTTTCTCTATTTTACTTTTGGAAGTTTCTTCCTTCTTTTCCTTTTTATCTACACCTCATACTTTTAATTTTTTTTTTATTTTCTCAAGTTCAAACTCTTTTCTCATAAGAGCTTGGTCCTCACATATATCTTGAGTTGACATTGGCATCAAGGTTAATTAAGAAGAAGAAGAAGAAGAACCTTAAGAAGAAGAAGAAGAAGAAGAAGAAGAAGAAGAAGAAGAAGAAGGGAACTCCCTTGAAGTGATGCGCCTTTCTTCTTCCTTGAGTACCTTGAAGTGATGCGCCTTTATTCTTCCGTGAGTAGGTGCTCCTCCTTTTGTTCACCTTCAAAATAACTAAGGTTAGTAGTTTTAAATGAATCAAGTAAGAGCATTGCTTACCTTTTTTTTTTTTTTTCTTTTCTTTTCACTTTCTCTATTTTACTTTTGGAAGTTTCTTCCTTCTTTTTCTTTTTATCTACACCTCATATTTTTAATTTTTTGATTTTCTCAAGTTGAAACTCTTTTCTCATAAGAGATTGGTCTTCACATATATCTTGAGTTGACATGGCATCAAGGTTAATTTTATTCCTCCATGTTTAAAAGTTATTTGATTAGAGTAGCCATCATGGATGATTCTCTTATTAAATTGACAAGGTCTACCCAAAAGGACGTGTGTAGCTTCCATAGGAATTACATCACATAAAATATTATCATCATAAGTTTCTATGGAAATAGCTAGAAGGACTTGCTTATTTACTTCCCTTTCCTCATCATCAATAATACAAGAGAGTTTATATGGTTTGGGGTGGGGTGTGGTAATCAACCCAAGTTTTTCAATCATCCTCTCGCTAGCTATGTTGGTGTAACTCCCACTATCAATGATAAGGGAACAAAGTCGTCCCTCTACTAGACATCTTGTATGGAAGATTGTTTCCTTTTTGTCATCCTCACTTATGCATTGACTACGTAAATATCTTTTAATCATAAGAATGTTTCCCTCTGGTCTATACAACTTTTCTTTTTCCTCACTTTCCTCTTCACTACTTTCATTAGATGACTCTTGTGAACCTGCACTAGTATACTCCCCACTTTCTTTTAAAAGCATTGTTCTTTCATTAGGACATTGGGAAGCAATATGACCCTTACCAAAACATTTAATATCCCTAGTATGAGAAGAAGAAGCAACATTTGCTTTTGCGTTAGAAGGAGATGGATTAGAGTTCTCCTTTGAACTCTTCACTATCTCTTTCTCTTGGGTTTTGCTATCTTCCTTTCTTACTACCTCTTTGTTAGGGAACGCCTATAGCTCCCTTTCCTCTTAAGTTGGGTTTAAGCTTTTATGGCTTGGTGAATCAAGTCCTCCATTTCATCATAAGGATGCAATTCCACCATGTCCCTTTCTTCAAAGTTAAGCCCATTGATAAACCTAGCTATAGTGGCTTCACTTTCCTCAACTATATTAGCCCTTATTAGTGCAGGTTCCATCTCTTTGTAATATTCATCTACACTTTTAGACCCTTTCTTAAGTGTTTGGATTTTAGAGTACAACTCCCTTGTGTAATGTTGAGGTATAAACTTCTTATGCATTATAGACTTCATTTCCTCCCAAGAGGAAACCAAAGGTGCATTACATCTTCTCCTATCAGCTTGAAGCTGATAACACCAAACCAAAGCATAGTTTTTAAACTCAAGAGAAGCTATTTTAACCTTTTTCTCTTCCTTATACTTATGACAACTAAAGATTTGTTTAATTTTAAGTTTCCATTCTAGGTATTGTTCTACATCATTCCTTCCATTGAAGGTTGGGACTTCTATCTTAACTCCTTTTAAGCCTTGTTCCCTATGAGGCTCTTCTTCCCTCCTATGTTCTCTTCTATGCCTCCTAGGTATTTCTTCATAATATTCTTCTCTATCTCCCCTAGGCTCTTCCTGTCTTTCTCGCCTCCTATGTCTCCTATTCCCATCATCTCCTCCTCTAAAGGTATGACTAGAATGTCTTTCTTCCTCACCACTCTCCATATGGTATCTATCTTTGGTTCTAACTCTACTAAACCCACCATCACTTTCCTCATCACGAGAAGAATGTATTCTCTCCCTCCTACTATGAGTGATTTCCCTCCTTCTATCAGCTAACCTTTCCTCTACGACCCTTGTAAACCTTTGGGTCAGCTCCTCTATCTCGGCCTTGTGCCTCAAAGTTCGAGGCATTGGAGGGATAGGTGTCTACTTGTCATTTTTAAGTTTTTAAAGGACCTTTCCTCTCAATCTAAGTGTTTACACTCAAAGAATGTATCCACTCATGTTTGTCACTCTTGTTTGGCTTTTTCTAAGATGAAGCACTCCTGCCTCTTCTACTCGGGTAAGGTTGGTTTGATCTTGCATAGACTAACAGCGAGACTCAAGCTAACTCTACCCAAATTTTGGAAGTGCACGAGCACAAAAATTATCTAAGGGAACTAAAAGTTGCTAAGACAAAACAAGAATAGACAAGACAAACAAGAAAAGCTAGTTATGAAGAAAGCTTATACACAAGATTGGATGGTCAAACAAGACAAACAAACAGTTGAATTGCAAAGAGAATTGTTTTTGGTTTAATTTTTTATTCTAAGAAAAAGTTACCAAAACAGTTGTTTTGGGAAAACAACAGTTTACAACTCAAAATAACTATATACAAGGAAATGAAAGGGAAAATTACAGCAAATTGAAGACTGCATTATTGGGATACTTTTTACTATTTTTTTCTTTATCTATATTTTTTGACTTTTTGACTTTTTGGGTGTCTTTTTGACTTTTCCTCTTTTCTTTGACTTTTGCACCCCTTTTGCTTTTTGCACCTCTTTTTGTATTTTTGGCTATATATATATTTTTTGAATTATTTTCACTTCTTTTCTTTTTCTTTGTCTATTGCCCCAACAGAAAATTATAGAAATTTGTACAAAATTACAAGAAATAGAAATCTACCTAAAATAAAATTTGCAAGAATTTTGCCTAAAAATTGGACTAAAACGGTACCGAAAACTGAAAAAAATTGTCTATTTTCTAAAACTGCTTTTGCAAAATGGATTGGCAACTTGAATCAATATTTGCCCCAAAAATTGCTTAGCATGCACTTTGGATTACACAAAAAAATTGCACACAACAGTTTAAGCGAGTTGGATTGATTTTATGGTTCAAAATTGAGAAATACAATAAAAAATCAACAATTAATTTTGGTGATTTTCTCTTGTATTCTGAGCTACAAACCCAACCTATACTCAAGCATTTTGCATAATCAAACATGCATTTCCTAATGTTGTGCTAGCGCTCAATCCAAATTTTCAATCAGAATAGAAGAATAACAGGCAGAACAAGAGCAGAATATTGAACAAAACAAGACAAAAAATGTGCATACATGGCGAAATAAAGAGAAGTAAATTGCGCAAAATTAAAGAGGAAGAAAGCAAAGGGGAAAACTAAAATTAAAAGGATGGGGAGGACTGAAATTAAATGACAGAATGTAAATGGCAGAAAGTAGAGGGGATGGCAGGAATTAAAAGGATGGGAGAAGATGAAATTAAATGACTGAAAATTAAAAGCGGAAGAGTAAAAAGATGAATATGGATGAACAATATTGGGGGGATGAACAATTAGTAAGGTGGAATGGGGAAGAAATGTAGGTGAATGATCTTTGGAAAATGAAGACAACAATGCCTCCACTTACCACAATCCACCACAAACAAGCAGTTAATTCAAGGAAGTAGTTCAAGAACAATCAAGAACAACTATGAACATTTGAGCAGTGCATCAGAAGAGCACCTCGAGCTCAAAACAGTCCACAAGTCAAACAATTAGATGGGAATTGAGCTTGAATACATGGAAAAAGTAAGGAATAAAACTGAAAATTCTGAACCTATGTGATGCAAAAACCCGCGGCGAAAAATGGTGGAAAGACCCCCAAACAACTCTAGATTCAAGAAGCTCTGATGACCAATTGATAGTACCTCGTTTCTCGGATCTAGAATTGGAGCCAAGGAGCACAAAAATGGTGCTAAAATTGAATCAAAATGAGGAAAATGGGTGTAGTGGTCTGCGACCTTAAAGTAACCAAAAGGAAGAAATTAAAGAAAAAATGGAGAAAGAAAGAGGTGGAGGTGAACGTCGTTGATGCAGGCAACTCCCACAACAGATAAGTTCAGTGCTAGACGCCACTGATTCAGAAGAACCAGATAAGTCTCTGGTTGGTTTGAGCAAGAACCACCAAGCCTTCTCTACTGACAAGGTTGAGGAGGAATTTTGGCATAGTGCCTTAAAAATCCAAGTTACAATTAGCGCCCCTCATTAGGAGGAGGATTATGGAAAATTACAAAATTAATCCTAATACAATAAATCCTAATTAAGTGGAGTCTTTATGTTGACATGGGTCCAAAGGTCAAAGGTTGACCATGGGTGGGTTGACCAAATCATGGTTGACCCAGGCTTGACTTTGCTCCAAGCATCCCAAGGAGGTCCAAGCTTGCCACTAGCTCACCAGCTCCCAGCTGCCAGCTCAGAAGTCCACTGAAAGTTGCCATCATGTAGTGTCCCTAAAGATGTAGGACACTAATCTTCCCATATCTTCCTTCAACTTCTTGGCCCTCCCTCAGGTCATAGGGCCACTCATGTCTTTGGCTGCTGCCTCTACAGGTGACTGATCCTGCGCTACGCTATCAGCATGCCATCAATTTCAACGTGTTATATTCATCAAAATATTCCACACTATGTTCCAAAAATAACGCACAATAACTATGGGGCATAAATGTTTTAATTAAGAACTTATCATGCCCATAGAACATAACACATGCATCTTGAATATGGTTGTTTTAAGCATATTGCATATGTTCATGGCATGAATTATTTTTTAAGTTATTTCAAAAGGAATGTGTAGATGAATGCATTTACTGAAATATACAGATGATAGTACCTTAACCATATCAAAATTATCACATTTTTGTATGCAAGGCGAAACAATTAAAGATATATTTTGAGTAAGCATACTGGCTATATGGCATAACAACATTGATTTTCATACATTTATTGGAACCATTACCCTCATACCAAGCATTCAACCCAGATCATACATGAATATTGCAAATTATTTGACATGCTTTAGATTTAATAGTTTTGGCATCATTCCAATAATGCATTCCACTATACCAAGTACGCAATCCAAGATATCCAAATGAATTGATTAAACCTCTTCCTCCTATAGGTTGCAAAGCATTATTAAACATCATTAGCTCTCCTAAACATGTAATGCTTTGTGGCATACAATCATGCATAAAAAAGACAATTCAAATTGATCCAAAGTATTTAAAGGATTAACACAAGTTTCAATTAACTTCCCTTTAAATTTTGAGAAGTTCATTCAATTCCCTTTCTTCCATAGGAGCAAGAGTGATTCTTCTCCCCTTAAGCTTAATCAAAATGTTGTTTTTATTCCTATCATGTTCTACCTTCCTATCATTATGACAAGGTTTTCCCAATACTATATGAGCTTCTACACCCATTGGTGCTGAAGTAAATATTGCAGTCATAAGAAAGGGGGTTGAATTGTGACCTTTTCTAAATTTCTGCAAACACTTCTAATATATTCTGCTTAAGTGATTTCTTGGCAAATATTAGAAGCTTAGATAAACAGATGAACCAATATGTAATCATAAAAATTATTTGTATGAATCTAGTATATAGAAAATATAGTCTCTTCTCTTTGGAAGGACTTTCTTGGAGTCACACTTACTTAGGTATTAGATAGGTTTGAAAATAGTTTTATGCAAGTGTGAAGATTATCCTATCTTATGAGTAATTAAATGAAGCTTTCAAAAATAAAGAGTATAAGGAGAGAAGAAGGATGCTCACGGTATTTTTATACCAGTTCACCCTTTAAACCTTAAGGCTACGCCCAGTCCCTACACTCAGTAGGATTTTCACTATATCAGTCTTGATACAAACAGCCTTAGCAGGTCTCTTGGTGCAGCACACCACCTAGTATTCTTCTGCAGCCTCTACAGGCTCTAGCCTATATTCTTCTACATCCTCTACAGGCTCCCACAGTCAATATTCTTTTGCAGCCTTTGCAGGCTCCTATAATCAATATTCTTCTACAACCTCTGCTGGCTTCTGCACAAGATTCAACAGGAAATCTGCAGCAAAAGGACGCACCTAACTTCTGCATATTCTACATAGCTCCCTCCAGAAGAACTAACAGCTCCTTGTTAGTCTTGAGAGTTACAATCAATGATATGAATAGAAAATTATAAAAAAAAGCTCAATATTACAATTTGTAAAGCACAACAGAATTTTAGTGAGCCTACACACACTCTTTCACACTTTCCTAACTGTTTAAGAACAATACTAAGAGATTTGCAGAAAGTGGATTTTCTCCAGAAGGTAGAAATGGTAATTTTGATGCACAAAGAGCTTCTTTTGGTGCTGTGTGTATTGGAATGAAGAGGGGGCTCCTTTTTATAGGCAAGGTTGGCTCAACTAGCCATTGGACTGCCTTGGAGTAGGGGTTAAGCTCCCAGCTGGCCTTGTAAGAGTTGTCACTTTCACGTGGCAGCTTTTCTCTCTCATCAGGTGTGACTAGTCATATCTTCTGAAGAGCGTATTTTCATTCTGTTTGAGCTTCCTTCTTCTGGAGAAGTTTTGAGACATGCAAGAATACTGGGTATTTTTGTATCTTTAGCAAATAGTATTTGTATCTCCAGTAAATTCAATTTGAAGTGTGTTCTGCCAATTTCTATCTTCTAGAGCTTGCTATCAGTATTCCTTTCTTCTAAGGCAATCTAATGTATTCATGACAGTTTCTTCTCAACAACTTTCTTGCTTTCTATAATCTTCTGAATAGGTTTTTTTGCTTTTGGAAAATGTATTTCTCCTTTTTTGGTAATGACTTTGAAGTTTAAGCTAGTGTAAATCATTCCTTTAAGACTTTAAGTATGAACTGTTTCTTTTGAGCATATATATTGGTTGTAGGAGTGTTTCTTTTGATGCTTTATCTGATTGCTTATTCTTGAAAGATTCCCTTTGATGAATTATAAGACTTTTTCTATTCTTTCTCAAGATAAACTCAGTTGAAACCATTAGTATGCATTCATTCAAAATTATATTAAGTGTATTTTGAGAGTTTGTCATTATTAAAACATCTCAAGAGGATTCTTGGACCTTACAATCTCCCCCTTTTTGATGATGACAACCTTTCAAAATATATCTTATATGATTTTGAATTTTAGGGATTAAACAAGTGTTTTTAACAGATTTAAAAATAAATTCTCCCCCTTAATTTGTGCTTTCTTTAGAAGATATTTAAATAGTATCAGAAGCATTATTTCAGAAGATATTGAATGATAACAGAAGCATGGTATTAATCAGAAGATTCATATTTATACTGAATGTAATAATTTTCATAGGAGTTAATCAAACATTAAGCAAGAAAAAATTGTTCAGAATCATTAAACTACTATTGTCATCCTTCATCCAAAACAAAATATATATATCTATTTAACTATATTACTACTTCTCCTCCTTTATCATCAATAAAAAACAAAAAGACAATCAAGGGCATGGAGAGAAGCAGAATCATAGGAAAAGAGTGATCTGGAGATGATGAAGTAGCTGGCTTGAGGATATCTTGGGGAGGCTGAAAAGGAGCAAAAGGCATTAAAGGAGCTTGAGCTACAATTACTAGTAACACAAATGTGTTAAACCAGAATTGATGTTGAGTAAAACGCTTAATCATCTCATTTACTGCGTTTTGTAGTGTGTTGACATTGGAGAACAATATCTTCATGTCTTACTTGATCTTCTTCACTTGCTTCTCAATAACATGAGAGTTGGGCATAAAAGCTTGAGAGGGACAACAACATCTCTAGAAGGAATCTTTTCAGGTTGAGGAGGGATGACATTTTCTCTTTCAATGCTTAGTTGCTGCAGGAAGGATCCCAAGGAAGCCAAGGTGGAAGAAATGTTAGGGATGTTTTCTTTTAGGGGTGCAGTGGGTGGTATTCCAGAATCAATGATAGGGGAAGCAAGAAATTGATTTACCATGTCAGTGGCAAAAGTTCTAGCAGAGGGAATTGATTGAGCTTCTTCTTTCTTTTTGATGAGTATAATTTTACATACACTTTGCATCTTTAATCTTATCTATTTTGGACTGAATCCATGATTAAATCCACTATTTTTATTGGAATTTACCGAATTAAGCTTAACTGGGCTTTAATTGTAATTGTTATTTAATTTTGGATTTTAAGCCTATTGACCTACCTGTCCTGTTTTGATGATATCTAGAGCTATAGGTTGACGATGTGGGTGATTTCAGTTGCGTTGTAAAGCTAAGATCCGGGGCTTTAATTTGATATTCTATAGATAGTATTTCCACCAGGGAATTAGGAGCAGATTAATTTTGAAGTTGGGCTATGAAAACTGACACAGGAACAACATTTTTATAAGACTTGTATTAGTGTATTGGGCCTGATACTTGTTAATCAAGGCCCAACCATCATTTAGCTCTGAATAATCATGTGGTTAGGAGTAGACCTATAAATAGAGGCAATTACTCTTTTGGAGGAAACTCTCTCATTTTCTTAAATTTCAAATTTGGAGTCTCTTCATTTTCTATCTTTTTCTCTCTTCTTCTTCTTCCATTTTCGTTTTTCCTCTTCAACTTCCATGGAAGGCTAGGATTTGAAGATTGATTCTGAAGTGTTCCTAGCATTGTATCTTGAGGTTTCATCTATGAAATTTCATTTTTCAATTTCCTGCATATTTTTTCTCTTCTTCTTCTTCCATTTTCGTTTTTCCTCTTGAACCTCCATGGAAGGCTAGGATTTGAAGATTGATTCTAAAGTGTTCTTAGCATTGTATCTTGAGGTTTCATTTATCTCTAGGATTTTTGGATTTTGAATCTTTAATTGGAATGCATGCTTCATGGTTCTTTTTCTCCTCTTAATCCTAAATTCAAATTCTAGTTTACTTAATTCTAAGATGAATCTACTGTTTGCTTAATTCAGTAGGTGAGGGATTAGAATTCTCACACAAGTTTGCTTAATCCTTGTATGAGATGATTGATGAATGACTGATGCATAGTTGATTAATTTGACTTTTTGAAGGAATTGATAATTTTCTGTAAAGCAATGAAAGATCCTACGTGAATGACCTTGAGAATTAATCTATTCCCTTGCATTTTTTTCTGAAATTAGAATTTTAATTTTCTGTTCTTGAATATTACAAAAAAAACAACCAAACAAAACTCCTTGCTTGCTGTTGAATAAACAATTCTTGAGAGTGAATTCAAATTTGCTATTGAAATCCTTGAGAGATGAATTTGGCTAATTGTCCATTAACTACATTTTTTGAATATTAATTTTTGGTTGAGTACGACCTCGATCAAATTTGACGCCGTTGTCGGGGAATTCAATTCATTTTCGAATTCACTCACATAGTGTTGTAATTCTATTTCTGTTTAAGTTTTCTGTTTCTGTTTTCGTTTCTATTTTTGTGTAGGATAATTGAGTCCTTGTTCTTGTAAGAAATCTGTTTGTGTAGTCATAATATGTGTTCAAACAGTTAGGTGAATTTAATTAGGTGATTCTGTTAGTGAAGTAGAGAGTATAGAGTGAATTTCCGAGATTCTAAGTTTGTGTTCATTTGATTTTGTAATTTGGGTCTGTATTGTGTTTTTCAGTTTAGATCCATTTTTCATATTGTGTTTTTTTCAACTAACATTCAATTTGTGCAGATTTGAGAAAGGTTCCACAATTCAGTTCTTTGGTAAGAATTTTGTTACCAATTGTGCTGTTGAAACTGAGTTTATGAGCCTTGATCTATAATCCGTGTTTGAGTCATTCTAAGTAATTTGTTTAGTTATATATTAGTGTTCTAACATAATTGTAATTAAGTTAGAATTGATTTGGTAAGAATTGGATTGAATTGCATATGCTGAGATTACTTGTTGAACAATCCTGTTGACTTTCTAGTATTGAATCTGAGTTATTTGGTTAACATAGTTAGAGGTAGAATCCACACTTCTTTTAATTAATTATGAATTTTAGATGCCTTGGTAACTATTAGATAGGTCCAAAATCCCTGATTACACTTTGTACTGGCCTATTTTCACCTGTAAACTTTGAAAAATCATAACTTAAGTTAGGAAAGTCAGAATTAGGCATATGACATATTTTTTTTGGGTAGAAACACCCAATTATCACGCTTGTCCCCGCTACGCCAAGAGGGGCACCCTAAAAACCCAAAAAAAGGGTCGTTTTCTATTTTTTTAGGAATTTTAAGTTTTTTTGTGTATTTTTTCATTCTCACCTTAGGTAGTTTGTGTAATTAGACTTTGAATTTTGTTTTCAAATTTATTGTGGTTAATTCTTATGATATTAGAGTGCTTGTCATGTATCCCTCCTATTGGTTTCTGTTCACTTGATATAGGCTGCCTTTATATGCTACCATGTTATATGCTTCATTTTGTGCATTTTGTGTGCATTTAGTGTATGACAAGAGCAAATCCAGGTTTCCTATATTTATTTGATCCAGAAATTGATAAGGCATATCATAGACAAGTTAGGTAACCTAGGATTACATCTGTGCATAATTCTATTAGTGATAATGAGTCTTTGTTTGATAGTGTGTAGTTTGTTGATTGTGAGTCTGAGTTTGTTTCTGTTTCTGTTTCTATTTGTGTTTCTTCCTTTTCTTTTTATTTTGATTTTATTGATTCTAATTATATCATTGTGGCTGAATTGACCTTGAGAGAACTCATTGAGTGCATGATGTCAAATAATCAAGAATTTAGTACCAGAAGTAGCTTGGTGATTGTTCCTAGAGGAGTTCATGAGAAGGAGACATCATATGTTGTTGATCATAGAAAGTTAGAGAACAAGATGGATGATTTAGCTTCTTTAGTCAATCAGTTAGCAGTATCACAAAAGCCTGTGAAGATGTGTGGGATTTATACATCACTTGAGCACCCCACATATTCCTGCCCTACTTTGCATGATTCTGAAGATTATTTCTCTCCTCAAGCAAATGTTGTAGATATTTATGGTAACTATAGACCTCCTCAACAATAGCTTTATGTGCATAATCAGTTTCATTTTCAGGTTGCTGGGCCAAGTTGGCCATACCAGCCCCCACAATTGCAGCAACAACAACAATATCCACCACAAGTTGCTGCACCTTCCACGAATGAACCTTCTCTGGAAGATGTGATAAGGCAAATGGCAATTAACAATTTGCATTTCCATCAATGAACAGAAGCGACATTTTAAAATCTGGAAATTCAGATTGGGTAGATGGCTACTACCTTGCATCAAATGCAATCACAAGATTCAGATTCTATGAGTTCAAATGCAATGAATTCAGATGCTATGAGTTCTGATTCTATGAGTGTAGATGTTATGAGTTCAGATCCTATTGAAAACATTCAGTATTCCATAAAAATTTGCTTGTTGAACCTGTTGTTGATAAAAATTTGTTTGAGTTTGTAGGAGAGCTTGATTTTCCATTCTTGTCTGATTTCAGCGATGGTTACACTTGTTATTCATGTACTGATTGTTTTACATGTAGTGTTTGTACTGAAATTGACAAGTTTGTGAATCTGATTGTGATTATGCAGGTTTTGGAGTTATACAATAGCTTCTAATTCAACAAAGTCATAATGTATAGGCTTGATTACAACAATTACACATAAATATGATTTTGTTGATGTGCAGGTTGCAAAATCACCTCCCAGTACCACATTTCTCCCATATGTTGTTCATCCACCATTATTGGAGAAGTCATTGCCTAGCCGCTTCAAGCATGCAAGCATGGAGGATGAACGGAAGGAGAACTTTCTATTGCAAGTAATAAGGGAGCTCACCAAGTTGCTGCATACTGACACTTTATATTCTATTTTTGACAACACTTGGATGAGCCTAATACAGGTGGTACCGAATAATCAAGTATTCCTAGGACGGGAGTTGGTTGAAGAGGGAGTTTCTCTTTTCTCACATTTTTATTACACTATGTCTGTTGATCCATAATTTGCTTACTTTTACATTGAGGATAATGTGTGATTTAAGTGTGGGCGAGGAGATTTGTAATTTTAGGATTTTAATTTTTAGGTTGTTTAGAAATTTTAGGATTGTTTCAGGATAAAAAAATGTTTTTTACTGTATATTTGTTGTTTTTGCTATTTTTTGTAGTATATTTTGTGGTTTTTCATTTGTTGTTTGTTATTTTACAGTAGTTGGTTGCTGTTTTGTAGTTGTTTCGTAGCTATTCTGTAGCTGTTGTTGTTGTTTTGCTGTTTGTGTGTTATTGTAGCTATTGTCACGTTTTTACCATTGTTGTTTACAGCAAAATTTTATACAACAGGATTTTGACAGCAGACTTTTTCCCTACAATAGAGTTTTGATAGTACTTCAATTTTTACAGCAAAAACAAATTTTTAATAGTAAAAAAAATACAGGGTAAAATAACATTTTAGTCCCTATAAAATACCCGAGTTTTCATTTTCGTCCCTGGAAAATTTTTCTTTTCTATTTCATCCTTATAAAATATTTATGTTATTTTTTTAGTCCTTGATGTTGATTCTCTATTAATTGAGGATGTGTGGAACGCCCATAATAGTCAACAATACTTGAGAAGTACCCTAACACATTATATAAGAGTGTTAGCTTCCTTAAAACTCATTTAGAGAGTCAAATTTCATGGTCAATTTGAACTGAAATTCTTTGTGTATATATTTCCTCCTTCATATATATCACAAATAGTCTTTGAATGTGTTTAAGGAGGCTAACACTGTTGTATAATGTTCCAGGGTACAATACATATGAAAACTAATTGTGATGGGTGTTCGACACATTCGTAATTATAGTGGAATCAACAACAGGGACTAAAAAATAGCATAAATATTTTATAAAGATCAAATAAAAAAGAAAAATATTCCAGACACAAAAATCAAAACTCGAATATTTTATAGGGACTAAAATGTTATTTTACCCAAAAAAATACATATAGCATGTTTTTCATTAGATTTTTAGGATTTGTTTTAATGGTTGGCATTTTCATAATTTTCGGATAATTGGTTTCATGACTTGTGTTGATTGGATTCCTTGCATTTTGGTGAATAAGTTGGTTTTGAGAATTATTGGGTTGAATCTTTTGTGATAGAGTTGTCCTTGGTGAGATTTTGAGCCTTATCATTGGATGGACCATCTTATGTCATTCTCTCTTTTTCTAGTGTGATTTCACTCATGTTTGCTTGTGCTCTAGAACTTGGCTTGACTCTTTAATTTGCAACTTGGTTCACATGTATGTATTGAGATGATTGAGGCATTCTTTGTTGATATTGAGCTACTACCCATATTAGCCTACCTTGATGTTAATCCACTTGTTAGCCCCTTTGAGCCTATGGATCCTATCTCTTGTTTTTAAATGCTCATTACAAGCCTTAAAAGACAAAAACCATGATTTGTCCTCGCCTTAGAGGATAAAGGAGCTTTAGAATTGTTTTGGGAATAGGTTCTTAAATAAGTGTAGGGGTGTATTTCATTTTCCTATCTCATGTGGATAATTCATTGTTGACCTTTAGTTAATTACAAAAGAAAAAGAAAAAAAAAATGAAAAGGAAAGCAAGAAAAGAAAAAAAATAAAGAATAAAGAAAAGCTCAAAGCAAAGTTTTTTTTTAAAAAAAAGAGCAAATAAATAAAGTGTTTGAAATAAATGAAAAAGAAAAATAAATGGGTCAAAAGGTAGAAAAGAGGAGTTTAATAGTGATCTTGAGATGTGTGCTACTTGCATTTATTCTCGGTTTTATTCCTCATTGCTCCTCTATTCTCTTTGGTTTTTAGCTTCCTATCCTTCATTTTCCCTACCTTTACCTTGGTCTCATTGCTCCTATATTCTCTTGATCTTTGCTTGCATGTGATTCAATTGTGGATATTAGAGTCTTTCCAAGCTTATGGTAGTGTTTGCTTTCATGAGTGCATTTTGAGTATATATACATAAGCCTAAACACTTGAGAGTTGGAGAGTATGTCTTGTGAGGATTTTATCACCTTTGATTCACCCTTTGATTTGATTGACTCTCTTGTTTGCTATATTGTATGAATTGTCACTCACACTTTTTTGATTCCTTGGATGTTGTATTTTGTCTACTCCTATGCATTCCTAGGATCTCTTGATAATTTTTGTATTTGCGTTGTGCTCCCTAGTCGATTTTTGAGTTCATGTGGTATTTTGCCCAGAGTGCAAAAGGGAAAGTATGGGGGAATTTGATGAGCATAATTTTACATACACTTTGCATCTTTAATCTTAGCTATTTTGGAATGTATTCATTATTAAATCCACTATTTTAATTGGAATTTATCGAATTGGGCTTAATTGGGCTTTAATTGTAATTGTTGTTTAATTTCGTATTTTAAGCCAATTGACCTACCTGTCTTGTTTTGATGATATCTGGAGCTATAGGGAGACGATGTGGGTGATTCCAGTTGCCTTGGAAAGCTAAGATCTGAGGCTTTGATTTGATATGCTATATGATGGTATTTCCACAATGAAATTAGGAGCAGTTTGATTTTGAGGTTGGGCTACGGAAACTGACGCGGGAACAACATTGTTTTAACTCTCTCATTTTCTAAAATTTCAGATTTGGAGTCTCTTCATTTTCTCTCTTTTTTCTCTCTTATTCTTCTTCCATTTTCGTTTTTCCTTTTCAACCTCCATGGAAGGCTAGGCTTTGAAGGTTGATTGTCAAGTGTTCTTAGCATTGGATCTTGAGGTTACATCTATGCAATTTCATTTTTCAATTTTCTGCACATTTTCTCTCTTCTCCTAATCTCTAGAATTCTAGGATTTTGAATCTTTAATTGGAATGCATGCATCATGGTTATTTTTCTCCTCTTAATCCTAAATTTAGTTTGATTAATTCTAAGATGAATCTACTGTTTGCTTAATTCAGTAGGTTAGGGATTAGAATTCTCACACAAGTTTGCTTAATCCTTGTATGAGATAATTGATGAATTGATTGATACTTATTTGGTTAATTTGAATTTGTGAAGGAATTGATAATTTTCTATAAACCAATGAAAGATCCTATGTGAATGACCTTTAGAATTAATCCATTCTCTTGCATATTTTTCTGAATTTCGAATTTTAATTTTTTGTTCTTGAATTTTACAAAAAAAAAACAACTAAACAAAACCTCCTTGCTTGTTGTTGAATCAACAATTCTTGTGAGTGAATTCGGATTTGCTATTGAATTCCTTGAGAGACGACTTTGGTTAATTCTCCATTAACTACATTTTCTGATTATTAATATTTGGTTGAGTACGACCTCGATCACTTTTCTTCTTCTTCATCTGAGATGTGCAACTCCTTTGTCCTAGCAGGAGATGGTTGTGCAAACTCTTGTCCATTTTCTTCTTCTTGAAGAATGGGAAGGGAGATGTCATAGGATGGTGGCTCTAAATAACTTTTAGCAAGCATTTCTAAGGCATCAGCAGCCATATCTTCTTCAGGACTATGTTCCTCTTCCACTTCTTCTCCCGAGGTAGCCTTCACTGGATGTTCTTCTTCATTTACCCTTTCAGAAGCAACCCTTTTTTGTGAAGTCACCAGAGGCATTTCTTCTTCAAGTCTGTCTTCAGAAGCATCTCTTAGAGGAGAGGCTTCAAAGTTTCCCTCTGAGGGTACATCTTCTTCAACATTTTCTATATCTTCTTCATAGGTGAATGAAGTTGGTGGCTCATTATCAGGAGAGTCCATGTTCTCCAACATATCTTCTTCATTTACAACACAGAGGAAGGACTATTTTCCTTCTTCTTGATGGGTCATATTTCATCTTTAGTAGAAACACTGACTTTTTTCTCTTCTCTCTTTCTTTTCCTACTAAAGGTCTGAAGAACTTCCTTTTCTTGGACCAATAGAAGTGATATGCTCCATCTTCTTCTCCATCATCAGAATCACTTTCCATAAAAAGGGAAGGATATTGTTTGTCGATATGCATCTTCCTTATATTACTTCTATCAAAGAAGGTGAATTCTTCTACCTTCTTCTCTCCTTCTAATGAAATATGGTGGTGCTTGAAAAGGATGGTAGACTTGCATAACATCTAACAGGGTTGGTAGAAGATATCATATATCTAAGGATGATATAGGAGAGGGATAAGGGTTTACCTACAAGGAGGTGATATAAGACCAACAAATCTTGGTCATTTACTTTCTCAAGAGCTCCTGCCATGGGAAGGATAGTATAGCAGGGAATTTTGTAGAAGATTCTGCATATTGGAGTAAGTTTGCTAACTATGAGCCTTGAGTCAGATTGGCTTAGTACCCTTCTTTATAACTTCCTCTTTAGAAATCCCAACAGAAGCATACTAGTTATCTTCAAAGAGTTGGTTAGGGCAGTGAGGGAGTCCTAGAGCTTCTTTAATGGATTTTGGAGTGAGAACCATTGCTGAACCCTTAATATCAACTACCAAGGAGTTCCCATCACTCCTATATTCACTGCGTGATGCATAGAAATCCTTTACTAATCTGGGATAGATTGATTCTTGCACAAGAAGGAAGTCACCCTAGCCTTGCTTCTGAATAAAGTGATCAACAGCCCATCCTTCCTTTTTAACCTCATTCTACCAAAAGATTTTTCCTGGAATGATGGTTTTTAATTCCCACTTATCATAGAAGATTTGGAGGAGTTCTTTGTTATGAAAAAGATCCATATATGGTCCTTCTTCCTCCTCAAATGGGTCACTTTCTACTTCTTCTCCTCTGGAAGATTCACCATCTTCTTCTTCAGAAGAGGAACTTTTCTTGTTTTCTTCTTCTTTAGCAATGTTGCTGCTGGAAGCTTCTATCCTGATGGGCTTACCTTCATTTCCCTCAGAGCTTCTGCTTTTAACTACTCCAACTCTAATTTTACCAGACCTCCTATCGTAGACTACTTAGGAGGATGCAAAAGGCTCATTCTGCTTAGAGGGAGGTTTAGGAGAAGGGGGTTTCACTGACAGAGGATGAACATCTAAGACCTCTTTTTGAGGATTTTCTGATGTCCTCATATTGGGAGAAGCTTCATGGCTGTTGTATGAGCAACCAGAGACATTTGGTAAGCTTTCTTTTTTTGGGCTTCAGTTTTGATCCTCATAGTTGAGAAATTTCTTAGGAAATGCGTAAGAGAATGAGAGAATAGAATAGAGTGTCTTTGAGCTAAGGAAATTAGTAGCTAAACTTTGAGAAATGGTAAGTTGTAGCTTTCAAGAGTGGGTGTGATTTTTATCCTTCCTACTAGCCATTTGAGAAGCTTAGAGGTGATGAAAGAGAGAAATATGCACACACACAAGAAAAGAGGAGCAACTGTTTACTTCCAATGGTCAAAAAATTTATTTCCCTTTTAGTGCTAATCCTAAGCTTTATCTATCCTTTAGACAGAAGGTAACCTTCAGTAGGTTGGAAGAAAGAACTAAAGTAGGCATGGAGAGGTCACTTTCAATTAAAGTTGACCATCTTATATAGAAATGCATTTCTTGATTAAAGGTGCCCAAAATACCTTGGAATGAACGAGACAACTCCTAGGACTTAGGAGAGAGATTAGTAGAGTTCTGGTCAACCAAGGAATGATTTTGGTTGAAGAGTTTCTAGAAGAAGGAAATGCTTAGAAGAAGTCAATTTCCAGATTTTCCAAAAGAATGAGTTGTACCCAATTCTTCTTTCATCTTTAAGAAGCAAGTACTTCTGAATATTAATGATTCTCCTCCCGTTCAAAATAAGCTCAGAATTCCATTTAACTAAAACTAGTTCATCTTGCATATATGTAATCTATCCTTAATAAAATTGAATCTATCTTCTACAAGAGGTTTAGTGAAGATATCAAGAATTTGAATTTTGGTTTCAATAAATTTTAGTTCTATCTCATTCTTCTGAACATGATCCCTTATAAAATGATGTTTTATGTCAAAGTGTTCTGATCTAGAATGCTGGATAGGATTCTTGGATAAGTTAATTGCACTAGTATTATCACAGAAGATAGGGATTTTGGAGTACCTCATGGATTAATCTTCCATTTGATGTTTTTATACATAAGATTTGGGAACAACAACTAACAACTGATACATATTCAACTTCTGCAGTGGATAGAGCAATTGTGGGTTGGTTCTTGCAAGACCATGAGATAAGTGATTCTCCTAGGAATTGGCATCCACCACTTGTATTTTTTCTTTCCATTCTATCTCTAGCATAGTCAACATCACAATACCCTACAAGTTCAAAAACTTGTTCCTTTGTTGAACCAAATGCCAAGATCAGTAATACCTGTAGAAACCACAGAAAACACTAGAAGGGGGGTTGAATAGTGTTTTATATTTTCAAACTGATTTTAAGAAAACCTTTAACAAGCAAAACTTCTCACAAAGATTTTAAGCAACTTGCTGAAACTGAAGTTCAGGTACTTGCTGACGTTGCTTCAGCAGGTCCAATAAAACAGTTTTGGAAACTTGTTTTTAAAGAGCGTTTGAATTTGTTTCCAGTTCAAACTTATAAAACAAAATACTCAGAACGCTTTAGTTAGTTTAAATAACAGATATTGAGAGATAAGGGTAGAGAAGACTTAGCCAAGAGATTTATCCTGGTTCACTCACATCCACCGTGAGCTACGTCCAGTCCCAATGCCAAACCAACAAAGGATTTCCACTAACTGATCAGTTACAAGTATTCTTTTACAGTCAAGTCTCTTCAGGATCTAAACCTGAGTATTGTTTCACAGACAAGCCTCTCCAAGCTCAAACCCAAGTATTGTTTTACAGACAAGCCTCTCCAGGCTCAAACCCAAGTATTCTTTTATAGACAAGCCTCTTCAGGCTCAAACAACAAGTATTCTTTGTTCCACCAAGCCTCCCCAGGCCCTCAGACACTTGATAGTGTTTACAATGAGATTTGATTAAGTTACAGAACTAAAGCAAAGTTCCTAACTTAAACTGAAATGAACTTGTACAAGATAACTGAGTACTACTCAGGATATGAAAGTTTATGTACAATAATTAGAGAGTATTATGTAAACTTTGCAGCGTTTCAACAGGCTGATGTTCTCTCTCTATTCTTGCTCTCTCTTCATGAAATCTGAGACAGGGGTATATATAGAGTTGGATTTGCTTTCCATTGAACTCTATTAAGTTCCCGTTGTGAGATAACTTTTCTCCCGTTGAGACACATATTCTGATAACTTGCAGCAGCAAGCACAGCAGGAGTAAGTGTCAGCAGTGTTGACTCTACTTTTCTGACACAGTGTACTTTTGCAGCAGGAACAACCTTTTTGGTGAATCAGAATTTGAACTTTAACCAAAAGGTTTCTGATGTGCCTTGTAGAAACACAAGGAAACACTAAAAGGGGGGGTTGAATAGTGTTTCTTAATAATTTATGGAAGCTTTTAACAAACGATTAAGTTCAAAGTAGTTTCAAACAGGTTTAGAAAGCTGTCTGAAGTTAAGAAGACTTCTGAAAGTAATTTTAAATAGGTTTCCTTGCTTCTTTTAAAATTATTGAAACAATCTTCAATACCCTTGGGTTAGTATAAATAAATTGACAATAGATAAGGGATAGAAGACTTAGCCAAGAAATTTATCCTGGTTCACCCACTAGCACAGTGAGCTACGTCCAGTCCCAATGGCAAACAACCACTGGATTTCCACTATATGAATATTCAGATTACAAGCTCAAATATGAGTACAGTCTCTCCATACACAACGAGTACAGTCTCTCCAGACACAACGAGTACAGTCTCTCCAGACACAACGAGTACAGTCTCTCCAGACACAACGAGTACAGTCTCTCCAGACACCACGAGTACAGTCTCTCCAGACACAACGAGTACAATCTCTCCAGACACAATGAGTACAGTCTCTCCAGACACCACCAAGTATTCTTTTTCAGTCTAGCCTCTCCAGGCTCTTCAACTAAGTATTCTTTATCAGTCTAGCCTCTCCAGGCTCTTCAACTAAGTATTCTTTATCAGTATAGCCTCTCCAGGCTCTTCAGCTAAGTATTCTTTGTTTTAGACAAGCCTCTCCAGGCTCGATATGCAGTATTACAACGAGATGTGTCTAAGCTTCTGTACTACACAAGTTTCAAGCTTAAGCAGACACAGTGCACAATAATAACTGAGGTATACTCAGGATATACAGATGATGTGCAAAGAAGATGAGTCAGAGAGTTTTATCAAAATAAAGCTCGCAGCAGAATATCTCTTAGGCTTTCTTGCAATAATTTCTCTATATGTCTCACTTTGATGGTCTTCATGGAGGGGTATTTATACCCAATCTTCAATCCGTTGAAATACCACCGTTTAGAGATAGCATTAAATGCTATTTAATCCGTTGTGAGACATGCTTATGAGAGCTCTGATATTTCTGACACGGTACAAGGTTGCTCCTGCCATAAAGCTGCTACATATGTTGCTGCAGAGGCTGCGTTGTAGAGATTTCCTCAGTGGTGTATGAAATTCAAAAATACCAGGAAAGGTCTCTGTGTTCCTTGCTATAAACGTGTTACGTGCAGCAGAGGTTCAGAAAATTCTTCACAAGCTTCAGCAAAAGGTGCCACGTCATTAATGAGACTTCAGACAGCTTCAACACTTCAGACGGGTAGTGCACTTCAGACGGCTTCAACACTTCAGACGTGTTGAACCTTCAGAAGGCTTAACTCCTCAGACAGGTTGAAAGCACTTCACATAGTCTTTATATAAGCTTATACTGGCTTGTTGAAATCATAGATAAATCATTAAAACATATATGTACCTATGATAAATATTTTAACTCAAATTTGTTAAGCATTAAAACTTGGGAATTGAGCTGTCATAACCATCATATTTTCTCTTATGATATTTTTGAGACTCAACATTCTCCCCCTTTTTAATGATGACAAATTTGTTTAAAATACATAAATCTGAAAGGAGTTTTAAAGATAAAAGAATAGATAGTTCCCCCTCAGATGGTGATCTCTTAAACGTATTTACTCCCCCTGAGTCTTGTGATCACTTCAGATTCAGATTTTGTTAGTTTAATACTCCCCCTTTTGTCAGCAATCAAAAGGGAATTCCAGAGCATAACAACAACAGCAATCATAGCAAAATCATTAAATATGAAAGAAAACAACAAACATAAACACAACATGATGTGAGACACTGATAGTATTAATCAAAATGTTAAAAAAATTTATCACTTAGCAGAAATAAACATGAGACATGGCTACACATCACTAACTACCCATCCTTCCTCAGCAAAGCTTCTTTCATGAAGGAAATCAACTCATCTTTGGCCTTGTCAATCTGAGAGATGAGAGCAGTCTTCATGTCCTCTTGGCCACTTCTAATCTGTTGTTGCTCTTGAAGAATCTTATCTTGTTTAGCAATGAGATCAGCAATCTTTTTCTCTAGCTTCTCTATCTTCATCCTGAGCTTTCTGTTCTCTTCTTCAGGATCAGGTGGTGCTTCATAAAGAATAATCTGAATGTGTCTGCACAAAAATCTCAGCACATCAAAACCTGGAAGCAAACCATACTCCTGTGGATGATACACTGGAAAGAAGAATGTTCCAATGGGACACATAATCTTCCAGTCTTCATGAAATGATTCAGACAGAGGTGGGAAATGGTCTCTGATGTAATGATATTTCACATTTATGAATTTCCCATGCCCTATGATAGAATCAGCATCTGGTCCAGTTGACCCAAAAGAGGATCCAACATCCTCTCTGATCTTCCAATAAGATGACCAGACTCTGTCTCTGAAACTGTGATCCATGCCTCCACCTTCTCTCTTGATCGTTGCTGGTAGCTCCTTCCATTCACTTGGAGTCAGAGGCTTGAAGGGAACAGGATAGGCCTTAGGTTCCTTGAACTTATCAGCAGGGCCTTCCTTCAGAGGGTACCTAGGAACAATTCTATCAGGTTGCACTAGAATCTTTGTGGTTGACCTGATGGAAAATGTTCTAGGGGGCCTGTATCCTCTCATGCCAACAGACTTCAGATAATCCCTTTCAAAGAGTTCACCTTTTGTGCATAGATGCCTGACAAAACACCAGTCTTCATTACTCATCTTCAGACAATCAGCATCAGAAAAGGGATCAAGTGGAGCCCACTTGTGAGCAGGTGGTACCACACCCTTTCTGATCTTCTCAAGTTGCCCTGAGTACATCTGATCTAAGCTTCCTTGATACTTTATTCTTTCAGCATCTGAAGTATGTTTGACTAGCCCATGGTGTAGAGAGATAGGGGGTGTATCTCTGAAATATTGCAGCTCTTCATAGAGGTTTGGAAACTTGGGAACCCTTTCCCTCTCAAAGAAAGGTCCTTCATACCTCTTATGGGGCACTTCAGCTTCTTCATCATACTGATGCTGAGTGAAAGGAAATGCATAAGGATCAAAAGTGGGTTATGTGAAGAAATCCCTACTTTTAGGTCCTAGCCTAATGTGTTCAGGTAGCATGCTCCCTTTCCACACCTTTGAGCTTTCTCCTTGCTGAATCTCGACAATGAGATCTTCAGATTGTGTTGACTCTGAAGATGATGATGATGAAGATGGTGGTGATGATTGAGGTGATGATGGTGATGGTGATGCTGCTTCTTCTTCCTTCTCTATGGTGATGGTGATGGTGAGGAAGGAGGTGATGGAGTCACATTGTCAAACCTCACCCTTGGTCTTTTCACAGGGGGTTTGACCTTCTCAGGTTCAGACACCTTCTCCCTTTCAACTTGTTTTTCTTCTCTTTTCTTCTTGAAATAGAGGTTGGCCTTTACGAAGTTCTGGTACTTGCTAGCTTCATCCATAGCTTCCATTTGGCTAGCAATGCTCCTTGTAACCCTAGTAGTGGGTTCAGGAGCTGTCTCAAGAATCTTACTCTTGGTTCTCCTCCTTTGCTGAACCCTAGACCTCTTTCTCTTCTTATTACTTTGAGCCAAGGTAGCTTTCCTTTCATCTTCAGCCACGGTTAGTTGAGAGGCTACAGCGATAGCATAGTCTGTCTTCTTTTGCTCAGCCTTCATATCCAATTCTTCTTGTTCTAAGGCAGTAGCTATGGCTGCCACTTGAATCAATTCTGGATCAGAGGGGCAAGCTGCCAAAGGTGAAGTTGCTACAGCTTCAAGATCAGCAAGGTTAGCAATCTCTTCCTCATGAGCCTTTCCTTCTATGTTAGAAGTAGGCTTAAGAGGTTTTGTGCCTTCAGAAGCCTGACCCACTATTTCAAATGGCTTTTGAAAAGCCTTCTGAACAGGTTCAGATGCCTGAGTGTGCAGAGTAGAGGCTGCTGAAGATACCTTTGCTGCACTCCTCACAGGGAGCTTCTTCAGCTTAGGTTGTGGGGATGGTTTGGAGGCCTTGAACTCTCCTTTTTCTGATGTCCCCTTGAAGCTCTTGTTCAAGAATCTCTATTGTGCTTCCTCTTCTTGAGGCCTTATCCATGAGGACACTGTCCTTCAGAGTAGGAGATGGAGGTCTTGGAGTTAGAGGGTTCTTCAGGTTCATGCTCTTTAGATTCGACTAACCAAAGAATGCGGGTGACTTGTGATCAAACAATCTTTCAATAGGTACTTTAAAGTGCAAGAGTACCTTTGTAATGAGAGTGTTGTGAGGTAGATTGCACCAGAGTCTTTAATCTTCTTCTGCATGTGGAACATGATGATGCTGGGAAGATTTACTTTCTTCTTCTGCAGCAAGTGAATCATGCAGAATCTCTCCAATTCATACACGTGGTTTCTGCTTCCACTCTTAGGGATTATGGAGCACCCTAAGATGGAGTGAAGTACTCTGACCTTATCCGGCAAGAACTTAGAATCAGGAGTCTTGGGTTCTTCTGTACCATACAGCATCTTTGTGTACTTCTTTTGCCCATCATTCCTCAACTCCCAACCAGGAGTAAAGGTTTCTCCTTCAGCCTTGACCTTGGCAATGGTGGAGAGAATCCCTTCATCAACAAAAACAGGGACTCCTAGAACAGTAACCTTGATGCTTTCATATACTCCCTTAGAGTTAGGGATTCCTCTAGCAGAAGCCCAGAAATCTATGACACTCTGCTCGTGCCATGAACAGTAGATGTTGTCAAAGAATGGAGTCAAGCCAGCAGCATCAAATTCCTCAACCAAATCCATACCAAGATTACGAAGCTCTTCAAGGTCCACACCTTTCGATCTGACCACATTTCCACCGGAGCTGGAAGACTTCTTTGGTGCCATTGATGAGTTGCAAAAAAACTTGAGAGATAACGGTTATTAGAGAGAAGAAGAAGTTCAAACAGTGCTGAGAGAAAATGTAAGACTTCCTCGACACTCTTACTCCTGCATTTATAGACCCACGATGCAATGATGGTCTGTACCGGCTGCGCGGACATTGGGTATCGTGCGAAGTGGAAGAGACAAAATAAATGGAATTCAACCGTCTCAGATAGCCACGTCAGCAAGTCATTTCAGACAAGTAAGAAATTTTAGACACACATATAAAATTTCAGAAACCCTAGAATTTCAGACATGTCACAATTTCAGACGCCCTGGAATTTCAGATGCTCTTAACATATTAGACACAATCAATTATTAGAAAATGCATGTATGTTCAAATTATTGCGTATGAACTTAAATCTATCTTCAGTCAGGGGTTTTGTGAATATATCTGCCCATTGATGCTCTGTGTCAATGAACTGAATATCAAAAACACCTTTCTAAACATAGTCTCTAATAAAATGATGCTTGATTTCTATATGCTTAGCCCTAGAGTGTTGGATAGGATTTTTAGATAAATTAATTGCACTTGTATTATCACACAAAACAGGTATAGCAGAGATAGGAATATTAAAGTCCTCAAGCTGATACTTCACCCATAGCAGTTGTGAACAACAACTGGCTGCCGAGATGTATTCTACTTCTGCTGTTGATAATGCAATGGTGCTTTGCCTTTTGCTTGACCAGCTGATCATGTTATTTCCAAAGAAATGACATCCTCCACCGGTGCTCTTTCTTTCTATTCTATCTCCAGCAAAGTCAGCATCACAGTATCCTTTTAACCTGCAATCCTTGTCTTTCTTATAGCATAGACCAAGATTAGTAGTGCCTTTAAGATATCTAAAAATTCTCTTAACAGCTTTGTAATAAGTAATTCTTGGATCTGATTGAAATCTAGCACAAAGACACACACTGAACATTATGTCAGGTCTGCTTGCTGTTAGATACAATAAAGAGCCAATCATTCCTCTATACAA
Source organism: Sesbania bispinosa (assembly GCA_026901365.1). Taxonomy (NCBI): domain Eukaryota; kingdom Viridiplantae; phylum Streptophyta; class Magnoliopsida; order Fabales; family Fabaceae; genus Sesbania; species Sesbania bispinosa. The sequence continues at coordinate 408,897 of QLOH01000480.1, forward strand.
ATTTTGATTTACTTGTTCTTCATTTTCATCCTTGCTTAAAGATGAAGATGGATGCATAGGAGTTGACATGGGTTTGCAATCATTTAAGTTAAACTTTTTGAGCATTTCTTTTGTATATTTTTCTTGATGGATCCATATACAATCAGAATCTTGCTTAATCTGAAGTCCTAAGAAAAATTTTAGTTCTCCCATTAAACTCATTTCAAACTCTGATTGCATTAACTTAGAAAACTCCTTGCACAGGGAAGAATTAGTTGAACCAAAAATAATGTCATCAACATATATCTGGACAAGTATAAGATCTTTGTTAGACTGTTTCCTAAAAAGAGTTGTATCTACTTTTCCTCTTTCAAAACCATTTTTGATAAGAAAACTGCTTAATCTGTCATACCAAGCTCTTGGAGCTTGTTTCAGACCATAAAGAGCCTTTTTCAGTTTGAAAACATGATCAGGAAAAGCTATATCTTCAAAACCAGGGGGTTGTCTAACAAAAACCTCTTCTTCAATGAATCCATTGAGAAAAACACTTTTGACATCCATTTGGTATAGTTTGATGCCATTGTTTACAACATAAGAAAGAAGAATTCTAATTGCTTCTAACCTGGCAATAGGGGCAAAGGTTTCAGTGAAATCAATACCTTCTTGTTGATTGTACCCTTGAGCCACCAATCTTGCCTTGTTTCTGACCACTTTTCCTTCTTCAGACAGCTTGTTTCTGAACACCCATTTTGTTCCAATAATAGTTTTCCCATGGGGTTTAGGAACAAGGGTCCAGACATCACTCCTAGCAAATTGATTTAGCTCGTCTTGCATAGCTAGGATCCACCCTTCATCATGCAGAGCTTCATCAATGTTCTTTGGCTCAATTTCAGACAGGAAAGCAAGAAAATTCAAATTCTTGAATTTTGATCTTGTCTTCACTCCTTCTGAAGTGCTGCCAATGATTTGCTCCTTAGGATGATGTGACTTGTATCTCCAGTTAGTTTTCTGAGATACTGTTTGATCTGTCTGAGGCTCAACATTTGTCTGAAGAGGTTCAGTGACAGATGGTACTTCAAACACCTGTTCATCCTTCAAGCTATCATGGTCATTCAGCTCCAGACCTGCAAAATCATCTTCTAGATTTGATAGTTCCCTATCAGTCTCTTTCATGACATTGAATTTAACATGAATTGATTCCTCTACAATTAAAGTTCTAGAGTTATAAACTCTATAGGCTTTAGATGTTTCAGAATAACCTATGAAAAATCCTTTGTCAGACTTTGCATCAAATTTTCCAAGATCATCCTTGGTGTTGAGTATGAAACACTCACATCCAAAGGGATGAAAATATGATATGTTGGGTTTCCTTCCTTTTCACAATTCATAAGGAGTCTTTCTCAGAATTGGTCTTACCAATATTCTGTTTTGAAGGTAGCAAGCTGTGTTAATAGCTTCTACCCAGAAGTATCTTGGTAGGTTGCAAAAGTTGAGCATGGTTCTTCCCATTTCTTGCAAGCTTCTGTTCTTTCTCTCAACAACCCCATTTTTCTTAGGTGTTCTTGCCACAGAGAAATTGTGTGAGATACCATTCTCATCACAGAACAGTTGAAAGTTTGCATTCTCAAACTCTCCACCATGATCACTTCTGATGGCAGATATACAGAAACCTTTTTCGTTCTGTACCATCTTACAGAATATTGTGAAATTCTTGAAAGTCTCATCCTTGCTTCTGAGGAATAACACCCATGTAAATCTAGAGTAGTCATCAACAATGACCAAACCATATTTCTTACCACTCATGCTTTCTGTTCTAATAGGACCAAACAGGTCAATATGTAGTAGTTCTAATGGTCTGCTAGTAGAAACAACATCCTTACTCTTAAAAGAGTGTCTTGTTTGTTTTCCTTTCAGACAGCTTTCACATAAAATGTCAGATTTGTAAGAAAGCTTGGGCAGTCCTTTAACAAGGTTGTATTTTGCTAATTTTGAGATTAATCTCAAGCTGGCATGCCCAAGTCTTTGATGCAAAATCTGTTTTTCATCTTCAACAGAGATAAAACATTTTACATTTTGACTTGTAAGCTCCTCTAGATCAATTTTGTACACATTACTGTGTCTCTTAGCAGTAAAAAGGATTTGATCAAGAGAGTCTTTGACTATACATCCTTCTTTGGTAAAGGAGACCATATATCCACTGTCACACAATTGACTTATGCTCAGTAGATTGTGTTAAACTCCCTCTACTAGAAGAACATTCTTAATAAGGGATAAAGGAGATATACCTACAGTCCCTATTCCAGTGATCTTCCCTTGCTGATTTCCACCAAAGGTGACCACACCTCCTGCTCTGGGTCTAAGGTTTTGGAACAAAGACCTTTCTCCTGTCATGTGTCGCGAGCACCCACTGTTCAGGTACCATTTGTGGGGTTTCCTTTGTCCTGTTAAACACATCTGCAACAGGAATGATCAAGTTTTTAGGTACCCATATTCTTTTGGGTCCTTTCTTGTTAGCTTTGGGCCTTGCTTTTCTCTTGTGTTTGCACTAAGTCACATTGTGTCCAGGCTTGCCACAGTGAGAACACCCAATAACCTTCTTTTTGCCTTTAGTTAAATTTAAGACAGTAGGAGGTTCAGAGGTGTTGTGATCACAAAAGCCTAAACCACTTTTGTCAAGAGGATCCCTTTGATTGCCCAGCAATCTGTTAAGGTTATCTGTCCCTTTGACAAACTTAGCTAAGTCTTTTGTCAGTTCCTCAACTTGTTTCTGAAGTTTTTTGTTTTCTTCAGAGACAGTTTGTGAACTGCTGCTTTCAGTTACAAGGATTTTCTCCTTGAGCATAATATTTTCTATCTCAAGAGCCTCATATTTGCTGCACATTTCTGTGTGGACTTTGGATAGATTCTTATACTCTTGGAAAAGTTCCTTGGAACTTTCCATCAGGTCATCATACATCTCTTGCAGAGTTAAGGGAAATACTTCAGCTTCAGAGCTGTCTGATGAGGGCAGGCTGGCCATGAGACACAGGTTGGCCTCTTCTGAAATGTCTTCCTCTTCTTCTGAGGTGGACTCATCAAGATCCTCTCATGTTTCCATCAGTCCCTTCTTCCTCTTGAAGATCTTCTTCTTTTTGAGGTTGTTTTTCTTCAGTTTTGGACATTCAGCTATCATATGACCTGGCTGTTTGCATTCATAGCAAGTAATTTTGTCATTTTGAAAATCCTTACCTGACTTACCTACTTTAGAGGTTGAAGGTTGGTTCTTTCTCAGCTTTCCTCTGTTTTGTAGCATCCTCTTGATTTTCCTGCTGAGAAGAGCAATATCATCGTCTTCTGAGCTATCTCCAGAGTCGTCATCTGCTTCTGAAGTTTCCTCAGCTTGCATAGCCTTCATGCTGCCATGCCTAGGCTGTTTGGCCTTGGAGTTTAGTGCTAGAGACTTCTTCTTATTGTCATCTTCTTCAAGTTCAAGCTCATGGACCTTGAGAGATCCCAACAGTTCTTCCATTCTAAGAGAGTTTAAGTCTTTTGCTTCTTGAATGGCAGTGACTTTGGGTCTCTAGGACTTAGGCAAACTTCTTAGAATTTTTCTATTGTTGTCTCCAGATTCATAAGTTCTACCTAAGGACCTGAGTCCATTAGTTATAGTCTGAAACCTTCCAAACATCTGGTCAATGGTTTCAGATTCCTCCATCTTGAACATCTCATATTGATGTATGAACATGTTGATCTTGGATTGCTTGACCGTTTCTGTCCCTTCATGGGCTGCTGCAAGAGTATCCCAGATCTCCTTGGCAGAAGTACATCCATGAACCTTCTCATACTCTGATTTATTCAAAGAACATATCAGATAGAGTTTGGCTTTGGCATTCATTTGTACTCTAGCCTTCTGCTCCGAGGTCCATTCAGCCTTAGGAATGGGCACTCCATTATGCATAGGCATATAGTCTCCATCAGTGACCACATCCCAGACATCAATGTTGTTGCTCTCAATGAACAACTTCATACGATCCCTCCAGTAGTGGTAATCCACTCCATTGAATGCTGGGGGCCTTGTGATAGAGGCTCCTTCAGAGATGTATTGTCTTTTGTTGTTGGAAGCTTCCATCTGGATCTTTAGTCCTCAACACTTGTTAGGTGCTCAACCCTGAGTTGAGCTCTTATACCAATTGTAGAAACACAGGGAAATACTAAAAGGGGGGTTGAATAGTGTTTCTTAATAATTTATGGAAGCTTTTCACAAACGATTAAGTTCAAAATAGTTTCAGACAGGTTTAGAAAGCTGTTTGAAGTTAAGAAGACTTCTGAAAGTATTTTAAAATAGGTTTCCTTGCTTCGTTTAAAATTTTTGAAACAATCTTCAATACCCTTGGGTTAGTATAAATAAATTGACAAGAGATAAGGGATAGAAGACTTAGCCAAGAAATTTATCCTGGTTCACCCACTAACACAGTGAGCTACGTCCAGTCCCAATGGCAAACAACCACTGGATTTCCACTATATGAATATTCAGATTACAAGCTCAAATATGAGTACAGTCTCTCCAGACACAACGAGTACAGTCTCTCCAGACACAACGAGAACGAGTACAGTCTCTCCAGACACCACGAGTATAGTCTCTCCAGACACAACGAGTACAGTCTCTCCAGACACCAAAAGTACAGTCCCTCCAGACACAACGAGTACAGTCTCTCCAGACACAATGAGTACAGTCTCTCCAGACACCACCAAGTATTCTTTTTCAGTCTAGCCTCTCCAGGCTCTTCAACTAAGTATTCTTTATCAGTCTAGCCTCTCCAGGCTCTTCAACTAAGTATTCTTTATCAGTCTAGCCTCTCCAGGCTCTTCAGCTAAGTATTCTTTGTTTCAGACAAGCCTCTCCAGGCTCAATATGCAGTATTACAACGAGATGTGTCTAAGCTTTTGAACTACACAAGTTTCAAGCTTAAGCAGACACAATGCACAATAATAACTGAGGTATACTTAGGATATACAGATGATGTGCAAAGAAGATGAATCAGAGAGTTTTATCAAAGCAAAGCTCGCAGCAGAATATCTCTTAGGCTTTCTTGCAATAACTTCTCTATATGTCTCACTTTGATGGTCTTCATGGAGGGGTATTTATACCCAATCTTCAATCCGTTGAAATACCACCGTTTAGAGATAGCATTAAATGCTATTTAATCCGTTGTGAGACATGCTTATGAGAGCTCTGATATTTCTGACACGGTACAAGGTTGCTCCTGCCATAAAGCTGCTACATATGTTGCTGCAGAGGCTGCGTTGCAGAGATTTCCTCAGTGGTGTATGAAATTCAAAAATACCAGGAAAGGTCTCTGTGTTCCTTGCTATAAACGTGTTACGTGCAGCAGAGGTTCAGAAAAGTCTTCACAAGCTTCAGCAAAGGGTGCCACGTCATTAATGAGACTTCAGACAGCTTCAACACTTCAGACGGGTAGTGCACTTCAGACGGCTTCAACACTTCAAACGTGTTGAACCTTCAGAAGGCTTAACTCCTCAGACAGGTTAAAAGCACTTCACATAGTCTTTATATAAGCTTATAGTGGCTTGCTGAAATCATAGATAAATCATTAAAACATATATGTATCTATGATAAATATTTTAACTCAAATTTGTTAAGCATTAAAACTTGGGAATTGAGCTGTCTTAACCATCATATTTTCTCTTATGATATTTTTTAGACTCAACATGCCTTGCCAGAAACAATGAGGTGCAGATAGCTGGCAGAAAGCTATGAAAGGACTTGAGTCTTCAAAAGAAACATCAGAGAGTCTCACTCTTAAGATGATACAAAAATTTCAGTACGATGTTTCATGACTTCAGCAGGTTCACTGTTTCAACAGATTCAGATAGTTCAGCAGGTTCCTCTCCTTTTACATTACTTCAGAAAGTACTTCCTCAGAGAGTTGCTAAAACATAGAAAAATACCTTTGAGCAGAATCTGTTCCTTCTTGTTAGGAAATTCAACCAAATTTGTTACTCATTAAAACTCAAGGTTATGAGACTTAAACATTATTAACCATTTAATAATATTTTGAGACTCAACAATACCAATAAGGTATCTAAAAATCCTTTTAATAGAAGTAACATGTGATTCTTTAGGAGCAGATTGAAATCTAGCACATAGTCCAACAAAAAACATTATATCTGGTCTACTAGCAGTAAGGTATAGCAAAGATCCAATCATCCCTTTATATTCCTTTTTAGAAATAGGTTTTCCATTTTCATCAAGATCTAAAACAACAAATGATGCATAGGGGTAGGCATAGGTTTAACATCTTCCATTTGAAACCTTTTGAGAAGATCTCTTGTGTATTTCTCTTGATATATAAAAATTTCCCTTTCTTCTTGCTTGATTTGTAAACCTAAGAAGAATTTGAGCTCTTCGATCAAGCTCATTTCAAATTCACCCTTCATTAGTTTAGAGAATTCCTTACACATTTCTTCATTTGAAGACCCAAAGATAATATCATCAACATAAAATTGAACAATTAGTAAAACTGATGTGAATCCAACCAGGTTGATGCAAGAATAGTAGGCTGAATTATGCTCCACATCAAGACTAAATTGGCTATTACTTTCTTTACATGGTGGGCGGCCAGCTTGGATCATATTAGCTGAATTATGATGTTTGGACAGTTACAAAAGTAAGGGGCGGCTGAATCAATTCAAGAAACAAAGGGAGTTACAAAATTACTTGCCAATCAAAGAGGGAGCTGTTACAAATTGAAGGAGGAAGACAACATTTCAATGTTGGGCGGTTACAATTTAAATGGGACTCGTAATCATCAATTGTTTTGGCTGTTATGTCTACAAGTAATTGCGACTACACATGGCTGATTTAATCCCTTGTTAATTCTTGTTGGATGGTTACAATTTGCTTGTAATTGGGGCGGCTACATGTAGTATTGGTAGGCTGAATTTTTCTGGTAGTTTTTATTCTTTTAGTTAATATCTAGTAGTAGAATTAAGTGGACTGCATGGTAGCTGAATGGGGGTCATTTTAGGAAGAAATAGGCTTGAATTGCATGGCTGCATTCATACTCTATTAGACTTGGTTTGTAAGGACTATAAATACCCATGTACATGCATGCAAGAAGCTAAGTTGGAATTCAGAATTTATAAAATTGAGAGTTTGATTCTCTGGTGTGTTCTTGTTATTCAAGAATTGAGTTTTATCAAAGGTCGTTCTTCCCTTTTTGTGTTTAAACTCTTAGGCTTATCATCCATCCTTGGAAGTGTGACGTCTATCAATTTCCATTCCATCTCCTTATCTTTTTCCATTTTCTCGTTTTAAACAATTTCCCAAATTTCTTATTTATGAGCATTCCAACCTAAATAGATCCGTAAAACGAATCCACCCCCCCCCCCCCGGATTCTCGTCATTTGGTAGCAGAGCCTGGTTTACGAATTTAACCCTTTAGCTCCTCTTGATTTACTATCTTTGCCTAACATTTCTATGTTCAAGCATGATGAAGTGCAGGCTAAGGCTGAATATGTCAAGAAAATGCATGAAAAAGTGAAGGCACAAATTGAAAAGAAGAATGAAAGTTATGCCAAGCAAGCTAACAAAGAGAGGAAGAAAGTCATGTTCAATCCTGGTGATTGGGTTTGGGTGCACGTGAGGAAGGAGAGGTTTCCTGAACAAAGAAAATCTAAACTTCTACCTAGAGGCGATGGACCTTTTCAAGTGCTCGAAAGGATCAATGACAATGCTTATAAAATTGATCTTCCTGGTGAGTACAAGGTAAGTGCAACTTTCAATGTTTCTGATTTATCTCTTTTTGATGCAGATGAAGAAGCTGCTGATTTGAGGACAAATCCTTCTCAAGAGGGGGGGAGTGATGAGGACATTACCTAGAGCAAGGCACTTGAAGGACATGGGGGACCAGTGACAAGGGCACAAGCAAGAAAAGCTAAAGAAGTTTCGTAACTTATGATGGCATCCTTACATTTTAAGGGTGCAACTCTTAAGGAGCAACCTCACAAAATTGTTATTTGTATTAAGCTTGAAGAGGAAGGTGACTTGGCTTTGAATGAAGCCCAATTATCTTAATTCCAATTCAAGAAGGAGAAAACAATGTGGGCGGCCAACAACATAATTTCTTTTAATAAGTTGGCTGATTTTTTTTTTCTTGTTTTAAATAAAAGGCTGAATTTTCATCACATGGGGCGGCCACTTAAAAGAAATGAAGGCTGAATTATGACTCAAGAAGACAAGGGAGGTTAAAAAATAATTTAGAAATCAAGAGTGGTTACAACACATCAAAAGAGGGGGCGGCTACTTGAAGGCTGAATTAAGAGCCAAAGGAGACAAGGAAGTTACAAAATAAATTGGCATTCAAGAATTGATTACATGATTTAAAGGCGGCGGCTAGCATTCATCACGGGGAGGTTACAAATTGATGGAGCAACAAGCAATTAATCTTTGGGTTGTTTTGTCTCCCATATGGAGCGTCTACTTCAAGACACAATCAAGAGCCAGTTCATTCTTTGTTGGTTGTTATGAAAAGCATGTAAATGTGCGGCCACATGTGGAAAATAATTGTTGAATTTTATTATTAGTATAATTGTCTAAGTTTAATGATTTTTAGTAGGATTAAATAGGATTGCATGAGAGTTGCATGGAGGACATTTTAGGAAGAAATAGGTGTGGATTGCATGGCTAAATACATGCCCAATTTGACTTGGTTTGTAAGAATCATAAATATTCATGCTACATGCATGCAAAGGTTAACACGTTTGAATCAGAATTTTATTTCATATTGGAGAGTGTTTCTCTAATTTTCTTGCTTAGTCAAGAGTTGAGGTTTATCAAAGGTTTATCACCTTTGTGTGTGTGATCTCAAGGACTTATCTTTCATCCTTGAAAGTGTGACGTCCACCTATCTTCTTCTTCTATGAATTTCTTCTTTCACTTAGTCAAAAATCTTCATCTTTTTCTTAAGAACTTGTCTTGGTTTTTGCGCATGAAACTCATCAAGTTTTGAGGCTGAATTTGTTCAATTGAAAATCCAAAGTTATCATCCAAAGTTTGATACAATCCATAAAAGAATGTTGAAAAGAAAAGAAGAGTGTATAAAAATCAAATGCTTAAATAAATGTTCATGATATTTAGCGTTATAATTTCTAAAGGTCCTAAGTTCGAACCCTAATTCTTCTAAGCGGTTCATATCATTTGGTATCAAAGCTTCGGCTCTGGGTTTGGAATGGCAATGGAAATTTACTATACCGGGTGTTCCTTCGAAGGTCATTTGTTCTTGGTTGCAGTAGATCAATTCAACTTTAGAAATGTTGTGAGCAGCAGGGTGGTTGAGAAGTTACACCTGCCTACTGCAAATGGACAAGCAACAATTAAATTCTCTATTGGGAAATATGAAGACGAAGTTCTTTGTGATATTGCACCCATGGAGACATGCCATATGCTATTAGGGAGGCCATGGTTGTATAATAAAAGTATAAATCCTGGGAGGCCTTCTATTTCTTTTATGCATGGCGGACGAAGGATTAAGTTGATATGTCTATCATCCGACGCTGTACGTGCTGATCAGCTGACATTGAAAATAAAAATAGAAAAAGAAAGAGAAGAGCATATGAGAGAAGAGAAAGAAAAAGAAGAAAAGATGAGAGAAGAATTAGAAAAAGAAAGAGAAGAGCAGATGAAAGAAGAAAAAGAAAGAGAAGAAAAACGGCGAGAAGAAATAGAAAAAGAACTAGAGAAAAAGAGCGAGGAAATTTTATTTGTTAATGATTTTTCTTCTATTGTTTGTGATGTTAATTTACAGGAACAAGAGGATGGGCATGTGAATGAAATACATCAACCCCTATGTTGGAAGAAGAAGCTTGTTGATATTGTTCCAAGTGCTACATTGTATATCCAGCCCGTTGTTGAAACACAACCTCTTGAGGATGATGAAAACCAACACATGGAGTTATTTGTTTTTACGAATAGTATCCAAGCTGCACATTTTCATAAACATTTTGGGGCTGAATCATATGAGCTTGACAAAGAAATTTTGCATACTTATTTTTCGTTGCGTATTGGTAATCATTATTGCTTGCAGGAAGGTGAGGGAGTGTTGACAAGAGAGGTGCTCCACGGATTGCAACTATTGGAAAGAAACAAATCTGAATTTATTCAAGTTATATTTGATCCAGGAGGAAGTTTTTGAGTTTCTGCAGTAGTTAGTGAATTAAATAAATTAGCAAATAAATAAAGCCTTAAGATTCGGGACGAATCTTCTCCAAGAAGGAGGGTATGATGTGAATCCAACCAGGTTGATGCAAGAATAATAGGCTGAATTATGCTCCACATCAAGACTAATTTGGCTATTACTTTCTCTACATGGTGGGCGGCCAGCTTGGATCATATTAGCTGAATTATGATGTTTGGACAGTTGCAAAAGCAAGGGGCGGTTGAATCAATTCAAGAGACAAAGGGAGTTACAAAATTACTTGCCAATCAAAGAGGGAGTTGTTACAAATTGAAGGGGGAAGACAACATTTCAATGTTGGGCGGTTACAATTTAAATGGGACTCATAATCATCAATTGTTTTGGTTGTTATGTCTACAAGTAATTGCGGCTACACATGGTTGATTTATTCCCTTGTTAATTCTTGTTGGATGGTTACAATTTGCTTGTAATTGGGGCGGCTACATGTAGTATTGGTAGGCTGAATTTTTCTGGTAGTTTTCATTCTTTTAGTTAATATCTAGTAGTAGAATTAAGTGGACTGCATGGTAGCTGAATGGGGGGCATTTTAGGAAGAAATAGGCGTGAATTGCATGGCTGCATTCATACCCTATTAGACTTGGTTTGTAAGGACTATAAATACCCATGTACATGCATGCAAGAAGCTAAGTTGGAATTCAGAATTTATAAAATTGAGAGTTTGATTCTCTGGTATGTTCTTGTTATTCAAGAATTGAGTTTTATCAAAGGTCATTCATCCCTTTGTGTGTTTAAACTCTTAGGCTTATCGTCCATCCTTGGAAGTGTGACGTCTATCAATTTCCATTCCATCTTCTTATCTTTTTCCATTTTTTCGTTTTAAACAATTTCCCAAATTTCTTATTTATGAGCATTCCAACCTAGATAGATCCGTAAAACAAATCCACCCCCCCCCGGATTCTCATCAAAATCTTTCTTGAAAGTCTTTCTGAATAAGATTGTATCAATTTTTCCTCTTGAAAAGTCATTTTTGCGTAAAAAAATAGTGTAAACTTTCATACCAAGCTCTAGGAGCTTGCTTTAAACCCTATAAATCTTTTGTGAGTTTGAAAACATGATTAGGATGCTTCTGATTTATAAAACCAGGAGGTTGATGCACATATACTTCTTCATTTATGTAACCATTTAAGAATGCACTCTTGACATCCATTTGTTATAACTTGAAATTTTTATATGCAACATATGCAGGAAGAATTCTAATAGCTTCTAATCTAGCTACTTGAGCAAAAGTTTAATCTTTCTTGTTGGTTGTAGCCTTGGGCTACTAATCTTGCCTTATTTCTAACAACCTTACCTTCTTCATCCATTTTGTTTCTGAATACCCATTTAGTTCCTATGACAGACTTTTCTTCTGGAGAAGGAACAAGGGTCCAGACTTTGTTCTTCTCAAATTATTCAACCTCTTCTTTTATAGCTTCTACCCAGGAATTATCCTCAAGAGCTTCATTGATGTTTTTGGGTTCAATTTGAGACAATGATGGGTTTCTGGCAAGTGAACCAAAAATCCAGTACTATAATAGTAAGAAGAGTTATCGTATCCACAGGGAACAGTCAATTCGCGTATAGTCGTGATCTATTTATCAAGGGAAAACAACGGATTTATGAGAGTATTGTTGCGTAAATTGTAAATAGCAAATAAATAATCAATGAAATTAGAAAGGAAGAGTTAGAGACACTTTACTTGGATTAGGATTGAACTTCATATCATCACACCCTTTGTGCATGTAAAAACTATCTATTATTTTACGTTTACTCTATAATACTGTATACAAACTATATTGCTTATGACCCCGAGTTACCAGGTGCCACTCACACTCAAAGATAATCCATGCGGGCTCTCCCAAGCGACAGACTTACCCTCGGCTTGTTTTATTTTCTTTATTCCGTTTGTAAAAGAACTAATTGATAAACGAGGCCTGATCCTGTGGACGTACCTTCATTAGAGTACTCACACTACCCATCACTCGTCAGGATACATCCATGTGTCGGTCCTGGATTGACAATCAACTAATTCTTTGCTATCGATACTAAGGCCTAATCCTGTAAACGCCCTTCGCTAGAGTACTGTCACTACCCATCGCTCATTAGTAACGCTCATGTGTCGGTCACAGAGTACCGAGTCCTCTTATTCAATCAAAGTTTGGGTTTCTTCAGAATCCGCTCCCCCATCCTCAATCCTAGTCGAAACTAGCCTATAACTCCGGCGCAAGCGCGGAAGTTAGGAATTAAGTACAGAATAAGATTACCAATATTATAGACAGAGAGCTCAGAAATAATAAAATAGAATTTACATACACTTGGGGATAAAATTAATTACATTCAATCCTAATGGAGAGTTAACTACACAAGGTAGCCATACAAACCACCCAAGATGTTGTCACCATCTTCAATCCTTGTGACTTGCGCTTCACCCTGCGCTACAGCGCAGGTTGCAACGCAGGATCCAGAGAGCTGGGCTTCACCTTGCGCTACAGCGCAGGTTGAAGTGCAGAATGCGTCCTGCAGCTTCAAACTCTCTCTTTTTAACTTGATCTCTCCCCGAGACTGGTTTTGTTGATTTGTCTTTCCTTGTTTCCCTTTTCTTGATGAAATCTTGCATTTAATGAGCATATTGGATTTAATTGGGAAGGTTGTCTTGTTTGATTTGCGGTGATCTCCTCATTGATTGCCTCAAATCTTCTTCAAATCTTTCTTAAATGTCTTCAATCAAACTCAAATCTTGCAGATATCTCCCTCATTTAATGCTATCATTCCTTCAAATCAAATCTTAGCAACATCCTGCAAAAATCAGCAATATTTCAATCAAAATAGCATCAAATTCAAATCTAAGATTAATAAATACAATTTATCTAATATTTAATAAAAAGGGATTAAATTGGGTCAAAAATACAATTTTATCCTTGATAAGTGAACTAAAAAGTGCTCTAATTTATCATATAATTTTCACTTATCAAAATACCCCCCAACTTGAATTCTTGCTTGTACTCAAGCAAGAGACCTCTTTGCAATCAAAAAATCAATTTTATCCCCTGAATAACTAAAATCAAAAACAAATTCAAGGAACTTTTCATCATCTCCTTGTTAAGCAACAGTCACCTTCCAACATAAGAAAAAATCAGGATTAAGAGATGTTACCAATCCTCAATTAGAATAGAATACAAACATCAGTCAAACTTCTCAAAAATAGCAATTAAAGCAATAAGTGATAAACCAAGGAAATCTCTCATTCTCACGGGTAAGTGTTTCCCTCAATCTTTTTCACCACTATTGAACAACTAGAATTGATAGTCATTTCCAATATCTGAACCTGCAAGCAGTTACCATGGATCAAAAGGTCTTTTCTTTGGTTGTAATGAGGTTGGGCTATCAAGAAATCATGGTTTTTTTGGATATGCAATGAACACTTTGAATAGAGAGCATCTTGTGATTGTGCTTGGGGCTTCTCTCCATCTGCCATGTCATTCTTGAATTGTCACCCTTTTTCAGCTGGCCTCTTTGTTTGAAGAAGTACTCCCCCCAACTTATTCAATTTCCACACTTTGTGCAGATTTTTTTTTAATAAGATAACATAGAGAATTTATTTATGAGGGAGTATTCTTCTTTGTGATTTCTTGTGCCTGCTCTTGAATTTCTTTTACCTTTCAATTCACCAACCTTTTGTCCCATCTTGTTGTGTTGCACCTTGCTCTCTATCCCAAGTGTGAAGGGACATGGTATGATCATTAATCATGGCTGGGATGCATCAAAAGAAATATTAAGGCTCAAATGGGCAATCAAAAGTGTAGGAACACAGGGAAACATTAGAAGGGGGGTTGAATAATGTTTCTAAATATTTTAGAAAGCTTTTTGTAAACAGGTACTAAGAACACGATTTCAGACAGGCTTTTAAGGGGCTGTCTGAAGTTTTCAGACGGCTTGTAAAAACTTAATTTTTTAAAAGATGTTTTGTGCCTTTATAAAATATCAGATTAATTATTCTGACCCCTTGATCAGTATAAAAAGAATTGATAAGAGATAAGGGTAAGAAAACTTAGCCAATGAATTTATCCTTGTTCACTCACTACCACTGTGAGCTACGTCCAGTCCCAATGCCAACTAGCAATTGGATTTTCTCTTAATCTTTCAAGATTACAAGTATTCTTTTACAGTCAAGCCTCTTCAGGCTCCACAGCCAAGTATTCTTTTACAGTCAAGCCTCTCCAGGCTCTACAACCAAGTATTCTTTTATAGTCAAGCCTCTCTAGGCTCTACAACCAAGTATTCTTTTATAGACAAGCCTCTCCAGGCTCAACAAATAAATACAGAGAAGATAAAATGCTTAAGCTTACAAACTATATCAGTCTTGAAGCTTAAGCTATTACAGATGTACAGAAAAACTGAGGTATGCTCAGGATATTACAATATGTGTACAAAGATAAGTGTTATCAGAGTTGTTGCAGCGAAAAACTTGCAGAGTTTTTGTTCCTTTTCACAAAATTCTTTTCTCTTCTCTTCTCTTCTGTTCTGTTGGATGGTCTTCAAAGGAGGGGTATTTATACCCAATCTTCAATCCGTTGAAATACCACCGTTTAGAGATAGCATTAAATGCTATTTAATCCGTTGTGAGATATGCTTCTGAGAGCTCTGATATTTCTGACACGGTACAAGGTTGCTCCTGCCATAAAGCTGCTACAAATGTTGCTGCAGAGGCTGTGTTGCAGAGATTTCCTCAGTGGTGTATGAAATTCAAAAATCACCATGAAAGGTCTCTGTGTTCCTTGCTATAAATGTGTTTGAAAAGGGTACGTGCAGCAGAGCTTCAGAAAAGTCTTCACAAACTTCAGCAGAGGATGCCACGTCATAAATGAGACTTCAGAAGATTTCAATACTTCAGACGGCACTGATACTTCAGACGGGTTGAACTACTTCAGACAGCTTCAACTCTTTAGACGAGTTCTGCTTCTTCAGACAGCTTCAACACTTAGTCTTTTTATGTAGGCTCATAGTGACTCTTGCTGAAATCATAGATAAAACATTAAAGCATGTGTGTATCTATGATAAGTAATTTAAGTCAAATTTGTCAACCATTAAAACTTTGGGAATCTAGTTGTCTTAAAACATCATAAACAACCTTATGATATTTTTTAGACTCAACAAAAAATTGGAAAAATTTAATCAAGGTTGGCTATTTGGCACTGAGCAAAATATTATAATCACAAAATATGCCTTTGTCACTTCCATATCTTCTACTAGCAAGACAAAATTCAGAAACTCAATCAATAACAGTTGACAAGCAGCGGTGAAAAACTCTCAATTTCAGTGTTTGGGCTCTCAGCTCAACGGTTATTGGCTAAAATTCCTTGATAAAGCACTTACTGATTTTAATTAACCATCCTGATAGGTTCTCCTGAGAAGCATCCTGATCCTAACTGATTATGGAGTTGATCACAAAACCCTATCATCTTTCCTAATCTGGTTAGTTAAACTACTGAATTACAGAGATTTTTGAAAAAGTTACTTTAAATCCTAATTTCCTAAGGTCCTAAAAAGTCCTAAAAATTTAAAAAATTTAACAGAAAAGCAGAAAATAGCAAAATAAGTACTGCCTAGATAATGTATCAGTGGCAATAATATATAGTACATATCAAAAGAAATAAAATGCAAAATAAATAAAAAAAAGAAAAAGAAGGAAAAGCACCAAATAGGAAAGAAAACAATCATTCCTCATCCTGGTCCTGATTCATGTAAGCTGCTCCATCCCCCCTGGGAAAATAGGCCTGTCCCCAGGCCACTATAAGTAATCATAAAACTGTGCAGGGGTCATGGGGTCCACACGAGCCTGATAATGTCTACTATGAAAATGAACAGCTGCTCGGTGAATAGTGGACATCTGAGCCATCAAATGAGTATTTTGTGCCTCAAGTCGCTGGACCCAGACAGGAGCGTCCATGCCTACTGGTGGTGGTGGTGGTGGTGGTGCCTGCTGCTTCCACTGCTCCTCAACCTGTAACTCCTCAGTCGGGATACAGTTCGCTTCAATGTATGCTCTGGTCATGGGAAGTGCGATGCGAACCCTGGGGTTCACCTCTACACCCCTAGATCTGCAAAGTGAGGTGATTAGAGAAGGGAAGCCAAGCCTGATCTTGGAGTTAAGGGTCCGGCGCCCCACAGAAGATGCAAAGTCTGATATCCTACTGGTGATAACCCGTGAGATATCGATAGTAGCGCCGGTGAGGATACATTAAATGAGGTGGGATACAAGCATAATGATATCAGAAACATGCCCTGTAGGATGTATGTTGGCCAGCATCAGTACTGTCCACATCCGTGTGATACTCGTCATATCATGCCTGTGAATCCTGGCAGCCTCCTGATATGCATTCCTTTCAAAGGAACGCCCTGGTAAGCATAGAAGCTGAGCAGTCTCAATGTCAAGGGGATCATTACCATGAAGCCCCATAGCCTGCATCCTCTCGTGGTATTGGCACACCACGAGGTCTCTGTCCTCCTCTATGGGATGTCCTAAAAGTGCATTGATTGCATTGCAATCAAATCTGATAACCTGTCCTCGAACATAGGACTCCCTCCTGCAGTTAACGCTGTGGTCTCCAATAGCGTTAGCATAGAATTCCCTGACAATGTCTGGATAAAAGTAGTTGTCAGGGCGACTGAGGCGGTCCCATCGCCTCCTATGAATCTCAGCGGAGAACTCCTCATATTCCCCCTCCTGAAGGATAACTGGTCGCTCCAGGATGAACTTGCAATCAGCAATGTCAGTGTATGCTTCAAAGGACTTGAGGTCCTTAAAGCGATGAGGGTCAAACTCAGGTACCCTCTAGGGGGCCTTTCTCTTGGCACCCCCTGTGCCCCACCTAGAGGAACTAGCACCACTGACATTCTTCGTGCTCACCATCTGTAAAGCAATAGCAACTCAAAATTATTTATGCATCATAATATTTAATTGCTTATAATTATGAAATAAATGGCCAATAAATTTCAATGCTTAGAGCAATCAATTAACCAAACAAATGTGCATAAAAATTTTGATTTTAAATATTACCCAATAAATGTCAATTAATTAATTAAGACATGTTAAAGTGATTAGTTTAAGCAGGTCCTAAACAATTCTAAACCGGTAGAGTGAGAATCAAACTCATGCTCAAAAATCATGTCATCAGTAACATGCAAGATTGCACAATCATTTATGTATGGGCATGAAAAAAAAATATTAGAGCAATTAATTAAGCATACATGCACCAACAAAATAATTTGCAAGAATCATTGAGCACTCAAAAACTACCACCTAAGCAAACATGAATAACTCACAAAGAATCCTAACCACATGCAATCTAATTTAAAGCACTGTGAACAATTATTTCTTTCCTAAAGGTTCCTAAAGTCCTAAGATTCCTATCCTAAGGTTATGCTCAAATAACATAAAAATCAAAATTTCAATCGGTTAACAAGAAAGAAAACTATAAAAACATACCTGGTATTAGCTCAGAAATTGAAAATGAAGGCTATATGTGAGAAAAGGCAAAACAAAGGTTAGGAATATCAGAGAAAACGCAAAGGAATGGGACGAAAGGAGGTTCAAAATGAACTCCTTCGTTCAAAATTCAGAATTTAAAGTCTCGCTTCCTGCGCTACAGCGCAGAGTGGAGCGCGTACTACTTCAGAATTTCAAGCGTCCCGCTGCGCTTCACCCTGTGCTACAGCGCAGGGTGAGGCGCAAAAGTCAGAGATTCAGGTTTTTAATTTTAATTTTGCGCTTCACATGCGCTACAGCGCAGGTTGAAGCGCAGATCTGCAGTATTCTCTCTGCTTCTGCTACTCCTAACTGGTTCCATGCAATCCTTTTAGATTTAGATCCTCAGTTTAACAATTTCCTACTTACACAGGTAAATCCTAAAACTAAAAATTACCAAAATGAACATTAAATGAAAATTAAAAACTTACAAAGACTGGGTTGCCTCCCAGGAAGCGCTTGTTTAACGTCTTTTAGCTCGACGCCTGGTTACTCAACCCTTTCATGGTGGCCTCAAGTGGAGGATGATGTTTGACTCCATACCATTTCCTCCTTTGAGCTCCCATCCTCCATGCCAATTTTTTATTCTACCATCACTGTCACTATCTTCCTCAGTATCAGATGTTGATCTCCTTCTCCTCTTAAATTTGAACTCCCACATTGACTCTGGATGCTTTGTCCTCATCCTAGGCTTCCTCAGAAATTCAGAGCCTGACAACTTTGTTGGATTTTTAGAAATAGCATCAGTTTGTTGTAACTTAGGCGCACCTCTAAGAAACGTAATACTTTCATCTTTTGAGCTCAATTCATATTTTCCTTGATCAACATCAATGATCATCTTAGCTGCTTTCATGAAGGGTCTTCCTAAAATTAGGGGGACTTCAGTATCCTCCTCTTCTGTCTCTGAAATGTATAAATCTACAACATATGCAAATTTATCCACTTTGATTTGAATAGCTTCTAGTATCCCATGAAGGCATTGAGCAGATCTATTTGCAAGAAGTAACTTCACATTTGCAGGCTTGACCTTCACATTACTCAACTTGTTAAAATACGATAGCGGCATCAAATTGATGCTCGCTCCAAGATCTAATAAAGCATTAGTAGGAGGTAGATTACCAATAGAGATGGGTATAGTAAACCTACCTGGGTCAAGTGACTTACTTGTGATTAAGACCTTCTCTTCATGATGTTCCTTTTGTGATGCTTCATCTTGTTGAACAACTTCCTCTTGAAGCAATTGTTCTTCAAAGATGATTTCTTCTTCCTCATCAAGTTCCTCCTCTTCTGACTTGTTGCCATCAGTAGCAATCAAGTTGCATTGTTCCTTTGGATTGGTGTGAGTTATAGCTGAGAAGTGTTGTCGCCTGTGTTCTGCCATCTCAGTTGCTAACTGACCCACTTGACTCTCTAAAGTCTTGATTGATGCCTCAGTAGTTGTCTTGAATCCACTAAATTTTTGCACAAGGTCATCAATCTTACCTTCCAAAGTGTTCAATTTATCATATGTTGAGGTCTGCGGTTGGTAAGGTGGTTGTCTTGGTCCTCCATTCTGACTCCAACCAGAGTTGGTTTGGTTATTTCTCCAACCTTGTGAATATTGATTGTTGTTATTGTTGGAATAATTCTCTTGCCTTCCCTGGTTACCCATGAAGTTGACTTGTTCTGGTTGTGTTTCTTGGCTAGCACATTGACCATTTAGATGGTCACCTCCACAGAAATCACAAATCAATGGTTGGGCTTGGATGGGTTGTGAGTGGACAGCTTTGAGTTGTTGAGGGAGTGTCTTCAACGTCTCAGTGAGTGCTTCTAGTTGACACTTAATGAGCTTGTTCTCAACTAACAGAGCATCGCTTTGATTAATTTCCAGCACCCCTTTCTTTGGTAATCGCACGGGCTGTCTTCCACTTTGAGCTTGTTGATCGTTCTATGCAAAATGGTTGATGATTTCTAGCGCTCGATCAACTTCTGCGGATAAGATAGTTCCTCCTGCTCCCGCATCTATGAATGACCTTGAGTCTAAACGAAGTCCCGTACAGAATATGTTGAGTTGGGCTATATCCTCATAGCCATGGTTGGGACATTTGCGCAGCATAGACTTGAATCTTTCCCAAACTTCACATAGTGGCTCATCAATCCCTTGTCTGAATGTGGAAATATCTGCCTTGGCTTCAATCTGCTTCCCTGGTAGGAAGAATCTTGTCAAGAATTTCTCTTCAACCACACCCCAATTGGTTAGGCTTTGATTTAGGTGTGATTGCAGCCATTCCTTAGCTTTACCTATCAAAGAGAAAGGAAACAAGCGTAAGTAAACAGATTCCAAATTACCTTCCTCGAATCCCATAGTACCAATCAATTCATAAAAATTAGAGAGATGAGCATTTGGATTTTCATGATCCAATCCAGTGAATTGATGTGCACTGATGAGGTTGAGGTGTGTAGTATTCAACTCCAAAATTCTTGCGTTTGGTGGTAACACAATGCTCGAGAAGTGACGTGGTCCTTGATGGGAGATATAATAGTAAGAAGAGTTATCGTATCCACAAGGAACAGTCAATTTGCGTATAGTCTTGATCTATTTATCAAGGGAAAACAACGGATTTATGAGAGTATTGTTGCGTAAATTGTAAATAGCAAATAAATAATCAATGAAATTAGAAAGGAAGAGTTAGAGACACTTTACTTGGATTACGATTGAACTTCATATCATCACACCCTTTGTGCATGTAAAAACTATCTATTATTATAGGTTTACTCTATAATACTGTAGACAAACTATATTGCTTATGACCCCGAGTTACCAGGCGCCACTCACACTCAAAGATAATCCATGCGGACTCTCCTAAGCGACAGACTTACCGTCGGCTTGTTTTATTTTCTTTATTCCGTTTGTAAAAGAACTAATTGATAAACGAGGCCTAATCCTGTGGACGTACCTTCATTAGAGTACTCACACTACCCATCACTCATCAGGATACATCCATGTGTCGGTCCTGGATTGACAATCAACTAATTCTTTGCTATCGACACTAAGGCCTAATCTTGTAAACGCCCTTCGCTAGAGTACTGTCACTACCCATCGCTCATTAGTAACGCTCATGTGTCGGTCACAGAGTAACGAGTCCTCTTATTCAATCAGAATTTGAGTTTCTTAATAATCCGAACCCCATCCTCAATCCTTGTCGAAACTAGCCTATAACTCTGGCGCAAGCGCGGAAGTTAGGAATTTAGCACAGAATAAGATTACCAATATTATAGACAGAGAGCTCAGAAATAATAAAATAGAATTTACATACACTTGGGGATAGAATCAATTACATTCAATCCTAATGGAGAGTTAACTACACAAGGTAGCCAAACAAACCACCGAAGATGTTGTCACCATCTTCAATCCTTGTGAAGCGCTCCTCCTCTCCTACTCTAAAATTAGCTTTGGTGGATTATCACTGAAATAAGACTGAATTACAATAATCATGCACACCTTGATCTGGTGCAATAAGGTCCTATTTATAGGCTAAGGAAAGACAAAGAAAATTGGGGAGAAATCTATCTAAAAATGGCAACAGGGCAAGAATCAACGTGACTTGCGCTTCACCCTGCGCTACAGCGCAGGTTGCAACGCAGGATCCAGGGAGTTGCGCTTCACCTTGCGCTACAACACAGGTTGAAGCGCAGAATGCGTCCTGCAGCTTCAAACTTTCTCTTTTTAACTTGATCTCTCCCTGAGACTGGTTTTGTTGATTTGTCTTTCCTTGTTTCCCTTTTCTTGATGAAATCGTGCATTTATTGAGCATCTTGGATTTAATTGGGAAGGTTGTCTGCAGAATCCTTGTTTGATTTACGGTGATCTCCTCATTGATTGCCTCAAATCTTCTTCAAATCTTTCTTAAATGTCTTCAATCAAACTCAAATCTTGCAGATATCTCCCTCATTTAATGCTATCTTTTCTTCAAATCAAATCTTTGCAATATCCTGCAAAAATCAGCAATATTTCTATCAACATAGCATCAAATTCAAATCTAAGATTAATAAATACAATTTATCTAATATTTAATAAAAAGAGATTAAATTGGGGCAAAAATACCATTTTATCCTTGATAAGTGAACTAAAAAGTGCTCCAATTTATCATATAATTTTCACTTATCAAAGTACCCCCCAACTTGAATTCTTGTTTGTCCTCAAGCAAGAGACCTCTTTGCAATAAAAAAATCAATTCTATCCCCTGAATAACTAAAATGAAAAACAAATTCAAGGAACTTTTCATCATCTCTTTGTTAAGCAGCAGTCACCTTCCAACATAAGAAAAAATCAGGATTAAGAGATGTTACCAATCCTCAATCAGAATAGAATACAAACATCAGTCAAACTTCTCAAAAATAGCAATTAAAGCAATAAGTGATAAACCAAGGAAATCTCTCATTCTCACGGGTAAGTGTTTCCCTCAATCTTTTTCACCACCGTTGAACAACTAGAATTGATAGTCATTTCCAATATCTGAACCTGCAAGCAGTTAACATGGATCAAAAGGTCTTTTCTTTGGTTGTAATGAGGCTGGGCTATCAAGAAATCATGGTTTTTCTGGATATACAACGAACACTTTGAATAGAGAGCATCTTGTGATTGTGCTTGGGACTTCTCTCCATCTGCCATGTCATTCTTGAATTGTCACCCTTTTTCAGCTGGCCTCTTTGTTTGAAGAAGTACTCCCCCCAACTTATTCAATTTCCACACTTTGTGCAGATTTTTTTTTAATAAGATAACATAGAGAATTTATTTATGAGGGAGTATTCTTCTTTGTGATTTCTTGTGCCTGCTCTTGAATTTCTTTCACCTTTCAATTCACCAACCTTTTGTCCCATCTTGTTGTGTTGCACCTTGCTCTCTATCCCAAGTGTGAAGGGACATGGTATGATCATTAATCATGGCTGGGGTGCATCAAAAGAAATATTAAGGCTCAAATGAGCAATCAAAAATTGGAAAAAATTAATCAAGGTTGGCTATTTGGCACTGAGCAAAATATTATAATCACAAAATATGCCTTTGTCACTTCCATATCTTCTACTAGCAAGAAAAAATTCAGAAACTCAAGCAATAACAGTTGACAAGCAGCGGTGAAAAACTCTCAATTTCAGTGTTTGGGCTCTCAACTCACCGATTATTGGCTAAAATTCCTTGATAAATCACTTACTGATTTTAATTAATCATCCTGATAGGTTCTCCTGAGAAGCATCCTGATCCTAACTGATTATGGAGTTGATCACAAAACCCTATCATCTTTCCTAATCTGGTTAGTTAAACGACTTAATTACAGAGATTTTTGAAAAAGTTACCTTAAATCCTAATTTCCTAAGGTCCTAAAAAGTCTTAAAAATTTAACAGAAAAGCAGAAAATAGCAAAATAAGTACTGCCTAGATAATGTATCAGTGGCAATAATATACAGTACATATCAAAAGAAATAAAATGAAAAATAAATAATAAAAAAAGAAAAAAAAGAAGGAAAAGCACCAAATAGGAAAGAAAACAATCATTCCTCATCCTGGTCCTGATTCATGTAAGTTGCTCCATCCCTCCTGGGAAAATAGGCCTGTCCCCAGGCCACTGTAAGTAATCATGAAACTGTGCAGGGGTCATGGGGTCCACACGAGCTTGATAATGTCTACTCTGAAATGAACAACTGCTTGATGAATAGTGGACATCTGAGCCATCAAATGAGTATTTTGTGCCTCAAGTCGCTGGGCCCAGACAGGAGCATCAATGCCTGCTGGTGGTGGTGGTGGTTCCTGCTGCTACTGCTCCTCAACCTGTAACTCCTCAGCCGGGATACAGTTCGCTTCAATGTATGCTCTGGTCATGGGAAGTGCGATGCGAACCCTGGGGTTTACCTCTACACCCCTAGATCTGCAAAGTGAGGTGATGAGAGAAAGGAAGCCAAGCCTGATCTTGGAGTTAAGGGACCGGCGCCCCACAGAAGATGCAAAGTCTGATATCCTACTGGTGATAACCCGTTAGATATCGATAGTAGCGCCGGTGAGGATACATTAAATAAGGTAGGATACAAGCATAATGATATCAGAAACATGCCCTGTAGGATGTATGTTGGCCAGCGTCAGTACTGTCCACATCCGTGTGATACTCGTCATATCATGCATGTGAATCCTGGCAGCCTCCTGATATGCATTCCTTTCAAAGGAACGCCCTGGTAAGCATAGCAGCTGAGCAGTCTCAATGTCAAGGGGATCATTGCCATGAAGCCCCACAGCCTGCATCCTCTCGTGGTATTGGCACACCACGAGGTCTCTATCCTCCTCTATGGGATGTCCTAAAAGTTCATTGATTGCATCGCAATCAAATCTGATAACCTGTCCTCGAACATAGGACTCCATCCTGCAGTTAACGTTGTGGTCTCCAATAGCGTTAGCATAGAATTCCCTGACAATGTCTAGATCAAAGTAGTTGTCAGGGCGACTGAGGCGGTCCCATCGCCTCTTGTGAATCTCAGCGGAGAACTCCTCATATTCCCCCTCCTGGAGGATAACTGGTCGCTCCAGGATGAACTTGCAATTAGCAATGTCAATGTATGCTTCAAAGGACTTGAGGTCCTTAAAGCGATGAGGGTCAAACTCAGGTACCCTCTAGGGGGCCTTTCTCTTGGCACCCCCTGTGCCCCTCCCAGAGGAACTAGCACCACTGACATTCTTCGTGCGCACCATCTGTAATTATGAAATAAATGGCCAATAAATTTCAATGCTTAAAGCAATCAATTAACCAAACAAATGTGCATAAAAATTTTGATTTTAAATATTACCCAATAAATGTCAATTAATTAATTAAGACATGCTAAAGTGATTAGTTTAAGCAGGTCCTAAACAATTCTAAACCGGCAGAGTGAGAATCAAACTCATGCTCAAAAATCATGTCATCAGTAACATGCAGGATTGCACAATCATTTATGTATGGGCATGCAAAAAAAATATGAGAGTAATTAATTAAGCATACATGCACCAACAAAATAATTTGCAAGAATCATTGAGCACTCAAAAACTACCACCTGAGCAAACATGAATAACTCACAAAGAATCCTAACCACATGCAATCTAATTTAAAGCACTATGAACAATTATTTCTTTCCTAAAGGTTCCTAAAGTCCTAAGATTCCTATCCTAAGTTTATGCTCAAATAACATAAAAATCAAAATTTCAATCGGTTAACAAGAAAGAAAACTATAAAAACATACCTGGTATAAGCTCAGAAATTGAAAATGAAGGCTATATCAGTGAGAAAAGGCAAATCAAAGGTTAGGAATATCAGAGAAAACGCAAAGGAATGGGACGAAAGGAAGTTCAAAATGAACTCCTTCGTTCAAAATTCAGAATTTAAAGTCTCGCTTCCTGCGCTACAGCGCAGAGTGGAGCGCATACTGCTTCAGAATTTCAAGCGTCCCGCTGCGCTTCATCCTGTGCTACAGCGCAGGGTGAGGCGCAAAAGTCAGAGATTCAGGTTTTTAATTTTAATTCTGCGCTTCACATGCGCTACAACGCAGGTTGAAGCGCAGATCTTCAGTATTCTCTCTGCTTCTACTACTCCTAACTGGTTCCATGCAATCCTTTTAGATTTAGATCCTCATTTTAACAATTTCCTAATTACATAGGTAAATCCTAAAACTAAAAATTACCAAAATGAACATTGAATGAAAATTAAAAACTTACAAAGACTGGGTTGCCTCCCAGGAAGCGCTTGTTTAACGTCTTTTAGCTCGACGCCTGGTTACTCAACCCTTTCATGGTGGCCTCAAGTGGAGGATGATGTTTGACTCCATACCATTTCCTCCTTTGAGCTCCCATCCTCCATGCCAATTTTTTATTCTACCATCACTGTCACTATCTTCCTCAGTATCAGATGTTGATCTCCTTCTCCTCTTAAATTTGAACTCCCACATTGACTCTGGATGCTTTGTCCTCATCCTAGGCTTCCTCAGAAATTCAGAGCCTGACAACTTTGTTGGATTTTTAGAAATAGCATCAGTTTGTTGTAACTTAGGCGCACCTCTAAGAAACGTAATACTTTCATCTTTTGAGCTCAATTCATATTTTCCTTGATCAACATCAATGATCATCTTAGCTGCTTTCATGAAGGGTCTTCCTAAAATTAGGGGGACTTCAGTATCCTCCTCTTCTGTCTCTGAAATGTATAAATCTACAACATATGCAAATTTATCCACTTTGATTTGAATAGCTTCTAGTATCCCATGAAGGCATTGAGCAGATCTATTTGCAAGAAGTAACTTCACATTTGCAGGCTTGACCTTCACATTACTCAACTTGTTAAAATACGATAGCGGCATCAAATTGATGCTCGCTCCAAGATCTAATAAAGCATTAGTAGGAGGTAGATTACCAATAGAGATGGGTATAGTAAACCTACCTGGGTCAAGTGACTTACTTGTGATTAAGACCTTCTATTCATGATGTTCCTTTTGTGTTGCTTCATCTTGTTGAACAACTTCCTCTTGAAGCAATTGTTCTTCAAAGATGATTTCTTCTTCCTCATCAAGTTCCTCCTCTTCTGACTTGTTGCCATCAGTAGCAATCAAGTTGCATTGTTCCTTTGGATTGGTGTGAGTTATAGCTGAGAAGTGTTGTCGCCTGTGTTCTACCATCTCAGTTGCTAACTGACCCACTTGACTCTCTAGAGTCTTGATTG
Source organism: Sesbania bispinosa (assembly GCA_026901365.1). Lineage (NCBI taxonomy): Eukaryota > Viridiplantae > Streptophyta > Magnoliopsida > Fabales > Fabaceae > Sesbania > Sesbania bispinosa. The sequence goes on from QLOH01000480.1 coordinate 435,338, forward strand.
ATGCCTCAGTAATTGTCTTGAATCCACTAAATTTTTGCACAAGGTCATCAATTTTACCTTCCAAAGTGTTGAGTTTATCATATGTTGAGGGCTGCTTTTGGTAAGGTGGTTGTCTTAGTCCTCCATTCTGACTCCAACCAGAGTTGGTTTGGTTATTTCTCCAACCTTGTGAATATTGATTGTTGTTATTGTTGGAGTAATTCGCTTGCCTTCCCTGGTTACCCATGAAGTTGACTTGTTCTGGTTGTGTTTCTTGGCTAGCACATTGACCATTTATATGGTCACCTCCACAGAAATCACAAATCAATGGTTGGGCTTGGATGGGTTGTGAGTGGACAGCTTTGAGTTGTTGAGGGAGTGTCTTCGACGTCTCAGTGAGTGCTTCTAGTTGACGCTTAATGAGCTTGTTCTCAGCTAACAGAGCATTGCTTTGATTAAGTTCCAACACCCCTTTCTTTGGTAATTGCAAGGGCTATCTTCCACTTTGAGCTTGTTGATCGTTCTATGCAAAAAGGTTGATGATTTCTAGCGCTCGATCAACTTCTGCGGATAAGATAGTTCCTCCTGCTGCCGCATCTATGAATGACCTTGAGTCTGAACGAAGTCTCGTACAGAATATGTTGAGTTGGGCTATATCCTCATAGCCATGGTTGGGACATTTGCGCAGCATAGACTTGAATCTTTCCCAAGCTTCACATAGTGGCTCATCAATCCCTTGTCTGAATGTGGAAATATCTGCCTTGGCTTCAATATGCTTCCCTGGTGGGAAGAATCTTGTCAAGAATTTCTCTTCAACCACACCCCAATTGGTTAGGCTTTGATTTGGGTGTGATTGCAGCCATTCCTTAGCTTTACCTATCAAAGAGAAAGGAAACAAGCGTAAGTAAACAGATTCCAAATTACCTTCCTCGAATCCCATAGTACCAATCAATTCATAAAAATTAGAGGGATGAGCATTTGGATTTTCATGATCCAATCCAGCGAATTGATGTGCACTGATGAGGTTGAGGTGTGCAGTATTCAACTCCAAAGCTCTTGCGTTTGGTGGTAACACAATGCTCGAGAAGTGACGTGGTCCTTGATGGGAGATATAATAGTAAGAGTTATCGTATCCACAGGGAACGGTCAATCCGCGTATAGTCGTGATCTATTTATCAAGGGAAAACAACGAATTTATGAGAGTATTGTTGCGTAAATTGTAAATAGCAAATAAATAATCAATGAAATTAGAAAGGAAGAGTTGGAGACACTTTACTTGGATTAGGATTAAACTTCATATCATCACACCCTTTGTACATGTAAAAACTATCTATTATTTTAGGTTTACTCTATAATACTGTAGACAAACTATATTGCTTATGACCCCGAGTTACCAGGCGCCACTCACACTCAAAGATAATCCATGCGGGCTCTCCCAAGCGACAGACCTACCCTCGGCTTGTTTTATTTTCTTTATTTCGTTTGTAAAAGAACTAATTGATAAACGAGGCCTAATCCTGTGGACGTACCTTCATTAGAGTACTCACACTACCCATCACTCATCAGGATACATCCATGTGTCGGTCCTGGATTGACAATCAACTAATTCTTTGCTATCGATACTAAGGCCTAATCCTGTAAACGCCCTTCGCTAGAGTACTGCCACTATCCATCGCTCATTAGTAACGCTCATGTGTCGGTCACAGAGTACCGAGTCCTCTTATTCAATCAGAGTTTGGGTTTCTTCAGAATCCGCTCCCCCATCCTCAATCGTAGTCGAAACTAACCTATAACTTCGGCGCAAGCGCGTAAGTTAGGAATTAAGCACAGAATAAGATTACTAATATTATAGACAGAGAGCTCAGAAATAATAAAATAGAATTTACCTACACTCGAGGATATAATCAATTACATTCAATCCTAATGGAGAGTTAACTACACAAGGTAGCCATACAAACCACCGAAGATGTTGTCACCATCTTCAATCCTTGTGAAGTGCTCCTCCTCTCCTACTCTAAAATTAGCTTTGGTACATTATCACTTAAATAAGACTGAATTACAATAATCATCCACGCCTTGATCTGGTGCAACAAGGTCCTATTTATAGGCTAAGGAAAGACAAAGAAAATTGGGGAGAAATCTATCTAAAAATGGCAACAGGGCAAGAATCAGCATGACTTGCGCTTCACCCTGCGCTACAACGCAGGTTACAGTGCAGGATCCAGAGAGTTGCGCTTCACCTTGCGCTACAGTGCAGGTTGAAGCACAGAATGCGTCCTGCAGCTTCAAACTTTCTCTTTTTAACTTGATCTCTCACCAAGACTGGTTTTGTTGATTTTTCTTTCCTTGTTTCCCTTTTCTTGATGAAATCTTGCATTTATTGAGCATCTTGGATTTAATTGAGAAGGTTGTCTGCAGAATCCTTGTTTGATTGGCGGTGCTCTCCTCATTGATTGCCTCAAATCAAATTCAAATCTAAGATTAATAAATACAATTTATCTAATATTTAATAAAAAGGGATTAAACTGAGGCAAAAATACCATTTTATCCTTGATAACTGAACTAAAAAGTGCTCTAATTTATCATATAATTTTCACTTATCAGACAACAAGGCTTGTCCATTCTCATTTTTTCTGAACTGGGATCTAGTTCTTACACCTTCTAAGGTGCTTCCAATGGGATGTGTTGAAACTAGTCTCCAGCTTTCTGGAAGTTCTTCCCTACCATGATTTTATTTTTCAGTTTGTGCTTCTGAATCATGTGAGGAATCTTTTGTTTCTGGAGAATCCTTTGAGGATTCTATCTTATCAGAAGATACATTATGATGTATGTTAAGTTTATCAAACTCATCATATGACTCAAAATCAGCTTTTCCTTCAGAAGATAGGTTAGAATTATTGAAAATAACTTGCATGCTTTCTTCTATAGTTTGATTTTTGATGTTGTAAACCCTGTAGGCTTTAGAAGTAGTTGAATACCCAAGAAAAATAGTCTTTTCAGATTTTGGATCAATTTTTTCAAGATTCTTTTTACATGAAAGTATGAAATGTTAGGCTTTCTTCCTTTCCACAATTCATATGGAGTCTTGTTGAACATGAAGTAGCAACTACCTTATCCCAAAAGTATTTTTGAATTACACTATCATTTAGGAGAGTCCTAGCCATTTCTTGAGGTGTTCTATTTTTCCTCTCTACAACTCCATTTTGTTGGGGAGTTCTAAGACATGAAAAATTATGGGAAATACCGTTTTCATAAAAAAAACATTTTAAAAGAGAAGTTTTCAAATTCACCCCATGATCACTTCTAACAGAAGCAATGTGTTGACCACTTTCATTTTGTATCTTCTTGAAGAAGATTCTGAAAGCATCAAAAGACTTATCATTTATGGTTAGGATTAATACCCATGTGAACCTTGAGTAGTCATCGACAATTACAAATCCATTTCTCTTACCACTAATGCTAAGAGTTTTGGTAGGACCAAATAGATCAATATGTAACAGTTCTAATGGTCTTTTAGTTGAAATAACATTTATAGGATGAAAACTTGAGTGAGTTTGTTTACTTTTAACACATGCATCACATATTCTATCTTTCTCAAACTTGATTTTGGTTAAGCCTCTAACTCAATCTAATCACTACAAGAATGCATTGTTTTAGATGCGAAAACATAGCGACGACCATCCATCGTCGCTACTAGCGACGACTAGGACGCGCAACTCAACGCGCAACTGTGCCATTAATACGTTTGTGACGGCCTGGCCGTCACTACGTTTCACATTGTAGCAACGGCCAGGATGTCGCTACGCTAAAAGAACTATTTTTTTCTGAAAATTAAAAAAAAATAAACGTAGCGACAGCCAAGCCGTCGGTACGTTTTTAATTAAAAATTAAAATTGGCGCGTCGGAGAAATTTTTTAACTTAGCGACGGCCAAGCTGTCGCTAAGTTTAAAACTTACACGCACAAATCCCTTTCCCCCTCCCCTTTTCTTCTTCCTCTTACCTCCTCTCCCTCTCCTTTCCTCCTCTTTGGCCACCTTCTCTTTCTCTCCCTCTCTCTCGCTCATTTTGAAATCCTCACTGATTAAACACTCTCCCTTGTTCATAGATTCATTTTGAACCCATCAGAATCTCCAATAGTTGCCCCTTGGTCCCTCTGTCTTTCCTCCCTCTTCCTCCTCTGTCGTCCACCACCACCATCGCCGTTCAAGTAATTATTTAATTAATTAATGTTTTTTTAATTATAGTTATATAATTATGTAGGTAGTTATTTAGTAATTATTAGTAATTAGTAGTAATTAGTAATTATTAATTATCAATGATTAGCACATAATAGATTACTTATTAATTATTAATTATTAATGATTAGTAGTAATTAGTAATTATTAACTATTGTATGCTAATTTAATTTAGGTATGTTATTTAATTTATTTAATTGGTATTAGTTAGTATGCTATTTAATTTAAACTTATTAAAATTAGGTTATTATGCAGTTATTTATTTACTTTATAGGTATGTTTTTTTATATTTAATTTAACCTTATTAAAATTAGGTAAATATATCTCGTATGCGTGGTAGAGGTGGACAAAAGGTCCCACCTATTAGAGGGAGATCAATCCCTCCGGGTGAGCTTGCTGCACAGGTAGCTCGCTTACGTCGGGATTGTATGACCAACCTCTCTCTCCTAGAGCAGCCTTCTTCCTCCGCCCCTGCATCGTATGTGGTGCCCACCCCTGTAGAGGTGGCCCAACCTGGTGCATCAGTTGAAGCTTTCTTGGACCGATGAGGTTCATCCCTACTCCGGGATATCAGGAGTTTGCCCCTGAGGTAGGTCATCAGCTGCCAGAGGATGACCTTCCACATATTTCTAATTTGGAGGGTGAGGACCACCCCCAGGCTGACATTGATGCGGAGGCTAACCCCGAGCCTGATGTACAACAGCCTCCGCATCGGGGTGCCAGCTCCGATGCCGATCATGAGCGGGACCCTCACGGTAAGTGATAGCACCTGTCAGTAGACTTCTAAGCTGACAGCTGGGAGCTATGGAGCATGGAGCAAGCTTGGACCAGTTTGAGGTTGCTTGGAGCTGAACCAAGCCTTGGTCAGCCTTTTGTTGGTCAAGCTATGGTCAACCTTTGACCTTTGACCAATGACCCAAGTCAACATGAAGACTCTACTTAATTAGAATTAATAATTTTTAGGAATTATGATGTAATTAGGATTTATGATGTAATTAGGACTTGCTTGTAATTTTCCTATTTCTTCCTAGTTTGGGGCACTAATTTGTGTCTTTATTGGCTTAAGCATTAGCTTAGCTAAATAGCCTTGGGGACATGGGTTCAAGACCCACTAGGATAGTTTTTTCACTCATCTTTATTTTTCCCCATTTTCCTCCCACTTGGCCGCCCCCTTCCCACTCCTATATATAAGAGGCTCCTCTCTTGTATTTCACAACACTTATGAAATAATAAAGGCATTATGCCCATTTTTCTCCTCTTGGTGAGTTGAGAGTAAGGTTTGGTGGTTGTTGCTCAAACCATACGGAGACTTATCTAATTCTCCTGAATTAGTGGCGTCTGACATTGGACTTATCTGTCATGGGTGGATTCCTGCTTCAGTGGCGTCCCTACCATTTCTTCCTCTCCACTTTTTCCTTTACTTTCTCTCATTTTCTCTTATTTTCCTTCATTTTCTCGCTGCTGCCCAGCTCTATAATTCAAGTTTTGTTTGCTTGTTTTTTATTCTAATCGGTGTGTTTTGCTCAATTCTAGATCCTACACCCAACCGGTTATCAATTGGTAATCAAAGCTTGATGGATTGAGCAATTTTTGGAGCACATTGGGGCTGTTTGGGCGCTGTTTTGTTGCACCTATATGTGCAGAATTTTCATTCAATTTAGTGTAATTCCATCCCTCTTTCAATTGTAACTTGGACTTGGACTGTTTCTCGGGCCCGAGGTGCCTTTCTGCTGCTATCAGCATTGTTTGTCTTGATTGAATTGCTTGCTTTCTTGCTAGTTTGGGGGCTGTTTTGGGCCGCTAATCCCCACCCTCTAGGTGTTTGATTAAATGCCTCTTAATTGCTCATACTTGTTCTTGAGTGATTCTTGCAATTAATTGTTATAAACTGCTTGTTTGTTGGTGAAGTGTGGTAAGAGGAGGCATTGTTGTCTTCATTTTTCCAAAGATCGTTCATCTACATTTTCTCCCCTTCACCATTAATTGTCATCCCCCATATTCATCTTTTTACTTTCCGCCATTTAATTTTCCGCCTTTTATTTTCCGCTTCTTCCCATCCTTTTAATTTCTGCTCTCCCCTTTACATTCTGCCATTTACATTTCTGCTCTCCCCATCCTTTTAATTTCTGCCATCCCGCTTTACTTTCAGTCATTTACTTTCAGTCCTCCCCATCCTTTTAATTTCCGCTTCCCCCTTTACATTTTGCTCTCCCCACCGTTTTACTTTCACTCATCCCCTTTTACATTCTGCCATTTACATTTCTGTTCTCCTCATCCTTTTAATTTCAGTTTCCCCCTTTACTTTCTTGTCATTTATTTTGCGCAATTTTTTCCTTCTTTTTCTTTGCCATTTATGCGCATTCTTTTGGCTCATGTATTATTCAATTTTCTACTCCTGTTTGTCTATTTGATTGGTATTCTGATTGCAAATTTGAACTGACTGCTATCTCTACCTTGGACTTTCCCTGTTTGATTGTGCAAAACGCTCACCTATAGGCTCTTTTTTGGTTCATAGTATTGGAAGAAGATCAACAAATTCTAATTGTTGATTATCCTTCAAATTTTAATTCTAATCTTAAAATTGAACCAAGCGCGTTTATGTGACCGTACCGCTTTTGTATAATCAACAAGGAAGTGCTAAGCAATTTTTTTGATCATTTTTGAAATCAGGTTGCCATTACGTTTTCACAGTTTTTAGAAATCAGTTTATTCATTATTTTTGCTTTTCTGGTACATTTGGACCAGTTTACTGTCAGGAAATTCCAAAAATATTACAGTAGTTACAGTTTATTTTCTTTTCATTGTGTTCAAATTTCTGTAATTTTCTGTTGGGGAAAAAGACAAAAAGAAAGAAAAGGCAAGAAAAATACAAAAAGTACGTACGTGCCAAAAATATAAAGAGGTGTAAAAAGCAAAAAGGGTGCAAAAAGTCAACAACAAGGAATAAAAAGTCAAAAGACACCCAAAAAGAGTCAAAAATTCAAAAAAATTCAGAAAAATTAAAAACAAAAACAAAGAGTTATCCCAACAATACAGTGACAGTTTTATTGCAATTTTCTTTTTTCTTTTCTCTGTATACTGTAAATTGAGTTGTATTTGCTGTTTTTTTTCAAAAAACGGCAATTTTGGCAACTCTTTTCAAAATTCACCAAAAACAATTTTCTTTGCAATTTCTTCCGTCTTGTCTTGTTTGCTGTCTGTTCTTGTGTATAAGCGTGTTTGAGTGCCAGCTTTTCTTGTTTGTCATATCAATTCCTTGTTTTGTCTTAGGATTTTCCAATCTTCCTTTAGTAGGTATTTTCTTTGTTAGTGCACTTCTATTTGGGTAAGGGTTAAGACCTAGTCTCACGTTGGTCTTTGCAAGATCTAACCAACCTTCAACCGAGTAGAAGAGGCAAGAGAGTCTCATTATAGAAAAAGCCTAAAAAAGAGTGACAAACACGAGTGTTAACATTTCATTGAGTGTAAACACTTAGTGAGTGGAAATGGCCTTAAAAGCTTTTACATAAAATCAATTTAGGAGTATGGAAGGAAGGAGGCTTAGGAAAAGGGAATCACTAATGCTTAGGAAAGCCATAGAGACACCCTTGGGAAATGAAGGAGAGAACCAAAAAGAGAACCTATTCCACACTAGGTGTCACATTGAAGATAAGGTATGTTTAGTGATCATAGATGGAGGAAGTAATAACAACTTAGCTAGCCTTAGGTTAGTTAACAAGCTAAACTTACCTACTACCCCACATCCAGAACCTCATACACTTCAATGGGTGAGTGATGAGGAAGAATTTATGGTGGATAGGCAAGTGAGCTTAAGGTTCAAAATTGGGGATTACCAAGATAAAATGACCTTTGATGTTATACCCTTAGAGGCCTCTCACATCCTTTTAGGAAGACAATGGCAATATGAGAGAAGGGTAAAATATGATGGGTTTGCCAATACCTATAGGTTCCGCCACCAGGGAATAAAATTTACACTCATGCCTATGACCTCAAAGGAAATAAAAGAAGATCACACTACACTCAAGAGGTTAATTGAACAAGAGAAAAGAGAACAAATAGAAAAAGAGAAAGAAGAAAAAGTTAAAAGAGAAAGTGAGGAAAAAGAATTAAGAATGCTAGAAGAGAAAGTATGTTTATCTTGTGATCATTTGAATATTAACTCTTCTAGTAAAAGCATGAATAGGTTGATGGAGAATACATCTAGTGTCGCAAAGAGTACAATTCAAGTTGTTGAAAGGGAGTTTCCTAAATTACCTTTCTTTATGCATGACATGTTTTACTCTATGCATGATCATATGCCTCAAAGCATTACAAGCATATTAAAACTAGAAAATTTTGATAATGCTTTGAAACCTGTTGCATGTTTTAGAGAATCAACTAAGTTTAAGAGTATCATAGAGCTTACTAAGGATACATGTTTAGTCGATTCCTTTGGTCAATTGAGATTGCATGATAGGAATGATAAAATTGGAATGAATATGCATGTACCTCTGGTTTGTGTTTATAGATTGAATACACATTTTGGACCTCAAAAAATTGTTTCATATAAAGATGTGTATTATACTCTTGAACTAGTTAGTGAAAAGAATAAAAATTTGGATGAAGCTATCACATATGGAACAAATTGTTTGACATCTAATTCAAAAGATGATATGCTTCTTGATATGCATGCTCAAAGTGAATTTTTAAGTACATCACCTTACATATCCACATATGCTAAATTTGATATGCGTAAGGTGCTTCCAACTCCACACTTGAGTAAATGCATTTATAATACAAATGACTATAGGCATGTTGAGGCTTTGTTGAAGAATAAATCATATATGCCACATAGTATTAATTGTGCGTTCATCTGGAAGCATACTGTAGAATATTTTGATGAATTTGAAATTCCTTGGAACCTTTTAGGGAATCAATTTTTAAGCCTTCTTTTTGACTACTTGTTTCTTTTACTTACAAAGGAGGGCTTCAAGAGAATGGTCTTTGATCTAGGACCTCATCTGACAAAGCACATGGACAAGATGGTTTCCACTCCAAAAAGGGAGTTTCATATTCCCTACTTAAACCACCACTTGTTCATCACATATATTCTTCTACTTTCCATCTATATGATACCAAAATATTTTTGTTATGAACCTTCACCTTACTTGCTTGAGAATAATACTCATGGGTCTTCTTTGTTGTCTAGGTTCAGAGGAATCATTCAATGCTTGAAGAATCTAGCAATAACTCTCCATCTCCTAAGGGAAGTACCTACCTACCCCTCTAATTTTGTCATCCATTCCCTTCTTCTCTTTTCTTTTCCTCATGGCTTCTTTCTGAATTTTCAGATTTGAGGTCAAATCCTTTCTAAGGGGGAGGGAATGATAGCACCTGTCATTAGACTTCTAAGCTGACAGCTGGGAGCTATGGAGCATGGAGCAAGCTTGGACCAGTTTGAGGTTGCTTGGAGCTGAAGCCTTGGTCAACCTTTTGTTGGTCAAGCTATGGTCAACCTTTGACCTTTGACCAATGACCCAAGTCAACATGAAGACTCTACTTAAATAGAATTAATAATTTTTAGGAATTATGGTGTAATTAGGACTTGCTTGTAATTTTCCTATTTCTTCCTAGTTTGGGGCGCTAATTTGTGTCTTTATTGGCTTAAGCATTAGCTTAGCTAAATAGCCTTGGGGACATGGGTTCAAGACCCACTAGGATAGTTTTTTCACTCATCTTTATTTTTCCCCATTTTCCTCCCACTTGGCCGCCCCCTCCCACTCCTATATATAGGAGACTCCTCTCTTGTATTTCACAACACTTATGAAATAGTAAAAGCATTATGCCCATTTTTCTCCTCTTGGTGAGTTGAGAGTAAGGCTTGGTGGTTGTTGCTCAAACCATACTGAGACTTATCTAATTCTCTTGAATTAGTGGCGTCTGGCATTGGACTTATCTGTTGTGGGTGGATTCCTGCTTCAGTGGCGTCCCTACCATTTCTTCCTCTCCACTTTTTCCTTTACTTTCTCTCATTTTCTCTTATTTTCCTTCATTTTCTCGCTGCTGCCCAGCTCTATAATTCGAGTTCTATTTGCTTGTTTTTTATTCTAATCGGTGTGTTTTGCTCAATTCTAGATCCTACACCCAACCGGCTATTAGTAAAGTTATCATCCAACCTTATGGTAGAGGGTCAATTTCTAACACTAAAAGCTACATATAATTATATATTAAGAGTGTTCCTGATTTTATAGTTTTGTACACCCAATGTTTAAATTTATCACACACACACACACATATATATATAACCACTCATACCAACTCAACAGCAATAACAAAGCAAACTATATTGTCCAAAAATTATATTTTGGCTAACTGATACCTTCACCCAGGTATATCCCTTTTATGAAGATTTTGTTAATGCAGATTTATTGGACACAAATTATATTTGGAGTAATTTCACATTAACAGTAAGCAAGAGGAATCTACAATGACTCAGTTGGAACATCAAACACAAAATAAGACAACAATTAAAAACACTTATAGAAGACAATATGGCAGTTTAATATACGCATAAAACATGTTTGATGCTTCAGTATTTACCGTTACAGAGTGACTCAAATTTTCATAGTCCCCACAGCCCATAAACTTTGCAGGTTCATCAGCCTTTTTTCTTTTCTTTTTGTCAACTCGAATCCTTCTCAACAAAACTGAAGATATAAAAAAACTGCAGACAGCAGTGAATATGAAAGTTCTTAGACACAGAAGCGATTTGCTCCACTAGAACTATGTTAAATAGATTAGATTACAGCCCCTAAATTACCAAGACAATACGGGCATTTCTGTGTCTATATTGCATAATATAAAAATTTCCTCATCATGAAGTCTCAGTCCCTGCAAATACAAAGATTTTATAATTATATTTAATAAACTATTATTTCATCATGATAAATAATAAGCACCAAACCGGGAAATAACTTTTTACCAATAACTATCCAAAGCTAAATTTGTAATTGAAACTAAAAAAGTTGATCAATATTTATGTGTTCGGTTTAGTATAATACTAATTTGTTATACAATAGCATGAATTTTCTAGACAAAACTTGACCTTTCACGTTAACCAAGCAAGGAAACATAGATGATTGTTTATCAGGAAGCTAAATCAACTAATTAAATTATAATAATATAATCCAAAAAACTGTGAGGCATGGACTTTTCACATTAAAAAAGAATGGATATGATGGGCATGCTCAATACAGGGAACTAATAGTCACCATAGATTTGAAACTAAACTACTTTTGGGGTTTCAATGGTCTTGTTTTGTTATTAGAGATCCAAATAGCAGAAAGTGTAATAAAAAAAAAAAGGAGTTGAATTCCATGAGAAGCATAAGGGGATTTAAGTGCAGGCAACGAGTATAAGATATATGGCACAGCTTCTACAAAAAAAAAAAATAGATAATTAGCTCTTATAAAGCAATTCATTAAAATACAGGGCACGTACTGCTGCAAAATTTGGTCCTTTCAATAATTTTGTAGCCAAGTTACAGAATTAGGCATTTGACTATGCCCATCACCATTGAGATTTGATTACACACAAAATAAATGGATATACCTGAATCATGCCAGGGTGATCACGTGAGTTATTTCCTGGACAAGGGGTTCCACATTGCATGCATGATTTCCCTGCAATATACATATCTCAAAGTCCATTTTAGTCTATCATACAACAACTTAAATTTACAAATCAACCATATTATTCAGTCCTGCTATATACATGTCCAAATGTTATGTGGTGGATCTGTTCCAGTTGACTTTTTACCCTTTGTTTTTCTATTCAATACATTGTTTAGACAAAAAAATTATGCTAAAAAGAGAGAAGCTATGGAAAATTTTCTAAGGTAGATGAAAAAAGAATTAGAATTGGGCTTTTTAATGCTATACAGTGACACATTTTTTGGCACCAATTATCTAGTTGGGCTATATCAAACAATTCATGCTAGAGAGACAAGATACATTAAAATTATGTAAGTGTTGAACAACACTTACGTTACAAACTAGTCTTTGAAATTGAATTAGGCTTAGTCTAAAATTTAACATTTCTACTGTTATATAAGCCTAGTTGGCCACACACACACAGATATATATATATATATGCACTGTCATGAAACTGCAGCAAACATTTAATGGATTAGCCAAATAGCAATTAATCTCACTATTAGTAAACATATCCGGGAATGAAACATATACATATCCTGGACCCTTCTTTAACGAAGTGGAAAAATTCCTAAAGAGGTAAAACTTACTGGCGTTTTAGCTTTTCATTCTTTTGTCCTAAAATTTGCAATAACTGGAAGAAATAAGAGTTAACCAAAAAATGGGGGAAGAAAGAGATACAAGATTCCGAAAACATTTATGAGTCTGCATCATTCATGTTTTTCATAAATAAATAGGCTCTTGTTATTTCATCAGAAGAAAGTTTCATTCAAATGGCTATTCATATATGTGAACTGTTGAAATTATGAAATATGGAAGTGCATGATATCGTGTTATGCAAACACAGAGCCTACATATATAACCAGGGCTGAAAACATGTTTCAAACTTACATATATAGTCCAAACATCAAACATAACAAATGTAGTCAGAAAGTTCAGAAAAGTTATATATAAAGTCAGAAAAAAATTTCCTCTAAGAAATCATGAGAGCAAGCTACATCATATACTTCAACTGATGGTAACCGAATGCTTGGAGGAAACTATATATAAAAATAAATTAAATCTCTATGACAAAGCAAATTATATGTAGGCAGTAGCAACTACAGGGAACATGTTTCAGCCCTACAAATTATGTTGTCTCAAAACCTCAATGTTTGGAACCAATATATTCACCAAATCAACAGCCAAATGGGAAGGCCTCATGTTACAGATAATAGAATGATGTTGAATTGTTGATATATTATACACATTGAATGACAGTGCAACAGGCACAAGAAAAGTAAGTTTTTTTGACTAATTGATAGTGATTGTTTTGACTATGCCAAGGCAAGAATGTCACATGACTAATGGAAACGAACCTCTCTTGCTTTACTCATCACTGCTATGAAATTCTGCTCCTCAAATTCAATGTCATTGGATATCTGGAGCCTAACCATACCTTCTAAAATCTCCTCAGTTTTGAGAAGACCTGCACCAACGGCAGCTAGCCCTTAAGTCAAAACTGAAATTAAGCATTCAACCTTACAAATACAAGTTAAATACTAATTAAAAAAACTGTAATTATTAGTACAAATAAAGGGCAAAACCTGCTAGTATCTTTCTTGTACAACCCAAAAACTTGTACCCATGTATCCTGAACTTCTTTGTTTAATAATAACTCTCTTTTTATTTTATGAACATGTAGAATGCATGTGAATAATAAATTGTTAGAATAACATTATTCATGTTGGCTAGGATGGCCATTCGGTGAGCATGAAAAGAAAATCTTCCATTTACAAGATAGCAAGAGGACTACTTCAAGCAAAACATCAATGCTAATTTGTTATTACATGCAGACAATTCAAACTTGATGAATAAAGGTAATAAAAAGGGCAGCACATTCAAAGATAAATAAAAGAAAGAAATACACGCAAATAGAGTTATCATGATGGGCATCATTCTAGATAAAGACTTCTTTTAGAATTACGAATGCCTTGATGAATCAAAACTTCTCGCTGTTGTGACAGAAGGTGACAAAAGACAAGGACATTTTCTATCCTATCCCTTTCCTCCTATTTCATTTCATTTTCTCTAAAATTTCTAAATAGCCTCATCGTTCAGATCTTTAGGATAATTAAGGCCTCCAGATGTCATGTGGAACAAGAGAAGAAAGTATCTCTATCTAGTTTCAAAGTGAAGAGGTTAAAATTGTTTCTACTAAATTTTGAGTCTGATCATACATGGTTAGTGTGATGAAAAGTGGAAAGACTATAACCTAGAATATCACAAGAAAGTGAAAATAACACCTAGAATATCTTATTGGTGTTTAATGTTGGAAAGAGCAAGAATAATAGGTTTCTGCAAGTAATATAATTATCATAGAACACATTGTTAAGCTTATTTGGAGAAGAAATTACATGGTAGGTACTAGGTAGATAAATAGTTTGACATAGTACCTCATTAATAGAGGCCATAGCCTCAACCACCTATTCTGTAAAAGTTCTTCCTTGTCCTGATGTTCCAATCAACACTGTTGGCTTAATTTTCTGAAAGGATAACATTGAGAATGTAAGAAAATTGAAACTTCAATTCTTTGTATCAATGTATGCGTGTAAGGAACAGAAAGACTTATCATACATTAACAACATCTACAAGTTCTTTAACAGGTTCATGTTCATGAGCCCCAAGGCTTCTTGAAATGTTGGAGTGATTCTTGAAAAGGTCATTGTTTTAACACTTTTCTTCCCCCTCCCCCCTTTTCTCTCTGTTTTAAAATGATTAAACACCCCCTTTCTCTGAGAACCGATGAAGAATGACACTTGACACATTATCCCAAAACAACAAACTTACCTCTCTAGCACCAAGGAATAAGAATCTGTGGTCAGCTAAGTTTCCACCAACCAATTTCAGAGCTGCAAACCAGTCCAGCAAGGATGACTGATGCAGTTCCCTGCAACAAATTAGAAAACATATCAGAGCTAGTTATAAGTATAGTTACCGAAGTACCTGAATTTATTATTGAAGACATGAATTTCTTACCAGAATATCGTCGTTAAAAACCAGATGTGTTGATTTATAGTTTTCAAGTAGATCAAAAGCATTGTGGTTTGCAAAGTGGACTAATGGAGTGTCAGGAATGAGAAGAAGTTGGGATATATATACACTTAGATGGTCACTCCATTCGATCTGCATTCTCATCCTCACCGCAATCCAAATCCAAAATTTGGGATATATATATGTGCGCAGATTAGCTAGTTTCCACACAATCCAGAACATGCACTGTCTTGATCAACACACTTTATCACATTATACACTTAGATATCGATCTAGTCTACACTTGGAAATTAATTAAGCAAAACTAAACTTGGTAGTGGATGCATTTTGTGGCCAAATCTCTCACTGAGACGATGATAACAACGATATATGAACAAAGCACATAACTAGTCAACCACACACACAAATGCACACAGAGAAAAGAATAATGGCCATAAACATATACATATAGCAATGGATTCGACTAGAATTACCTGGAATCGTGACTTTGCAAACACTAATTTGGGGATTTGGGAACGTGATTAGGGATTTCGTGTAAAGCTTACGGTTCACTGTGTTGATTTGGAAACATTGATTTGGGGATTTAGGGTTCACAGTGTTCAGAGAAGAAGACGAGGTGGGAGAAGAAGAGTGAGAGAACTCTCACAGCTTGACGGAGAAGACGAGGTGAGCGAACGAAGACGGAGAAGACGACGAGTGCGCGCAAGCTTCCTTCCACGGAGAAGACGAAGCGCGAGCTTCCAAACACGATGAAGACGATGACAGCACGATGGCGGACACGGCGTAAGGGCAAGATGAAGCACAGGCTTCCTTTCACGGCGAAGACGACGGCACCGCGGCGGAGACATGAAGAGGGAGAGAGAGGGAGCGTAAGGGATTTTATTATAAGTGGGGGAAATGGGTTTGTGTAAGGTTATGTTGGCTATTTCATTTTCTGTCTGGGGATGGTAGGGCGTAGGGGAGGGCGCTCACTAGAGCGCTTAAACAATAATAATAATAATAATAATAATAATAATAATAATAATAAGTGGGGAAATATATGTTTTTCGTCTCTTAGTTTTGGTCAACTTGGGTTTTCGTCCTCATACTTTAAATTCTTAGTTTTTTTGTCCCTGTACTTTCTAAACTCCTAAACATTAGTCACTGCCGTTAGTTTGGATCGTTAAACCTGTGACGTGGCATGCTAAGCAATTGACACATGGCATGCTAGGTACACGTGGCATGCTAGGAAATTGACACGTCACAGGTTTAACGGTCCAAACTAACGGCAGGGACTAATGTTTAGGGGTTTAAAAAGTACAGGGACAAAAAACCAAGAATTTAAAGTATAGGGACGAAAACTCAAGTTGACCGAAACTACAAGGACGAAAAACATATTTTTCCCTAAAAAGTGGGAATGGGTAGGCGCTCCTGGGAGCGCCCTAAAGGGAAAAAATTAAAATAAAACGGTGAAAGGGGAGGGCGCTTGGGTACGGGAGCACCCTTACGAAGTTTAATAAAAATAAAAGATATCTCAAAAGGGCGTATTTGCACGGGAGCACCATCAAATAGGTGCTCTTATATCCCAAAATTGGTGTAGTGTAGGTAACGAGAAACTGACATCTATTTTAATTGATTTTAAATGATTTATTAATCGGTCTAACATTTTGTATATCATCATAACTAAAATATTTAGTTTTTGTTTTTATGTAAAGTTCCTGCAATTGTGTTCAAAGTTCGAAGTTTCAAATTTGAATAATTGATTTGTGATTTCATTAGGAGAAAAATAAAGGCAATTCTAATGAATGATTAATTATATATTTTATTATTAATACTTCTTTCAATTTAAGAATATTATTTTATTAATATTTTATTAAATTTTGTTATCTTATTGTTATTATTACAAGGCTATAAAACATGAAATAGACAAATTGTTTAGGTTAAATATGAAAAGTCCGCAGTCACTCTATTTCCTGCTAACCATATATATAACCCATGTAATCACCTTTTATATTGGACCTAGGCCATTTTCAATCTCCTTTTATAGAACTATCTTATCTAGCACTCTTCTGCACTAATAAAGTCATGTCTCTCTCTGTTAATTTGCTCACACCATTCATATATATATATATATATATATTATGTCTTTCTGCAATAATTCAATAAACATATTTCTTTTTTTGGGTTCACAATTTCATGCAAGATTCTAATTAGTTTTTGTTGTTTCTGCAGATTTTTGTCTACACTGGCAAATGATTTTCCATTTGTTATGGTATTATATATAACGCCTATAGTTTTATTGGATTCACTGTTCTATAATGTTATATTCTTTTTTAAAGTAAATTTAAATATTTTCTTTTTTGGTTTATTTCCATTATGGTTAAAAGTCTATTTGCATTTTTTGTTTAGTCTTTGCTCAGCAAGTTTATGCTTGCAACTTCCACAGTTAATTTTAGTAAATCCATATTAACAGAATTAGCTAGGAAATAGCTATAATTTAGCTACAAACTTATAGAAAAATTATATTGCCAACATTTTTATATACATGTTACCGAAAAATGTGAATTGGTAACCATTTTTAAATGTTGTTAATGACATGTCAAAAATGTTATTAAAAGTTTTTAGTGACATGGGCTTTATGCCACATTTGATAAAATATTACTAATAACAATAACAATGACAATAATGTGGGACTAGTTCTCTCAGGAGTTTTTTTTTTTCCATCAACAAGATTCGAACTCGAGACCTTACTTACCTTACTTAAGAGGAATCAGGCATGTACCACTCGAACTCATCTAAGTTGGTATTCAAAGTTTAATGTAAATACAATTGTTATATTTATCATAAGTAATATCTTATTTTTTTCATTTATCAAAATAATAACATTCTTTTTTCTCCACGCGTTTTGAGTCTATTTAATCATAGAAATAGCCTCCTTATTTTTGTTGCGTGTATTGTATTCTTTATGCAGTGCACTAAATGCCTACGTACAGGGCATTCATATCCGTAACATCAATATGTCACAATATTATTTTTTTTAATCAAGGTATCCTCGGCCGATAGAGATTAATCCCTTTAAATATGTCACAATATTTAAATACTTGAAAAACAACCGAAATTAAAGAGTCGGATGCGAATTTAAATATTGCAAAGTTGCATAGATATGACTCAGAAGGACACTTATGATGGGATTTACAAAGCAAACATTGAGAGTGGGACAAAGACATCCTACTTAGTGTGTGTTTGTGTATGCGGTGGATTTGAGCAAATCTACATTCTGTGAATTCATCTCTTTGTTGAATTTGCATTGGGAAGCCGCAAAAATGGGTTGGAAACGGCTTCCCAAACGCACCATTAATCTAGTTCCATGAACAAGAAGTAAACTCAGTTTGAAGAGCCACCGTTGATTCTCCATTTGATTTGTTCATCCACTTCAAATTTATAATCCATGCATGTCATTCAAGTAAAGATGATTAGTTTCCAAGGGTATAAAAAACCACTCGGACTTTCTAATGTTTTGATGACTTAATAAGGGAAAATTCATAATTTTTTAGCTTTTTTTTCTCTCTTGGAAATCTTTGGTATTATTTGTTGGTGAGTAATTATAAGGTGGACCTTTAAGTTTAGATCCACTATAAACCATTAATTTTTTTTACTTTTTTTACTGCAAAATGTAATTTTAATTTTATAATATATATTAATAAATATTTTAATATTAAATTTATACTATTTATAATAAAGATTTACCATTACCCAAATTCAAATCATCCACCATGTAATTACCCCGTTTCTACCTTCTCCATATCCAATATAGAACTTCCTGATAAGAAATTAAAGGTTGGTATTCATCTCATTCAGGAGAAAGCCGCATAGTAAGGGAACGTGGGAAAGTAAACTAACAGAAGCAACAAATGATGATGATAAAGATAAATAGCTTTAACTTTGATTTGATCCTATTGTCTTTAACATTGATTAAAGGATCCAAAGGTCCTTGATTTGACATATCTCTTTGAATTACTAACCAAATTAAAGTGTTAGAGCAGGTTTCATTATCAATCAGTGTTAAGTAGTAAATGCCAAATACAGTATAACAATTTCTCTCTCTCAAACAGACCACACCAGAGAGACACTATAGAAGCCAAGAAACCTTCTCAGATTAAGTGCCTCAAATATCAAATAAGCATTATAAAAAAACACTATCAACCAAGTTTAGAAGAATCTGTTCCTTTCCTCTTAACAGATGCCATGATCAAATCAGGCACTGTGACCTTATTAGCCATAGCCACTTCTTACTTCTTACTTCTCATACCACCAACCCCAAAATCTAACTACCATTCTCTCTTCATATCCACTTCCCTATTAGATAATGCCTCCATATCCCACCATCTTGAAACTCTCACACGCAGACCCCACATAGCAGGTTCTGAAGCCAACGCTGAGGCTGCAGCTTATGTTCTCTCAGTCTTCAACTCCTGCAATATACAATCTCACGTGGCTTCCTATGAGGTTGCTCTGTCATACCCTATTTCTCGCTCCTTGGTGCTTACAAATTTACCACCAGAACTTCCCATCAGCTTCAATCTAATCCAAGAAACCTACGAGGGTGATCCTTATGCTGATGTTGCAAAGGAGGTTGTTCCCACATTCCATGCCTATGCCAAGTCAGGCACTGCCACTGGCCCTGTTGTTTATGTTAACTATGGAAGAGTGGAGGACTATTTGACACTGAAACAGATAGGGATCAATGTTTCAGGCACTGTCGTATTGGCAAGGTATGGGAAAATCTACAGAGGGGACATTGTGCAGAATGCATATGATGGTGGTGCTGTAGGGGTGGTGATATATTCAGATAGGAAGGACTATGGTGGTGCTGGGAAGGCACGGTGGTTCCCTGATGATAAGTGGTTGCCACCAAGTGGGGTTCAAGTGGGGACAGTGTATGGTGGTGCAGGGGACCCCACAACTCCTGGTTGGGCGAGTAGTTGTGAGTGTCAGAGGCTGTCAAAGGATGAGGTGGAGAAGGAAGGTGATGTTCCTCTAATACCTTCATTACCAGTGTCAGCAGCAGATGGTGAAAAGATAATGAGGTCAATTGGTGGACCTGTAGCAGAGGATGATTGGCAGGGAAGCAAAGATGCTCCTACTTACAGGGTTGGACCAGGACCAGGAATTCTCAACCTCAGTTACACGGTATCTTATCTATCTAGTGGAAGTTTCTGTTAATTATTTATTTATTTATTTTTTATTATCATCATCATCATTTATGGGGTTGAGAAAAATGGTCACTTGCAAAAGACCCTCCAGTGGTCACTGATTGGTCAAACAAGAAGTGCCCTTTACTGGATTGGTAAGTGGGTTTTTGGATATTGGTTTTCAGGGGCAGCAGGTTATTGCCACAATTCAAAATGTTATTGGTGTGATTGAAGGAGCAGAAGAGCCTGACCGGTACGATAGAATTACTCCTTTACCCATATTCATTCAATAGCAATGAAATGTGATGCAGCCTAGGTTGAGAACTTGTAAAATTTACAATCTTGTTTAGTCACTGTTGCAATTGCTTGTAGATTTGTCATTCTAGGCAACCATAGGGATGCATGGACATTTGGAGCAGTTGATCCCAATAGTGGCACTGCAGCACTACTTGAGGTAACAATGGCTTTGTTTGTAGACATTGTTTGATCTATTGATGTGCAAAACCATTGAGAAAAAAATGGACAAAATGGTACAAGTGACATTTCTACTGAAATTCAGATTGCCCAGAGGCTTGGGAAGCTTCAGAAAGAAGGGTGGAAGCCTAGAAGAACAATTATATTGTGCAATTGGGATGCTGAGGAATATGGCCTTGTAATTTTCTTTCTGTCTTTCCTCTTTTTCTTACACCCAAAGGTGTACGCCCCATTAAAATTTGATGTTATGATTCCCTACAGATAGGATCAACAGAATGGGTAGAAGAGAACAGAGAAATTCTAGCTTCAAGGGCAGTTGCTTACTTGAATGCTGACTGTGTAGTAGGTGGACCAGGGTTCAATGCCCGTGCTACTCCACAGCTTGATGAATTGATCAAAAGAGCAACTCAGCAGGTATCACAAAAGTTGAAGTGAGAGAAGATACATGATGGACCAACCACTTTTATTAATATTGATCTTTTGCAGGTCAAAAACCCAGATAACTCATCACAGACCATTTATGAATCTTGGACTGGTTCTCGTAGTTCCCCTCTGGTAAGCATGTTAAGTTTGAATTGTGTCTAACTCAAACCACCACACAAGACTGTATTTATAAAATGTGTGCAATAAATACAAATGATTATGATTGCTAAATCTAATCCTGGGATTGCACAGCTAATTAATATTTAGCTATTACTAATTAAAATCAACATGTGACTAATTCTAACACTCCCCCTCAAGCTAAGACTTATTAAGCTTTAAGTTTGTTACAAATGTACACATATTAACAAAATTAAAGATAATAAATCACGAGCGCAAATTGAGTACACTGGGAAAGCCGTGGATCAATTAAACTGCACTGGGAAGTCGAGGGCCAGGTAGATTACATTGGGAAAACCACAGGGCTAGGAACATTGCTCTGGGATAGCCACGTGACCAGGTAAATTGCTCTGGGTAGCCTCAAGATACAGTTTTAGGTTTTAAACAATTATGGGTAACCACAAACAGAGAGAGAAAATGCTTTAAAAATAGAAAGGATCCCAAGTACCGGACATGAACCAGAAAAACAGTGCCCAGATTGGGATAGAGGACCGCGGTGCAAGTTCGGCAGTGGCAAATAGGTCAGAAAGGTGGCCAGATGCACCTCCACGCGCGGCAAACGGCGGCTGGCAGCAGGAAATGCGCAGGCCAAGACAAGGCGCGTGCAAGCAAGTCAGAACGTCGTTCAAGGCGGTTCTAGCAGTGTTGAACGCGTCTAAGAGGGGTGACTGTAGTGGTGTGGCCGCTGGTCGGAATCATTGTTGTCGCAAACAGCGGCAGCGACTGAAGATAGAGGAAAACATCCAGAAAATGTCGAAAATGCGCCGGAAAAGACTACAAAACAAAGCAGAGCGACTGATGGCATTAGCTGCAACTGGACAATAGTGTCAATAGCTGAAAAGGGTTTGAACCTAAACAAAATTTCATACTTGGAACTCGGTAGCGAAAAAGCATTGACACGGGTAACTGTAGATGGCACCACTCTGATACCATGTTGAGTTTGAATTTCTGTTTGTCTAACTCAGACCACACAAGGTTGTATTTATAAAATGTATGCAATAAATACAAATGATTATGATGGCTAAATCTAATCCTAACTAGTTAGGGATTGTACAGCTGATACGAACCGGAAGCGTAAAGATAGGAACGTCTTGAAGATCAATTAACGGTAAATAACTGTAAGGAGCTTGACACAATCCAAGACCTGCTGGAAGCACCAAAGCTATCAAAGATAGGAACTTGACACAATTCGTGACCTGCCGGAAGCACCAAGGTTATCAAATATAGGAACTTGACACAATTCGTGACCTACCGGAAGCATCAAAGTTATCAAGATATACGCAACTAGACCCTAACCAAGACCTGCTGGTAGAACCTAAGTTATCAAGTGGTTTTTTAATCCAAGAACAAAGGATAAGCTCTCACAATGAGAAAACTCAAATTTTATTGATAAAAATAACTGTCTACAAACTGATTCTCAATGCTAATATATAACAAAGGAATTTCCTAAAATAAATTATCTAAAAGATACAGTCCTAAATTAAATAGATTTAATTCTAAATAAGATAAAATATAATCCTAAAAGATTTAATCCTAAATAAGATACAATATAATCCTAAAAATGTAAATATAATCCTAAGAGATCATGATATTGATTTCTAACAGATCTCATCCTAAATAAATCAGTTCTGATCTGATTAGATACACTTTCCCGAAATAGGCTCTCCTAAGATTCGGATAACAGACATAACCGATTGTCAGATCGGATAGCATTCTTGTACTTCAATCCGACCTAAGTTAAAGCACTTCTTTGGTTCTTCTTCTACTCGGTGGTCTACTTTCCTTTGGACTTCAGTAATCAAGAGTTGCAAAGCTCTCTTTTACCGCTCAGATCTGGCTCCGATCATTGGATCTTCAATCCCTTGCAATGCATTTGAGGCATCCTGGTTGAGGTCGGATAGGATCGTGTCATAATTATTATTTAGTTGTTACTAATTAAAAACAGCATGTAACTAATTCTAACAAAGCATATAGCAGTTGTTTACATGTTTATGTTATAACTCCAATTAATTGTGTCAGGGTAGCGTTAGGAGAGACTGAGGGAAGACCAAAATCAGCATTGCTGAGTAGAAACATTAAATTTACCTCGATTTTAATTTCAGTGATAATGCCAGTGGTTAGTGTGGATTAAGATTTAGAATAGCTGCATAATCTGAATATCTATCTATGCTCATTAACTACTACTCTACTTTGGAAGTTTGGAAGGTTAGGAGGTGGAGGATCAGATTATGCATCTTTTTTGCAGCATGTGGGAATTCCAGCTGCTGACATAGCCTTTGGAGGAGGTAAAAGACAGAACTCATTCTTTTAACTGTTAAGATGCAGATATATCAATAATCCCATTTCTGATGAAGCAAGTAATTAAATAAAAATGAATATACCCTTACTTCAGAGACAAGCTCACTTTCCAAGAGTCTCACCCGATTGGATAATATGTGCCACAACATAAGCAAATTCAAGATTTGATGCCTAGGAAGTAACGTTTTATCATCAATGAGTGGACACTTAGATCAATAATTTTCACAGATGTTGCAGCATACCCAGTATACCACTCACTATATGATGATTTCATGTGGATGGAAAAATTCGGTGATCCTATGTTTCAAAGGCATGTTGCAGGTTAGTCACATGAATTTCTTTTACAGTTTATATAACACGGCAAAACCTACCTCAGTTGACACTAGTGATATCTATATGAATTAAAGCTCTATATTAGCTTTACATCTTCAGTGTATTTGAAAATTATTAAGAGTTTGATACGTATAACTTTCTTTTCCTACCATAGATATATATAACTTTAAAATGTTAATTAGACCCCACAGCAGTAGCACAGATCTTAATCCATTTACCCCTAGTAATTGCTTATGTTCTGTAAAACAGCGGCAAGTGTTTGGGGTCTAGTAGCACTTTGGCTAGCAGATGAGGAATTCTTACCTTTTGATTATCTATCCTATGCTAAGGAGCTCCAGGTGTGCCCATATTAGATGGTGATTTAATCAAATTATGTAGTTTTGCACAAAGACTGTTCTCACTAAATTTGAGAGCATGAAAGATGCTTATAGCACCAAATATTTAAATAACACACAGTTTAGCGCGGAGGAACTGGAAAAGGAGATTTCAAATAAAGACATAAATTTGTCTCCTATATTCACGTCCATCAAGAAGCTTGAGAAAGCAGCAATCAAGATAAATAACCAGAGAAAGGTATGTCTTAAGTATCTTTAGACCATAATTCTTAAATAGCATATTGCATTTTTCTTAGTTTTACTTTATATTTTGGGAGCAGTGCAAAATTTTGAAACGTTATTCTTCAGGATCTGGAAGCAAGTAAAGGTTGGATAACATGGAAGAAGGACCACTTGAAAGTGAGAGAGCTGAATGATAGACTGATGATGGCTGAGCGTGCATTCACTGACAGAGATGGCCTCTTTGGAATGTCATGGTATAAGCATTTGGTAAGATTTTACTTTTCTGGGAAAAAGCATTTGGTAAGTATTTATTCATAAAGAAAGTCATTTTCAGGCTACCTCCCTCATTCTTCTTCTGGTTTATGAGTATGACAGTATATTCTATAACAAATGCTATGTCAAAATTACATAGAGGCAACACTAACCAGGGTAAATGAAAATGTTGTGACTAAACCAAGGGTGCTCAGTGAAGTAGAAACTTTTTGTTCAAGTTACTGAAATATTAAATTATATACAGTATTCCCCTTTAATTTCATTTTTCTCCATTTTTCAGATCTATGGACCATCGAAGCACAATGACTATGGCTCCCAATCATTCCCTGGAATTGATGATGCTGTAAAAATGGCAGAATATATACATACTGCAGAATCATGGCATCGTGTACAACACGAAGTTTGGAGAGTTTCTAGAGTCATCACACATGCCTCGTTAGTTCTCGCGGGTCAACTAACATAAATACCAATTTACTTGTACATTTTTCCATTGATGATAACTTACATCTCCATAAGAATAAATAAGTATATATGATGAACCATATTCATAAATCTTTCATACCTGAAAGAAGCTATTTAGGATTTTCCCCGCCTAGCATCTGTCGAATGCACTTTGCAATTTGAATGATTAGTTGCAAGTTAATTTCTCATGCATGGTACAAGGCTGTCACTCTTCTGTAATGAGAAGACAACATGTAAATATTATTACGTATCTCAATATCAACCTTGACAGATAACGTCCATTCCATCACTTTCGCAATGCATGCTTGCTTATATTTCCAAAACTTCTCTGATGGATACTAAAACCGGAAACAGCACTCCAGAAAATAAAAACCAAGACAGCCTGCAAGGAGTCAATTTTCACCTGTGTTCTAAACGCACTTCATTTTTCGTTCCCAAATCCTACCAATCAGATTCTACCATTCCAAGTTAAACGGGGGAAATTACTGACGTATGGAAATCTGTTGAAACATAAAACAAAGTTGAGGCGTGGATGAATAAGGAAAAAAAGGGAGAGGGAAAAAATTAAAAATAAATGAAGGGATAAGAAGATATGTGACGTTCGTATTTAAAGAGGTTGTGTGAACATCACATAAGCTTTTCTGACATGATGTTTATATAGCAGTTGTTTGATGACGGTACTCGGTTGATAAGTCGTCCACCCTCGTCTAAACGTATTGCGCCTGTTCATGGTAAATTCTGAAAAACTTGTTTGTTGATAACATTATTTGAGAAATTCCATATATTACAATCGTTATCCCAAATTTAATATTTTAAGCCACTTTTGCTTGTCACTTCACTTAGGAGGCAGTCATATATTCAACTGCTTACAGCTAAAAACAGACTTTGGCAGACTTATAATGCAAGATGTGAAAGAAAGTAACCTTGGTCTTATTAATCTTTATATTAAACGATTAATGGTAATTAATTAATTGGAGCCACAAGAATCGAACATAAATCTTCAGAAAATTGATACTCACCTAGAGAATAGTCCCTCGTTGATGTGATTAAAAGACCACCAGGCCAGCCAAGAAGACACATCAAAGAAACTTCTGAGGTCCATCTAAAAATACATAATAAAAAGAAAACAATATTTTTTCCAGGAAAATGAGAGTGGGTCGTGTTAACAATATCATACTGAACATAATCGTATTTAATTGTTATATGAAACCTGCTTCTCAAAATACCAAGCTCAGATGTCCTGAGAAAAGTAAATCATACTAGCTACTCGTACCGCAAAGAAAGGTTGTTAGTAAAACTAATTATCAAATTTATCTAATTCCCTATTAACAATAGCTGCTGTACAGATCAAGGGTACACCAAAAATTGGGAAATATTAAGGGGGGCTTTAATGACGGACTTAATGGGTTAATTCCTATAACTTACTTTATGTACAGTTTTAACTACAAGTAATTGACATTAGTTATGTACATTAACTTAGTAGTTACTTCCAAACCTTGATGGCTCCATCTCTACCACTTGACAATAAGAGTCTCTGGTTTAACTTAACAGAAGCCAAAGAAACAATAGAATCACGATGGCAACCGGCAGAATCAGTGGCAGCAGCTGCAAGAATTGCCTTCGCTGTCAACTTCGTTGCAAGAGGATGTCTTTTGGTCTCCTGTTTGTAAGAGTGAAAAATGAAATTTTCACTGCCAATATTCTAAACAAGTTGGAAATTTTAAGGAGAAGCAAGCAATATCCAATAGCATTTAGAAGGAGCAATAAATTTAACCCATAAAACATTCTTTAGGATAACAATAGATTTGGTCATTGGAAAACATTAATTCGAGATAGTAAAGATTCTGCCACCCATGCTTTAATCCTCCATCCTATCAAACATTGATTCCCTCTTGCAGCCCATTCCCCCTTGTTTGTACCTCTCCACATAGATTTAAAATAAATAAAATAACTTCTACAAGGGATACATGATATAGAAATGACCTATCTCAGGTTGAGAAAGAACAAATCATTCACACATCAATATTTTCTTAATTTTCCTTTAGTAAATAGAAAACTGTATGTAAGACTGACCAAATTTTGAACAAGAAAAAATGAAGGCATCCAAGAAAATAATTATTTTGGAAAATATGCATAAAAGGATAATTGGGTATGTCTCATAGTTATCACTCGCGGATAGCAGCGCGTAGCGGCCGACCCCCAAACAATACCTGAGTCCCAAACAATACCGCTATAGCGGCCGCTATAACTGCTATAGCGTGGCAGGAAACTATGAGGTTTTGTATAGCGGCAGGAGGCTGCTCCGCACCGCTATGCCGCTATAGCGCGCTATTGACTAGTCTGGTATGTCTAATTTCTTCAGCAAAGGAATCATTAGCTGATCCCTGGCTGTTGGAATAGAAGCCACTCAAGAGAAGAAGAAAGGCATAGTTGTTCTGAACCAACCAGAAGCAAACTACCAAGGTCATATCTCAAGGATAGTTGAAGTTTTTACGTACCCAAAATCAGCTATATGAACCATAAATCCAGTTAATGTACCTATACTGATCGAGAACTTCCCCCCCTCAAACAAAAAACCCATGCACAAAAAGATGAAAAGCTTGAATACAACAATCTACTGAACATAAATTACCTGTACAACTTGCACTCCGAAACTAGATTTTGTTTCGTAAAAGTCATCATTTCCTACTCCTTTTAAGTTTGGTCCACAAATGCAGTAACTTCTGTCAGGACTGCAACAAAAAGAAATACAGAGATAACTTCAGTTAGACCATTTTCGCAAGAAAACCAAGTAAACAAGATCAAAGTTCAACACAAAACCTGTAATGATCCCATCGACGTATCTTTAGATCAGTGCCCCCAGTCAATAAATCACCCCCTGGCAAGGGAAGTAATGAACGAATACCAGGAAGACGAGGAGGAGGTTCATTTAGCTCATCAACTCTGTACTTGCGATTAATATTTCGTCTGAGATCTGATTGAGAAGTTGGCTTACTTGAAGGTCTGGCCAAGGCCCAAGGCAGATCAGACATTTCTGCATCACTGTCATAATTGGCCGCCCTCAATACCTGCGAGATTTGTTAATTGTACAAGACAATAATCAGTGTTATAAATATGAAATACTAATATATTTCAAGTGATTCAATGTTATAAGCAATACAGGTAGAGATTCATATCATAAGTATCATGGAACCAGCTCATCATAAATTGTATATGATACAACGCTCCAAGTACTTTTGATAAAAACAAGACGTGGTAAACTTGACTAGAAAACCATATCTTCTCAGAATAAATAAAACTTTGAACTTAGCTGGAACATTTGTTGGAACTGGGTTTTGTTCTAGCACATATTGCTTTTATTATCTATAAACAACTGAAAAAGGATTACCTGGTGGCAGCTAGCATTTTCTGCATTCCAAAGAGAAACTTCATTGCAACCAGCACCCACATATACAAGGGGCCTGGCAGTTGAAGACAGAGAAGCATTTGGATGAGGAAGAAAGAGACACATCTTTTCTATAGGGCAAGAAAGAGAATATTTCCAAGAGTTCACAGGTATAAGAAACCTCAGATCCCAAAGTGTAATAACACCCCGGGATGACCCTGATACAAACCAATTGCCGCAAGGCCCTGATGCCAGAGAAGCAGCATAGCCCTCCTCAGGAGTAGCTTTCAGGGTCCAGGTATTGGAATTTGACCTAGTATCCCACAGATGAATGCCACAGTTCTGGGTGCTATACATAATGGTATAATTATCCACAGGGCAATTTAAAAGGTTGAGTATGGCACCTTCCTTTATATCCTTCTTTGTGATATCAGCAATACCAGAATACTTTTCAACAACATTTCCTAGACCTCTAGAGATATGATCAACAGAAAACATATGAATAAACCCATCAGATGCTCCAATTATCACTTGTGCAGAACCTGGAAGCATGGCTGCACATAGTGAACGACTTCCCTCCAGGTGGTAAGTTAGCTTTGACCTGAATGAAATGTCTTTTTCCAACTTTCTGGAATCCCAAATCTTGACTGTAGAGTCATCAGATGCACTGACAAAGAAGCTTTGATCAGAAGAAATCGCTATATCATTGACAGCCGAACGGTGCTCTTGGAGGTGAGCAACCAACACCCCACGGGGCCTCCAACCAGAATCAGGAATGGATGTTCGAGCAAAAGATGGAAATCCTGATAGATCAGTTTGGGCAGTTGCATCTTCCAGTGAAATTGAAGTACCTTTAATATTAGAAGATAATCCCACATCTTGAAATGTGTTATTAACATAGGCTGTCTCATTTTCCCTGGCATCTGGTTCATGTACCACTCGGTGGAACTGTTTAGAACCATTGCTGATGCTAAAAGAACCTGAAAAAACCTTTGGTGCTGGAACTGAACTAGCCAAATTAAAGGACTTACTTAGTGGATTAACCCAAGGCATTGCAGACGAACTAACACCCAGAGAATTCATTTGTAGTGGAGAATCAGATGCTGCAGGAGGAGGTAATCCCATTCCTCGCCTGTCAACACTGAAAGAGTACAAAGGTATGCCTTCTGATGGCTTTTCATATGTCAAACTGTTTACACCACTGAACATTGGTGACGTAAATCCTGAAAACTGTAACTTCTCTAAGCACTGGGAATCACGATGTGCCACCATGTTATCATTATGCATAAAAGCCCCCATATCTCTCAATTTTGCTTCAGCTTTGTCGCAATCAGTTAGCCCTGGCTGTTGGAAGGTAGTGCCAATAGCTTGTTGAACCCCAGGACCTTGTTGCTTGTCAGTCCAGTTCTTTATCGAATTCAACTCATCAATTCCTTTTTTTAGTAAATCCATTTCCCATAGTTTAGATTGTGATGAACTATACCATATCTTTCTCTGTCTTTCTAACATGTCTGAACTCCTGGAGTTCTCCAAGACTTCATAGAAAACCTGTCTTGAGACAGGAGGTTTTAAACAAGACAAGAGAGCTTTCTCTGAAGCAAGAGAAACAGGTTGTCTACGAAGAAAAGGCCGTATAACAGGAGCAAGGAAAACATAAGAATCTACTGCACCCAAGCTCTCACTACTAGCAGCAATGAAAGCGACAGCCGATCTTCGTACCCATTCACTAGGATAACACAATAAAGGAAAGGCACGATCTATCATTTGTAGCAATATCCTCTTCCGAAAGTACCCATTTTTGCATAGAATAGTCAAACATTCTAAGGCTCTAACAATGACAGCTTCTGTCATGTCACTTAAAGCTTGCTCAATGTAAGGCAGTAGATATTCTTCTACACTTCTTTGTCCCACAAAAAGCAGACATAAACAATCTTTTCGTAGAATACTGTCCTTAACTGTTCATCCCGATCATTTAAGAAAGCAGGAAGGATAGGTAAGAGAGAGTCATTACTCTGTCTCACACCAAAGAAGCAGCACAGTTTACCAATGTCCTGAAGAAGTGCTCTCCTAATATTTGGTGTTTGCTTTGGACCCATAACAAGTTCTTGGACAACCTCTGCAATTGATTTCCTCAGCTGCAGAAGTTGGACATCACTATTTATCCTATTCATTCTTCCAGAGGTCTGAGTGGATGATGTTAATGGCTTCTTTGGTGAACTCAATTCATCAAGGACACCTGCCTCACTCAAGCTTATTGAGTGTATCAAGAACCCATAAGCAGTTAGTGCCAGCTTAGCTATATTGCTGGCATAGCATATCCTCACACTTTCCTCTGGATCATCAGGAAGCATAGAAAGCATAGGAAGAATATACTCAGGAAATATCTTTGCATCACTGGGAGGAAAATCTCGTACTAAGGGCAAAATGTCACACAAAGTCTCCAAAGCAGCACAACGCACAATTGCTGCCGGATCAGAAAGCATTGCAATCACATATGGGATAACACGCTGCAAACGATTTTCATCATCAATATAGAGGGCAGATGCCTTCAACAAGAGTACAGCCGCCCTTCTCAAGTGAGACAACTTGACATTGCGTATGCAGGAGCAAAGCAAAGAAGTTATCAAAACCATGCCTTCACATCTCATACTATCCTGTGGTAATGGAAGAAAAGGCATTCCAAATGTATCTGATTGGCTATCATACTCGGACATCAACGAATTTAAATCATTCATAGTGATACTTTTCAAAAAGGGATGATCATTTCCTCGAAATGCATTGGAGATAGTTTGAAGCAGCTCACCAGGAGACTGTAAATTTTTTAGATTTTCCGGGAAGTTAGAATTGTGTGCATTTCCTGTTACATGCTGGGGACCAGATGGATTATTATTTTTTTTAGCATCCCTCAGTAGGCTATTAATATCACCAAGAAGTTCATAGTGATCATGAACTAAGCTTTTTCCTATGTCCTCTCTTTTCATCAGTGAATCCTTCATGAAACTCACACTTTCTTTAGCAACCATCTCTTCCAAAAGCTCACCAGAAGTAACACCTGCATCATCAGATGACTGCTTGTTCATCATTTGTTTAAGTATCTCCTGGAAAGCACTCTGACATAGTAAAACCTACATAGATTGTTCACACAGCATCAAGGTAAAATAAGTAACTTACAGAACGCATCAAATAACTGATGGGCTAAATTACTAAAGTATTTCATTAAAGCCATATACCCTCATATCAGAATGAAGAGGACTCCAGCAACGGTAAAAATCATGCAGAAACGGTGAAAAATAGGTCGGGAATACAACTCCAGCATATTCCTTTATATATCTTTCAGCAGAAAATCGAGACTCGGGTTCTAACTGAATCATGTGTTGAATCATCTTACGGATTCCAATATCTGGTATCTACAGCCATGGAGAATACAATATTTAAAATATTAAAGAATGAGTCTTGAGCATGGCCTGGGGAGATCCCTACTGATGGGACCATGGGATAACCAAACAAGACAAACACACGCACACAAATAGAGTACCTTTTCAAGATGTTGACTTGGATCATATTGTCCTCTGCGATAAGCAAGAAGTTGAGACAGTTCAAATAGTGGCTGCCCCTCAAGGAAAAGTTCAGCAATTACACACCTGAAAAAGTAAAATAATATTTGCACCATAGAAAAGAAAGAACACAAAAAAAAAAAACAAGAAAATAGTAATTAAAAATGTGGAATAACTACTACACCGCATTAGTTACTGCTTCAACAAATTGATCTAGAGAGTTCAGAAACAACACTTCAACATAAATTAATATAAAATTCAACCCAATAGCAAACTCAAACATCACCACTATCTATTATTACAGAAGTATAATGCCTTGCAGATCATATTATGCAATAACAAATACACACAAATATAGTCTTCATTGTTAAGTCAGTTAATTAAACTTCGTGCACATAAAAATTCTCATTTGAAGCCTTAAATATGGTTGAAAAATGATAGTAGACCTCCAATAAAAATGGTTTACATCAGAAGAAATAGGAAGGGTAGTAGGAGCCTAAATAACATAGCTATCTATTTAGATAGTTATTACAGTTAGTTAGCATGTGCAGGGAGGAATACTGTTGTGTTCTTTCTTCTAGTCCCTGTTCAAGTACCCCACTGGTTCAAAAGTTAGGGACGGGGAGTTCACTTCAATAATACACACTATTCTTTTCTTTCTGTTTATTTCTGATCCAGATCAATTGAAAAACTATGACATTTTCTGCAAGATTAAGATTCTTGCAGCAAAGAATGCTCACCCAACAGCAAATATATCCATAGAAGGCTTTAAGGGGGTATCTTGTGCCACCTGCATCTCCCCTCCATGTTCATAAAATCTCTGACAGGACACAGCCCCAAAAAAATGAATAGAGAGAAAGAAATAGAGTTAGCAAATGTTCAGTAAGAACAAGTAGTGACCAGCAAGAAAACACATAAACAGTGGTACATTAAAAGAATTATTGGTGTTTCACTAATTGCATTTTTAACTTTCAACAAACAAAAAGGAAAAATCCCAGTACAGTAATTTTGTGATAAAAGTCAAAATTGTTAAATATATGAAAAAAGGAGTCTAGAAATTGGCTCTTCTAAGACCATGACAGATTTTTTGTTCACCTCAGTTTCAATTCTAAAGCACACCACAGGTGTGTATTATTTATAAAGCTGTGATACACAAAAGCTTCATATGCAATAGACTCTGTTTAATCAAGCCATCAAATCAAGGCCACTTGCTTAATTCACAATTTATTTAAGCCCCTGAGGAGAGGGTTGCCTGGTATGCATTCCACTTGCATCTTAATACAATTAAAGGTAGAAAAGAAAACACAGCAATATCATACGCAATAGCTTCACAACAAAACATGTAGGACACTTCTAATTCAATAATAGCAGAAAAGCATTTTAGTTGACGCTGACAAAATGAAATAAGAGAGATAATAAAAACAAATCAAATAGATATAGAAGGACAAGGAGCCAACCTCAGGTGCTAGATAACAGAGTCTTCTTCCACCAGTGTCAAAGAAAAAAGAGAAATCAGATGGGTCATCATATGGAATGTAAGTGGGTTTGAAAGATGCGAAGTCAGCAAGGTAAAGCCAATTCGAAGACGTAATCAGCACATTCTCACACTTGATATCACCTACAAAATTTCAAAATTACAAAAATGACACCAATGCATTGCCCAATCAAACCAATGATAAGAGAAAATACCATCAGCTAATAGACCCTTCTCCACTCCACTCTCTTTTCTAATCGTTTTATGTCTTTGAAGGCTTAGGCTTCAATCAAATCAAGACTTACCATGACATACTCCCTTCTCGTGGCTTTGTTTTACAGCTAAAAGCAACTGTACATTACAGCAAACCCAAAAAAAAAAACAGAGAAAAGAAACAGTCAACAAGAATACAAAACCATGAGATGCTAAAATTACAAGAAAGTGGATGAGTGAAGAAGACCTGGAAAGCCAACCATTTCTTCTCAACGAAACTAAGAAAAGGCCTAGTGCTTAATCGATCATGCAGATTATGGAAGAAATATTGCCTCAAAAGGTACGCTGCTTTATCTGTTTCTTGCCAAAACTGCATCATCACATTGCCACGTGAGCAATCTAAACTAAACTAAACGTTAAAAAAAAAATCACAAGTTCGCTCAGTAACCAAACACAGTATCAAAATTTCCTCGAACTACAAAACAACGTCATTTAAATTCTAAGCTGTTTGAATCCAATTAACTCAGAGTTCAGGAAGGAAACGCATCATTGCAAGCACAATTTCAAAATCGAAATAAATGAATATTTAAAAAATAGGAAAATTAATGGAAGAATTGGGACCTGAAAGGGCCAAACGTGAGGGTGATCAATGGCGCTGAAGATTTCCTTGATTTGAGAGAGACGGCGCTCGTAGTCAGAGAGATCGAGGGAATCGCCTCGCTTGAAATAAACCTTGACGAGGACCAAACCCTCGTCGTGTTTGCATTGAATCGACTTAAAGAAACGACCGCGTCCGAGAACCTCCTTCAGCACCAGATTGTACGTCGACGGCAGCTCGTGCAGGTAGTACTCCGACGCCGAAACTTGCGTTGTGCGCGCGATTTTGTTCCCCATCGATGAATCGCGCAATCACGCTTCCGCTACTCCTAAACTGAACTAACTTCACATTATTGGCGTTTGGCGTTTGGCGTTTTGCGATCATCGGCTTTTCCCGGTTCCTGAATAAATATGTTTCGGGTTCGGACTTCGGAGTTTTTGGAAAGTGGGAACTCTGGATTGAAACCCTTGGCATTTGGCAACGCCCTCAGCCACCCATGATATATTGCGTACGGTTCTAGATTAGCGCTTCGTTCATTTGACGTGTGTGAAAGTACAAGTAAGGGAGATTTGAGTAGGATTGATTCTAGAAATGAATGGTTGAGATGAATGATGCACGCTTTATGAAGTATGTTGTATAGAATTGATTTAAAATCAATTTTTAAAACCATGATTTTGTTCCACTAGAATTTAAAACAAACGGGTTATAAC
Source organism: Sesbania bispinosa (assembly GCA_026901365.1). NCBI lineage: Eukaryota > Viridiplantae > Streptophyta > Magnoliopsida > Fabales > Fabaceae > Sesbania > Sesbania bispinosa. The sequence continues at coordinate 470,379 of QLOH01000480.1, forward strand.
TCCTTGCAATGCAATGATGTGTTTTATAATATAAGCGGGAAAAAAATGAAAAAAAAATAGAGGAGTACGGTTTCTTTTGCGTTAGATTTAAGTATAATTATTGTCCAACCCGTGCGATACACTGATTTATTATTCAAATTAATATTTAACTTACCAATGGGGGTTAGTTCAAGTGGTACATGCTTGTAGGGGTGGGAATAGGCCGAGTCGAGCTAGGTTTTCCAAGGCCTCACCTTAAATTTATGGCCTCAGTCTGACCTGTTTACCTGACATAGGTTTTTATTTTATGATCTGAGTCTGGCCTATTTAAAGCCTGACATGGCCTGAAAGTCTATTTAAAAGTTTGTTTTATAGTAAGATACTTGAATATATCATAAGCATATATGTGAATAGACTTATAGGCTCAAGTTTTTAACATACTTAAATATTTATACAAGCTAATAAGTATATAATTATAAGGAAAAGTAATAAAAAATATGTATAATAATAGCAATATAAAAATATTAGTATTTTATTTATATTTAGTTAAATAGACCGGTCTGATAGGCTTAAAAGGCTTTTTTGATGGCCTGAAGCCTGTCTGTTTTGCTATATAGGCTTTTGAAAAAGCCTTGTCCTAATCTTTTTAATAAATTAGTCTGGCCTGGGCTTGATGTAGGTTGGGTATTAGGCCCCTGACGAGCGGTCTGGCCTGTTCCCATCTCTGGACGACAGGGAGATTTAAGGCACGTGTTCAAAAAGGAGCTTGAAGAAGAAGTTGTGCTCAAGGTCGAAGCTAATCCGTAAAGGACTTCTCGAAGAGGTCACTTCCAGATCGAGGAAGGATAAAAGCAGAGCACTAATCATAGCCTGGACTCAAGATTCGAAGGTATGGAACACTCGAAGAGGTTTCAGACAATAATCCACGTCAGCAATAGCAATTACAAAATAAGTGTTGCATTAACGTTGGAGAACGTGGGGAAGTGGGAGTTGATAAACAACATGCATGGCAGTTACATGCAATTCCAGAACGATTTCAAGGGAGGCCTATAAATAGGAAGAGAGAAGACTGGCATAAGGTCCGCAAACTGAACACTCAAGCACCCTGAAGACAAAGCATCCATCCTGAGATCAAGGCGCCCAGTTGCAGAGAGCAAGTAGGGACTGCAGACCGCCATTTTATCTTTTATGCATTTATGCTTTATGTACTTTAATTTGCAGTGTATGTACCCTTTTATTTCACCTATATTAATCAAAAGCCTGTCCGTCTCTTGTTTACGCCTTTGAACACTCATTCTCCTCTCTAAACTTCTTGAGTAACAACACTTTAAAGAACCCTTTTAGAGGACTTGTATCTCATCCCAAATTGCTCTTAAGATACATTTGTTTAGACTGACTTCCAGGATAAGCAATTTCGCACGCCTAGTGGGACCTTTTTTATAGTGTTGTATGAATTTAAGGAGTGGTAAGAGAACCATGGCGAACAAACACAAGAATGGCTCCGAAACTCCACCAGGAAATTCCCCAGCCAATGAAGCATCTCATGACAACCATAATGGCAGTCAAAACTCTCCAAGTTGAATTGGAAGGTACAGAGAAGATATTGTGGTAGGAACTCTTCCTCAAGCAGAGGACCCAGTGGTTAGCGAAGTTAGACCATATGAACCACTTAGGAATGATGGGCCACCCCCTGGTTTTAACACGCAAGGCATAGTGGCAACATTAAGAATACCTCAAATGTTTATACTAACCATTTAGCAATTCCTTTTCCCCATAGGAATACAAGGAACACCTCAGATGTACCAGGAAATTCTAACACCTTCAATAGAGAGATTCGAACGTCCTCTCCCACGGGGAACATGTGGTCAAATGAAATAGGTTCAAATTCGTTCACAAATGTAGCCTTACAGTCCATGAGGCAACAAATGGACGAGAGTAACCATGATATGGTTAATATGTTGACCCATCGGATGGCTACAATGATCACCCCTTTAGTAGCAACTACTAACCAAAACTACCAAGTGTTGGCATGGCAGATGGGAAGGCTTGCTGACGTATTTGGGACTGGACAAGAGACTCCAGGTCTCAAAGAACCAGAGTTACCCAAGAGAGAAATTCAAAACGAGCCTATTTTGAATAGGATAGGTGAGCCAGCCCCCATGATTGTGGCTCGAAACCAAGATCCAGATCGAATGGTAGAGAGAGTGAGGCAAATGAACTTAGGGGGCAACAGAATGTAACCAACTTAGTCGAACAAGTACTTAATAGGCATGGTTTTAGTGTAGTTTATGCTAACCAACCCTACTTTGTATCTGTTTTTCCTCAAGATATCTTACAAGGAGAGTTTCCTAGAGGTTTAAAGGTGCCTACGTTTTCAAAATTTGCCGGGGAAATAGATGAGTCAACGATATAGCATGTGGTTAGGTATCCAATTGAGTGTGGAGATTGAGCCAACAATGAGTTATTAAGGATAAAATATTTTCCAAGTTCTTTGACTAAGAACGCTTTCACCTGGTTCACAACATTACCCCCCAACTCGATCCATAATTGGGTCTAACTTGAAAGAACATTCCATGAACATTTCTTCAGAGGAAAGATTAAGGTTAGTTTGGTAGAATTGATGAACATTAGGAGAATGCCAAATGAAACCATAGAAGATTACCTCAATAGGTTCAGGAAATCCAAAGTTAGGTGCTTCACCCCTGTGCCTGAGAATGAGTTAGTGCAAATGGCTGCAGGGGGGTCTCGAATTTCATATTCGAAAGAAATTGATCAGCCTGCCAGTTCGAGACATGGCCCAACTTGCTGATAGAGTCAAGCAGATCGAACAAATAAAGGCTAAAAAGGCTAAATATAAGAAGTATGATCGAATAGGGAGAAGGGACAAGGTAGCTTACGTTGATGTCCTATGTGAAGTCAATGTGGCTGAATTGAAACCCGGACCACCCTATACATGTACTTTTCTAAAACCTCTAAAAGAAGAAGCAAATGCTTCGAGTAAAGAAAAGTTTAAGAAGTCATCATATGGTTTCGAAATTACTAAGGCTGACCAAATTTTTGATATTTTGTTAAAAGACAAACAAATTATCTTGAGTGATGATCATAAAATCCCTACACCTGAACAAAGGAAAGTGAGAAAATATTGTAAGTATCATCATGTTTATGGTCATTGGACTAACCACTATGTTCATTTCAGGGACTTAGTCCAGAAAGCAATCTCAGACGGGAAATTGAAGTTCGAGGAAAAGATGAAAGGCACTATGAAGGTTGACTCAGATCACTTTGGCACTAATGTGAGTTACGTTGAGCCTTTCGAGGTGAACATGATGGAAACCAAGCCAATCGATGACAAGGCTATGGACATGGCCATTGAAGGCTTCGAGAAAGAGGTCAAGGACATCTACCCAGCTGCTGAGGAGAAGCTCCTCGAGTTCCTAACCAGGAAACAAGGAGAAAACAGATGTGTCATGTTGTGCCCCAGGTGCAGCGCAGTGTTTGACGTTGATTCAGCCAAGACCTTCGAGGAGTCCTTGGTCAAAAAACAACAAGTAAAGATCATGCTCAACCAACAGAAATATGAGGAAGGCCAAAAAATGTACAGGGTCTTGAAAGGTGTGTGGAGAGGCACAACGCTTCCAGAAAAGACATTTGTGCCACCATCCAAAGTTCCTCCTAACTAGTGGGTGAGACCTGTACCTACAAGGTCAAAGCCTCAAGCTACATGGCAACTAGTACTTCCAAAAGGAGAAGCACCAGACCTTGTGAAGGGGAAAGAGGTGATGGTGCAACCATCAAGGCAAATGAAACCTCCATATGAGAGCTGGTATCATTTTAGCCAGTATTCCAAAACCAAAGGTTTGATGACAAGGACTCAATGGCACAAAGCTCGGAGAATGTATAGGGCTAGAATGGAACAAATGCAAGCTGAAAATGTTCCAACAAACCAAAGGCCCAAGAGGAGGTTCGAGGCCTCTTCATAAAAACACAAAGAGATCTGCGTGAGCAGATTAATGCTAAGGTAAGAGAGGTGGAAGAGGATGATCTCCTTTCTATGGAGTTTGAGTCAGGATTCCCTGATTCATTGCAAGATATCTATGTTATAGTCTTGATATTACCAGCTGCATTTGCTCAGCAGGTACAGAGGCTTGAAGCGGAGGAAGATTTTGAAGATGAGGACATGCAAAGTCCTATGATGTTAAGCCAAACAGAAACAAAGACCAGGAATGAAGTGGTCAACTTGATAAAACCTTCTCAGGAGAAATGGCTCACATGAAGCCATTATACATAAAAGCAGTAGTTGAAGGGAGGCCTATCAATAGGGGTATAATTGATGGAGGTGCAGCCATCAATTTATTACCTAAAGTTACCTTCGACAAACTTGGAAAAAACCAGCAAGGATCTAGTTCCCCATAACATTGTCATCACAGACTTTGCAGGAAATCTTCGAATTCTGAAGGAGTGGTAGCCTTGGACCTAGTGGTTGGTGGTCAAGTTCGAACCACCATATTTATGGTGATCCAAACCAAGGCAAGCTTCAACATGCTATTGGGTAGGGAATGGATCCAAGGTATAGGGGCAGTCCCATCAACAGTGCATCAGAAATTGGTTTTATGGGATGATACAGGTAACCCTATAGTGGTCGAAGCAAACCAAGGAGTTTATACTACTGAACAGAGGTTAGTGGAAGCAGATTTTGACAGGAACCTTGCACACATAGGTCCATATGAAACGGACTCAAAGTCTACAATGCACTCAGCCAAGGTACCCTACTCAGTGAGGCTAGACCCTATTAAGGGTTTTGTTTTGAAGAGAGAAGCCGATCTTGAAATGGCCTAAGAAATGCTCAATGCTTCATGGCAAGCATAAAAGATATGATGAAAGGAATTACGACCTAGGTAGCCAAAAGAAATGCGGAAGCAACCCTGGTAACAAAAGAAGAAAATGCAGGAAAAGCCAAAGACTCGAATGGCTTGATACGAAAGGCCAAAAAGATGTAGACTTTGAAAGTCTGGATTGCATATATGATGATGGGCCCATATATTTCGAGAATGGCCAAGAAAAGGTGCCCAGATTCGAGTCCCAAGATCAACTGGAGGAAATCAACCTAGGAAAAGCTGAAGATCGAAGGCCTTCCTTCATTAGTGCAAGAATGGACTTAGAGGCCAAGGAAGAATTAACCAAGTTACTCATGTAGTTCAGGGATTGTTTTGCCTGGAGCTATGAAAAAATGCCAGGATTGGAACGAAACTTGGTTGAGCATAGGCTCCCTATCCTACCTAGAAGAAGACCAGTGAAACAATCTCCTCGAAGATTTTCTCCATAAGTCGTCTTGAAGATCAAAGAAGAAATCGAAAGACTTCTTGAAACCAAGTTTATCAGGATTGCCAGGCATGTAAATTGGCTTTCTAACATTGTTCTTGTGGTAAAAAAGAATGGCTCATTAAGGGTATGCATAGACTTTCTAGATCCAAACAAAGACACACCTAGAGCGAGTATCCAATGCCCATTGCTGACATGTTGATAGACTCAACAACAGGAAACAAAGTGTTAAGCCTTTTAGATGGCTATTCTGGTTACAATCAGATCTTCATAGCTGAAGATGATGTTTCAAAAACAACATTTCGTTGTCCTGGGGCATTGGGAACCTTCGAATGGGTAGTAATGCCTTTTGGCTTAAAGAATGCAGGGGTCACTTACCAAAGGGCAATGAATTTAATTTTTCATGACTTTATTGGTGAGTTTATATAGGTGTATATAGACGATTTCATGGTCAAGTCAAAGACCAAAATGCAGCACCTGGAACACTTGAGATGTTCACTTGAAAAGATGAGAGCACATGGCTTGAAGATGAACCCTATGAAATGTGCTTTCGGAGTCTCTGCAGGAAATTTCCTAGGATTCCTAGTCCAGAAAAAGGGGATCGAAGTAGATAAGAACAAAGTTCGAGCCATCATTAAGGCATCACCCCCAAAAAACAAGAAACAATTGCAATGTCTCCTAGGGAAAATCAATTACTTGAGAAAGTTCATCTCGAACCTATCAGGGAAAACGAAAGTCTTTTCCCCTTTACTGAAATTGAAGAAAGAAGAGGAGTTCAAATGGTGCGAAGAGCATCAAATGGCCTTTGAAAAAATCAAGAGATACTTGGCCAATCCACCTGTGATGACTATCCCCGTCAAAGGAAAACCTCTTAAGCTATACATTTCTGCATCAGAAGAAACCTTGGGAAGCATGTTAGCCCAGGAAGACGAAAATGGCTTCGAAAGAGTTATATATTACTTAAGTAGAAGCGTGAATGATGTAGAAAAAAGATATAGTGCTTTAGAAAATTGTTTATGTTTGTATTCTCTTGTACGAAGTTAAAATATTATCTAATTCCTTGTGAAGTTTATGTAAGTTCTCATTTCGATGTCATAAAATATATGTTGATTAAGCCAATTCTTCATGGCAGAATAGGGAAATGGGAACTTGCATTAACCAAATTTTCCTTAAAATATATTCCTTTAAAGGTAATAAAAGGGTAAGCCCTTGCTGATTTCTTGGTCGAACAGTCAACGATTCAAATAAAATAAATTAATTTTGTTGGGCTTAAGCCTTGGGAACTATTATTTGATGACTCGAAACATAATAAAGGAAACGGCATCGAAATGCTGATAATATCCCCTAACTAGGTAATGACTAAAGTCATGTTCCAAATAAAGGGAGAATGCTCCAATAATGAAATTGAATACGAAGCGCTCATCGCAGGGCTCAACCTGCTATTGAGTTTCAATGCAACACATTTACATATCAAGGGAGATTCCCTATTGGTTATAAACCAACTAAAGGGATTATATAAGTGTTGCAGCGTTAAATTGGCAAAGTATTTTGCCAGAGCTAAGAGCCTTCTAAGTTATTTCCACGAATTGACCTTGGAGCATGTGCCCAGGGTAGAAAATGAAATAGCAAATGAACTAGCTCAGTTAGCATCTGGATACAAAGTCAAGCAAGGGCAATTCGAGAGTTTAATGGAGACAAAACCACTCCTCTCCACGGAAGAAAAAATGGTTTTAAATATTGTCACTCTAAGCCCATCAGATTGGAGAAAACCTCTAGCAGAATATTTACGAGATCCTACAAAATCCACAGATAGGAAAGTTAAATATAGGGCCCTAAACTACACCATCCTTAATGATGAACTTTACAAGAAATCCAGTGGAGGCTACTTGCTAAGGTATCTGGGAGAAGCTGAAGCGTATTTAGCCTTAGCTGAGGTACACGAAGGTATCTGTGGAGCACATCAAGCAGGGGAAAAGATGAGGTGGGCCCTACTCAGGTACTGCTATTATTGGCAAACAATGTTAAAAGACTTTCATGAACACGCAAAGAGTTGTGAAGAATTCTAGAGACATGGCCACTTACAGCATGTGCCAGTAGCAGAGTTACACTCAATAATGAAACCTTGGCCATTTCGAGGTTGGGCTCTAGACCTCATAGGGATGATCCATCCTCCATCTTCTAAGGGCCACAAATTCATCTTAGTAGGAGTGGATTATTTTACCAAATGGGTCGAAGCCATACCTTTGAAAGATGTGGGCTAGAAAGAAGTCATTGACTTCAAAGAAGATCACATAGTCCACAGGTTTGGGATCCTTGAGACCATAACAACATATCAAGGGACTATGTTCACAAGGAAAAAGGTGACGCAGTACGCTGAGTCAAGGAGATTTAAGTTGCTTACATCAACTCCCTATTACGCTCAGGCTAATGGCCAAGTTGAGTCCATAAATAAAATACTTATAGGTTTAATTAAGAAACACGTTGGGCAGAAGCCTCGTAATTGGCACGAGACACTTAGTCAGGTGTTGTGGGCCTATCGAACATCACCTAAAGAGGCCATTTCCACGTCCCCATATATTGGTGTATGGGCACGAGGTTGTTCTTCCAGTGGAAATAAACCTTCAATCTCTTCGAATTCAGAGGCAAAATGAGTTTCCTACCCAATATTATCTTAATTTGATGTTTTATGAACTCGACATGCTAGACGAAGAGAGAATTACCACTTTGGAAAACATGGTTAAGCAAAAAGAAAGAGTTTCTCATTTCTATAATCGAAGAGTTAATAGTAAGATGTTTCAAGAAGGAGATTTAGTTTGGAAGGTTCTTTTGCCTTTGGGTAAAAAATCTCCTAAGTATGGGAAGTGGACCCCCAATTGGGAGGGACCATTCAGAGTTGAAAAGGTGCTTTTTAGCAATGCCTATACTATTCGAGACGTCACGTCTAATTGCTTGATCAAATCAATAAACGAGAAGCACTTAAAGGAATACAAGCCACCAATGCACGAGGTAAAAATCTCTCTAAGTTAATAAAAATTCCAAAGGGCCAAACAGCCTATACTATTCGAGACGTCACGTCTAATTGCTTGATCAAATCAATAAACGAGAAGCACTTAAAGGAATACAAGCCACCAATGCACGAGGTAAAAATCTCTCTAAGTTAATAAAAATTCCAAAGGGCCAAACAGCCTATACTATTCGAGACGTCACGTCTAATTGCTTGATCAAATCAATAAACGAGAAGCACTTAAAGGAATACAAGCCACCAATGCACGAGGTAAAAATCTCTCTAAGTTAATAAAAATTCCAAAGGGCCAAACAGTGGCCAACCAGGAACATTATTGAAAATAATTGTTAAGATTTACAAAAGAGAAGTGAAAGAAAATTTAAAGGGGAATAAAGCCTAAAATAGAGACTTGGCTTTAAATTCAAGGTATTCCTCTTTAATCTTTTCAGGAGTGGCTTCAAGCGTGGCATGCTGACTTCAAGCTTTGACCAATTCCTTCAGGTAGTTAAGAAAGCTTGGAAGATTCATTTTTTCAGCTCTACCTTCAGCTTTTCTTGTTGTTACCTACCCTTGGGGAGTGCTGAGGTAAGAATGGTGTACTCTTTAGTTTTGGAGGCCAACTGCGGCTTCAATTCTTCAATCTCCTTGCCCAAAGTCTCAGCTCGAGACTCCCCCTTTCCAAGAGATTTAGTTGAGGTTTTAAATTTTGCATTTTTTTCTAAAAGTCGAACTCTCAGAGCCTCTTCATCCTTCCGAACATTCTCTTAAAGAACTTCGTTCTCATCTATTCGATTCAATGTCAAAGTGAGGGAGTCATACAAGGCACAAAATACACCCAAGGCCTCGTCCAGCTCGAGAGGAAGCCCTTCTGGTAGCTTTTTAATCTCAGCAAGCACACCTCGAATCTGCCAATCAAAGCTTGAACTCGATGATGTGTACTAGACTCTAAAGTCTTAGCACTCAAGCTTAACTTAGCAGAAAGCAGAGTGCCTGCCAAAAGGATTTTGATGATAAAAAAGGGTCCTCTTCGAGTTGTTTACTCAAAGCATCCAAGTCTAGGGTAGACTTAGGAGCTCGAGGGGGAGATTTATCTCGAGGGACCTCTGGTTGCTCAGTTTGAAGGGGAGTAAATTCTGGGATGGTCTTTTCACCTAACGTCGTCTTGGGTGGAGAATTTCGAGGAGGAGTTTGACCAGACCCTTCCCAATCTTCATCTTGAGCATTAAAGTTACCTTCCACAAACTTGGAAAAACCAACAAGGATCTAGTTCCCCATAACATTGTCATCACAGACTTTGCAGGAAAGTCTTCAAATTCTGAAGGAGTGGTGGCCTTGGACCTAATGGTTGGTGGTCAAGTTCGAACCACCATATTTAGGGTGATCCAAACCAAGGCAAGCTTCAACATACTATTGGGAAGGGAATGGATCCACGGTGTAGGGGCAATCCCATCAACAATGCATCAGAAACTATTTTTATGGGATGATGCAGGTAACCCTATAGTGGTCGAAGCAGACCAAGGAGTTTACATTGCTGAACAAGTGTTAGTGGAAGCAGATTTTGACAGGAACCTTACACACATAGGTCCATATGAATTGGACTCAAAGTCTACAATGCACTTAGCCAAGGTACCCTACTCAGTGAGGCTAGACCCTATTAAGGGTTTTTTTTAAGAGAGAGGCCGATCTTGAAACGGCCCAAGAAATTCTCAATGCTTCATGGCAAGCATAGAAGATATGAAGAATTAGGCAGTGAATATGTGGTGAAGCAAATCACTTTTTATATGGAAGTAGGGAACCCCAAACGTAAAACTGCCACCAATCAAGACCAATAATGGAGGAATTGCATTCATTACGTTCAGGTGGTTGGTGGTCAAAGAGAATCTCTGAACGAGAGGGAGATTTGAGGAACGAGCTCAAAAAGGAGCTTGAAGAAGAAGTTGTGCACAAGGTTGAAGCTAATCCATAAAGGACTTCTCGAAGAGGTCACTTCTAGATCGAGGAAGGGTAAAAGCAGAGCACTAATCAGAGCCTGGACTCAAGATTCGAAGGTATGGAATTACCTTCTTCACTCGAAGAGGTTTCAGACAATAATCCACGTCAGCAATAACAGTTACTAAATAAGTGTTGCATCATGTTGGAGAACGTGGGGAAGTGGGAGTTGATAAACAACATGCTTGGCAATTACATGCAGTTCCAGAACGGTTTCAAGGGAGGCCTATAAATAGGAAGAGAGAAGACTGGCATAAGGTCTGGAAACTGAACACTCAAGCACCTTGAAGCCAGAGCATCCATCTTGAGATCAAGGCCCCCTGTTGCAGAGAGCAAGTAAGGACTGCAGACCGCCATTTATCTTTTATACATTTATGCTTTATGTACTTTAATTTGTAGTGTATGTACGCTTTTATTTCACCTATATTAATCAAAAGCTTGTCCATCTCTTGTTTACACCTTTGAACACTCATTTTCCTCTCTAAACTTCTTGAGTAACAACACTTTAAAGAACCCTTTTAGAGGACTTGTATCTCGTCCCAGATTGCTCTTGAGATACATTTGTTTAGACTAATTTCTAGGATAAACACACGTGTTAGAAGATTTGGAAAGAAACGATTTATACTTTAAAGCAACAACATTTAGCATTGTTCAATGGTAAAAAAACAGTTGTTGAAATTGAAATTTAAACATCACAATGAAAGCAGTCAAAGCATAAGTTGATTTTCAATGATTCATCAAGGGAACTCAATCCTCATCCTCAAGAATATAGTAATGCCTATATATAATATAAATCATTGACACTTTCCATCAAAGAGTATGCTTAAACTCCACAACACTCTGTGAGCCCCTTTTCATAGTCTCTTTTTTATTCTACTAAATATATATAATATTATACATGCATATTATACTATATTATATATTATATTAATTTACTACCTTCTCAGATTTTTGCTTCGGTGAAGATGGTGTGCCATTATTAGTTGCAATAGCACCAGTTGTAGTTGCTGCATTATTCCCATGCTGGTTTTTCTGCAATTTTAATTCCTACTTTCTTTGTCTCTAGTTTTGCCCCTTATTGCCTCACTTACACTCATCTTATCATCTGTTTTACAAATTATATTTTTCCCACCATTTAATTCACAATATTTTAAGAGAAAAAAATACATAATAATTCAAAGTTTCATACCTCAAAACATGAATATATATAAAAGAAAGTACAAAATAATAGAAGGCTCTTACAAATTTTCCACGCTTCACATCTAAATATATCACTATGAAATCTCCTTCTTGGAGCCCATTATCTCTCACAAAGACACCTGCAGAGTGAAAATCATATGTGAAAAAATCAATAAGGAAAAAAAAAAAACAAAAAGCTAGCTGGTAAGTAAGCAAAATCTAAAGTAAAGAAACACCAATGTTCTCATACCGCAGATAAAATAGAATTCCTTGTTTTTGTAGACTTTCAAATTGTTCAAAAAGTTGATTCACTACAATATGAAAAATGTGACAAACAAAAAGAACCAAACAACATTATGTAAGATATTTTAGCAATTTAGAAAATAAATATATTGGCTACTACTTGAGCAGCTTAGCAATTTTGCATCAAATTTTTTAGCATGTCTTCAAATATCCATAACATACAGAATCGAAGGTTTTATATCATACATATCAAATGTTAACCACTTATAATCATGTATTTCAACAAGAATTCAAACCATTGTTTGGCAAAGTCCACCATGTACCAAGAATTCCAACCAAAGTGAACTTTTGATCTCTTACTTCAACAACAACAAAGCTAATTAAGCTTATATAACAGAAGCATATCAAATTGTGAATCTATTTAGTATATACACTATCTATAGGAGTATACTAATCATAATAAATTCCTACTAAGATCCACAAATATTATATGCACAGGTTTAAAAATTATGAAACTAGCAAGATGCTCCTTTTACCTTTTCAACTCTCTCTGTGTGTGGTCGTAATCCAGAAACGAGCCTAAAAAACATCACTGTCAGGTACATTCAAGTTAAGATATAGAGAGCCTTCTAAAATGAAGCTTAAAAGGTTAGACTTCAAATAAAATTAAACATTCAACTGAGAGATCTACCCTTCTAAAACTTACAACTAGAAAATGAAAAATATATAAATAAACTATCTGAAAACATATCCAAATGAACTTCAAGTTTCCTAGTTCAAAGAAAATCATAAACCATATCTTCAAATCATCAATCTTTCAGACAATATAAAGAGGAATGAGGGTGAGTATTTGTAACCTTTAGTCCTACCATCCAAAAATGGCAAGGGCAGAGTACAATAACAGATGCATGCAAAAGAAGTGAACTTTCATTAAGGTAAACAGTGTAACGTCCTAATTTCTGAATCCAAGAATAATGTTCGTTGGAGACACTATTCCCGAATTTCCAAAATTATTTCGCTCCATTTCAAGTATTGCCAAACATACACATGTCTAAACAATCCAACTTTTGCTTAGACTTCCTCAACATTCAAAACACAAACCTAAAGCATTCCATAAAGAAATAGGGAGGAACCCACACTTAGTGTGTTAAGGCTCATAAAACCTCAACCGGAAATCCGACGGAGTTTCTTCTGAAAACTGGACGTTTTCCCAATTCTCAAATTCACCTGAAAATCAGCAAACACCAGTACAGTTTATATTATACCATAACTAATCCAATTCTACAATAAAATGGGCCCCAATGGCCAAAATGATACATTCTCATCAATATTTACAATAATTCCATACAATACATTACATTTACAACTATCCACCTTTTCAATACGTTAGTAACAATGGAAACTAAATGTCCTGTGTCTAACTGGCAGCTGAGGGGGCGGAAGTATCCGCCGCCAGACTCCGACTCTTCATCCAACGCTAAGGAAACCCTAACCTGCACAACTGAAAGTGATTCCCCGTAACATGGGGTGAGACTACGTCCCAGTGAGGTAACAAAGTGACACAGAATAGTTAATACTACACATGTCATGAATATAGGAGAACTAACATAAAACAATTCATTTAACATCATTAATAGAATATCGATACTTAACTAACTCATAAATCACTGAATTCTGTACCATGGATTTAACCCTTTTCCTTAGGCTAGACTGAGCTCAGACTAACAAGAACCGTCGTCCCTGAAGGCCGGAAGACCTTACCTAAAACCTTTGCCAAGGCCATAAAGACCCAAACCTTTGCCAAGGGCCAAAGACCCCAATCATGTCCTCATGCATAAAACATATCTCAATTGATTCATATCAACATATACAAGTCATCCATAAGTGAAATTTCTAAGGTAACCTAATTCTTACCATATCCAACCTCAATCTCAATTATAGCAATTATTAGGGAAATTCTAAATATTCACATGTAATAACATTTAATTCATACCATAATCATCATTAATCATACAAAAGAAAAGGGAAAGAGGGAGTGGGGTTCATGCAAGAGAAATTCCAATTAGAAGTGAGTGTGTGGTTACACTCACCTCAAAAAAGCTAAAAGAGAAGAGGAAGGACGTTGGGGAAGATTGGCGATGAAGATCCTTGGCTCCTCCTCCTTCTCCTTGGCTCCAAGAACTCATTCTCTCTCTAGGAATCTCCTGCTTTCTCTCTAAGACGAAACAAGAATGGGGAAGAATGAACAATCCCGTGCCCTAAACCGTGTTTTTAAGCCTGTAAGTGGATTCTGGCTCAAGCGAAGCATTCTCGCTTGAGCGAGCGAGTCGGTTACATGTCTTTTCTTCACATTCTCGCTCAAGCGAGACTATCTCGCTTAAGCGAGAATGACCCAGAAAATACACCCTCTCTGGACGATTCTCGCTTAAGCGAGCTCCTTCTCGCTTGAGAGAAAATTGTCCAGAGAGCGTTCCCAAAGTCCCCGTTTCTCGCTCAAGCGAGAAACGCAGAAAACTCAAATCCAAGACTTTTCTGCATAATTCGCTCAAGCGAGATATTCTCGCTTGAGCGAGATTAATGAAACTTGGTTTTTAGCCTAAGTCTTATCTCCTAATTCCTAAACTTCCTTTTCTCAATTATTAACATACAATCCTCTATCTTATTCTTATGAATTAACAGAAATTCTAAATTATGGGATGTTACATTTCTACCCCCCCTAAAAAGAAATTTTGTCCTCAAAATTTGCCATATGAATCCTCCGACTCTTCAGTTGCTTATCTCCTCCCTACATCTCAAGGTACTCCTAACGGTCCTCTCTACATTCTCTTTTCATCTAGTGCTCTCACTCGCCTTACCTCTACTCTAACATCTCCCCCTCGACCTCGAATCGAACATGCCTCCCCCTCTAGTGAATACTGTCTATTATATTCCTTCACTTATGTCTTAGTAAAATTTGGTTTGCTCTAGACAAGATTCCTACTTCGATCTATGCTAACCGTCCTATTCTTACTTCTTCCAAAGTCCGGCAAGGTACCTAGTCAATCGAATCTTGGCTCGAACTAACAATCTAACCCACACATACAAGGCATAACATTTCATTCAATCATGTAGGTAATTCAAACATCAGAGTCAATAAAACAAATCATACATTACAATCAATTCAAACAACCTTCATCCTCAAGACTCAAGGTCAAGCAAACAACACTCTCCTCACTCACTAGGGAGCCTATTCATTTTAGTTTCCTCTACGTGTGTCTCGTGTCCACTAGGACCCAAGGGTGACATTCTATAAGATTTCTAAGGTGGAAGTCTTACTCTCGGAAATGGACCTATGTCATTCTCCCTTCATCTAACAAGTGGGCGACTCTAACCTCGTTAGGGAAGTGTCCCAATTCCCTCGACAAGATACCCTATTTACGTTACTAACCATAATTCCGTGTACCATATAACCAGTAGAGGGGTGATCAGTCCCTAAACTGAGCATGAGGCACGGTGGAACTATAGTAAGTTACGGGCAACTAACCTAACCACAGTCCAATTGGATTAAACTGCTCTGATACCAAAATGTAACGTCCTAATTTCTGAATCCAAGAATAATGTCTGTTGGAGACACTATTCCCGAATTTCCGAAATTATTTCGCGCCATTTCAAGTATCACCAAACATACACATGTCTAAACAATCCAACGTTTGCTTAGACTTCCTCAACATTCAAAACACAAACCTAAAGCATTCCATAAAGAAACAAGGAGGAACCCACACTTAGTGTGTTAAGGCTCATAAAACCTCAACCGGAAATCCGACGGAGTCTCCCCTGAAAACTGGTCGTTTTCCCAATTCTCAAATTCACCTGATAATCAACAAACATCCAATTTGTAGGAAAATTGGTAGAACTCCGCTTCGCTGCTCCTTTTCTTTTTACTTGTTGCTCTACTTGAAGAGCTTTGTGTAACAAATCATCCATTTCCACATACTCATGCAATTCTACAATGTCTCTAATGTCACTACTCAAGCCATTAAGGAAACGTGCCATAGTTACCTCAGGGTCTTCTTCTATGTTGGCCTGAATTAGAAGCACCTCCATTTATTTGTAGAATTCTTCAACTCCTTTACTTCCTTGGGTCAACTTTTGTAACTTCAGCTTCAAGTCTCTTTGGAAACTAGATGGAACATACCGTTTCCTCATAATTCTTTTCATTTTGGTCCATGTCTCTACCAATGGTTCTTCATTTATGAGCCTCTCCTTCTGAAACTTGTTCCACCAAATAAGAGCATAATCAGAAAATTCAGCAGCAACAAGTTTTACCTTTTGCGCCTCTGTATAGTTATTACAGGCAAATATGTGCTCAATCTTGAGTTCCCACTCCAAGTAAGCTTCTGGTTCACATCGACCATTGAAAGATGGTATAGTTATCTTGACACCTTCTATTCTACCTTCATTTCTGATTGGCCTTTCCCCCTCCTCCTCAACTAGTTTGGTCTCCAATTCATCCAGCCTGTTATGTAACTCATCATACTGTTCCTTTATCATTTTCTCCAAACGTTGAGAAAGTGCTGATATTTGTAGCTGGAGATCACGATTTTCCACAACCTTTTCTGTCATGATAAAGAAAAAGAAAACGTAACAAGATAATGAAAAATGTTAACTGTTTAGAATCCTCACACACTCTAGTGTTTGCACTCATCACTTGGATTTTTTTCTATGATGTAACTCTCTTGCCTTTTTCCACTCTATTCCTCTTGAATTCTTATCAAATCAAAAGGAGGAAAATCAAGCAATTTCACCAACTTGTGTGCAATCAAGAAAATAAAACAAGAAAAGCTAAGAATAATAGTAAACAGTTAGCAAATAACAGAAAGAAAGCAAACGAGCCTTGAAAATTTCTAATTAACCGGAGCTCTGATGACCAAATGATATGAACCCATATGACGATAGGATTCGAAATAGGGATCTTTTAGAAATTATAGGCTGATAACTTGAACTTTCTATTAACACTTTCTTTTTCTTTTACTTTTCTTTTCTTGATTGAAACTTTCTTTTTGGAATTTTCAACTTTGAATAATGATAGAATTCTTTCTTTTTGAACAAACTCAGCCTTGAAGATTGAATTCTTTTCTTGCACAAATACTCAAAGGTAAACACGTCGATATTTGGAAAATAATAAGAATGATGAGATGAAGAAGGTAATTTGGAAGTCACTCTTTCAAGGATGAAAGATAAGTCCTTGAGATTGAACATACAAAGATGATGAAATCTTTGATAAACCTCAACTCTTGAATTAACAAGAAAATAGAGAAACACTCTCTAATTGATAATTTTTCTAAATAAAACTTCTAACCTAGTTGCATGCATGAAGCATGATATTTATAAGAATTACAAGGAAATTCAATGGTCATGCAACCAGTTAGGGTTTACACGCCCAAATTATACCTAAAATGTCCCTCATGCATTTCTCATGCAACCCTAATTACATTACTACAATTAAAATAAGGAAAGTGGAAAAATAACTAACTAAAACTAGGCCTATTCCTGGCTTACTTGGCCGCAAAATCCAGCCAGCTTCTTTGGCACATGTGGCTGCATTATTCCTTGAATTGTAACCACCAAACATGGAATAAATTAGCTAATGAACCAGCCATGAAGTGGCCGCCCATAACAGCCCCATTGAGTTAAGTTTGCCTTCAATTTGTAACCCCCATCTCATGAATGTTGGCCGCAACTTTGATGACAATTCACTCAGCCATTTACAACCTTGTTGGCCCTTCTTTGATGACATATTACTCAGCCAATTAAGCACATGTTGGCCGCAACCTTGGACTAGGTGAAAGGTCTCCATGTAGCTTCAAAAAGGACTAGGTTCATGCGCACATAGCAAGCCTTCTCTAACGGCTAGTTGACAAGGCAATCAATGCATTTTAATCACATTACAACCTTGTCTTGTAACCAACAAAAACCATTAACTTAAATGTTTTTTAATTGCCATAAACTTTATTGAAAGTAAATAAACATAATAATTCAGCAAAATAAGCATGAGTTGGCCGCCCACTTGGCCACTCTCATGGAACATGATTGGTCTTCAACATGCAATTGCTTTAATGGAAACCTCCTCCCTCATCAACTTGAGTGCAATAAATGAACTGGTCAGTTCCATTAATGCTCCTGGTGACTTGAAGCTGAGAAGCATTTATTGCAAGTTGTAGAGCTTCCCTTGCCTTTTTAGCCCGCGCCCTTGTCATAGGCCCACCAAGCCTTTTGAGTACTTCAAGTCCTTGATTTATGTCCTCATCACGCCCCCCTTCTTGAAAAGGATTTGTCCTTAAATCTGAAGGTTCCTCACCTGTATCAAAAAGGGATAAGTCAGAAACATTAAAAGTAGCACTGACATTATACTCACCTGGTAAATCAATCTTATAAGCATTGTCATTTATTTTCTCAAGTACTTGGAAAGGTCCATCTCCTCTAGGTAAGAGTTTTGATTTCCTTTGTTCATGGAATCTTTCTTTCCTCATGTGCACCCAAACCCAATCACCAGGTTGGAACACCACCTTCTTCCTTCCTTTGTTGGCTTGCCTAGCATAGCTCTCATTTTTCTTTTCTATTTGAGCCTTTACTTTCTCATGCATCTTCTTCACAAAATCAGCCTTAGCCCGTGCATCTGTATGCTTAAATGTAGAAATGTTAGGCAAAGGTAATATATCAAGAGGAGTTAAAGGGTTAAATCCATAAACTACCTCAAAAGGTAAACAGTTTGTAGTACTATGGACAACCCTATTGTAAGCAAACTCAACATGAGGTAAACATTCTTCCCAAGACTTAATATTCTTATTTAAAATTGTCTTAAGCAAGTTACCTAATGTCCTATTTACTACTTCTGTTTGACCATCAGTTTGAGGATGGCAAGTAGTAGAAAACAACAGTTTGGTTCCAAGCTTTCCCCACAAAGTTCTCCAAAAATGGCTAAGAAATTTTGTATCTCTGTCACTCACAATGCTTCTTGGTAATCCATGCAGCCTTACTATTTCTTTGAAAAATAAATCAGCTACATGACAAGCATCATCCACCTTCTTGCAAGGTATAAAATGCGCCATCTTTGAGAACCTGTCAACCACAACAAAAATAGAATCTTTTCCATTCTTTGTTTTTGGAAGCCCCAAAACAAAGTCCATGGAAATATCAGTCCAAGGAAATTCAGGAACAGGTAAAGGAGTATATAAACCATGAGGTTTAACTTTAGACTTAGCCCTTTTGCAAACAATGCAATGATCACAAAATTTATGAACACCATGCTTCATATTAGGCCAATAGAAGATATCTTGCAAAATTTCTAAAGTCTTTTGAACCCCGAAGTGTCCCATTAATCCCCCTTCATGTGACTCCCTCACAAGCAATTCCCTAATAGAACTCTTAGGCACACAATTTATTTCCTTTAAACAAAAATTCATTATGCCTAAAATATCCATTTTCAGATTTTCTCTCACATGCAACATACAATTAAGCAAATTCCAAATCATCCTGATACATAGCTTTCAAAGATTCAAGTCCATACCACTTAGTTTCAAGCAAAGAAAGTAGAACATGTCTCCTAGAAAGAGCATCAGCAACAACATTTCCTTTTCCTTTTTTATGTTTTATGACGTATGGAAATTGCTCCAAAAATTCCACCCATTTAGCATGCCTTTTATTACGTTTACCTTGGCCTTTCAAATACTTCAAAGATTCATGATCACTATGAATTACAAATTCTTTTGGAAGCAAATAGTGTTGCCAAGTTTTAAGAGCCCTTACCAAAGCATATAATTCCTTATCATAAATGGAATAATTAAGTGCAGGTCCACTTAATTTTTCACTAAAATAAGCAATTGGATGCCCATCTTGTAACAAAATAGCGCCTGTGCCTACATTAGAAGCATCACATTCCAATTCAAAAGATTTTGCAAAGTTAGGCAAGGCTAATATAGGCGCATGAGTGAGCCTATTTTTTAGGGTAGCAAAGCCCGCCTCCTACTTCTCCCCCCCACTTAAATCCCACATTCTTTTGAACAATGTCATTTAGGGGTGCAGCCAAAGTACTAAAATCCTTAACAAATCACCTATAGAAACTTGCTAAACCATGAAAACTTCTCACTTCACTCACATTTTTAGGCATTAGCCATTCTTGAATAGCGTTAACCTTTTCTTTATCCACTTGTACCCCTTTAGAACTCATAACAAATCCCAAGAACACAACATGATTGGTACAAAAAATGCATTTATCAAGGTTGGCATACAAACGTTCTTTTCTAAGCACATCCACAACAGATTTTAAGTGTTCAACATGCATGTCCAAACAAGTGCTATAGATAAGAATGTCATCAAAATATACCACCACAAATTTCCCAATAAAATCCCTTAAAACATGGTTCATTAATCTCATAAAGGTACTAGGAGCATCAGTCAACCCAAATGGCATAACCATCCATTCATACAACCCATATTTAGTTTTAAATGTTGTTTTCCATTCATCTCCCTCCCTTATACGAATTTGATTATAACCACTTTTAAGATCAATTTTAGAAAATATGCATGCACAATGAAGTTCATCAAGTAAGTCATCTAACCTGGGAATAGGATGACGGTACTTAATGGTGATGTTGTTGGTTGCTCTACAGTCAGAACACATCCTCCATGTTCCATCCTTTTTGGGTACCCTACATACTTAATACGTCTATCATGTTTGTATTCAATAAAGCAATTTTGAGAATCAAAAGACACTAAAAAACCTTTATCACATAATTGACTAACACTAAGTAAACTATGTTTAAGACAATCAACAAATAGTACATTTTCTATAGAGGTTGAGAGATTCGTACCTACTTTTCCGATTCCCAGAATTTTACCTTTGTTGTTGTCTCCATAAGTCACATGTCCACTATTTTTGGGAGTAATATAAATAAACTTTGAAGTATCTACCGTCATATGCTTGGAGCATCCGCTATCAATGTACCAAGTTTGCTTTACGGAATCCTTCAAATCAAAAAATTATTTTAATTTAGGTACCCAAGCTTTATTTGGGTCCTTAAGTGTTAGTTTTGACTAAGGATCCTTTTGGGATCCACATCATGTTCTTGAGATTATTGATATTCTTCCTAACATAGCATGTTGATGCACTATGGCCTTTCTTTCCACAGTAAAAGCATGTTAAGAATGGAGAACTAGTAGTTTGAGTAGTTACAAAGAATTTTTTATATATCTTTTGTTTGTTTTTGAGGATTATATCTAAGTTATTTTTGCCAAGAGTGAATTTTGCAAGAGTATTTCTCAAATTATTAATTTCTTCTTTGAATTTGTGGCATGATACACATGAATGAGTTACATTATTGATTTCTAAATTATTTGTAGAACATTGATTTTCATTTTTAGAATTTATTACTTTAAATTCAGATTTAAGATTATCTAACTCTTCATTTAATTTTAAAATTTCCTTTTCTAAGTTTGAAATTGTTTTCTTATAAGATGATACTAATTTTGCAAGTTTGAAGGATTCTTTATGTAAGTCATTAAATGCATCTTGAAGTTCATCAAAAGAGATAGAGATGTCATTATTAGAAGATGTTACCTCTTCTTCGCTTTCATAATCTTTGGCCATGAGTCCTAAGTTCACAATTTCATTTTCCGAGTCGCTTGTTGATTCCATGTCATTTTCTTCCCAAGTGATATATGCTTTCTTTCCTTTCTTTTCTTTGAAGGTTTTCTTGTTGGATTTTTCCATTTTTCTTTTATAGATTGGACATTCTAGTCTCAAATGTCCAGGTTGATTGCATTCATAGCATTTTGGAGTTGAGGAGGAATCTTCTCCTTTCTTCTTTGTGTTGAAAGTAGACCTCTTTCGATTTCCTCTATTTCTTAGGAATTTGTTGAATCTTTTTATAAAAAGACTAAAGTCTTCATCATCATCTAGATCATCTTCCTCAATAATATCTTCTTTGTCATTTTCTTCATAAATAGATGATGATGCTTTGAGTGCAATGCTTTTATTCTTTCTGTCACTTTCTTCATATTGATTGAGTCTCATTAGTTCCAATTCATACTCTTGAAGTTTCCCAAACAATGAAGCAAGAGACATGGTTGTGAGATCCTTTGATTATGCAATTGCAGTCACCTTTGGTTGCCATTGCCTACTCAAACATCTTAAAACTTTGTTAATAAAGTCTTCATTTCGAAAAACTTTTCCTAGAGATGCAAGATGATTGACTATATGCGTAAATCTCTTTTGCATGTCTTATATACATTCATTTTGATTCATTCTAAACAATTCATACTCATGAGTGAGAGTGTTTATCCTAGATCTTTTAACATCACTAGTACCTTCATGTGTTACTTCTAATGTATCCCACATTTCTTTTGCACTTTTACAATTTGAGACTCTAAAGTACTCATCTATGCCTAATGCAGAAGTAATTATGTTTTTGGCTTTCAAATTGTATTGGACTTTTCTTTTGTCATCTTTGCTCCATTGATCTCTAGGTGATCTTTTGGTTTCATTTCCTACTTGAATTGAAGGAATGAAAGGGCCATTCTCTACAGCTTCCCATATGTTTAAATCTATGGATTCTATGAAAATCTGCATACGAGATTTCCAATAATGATATCCTTCTCCATTAAATATAAGAGGTCTATTAATAGAGTTTCCTTCGGGAAAAAGAGAATTGGATGAGGTCATTTTTAATCTTGAAGCTTTTAAACCTTATACAAGATTCAAGCTCTGATACCACTTGTTAGACAAGTGGTCTCAAATGACTTAAGAGGTGGGGGGGGGGGGGTTAGTTAAGTTAATCAAAATTTTCTTTCTTTTCCTTTTTCTATCTTTTACCATGCAAGAAATAACTTATAATAATTCTTCTAAGATGAAAGATGTATGCAAAATACTTATTTCTCAATATGTTAACTTAGCAATCAAAGTAAACTAGTAAAAGGATAGGGAAGAAGAATTGCAAACTCAATTTATACTGGTTCGACAAACCCTTGCCTACGTCCAGTCCTCAAGTCACCCACTTGAGATTTCCACTATCTTTGTAAAATTCTTTACAAAAGATGAACACTCAATCACCTTGGGATCCCTTTCCCTTGTGTCGAGTTTCACTTGCGACTAACGAGAGGCACCCTCTCTTAATTACAACAGGATGGAAAGAAGATTTTGAACAAGATAAACTCTCTTGAAGAGTAGATGATACAAATTGAAGATCCTATAAGAACTCTCAAAGATTTTGCAAGTGGTTAGCCAAAGTAGTTTTTCAAAAAGTTTTTCACACTTTTATCTTTCTTCTTTTACCCTCTTTGCTTCTGAAGTGGAGACACATATTAATACTAGAAAATCAAAGCTTTGTGTCTCTTTATGAGGAATTGTAACTTTTCATATTTTTCTGAAAAGTCTCACTGGTAATCGATTAAAAGAGTCTAGCAATCGATTACAGATTTCAAAATTCAAATTATTTTTGTATCGTTGGAACTTCCATTTGAATTTTAAGTTCTCGTGTTGCCGGTAATCAATTACAGCATCTGGTAAACGATTACAAATTTCAGAATTCAAATTATTTTTACATCTTTGGAGCTTCCAATTAAATTTTAAGTTCTCATGCTGCTGGTAGTCGATTACAGCATCTGGTAATTGATTACCAGTTCAAAATTTTTACTCTGAACTTATTTTTTTAATACATCAAAAACATTTTTTTTTAAATAATGATTTTTAAGGCCAAATCAACTTTGCAAAAACTAGAGATTTTTTTAACAAAAGAAGCTAAGTTGACCGAGACTTATCTAATAAGATTTGTAGTCTTGATCTTGTATCAAATTTGCTTCATGCTCTATCTTTTCCAATCCTTTTGTTAATCTTGTGATTTTGTTTTCTTTCTATTGGCATCATCAAAACCTGCATGTATTGCATTCACACCGAGTTTAACTCAGTTATCTTGTACATGACCTTTTTTGAGATTTGAACTTTTGTAGTTCTTTAGCTTAAACTTTCTTTTACCTTAAACACTTTGGTGTTGAGCCTAGAGAGGCTTGTTTGCTAAACAATACTTGGGTAGAGCCTGAAGATGCTTGTAAGGAAAGAATACTTGTCGTTGTAGAGCCTGAAGAGGCTTGAAAGAAAAGAATACTTGTAATCTTCTGAAGATTAGTGGAAAATCCAGGTGCTGTGTTTGGCTCTGGGACTGGACGTAGCTCACAGTGGTGGTGAGTGAACCAAGATAAATACCTTGGTTAATGATGTGAATCCAACCAGGTAAAATTGAAGAGGAAGTTGGCTGATTTTATTTCTTGTTTGAATTAATTAAATAAATGGCTGAATCAATTTCATCACATGGGGCGGCCAGTTAAGGGACTTGAAGGCTGAATTATGATTCAAGAGACAAGGGGAGTTACAAAATAATTTGGTAATGAAGAGTTGTTACAACACTTAAAGGGGGCGGCCAGCATTTAACACATGGGAAGTTACAAATTGATGGAGTAACTAGTAATCAATTTTGGGTTGTTATGTGTTCCATTTGGAACGGCCAATTCATGGCTGAATCATTAGCCTTTTTATTTCTTGTTGGTTGTTACAAAACTATGTGTAAATATGCGGCCACATGTGGGTAAATTGTAGGCTGATTGTTTAATGCTTTGCTGGTAGTTTTTCTCTAAGTTTTTAATATCCATTAGAAGAATTATTAGATGTAGTAATTTGGCTGAATGCAAAGAGCCTTTCATGGTTCGCATGGACTATAAATAGTACGTACAAAGCATGCAGAATTGTTAAGTTAAGTTTTATTCAGAATTTTATGAATTGGAGAGTGTTTCTCTAAATTTCTTGTTAATTCAAGAATTGAGTTTTATCAAAGGTCCTTCATCCCTTTGTGTGTATAACTCTTAGGCTTATCTTCCATCCATGGAAGTGTGACGTCTAACAATTTCCACTCCATCTTCTTACCTTTTTCCATTTTCTCGTTTTAAACAATTTCCCAAATTTCTTACTTATTAGCATTCCAACCTAGATAGATCCGTAAAACGAATCCACCCCCTTGGATTCTCGTTAGTTAAGTTCTCTCATCCCTGAAATCCGTTTCAAGCTAACAAGAAGGGAATTGAATTGGTTTACATAAAGTTTAAACGTAAAAACATGTTTTTCATAGAACTCTTTTCCACCTATCTGAATGATCTTCAGACAGTATATTAAACTTTAGATAATAACAACTTATCTAAAAGCTTTTAGAAAATTCTATTTGAGAAAAGGTTTCCAAAAACGTTCAAGTTTTAGAGAAACACTATTCAACCCCCTTCTAGTGTTTCCCTGTTTGTTCCTATAGTTGGTATTAGAGCTCAGCCTCGGGTTGAGCATCTAACAAGTGCTGAGGAAGAAGATCCTGCATGGAAACCTCAACAAGTAACAGGTAGTACATCACAGAGGGAGTCTTTGTCACTAGGCCTCCAGCCTTCAACGGAGTAGATTATCATTACTGGAGAGATCATATGAAGTTGTTCATTGAGAGCAACAACATTGATCTTTGGGATGTTGTCACTGAAGGTGATTACATTCCCATGCATGGTGGGGTAGCCATTCCTAAGTCTGAATGGACTATGGAGCAAAAGGCTCGTGTTCAGTTAAACGCCAAGGCTAAACTCTATTGGTATGTTCTCTGAACAAATCAGAATATGAGAAAGTTCATGGATGTGTTTCAGCCAATGAGATCTGGGACACGCTAGCATTAGCCCATGAAGGGACTGAAAATGTTAAGCAGTCTAAGATCAACATGATTGTACATCAGTATGAGATGTTCAAAATGCATGACTCTGAAACCATTGATCAGATGTATGGTCGGTTTCAGATGATAACAAATGGACTGAGGTCTTTAGGAAGAACCTATGAATCTAGAGATAACAATCGAAAGATTCTAAGGAGTCTACCTAAAACCTAGAGACCCAAAGTCACTGCCATTCAAGAGGCCAAAGACCTCAACTCCTTAAGAACGGAAGAACAGTTGGGATCTCTCAAGGTCCATGAGTTAGAGCTTGGTAAAGACGAATCCAAAAAGAAATCACTGACACTGAACACAAAAGCCAGACAACTTAGGCATGGAACCCTGTAGTCCTTGCAAGCAGAAGAAGCTTCAGATGGTGATGAAGAATCTGACTTTAGTTTTGAAGATGAGGAGGACCTTGCTCTGCTCAGCAGAAAGATCAAGAAGATGCCACAGAACAAGGGGAGGTTCAAAAAGCACCAATCCTCTGGTTTTAGACAAGGTAAGTCAGGTAAAGATTCCTTATCTAATGACAAAATTACTTGTTTTGAATGTAAACAGCAAGGACACATGGAGGCTGACTGTCCTAAGCTTAAGAAACCTTCCTTCAAAAAGAAGAAATTCTTTAAAAAGAAGAAGAGGCTGATGGCCACTTGGGAGGATCTTGATGAGTCCACTTTAGAAGAGGAGGAGGATGCTTCAGAAGAACCAAGTTTGTGCCTGATGGCAAGTCTTCCATAATCTGATAGATCAAAATCCGAGGTAATGCGTCAAACTCTTCAAGATCAGTATGATGATTTGGTTGAAAGTTTAAAAGAACTTTTCAATGAGTATAAGGAGCTTTCAAGAGCATACACTGAAGTATGTAACAAAAGTGAGATTTTAGAAAAAGAAAACCTCATACTCAAAGAAAAGCTCTTGGAACAAGAGACTAGTAATTCCAAAAATCTTTCTAAAGAAAATCAAAAACTTCAGAGAAAGGTTGAGGAACTAACCAAGGACCTAGCTAGATTTGTTGAAGGAATTGATAATCTTAATAGATTATTAGGAACTCAGAAAAATTCCAAAGACTAAAGTGGCTTAGGCTTCTCATAAGACACATCATCAAACTCTTCTGATTTAAAATTTCCTAATAAGGGTGTGGAGAAAGGTAATGAGTGTTCCCATTGTGGTAAGCCTGGACACCATGTGTCTCAGTGTAAACACAAAAGTAAGTCAAAGCCCAAATCTAACAAGAAAGGACCCAAGAAAATGTTGGTACCTAAGAACTTAATTATTCTTGTTGCAGATGTCTTTAATAGGACAAAGGAAACCCCTTAAATGGTATTTGGACAGTGGATGCTCGCGTCACATGAAGGGAGAAAGGTCTTTGTTCCAAAGCATTAGACTGAAGTTGGGAGGAGTGGTCACCTTTGGAGGCAATCAACAAAGGAAGATCACTGGCATAGGGACTGTAGGTATATCTCCTCAATTCCTCATAAAAATGTTCTTTTGGTTGAAGGACTGAAACATAACCTTCTGAGCATAAGTCAATTATGTGATAGTGAATATGTTGTATCTTTCACAAAAGAAGGTTGTATAGTCAAGAACGTTTCAGATCAAATCCTCTTTTCTGCTAAGAGACACAATAATGTGTATAAAATTGATCTAGAGGAACTTGCAAGACAAAATGTAAATGTTTTCTTTTTGTGGAAGATGAAAAACAGATTTGGCATCAGAAACTTGGGCATGCTAGCTTGAGATTGATCTCAAAGCTAAGAAGACACAAACTTGTTAAAGGTTTACCCAAGCTATCATTCAAATCTGACTTTTTATGTGAAAATTGTCTAAAGAGAAAGCAAATAAGAAGCTTTTTCAAGAGCAAGAATGTTGTGTCTACCTGCAGACCTTTAGAACTCCTTCACATTGATTTGTTTAGTCCCACTAGAACAGGAAGTCTTAGTGGAAATAAATATGGTTTGGTCATAGTGGATGACTATACTAGATTTTCATGGGTTATATTCCTCAGAAGCAAGGACGAGACTTTTGAGAAATTCACAAAATTCTGTAAGGTGCAGAATGAAAGAGGATTCTGCATATCTGCCATAAGAAGTGATCATGGTGGGGAGTTTGAAAACTCAAGCTTTAAACTATTCTGTGATGAGAATGAGATCTCTCACAATTTCTCAGTGGCAAGAACACCTCAACAAAATGGGATTGTTGAGAGAAAGAATAGAAGCTTGTAGGAGATGGGAAGAACCATGCTCATTTCAAGCAACTTACTAAGATCCTTCTGGGCAAAGGCTGTTCACACAACTTATTACATTCAAAACAGAATTTTGGTAAGACAAATTCTCAAAAAGACTCCTTATGAATTGTGGAGAGGAAGAAAGCCCAACATATCTTATTTCCATATCTTTGGATGTGAGTGTTTCATACTTAACACTAAAGATGATCTTGGAAAATTTGATGCAAAATCAGATAAAGGATTTTTCATTGGATACTTTGAAACATCAAAGGCATACAAAGTTTACAACTCTAGAACCTTAGCTGTTGAAGAATCTATCCATGTTAAATTCAATGACATGAAAGAGACTGATAGGGAACTATCAGATCTAGAAGATTACTTTGCAGGAATGGAGCTGAATCCGTCATTTGAAAAGAAAGATGTCAAAGATGAAGAACCTTCTGAAGTACTTTCTGAAGGACTATCTGAACAACCTTCTGGTCAACCTTCTGAAACTGAACCTCTTCAGACAGCTCATGTTGAGTCTCAAACAGAGAACATATTTCCTCACAGAAATGAGTGGAGATACAAGTCTCATCATCCCAAGGAGCAAATTATTGGTGATACTTCAGATGGTGTAAGAACAAGATCTAGACTCAGAGAGGTCAACAATCTAACACTCTTATCTGAAATGGAGCCAAAGAATATTGATGAAGCTCGACGTGATGAAGGGTGGATCCTAGCCATGCAAGAAGAGCTTAATCAATTTGTGAAGAGTGATGTCTGGATCCTTGTTCCCAAACCCCATGGGAAAACAATTATTGGAACCAAATGGGTGTTCAGAAACAAGCTATCTGAAGAAGGCAAAGTTATCAGCAAGAAGGTATTGATTTCACTGAAACCTTTGCTCCTATAGCTAGGCTTGAAGCCATTAGGATTTTACTTTCTTATGCAGCCAGTAATGGCATCAAACTGTATCAAATGGACGTAAAGAGTGCCTTTCTTAATGGATTCATTGAGGAAGAAGTATTTTTTAGACAACCACCTGGTTTTGAAGACACCGCTTTTCCCGAACAAGTTTTTAAATTGAAAAAGGGTTTGTATGGTCTTCAACAAGCTCCAAGGGCTTGGTTTGACAGATTGAGCAACTTTCTTATAAAAGATGGTTTTGAAAGAGGAAAAGTAGATACAACTCTCTTTAGAAAAATGTCTAACAAATACTTTATTCTTGTTCAGATATATGTTGATGACATCATTTTTGGTTCAACAAATCCTTCTTTATGCAAAGAGTTTTCTAAGCTTATGCAATCTGAGTTTGAAATGAGTATGATGGGTGAACTCAAATTTTTTCTGGGACTTCAAATTAAGCAAGAATCTGATTGTATATGGATCCATCAGGAGAAATATACAAAAGAAATGCTTAAGAAGTTCAACGTGAATGACTGCAAGCCTATGTCAATTCTTATGCATCCCTCTGCCATCTTAAGCAAAGATGAAGGAGAAGAATATGTTGATCAAACAATGTATAGAGGAATGATTGGCTCATTATTGTATCTTACAGCGAGCAGACCTAACATTATGTTTAGTGTTTGTCTCTGTGCAAGATTTCAATCTGATCCAAGAATTACTCATTACAAGGATTGCAGGTTACTACTATTCTTGGTATTTAAATGGTACTACTAATCTTGGTCTATGCTATAAGAAGAGTAAAGATTGCAGGTTAGTAGGATACTGTGATGCAGACTTTGATGGAGACAGAGTGGAAAGAAAGTCAACTAGTGGAGGATGTCACTTTATTGGTGACAACATGATTAGCTGGTCCAACAAAAGACAAAGCACCATTGCACTCTCTACTGCTGAAGCAGAGTATATTGCTGTTGCGAGCTGTTGTTCATAGTTGCTTTGGGTAAAATCTCAACTGGAAGATTTTAATATTGCATTAAATTCTATTCCTGTTATGTGTGATAGTACAAGTGCTATTAATTTATCTAAAATTCCAATCCAACATTCTAGGGAAAAGCATATAGAAATCAAGCATCATTTCATTAGGGACTATGTTCAGAAAGAAGTTTTTGATATTAAGTTCATTGATACAGAGCAACAATGGGCAGACATATTCACAAAACCCCTAGCTGAAGATAGGTTTAAGTTCATAAGAAACAATCTGAACATCCATGCATTCTTTGAAAAATAATTATGCTTGGCTGTCTGAACCTTTGTGCTATCTGAAATGTATGCATCATCTGAAACATGCTTATCTGAAATATGCATCTTTCTAAAATGTTTGAACTATCTGAACTTTACACTATCTGAAAGGTCACTCTCTGAGTGACGTGACTATCTGAGACGATTGGTTTTCCAACTTTTCAAATCCCCCAGTACGTCGCACGATTACTGCTTCTGTGACGACTATTTATAGGGTCATGTAAAGTCAGTTGCACGTTTATGCCATTTCATCTCCTTGCAACTAGAGTTTTTGCACTCAAGACGTTTGAATTTTCTCTCAAGTTTCAAAGTCTCAAGCTTATATCTTATCTTTGTGCAACTTCAAGCTCTCTGCTATGGCTCCTAAAAATCTGCTGGAGGAAACATTGTTGCAAGTAGGGCTGTAGACCTTGAAGGTCTCAAGAATGGTGGTGTAGATTTTTTTAAAGAATTTGATAGTGCTGGTTGGACTCAGTTCTTTAACTCTGTGAATTGCGCATGGCATGAACAGAGTGTGGTTGATTTCTGGAAGTCTGCCAGGGTTGTAACTAGCAAGGACGGGAACTATTCTTCTATTCAAGTAACTGTTATGGGTATCAATGTTTTTGTGGATGCTGACATCATTTCCTTGGTGACTGGTATGAAGTCTGAAGGAGAAGTCTTCATTCCAGAATGGGAACACAAAAATGGAGGACCAAGAAAGTTCAACAAGATGCTGTATGGGATTGATAAGCCTGAAGACATGAGAGCCCCTCTCATGTATCCCAAGCCTAGGGTTTTGCATGCCATTTTAGGGTGCTGTATTATTCCCAAAATGGGCAGCAAAAATCACGTTTCTGAGTGGGAAAGATTTTGGGTCATCCATTTGCTGAAGAAGAAGATTGATCTTCCCAGAATCATTCTTCTCCTCATGATGAAAAAGGTCAGTGATTCGGCAAGCAACTTCCCTCACACAACTTTGATTACGAAGATTCTGCTTTATTTCAAGGTTCCAATTGAGAAGGTGTACGATCATAAAGTACTAACTTATTTCTCCATCACCAACATCAAACAAATGGGCATTTTTGTTAAACGCCCACCTCCTGAGCCAACAATGAAAGAATCCCTTGCGTTGCAAAAAGCTGAAGCAACTGGACGGAGCACCATTGATATTCTGGAAAATGAACTATGTGGAAACCCTCATACAAGTGAGTTCGTCCCTACAGAAACCACCCCAACAAAGATAGTGGTAAAAAGAAAAAGGACCAAGCCAGTGCAGAAACCTGCTGAAGTTTCAACTGTTCAGAAGGTAACAATTATTGAAGCTGCTGAAGTGAGACAATCTGAAGGTGTGAACGCACAACTGATATAGTCTGAACCTGTTCAAAAGGGCCTCTTAAGACCTACTGAAATTGTGGGTTAGAACAATGAGGTTCCAGCTGCTCAAGAAACTGAGCCTTCCTTTAGGCTGAAGAGAAGAAGGGCAAGTGCCAAGTCTAGAAAGTTGAAGAGACAAAGGTTGTTATTTCCTGTTCCAGAAGCACCTCAAATGATTACAAGGAGAAAATCTGTACAACAAGAGGATGCTATCAAGTTTCAGCAAGCTGCTGAACTTGAGAGGAAGAAGTTAGAAGAGCTCGAAAAGAAGTAACATGAAAAAGAAAATGTAGCTGTTGATAAAACCCAACAAGAAGCTGTTCCATAGAAGAAGATGGAGGTTATCTTTGGGAATGTCACTTCCTCTAAAGAAGAAAAGACTCCTTCTCCCAAACCTACTGCACCTCAACCATTTCCATCTCAATCTTCATCATTCTCATCATCATCAGATTTCTCAGAAGTGGACACAGAAGAAAATTCATTCTTTGAACCCTTTGGCTGTGTATGGAAGGGAAGTAATCTTCCAAGGGAAATCCCGCTGAAAGAGAAGACTAGGGATCTGACTAGATCTCCTACCTATGACTTGGCACTGCAAGCCTCAACTGATGCTCAGATGATGGCTGTTGCTGAAGTGCCTCATAGATTTTACAACGTTCCTTTGGAGGAAAGGCCTAGAGTTCCTAAGTTTCCCAACTTATATGAGGAATTGCTGTTCTTTAAAGCTGCACCACATCTTGCTACTCCCAGAGGTTTGATTTTGGAGTCAGCTGAAGCAGCAAGAAACAGGAAGCTGCAAGCTCAAAGAGAGAAAGGTGAAGAAGAGCATCTTCTACCTGATCAGCTAGAAAAGATCAGAAGAGGAGGAGTGCAATATTCTTGTCACAAATGGAAATTGCTTTATCCCTTTTCTAAAGATCAACACTGCTTATCTTATGAAGACTGGGTAGTGGTGAGGTTGATGTGTTTGGAAGTTGAACTGGTTGATTAACATGTCATGAGGGCTTTAGGCTGTAGAGTTTTTAAGCCTCCTTTACCTAATTCTGTGAAGTTGTCTACCAGGATCCTTGTGCAACAAGATATGATCATTCCAAGGTATCCTTTTGCTGAATGATTCTTTGAGAAGAAGAAAGACTTTAAGGTGTACCCTCTCTATCCTACTCCTTTCAAGCCTATGACTCCTGCTCAGTGGAGTAGGTTACCAGACTAGATAATGAGTCATGGAGGAGGGCTTGATCATGTTTACATAGACTGGGTCTGGGAATCCTAGTGGAGTGAGCGAGAAAAGGAAGGTTCTTCATCTGGGACTTCATGGAATGTTGAAGATTCCAAAACTGCTGGAAGCTTATACAATCAGGAGTTCAGAGTTTTCTTTTCAAGACGTTTCCCTTTATCTGATCGAGAACTTCATGAATAATGGATGATTCAGAAGAGACCCTACAAGCAATATTTCTGTGCAGTATATAGGCATGATGTGTTTAGGCTGCCTAAGGGTTTTCAACTGTTCAGATTTTCTTGCAGACATCTATCCATTGTCCTTTATGAGATGAATCTGGAAGAAGAAGTTGTTGCACTTGAAGAAGAAATTTGAAAGCTAAGAGTCAAGAACATGGAACTTGTGCAAAAGACAGATCATATTTTGGCTACTCAACAACAATTGAAGCAGGGCAAAAAGATTTCTAGGAAGCCGTTCTTTCTGAACTGGAAAGGCACAAACTTGAGATCAAGGCTCTGATTGAAGAATCTTTGTTGGGCAGAAGAGCTGGTTGATCATAGGCTATGATGTTTAGCCAAAAATCTTTTCAGACAATGTTTTGCTGTTTTTGAACAATATTTTTATCAGATGCTTGTGTTTGATATTTATATAAGTTTACATGAGTTTCAGGCTCTGATATTTTTACATGTGTTTAATTTACTCTTGTTTGCCCTGACACATTTGCGCTGAGTTTTATAATCTGTTACGATATTAAGTCTTTAATGCTCTGAATGTTATTATTGCTCTGATATTAAATATGCCCTGATACTTCATGATTTACTGCTCCTATATATAACGCTCTGGTATCCCTTTTGATTGATGACAAAAGAGGGAGTACAAACTAACGAAAATCTGAAGTGCAAAGTGTTTATAGAAAAAGGAGCATCTTACTCGGGGGAGCATTAAGAAACTCTTAAGTATCTGATTGAGGGGGAGAAATTTCTTAACTTATCTTATATTCCAACCCCGTTAAGATATTTTAGTTTAACAAATTTGTCATCATTAAAAAGGGGGAGAATGTCAAGTCTGAAAAATATCATTAAGTATTTAATAATGATTGAGTCTCACTTTCCTAAGTTTTAATGAATAACAAATTCTATTAAAATATCACTTGCAAATATTGCATGTTTTTAACGTGTTTTGTGGTTCTAGCAAGTTGACTTTCTTAAGTTAAGAAGCTATCTGACGTGGTCTACTGTCTGAAGAAGTAAAGCCCTCTGAAATGTCAAGTTATTTGAAGCAAGAAACCATCTAAAGCTAGAAGACTGTCTGAAGTCAACTGACGTGGCAAAGCGTCTGAAGTCAGAAGCCATATGGAGAGTGAAGCCCTCTGAAGTTTTCTGATAAAGACTCAAGTCATTTTCAACGCCTTCTGCAACACGTCTTTGGCGTATCCTTTTTAAGGCATGTAGAACAAAGACTTTTCAGCATGTTTGAAATACATGCACTAGAAAGGAAATCTCTGCTACACAGTTTTTGCAAGACTCAGAACAGAGTCAGCTCTACACATCTACCTTGTACTGTGTCAAAAGCTATAAGAAGTTGTATCACAATGGGATTAATAACATTTAACGATATCTCTCAACGGTGATTTTAACGGACTTCATTTCAACCTCTATAAATAGCTTCATGCAGATCTCATGCAAGATATAGAACAAGTCGAGAAAGAAAGTGCCTACACGCTGCAAGTTTTTCATCATAAAAACACTCTAATAATTTTCCTTGTACAAAAGTTTTCTTATCCTAAGTATAACTAAGTTATCTTGTACAATACCTTGTTTGAGCTTTGAACTTCTGTAGTTCTTTAGCTTAAACTTTCTTTTACCTTAAACACTTGGGTGTTGATCCTGGAGAGGCTTGTTTGTTAAACAATACTTGGGTAAAGCCTGGCGAGGCTTGTAAGGAAAGTGTTGAGTCTCAAAATATTATTAAGGAAATTAATAATGTTTAAGTCTCACAATTCCTAAGTTTTAATAGATAACAAATTGGTTTAAAGGGATTATTCTTATAAGAACAGTTTCACTTGAAGGTATTATGTTTAAATGTTTCAGCAACCCTTATGAAGAGCAACCCTCTGATATAATCCAACTCTCTGAAAGTTGAACCTGCTTATATGAGGAACTCTCTGAAGAACAAAGACTTGCTGAAGTCTTTTCAACCTTCTGAAGTACTGTTGTATTAAAATAAGACTTTCTGCTGAAGAGCCTACATCATAGCTTTTAATCAAAGTCAGAAGGCTTTCTTCTTAAGACTTTAAAGCATCATAAATGTCTTTTGCAAGTTTGATTCATTTAAGGAATATTACAGAGACCCTTTATGAACCATTTCAAATCTTTTACCAAAAAGAGAAACTGTTATAACTTGGTACCTACACGTGTCAGACTCTGGTACCTGCAACACTCAAAGTCAGAAGATTTTTGAAGATTGAGCCTGGAGAGGCTTGTCTGTAAAACAATACTTGGGTTTGAGCCTGGAGAGGCTATGGATAAAAGAATACTTGTAACTATGTTCAGTTAGTGGAAAATCCATTGCTTGTTGGCTTTGGGACTGGACATAGCTCACGGTGGAAGTGAGTGAACCGGGATAATTTCTTGGCTAAGTCTTCTCAACCCTTATCTCATTATATCTGTTATTTTGACTAACTGGAGGGTTCTGAATAATCTATTTTATAAGCTTAAACATTAAAACAATCTCGAACGCTTTATAAAACATGTTTTTAATTCTCTCTTTTGGACCTGCTAAAGTGCTTCAGCAAGTCTTTGAAAAACCCAGTTTCAGCAAGTTACTCAAAACTTTTGTAAATCACTTTGCTTGTGAAAAGGTTTTCATAAAATCTGTTTGAAATTATAAAACACTATTCAACCCCCCTTCTAGTGTTTCCTGTGGTTTCTACAGTTGGTATCAGAGCTCAACCTCGGGTTGAGCATCTAACAAGTGCTGAGGGAAGAAGATCCAGATGGAAACCTCAACAAGCTATGGTGCCTACATCTCTGAAGGAGCATCTTTAACTAGACCTCCGGTCTTCAACAGAAAGGAATATTTTTACTGGAGAGAACACGTGAAGCTGTTCTTGGAATGCTATAATCTAGATCTCTGGGAAATAGTTGCTGATGGTGATTATGTTCCCATGAGAAATGGAGTACCTATTTCCAAAGCTAAGTGGTCCTATGAGCAAAAGATTAAAGTTCAACTCAATGCTCAAGCCAAGCTCTACTTGATTTGTTCCCTGAACAAAAATGAGTATGAAATGGTTAAAGGATTCAACTCTGCCAAGGAAATATGGGATTGGATAGCTTCATCTGCTCATGAAGAAGATGAAGATTACAAGTCTGTAGAAGATCTCACTTCAGAAAGTGAAGAAGACTCATCTGAAAAGACAACTCTGTGCTTTATGGCAAATCAACTCATCTCTGAATGTACAGATTCTAAGGTAACATCCTTAACTCTTCAAGATGAATATGGTGATCTAGTTGATAGCACCAAGGAACTCTTCAGAAAGTATAAGAAACTTTCAAATGCATATACTGCTATATGCAATAAAAACAAATATTTTAAAAAGAAAATCTTATACTTAAAGAAGAGTTTCAGGTACAAGAGATCAATAAATCCAAAAGTCTACTTGAAGAAAAACAGAAACTTCAAGGACAGATTAAGGAACTTACTAATGACCTGGCCAACTTTACTGAAGGAACTAATAATCTTAATAGATTATTAGAAACTCATAAAAATTTAAATGATAAAAGAGGCTTAGGTTTCTCTGGGAAACTATCACCTAAATCATCAGATTCTAAGTTCCCTAAAAAGGATAAGAAAAAGGTTGATGGGTGTCCTCACTGTGGTAAACATAGACTTTTTAACTCTAAGAACAAACAGAAAAAGGAACCTGTTCTTGAAATTGACCCATGTGGACCCAAGAAAATATGGGTACCAAAAATCTTAATTATTCCTCTTGCAGATTTGTTGAATCAAAGAAAACTCCCAGAATCACCACTGAAGAATGGATGAGAGGAACTCTTGATGAAAAGAAAGTTTATGTTCCAAGATCTTTCAACATAAGGTGTTGAAGCAATGTTGAGTCTCAGCAAACAAAGTTCAAATACTTAAGTATCCCTGCTGGTAACATTGTTTATTAGAATATCTGAGATTAAATGGTTTATGTGAAAAATCTATGAAAAATATGATATGTATGACTCTCTGATATGCATGAACTTTCTGAAATATGTGTGTATGCTGAATGTGTACTTGCTGAAATTTATGAACTTGCTGAACACACATACTTTCTGAAATTGTCACTTGATGACGTGGCAACCTGAGACAGTTGGCTTTTCACTATCCTCTGAAGTCTGCACATTGCACGACTCCCTATGTCTGCGTAGTCAGTAACTGTCATCATTAATGCTATGTCTGGAGGCTATTTATAGAGCTTGAGAGAAGCTACACAGTTACTCTCTCTTTGCCTTTCTATCCTCTGCAATCAGAAACTTCTTGCATTCTCAAGTTTCAAGCTTTCTCAAACCCTACTCTCTACACTTTACTCTCTGAACTGCAATGGCTCCTAAGAAGAATGATGGTGCTTCATCAAAGGCTGGTGGGAAGATTGTCCCATCAAGGTGTGTCAACTTCAAAAACCTTGCTAAGAACGATTTTGATCTCACAGATTACTTCAAGAGTGTTGGATGGCTGCCATTCTTTGATGTTATCAACCGTGGATGGCACGAGGAGAGTGTTTTCGAATTCTAGAGAAACATTAGGGTGGTGGAACATGAGAAAAATGTCTATCTTGGTGCTACTGTGATG
Source organism: Sesbania bispinosa (assembly GCA_026901365.1). Lineage (NCBI taxonomy): Eukaryota > Viridiplantae > Streptophyta > Magnoliopsida > Fabales > Fabaceae > Sesbania > Sesbania bispinosa. The sequence goes on from QLOH01000480.1 coordinate 507,665, forward strand.
GGGAAGAACTTCACTATTAAAACTTCTACCATTGAGGAGGTTGCTGGAGTTAAAGCAGAAGGAGCTCATTTTTGCCCAGATTGGGAAACTCACCATGGTGGTGTGAAGAAGTACAACCAGATGTTGTTTGGTGCTGAAAATCCCAAGAACCCTAAAGGAACTAGGTTGCTGCCTATACCCAGATTGCAGCTTGCTGTCCTTGGATGCTGCATAATCCCCAAGGGAGGAGGAAAAGACCACATTTCCGAGATGGAAAGGTTTTGTTTAATTCACTTGTTGCAGAAAAAGAAGATCAACCTTCTGTGGATCATTCTTTTCAGCATGATTAGAAGGGCTAGAGATTCTGCAACAAATCTTCCTAACAACACCCTCATTATGAAGATTTTGATGCACTGCAAGATTCCTATGGAGGGGATGTTTGATCACAGACCTTCAAGTTACTTCACTGCAACAACCTTAAAACAAATGGGGATATCATTGAAGAAGCCTGCTGGTGATGCTGCTGAAACCAGTCAGAAGGCCCATGTTGCTGAGTTCCAAAAATCCATGTTGCAAATATTGGAAGAGGAACTACATGGAGACGTCAGAAAAGAGGAGTTCAAACCTGCTGAGGTTAATCATAAGAAGAAGTTGGTGAAAAGAAAAAGAACCAAGACTTCACAGAAGATCCTTACCCCTGCTGATCTTGAAAGGGTAAGAGAGGTGGAGGCATCATATCAGAAGGCTACTCCATTTGAAAAAGTAGCTGAAGCAACCACACAACAGGAACCTGAACCTGTTCAGAAGGTTCACAATGAACCTCCTGAAATTGTGGGTCAGGCTACTGAATTTCCTGCTGATGTTACTAAGCCAACCTTGACTCCCAAGGGATAGGCTGTGATGGATGAAGTTGTTGGTGGAAGCTCTTCATAACCAATTTATGTCAAACCTCTAGCCTCTATGCATCCAGACCCAGAAATCCAAAATGTAGTGGAGATTGCCACTGCTCTTGATGAAGAAGAAGATAGAAGGAGAAAGGAACAAGAGGAAAATGATAGAGCCTTAGCTGAAGCTACTCAAAAGGCTATGATAGAAGATGAGAAACTGGAGAGAGCTGCTGAAACAAAAAGAAAGAGACCTTCGAAGGCAGCAAGGTCTAAGCACAGGAGGTTGCTATCACCTGTTAGAGAAGAAGCTCCTGCTCCTGCACAAATGATCACTAGGAGCAAGTCTATCCCAAAGGATGATGCTGGGATCTTTCAGGAAGCTCTGAAGCAAGTCAGGACACAGTCTGTGTTGTACTTGAAGAAAGAAAGAATTGTTAAAAGGCAAGCAAAGCCTCCTACACCCTTTGTTCTTTATGATTTGACTAAGACAAAGTTATACTAGAAGAAGCTTCAGGAAGCTGCCATGAAGCCTGTGCCTACAGAAAAACTTTACAAGAAAATCAAGGTACACTTTTATAACCTTGATCCCGCTGATCTAGAAGATGATGTGAGTCCTTTTGAAGTACCAATGAAGATGGTAGATGTTGTTACCATTACTGATGATAATGGTTCTAAGATTGAAAAACCTGTTGCTGCTGAAGAAGTCATCCAACCTGCTGCTGATAAGGTTGAAGAGGTTGCACTTGTTGACAATACCATAGGTGAACCTACTGAAGATACAATTGTTGAAGTACCAATAGCTGATAAGGTTGCTGCTCCTGCTGATAGTGAAAAGGGTGCAGAACTTCATGTTGTTGATCCTATGGAGATTGATCAAGATGTTGTTATGGTGGAACTCATCTTTGCTATTCCTTTGAGGTCTGATCCTGCTGAGGTTAATGATCCACCATCACCAAGTCCTCAATCACCATTCAATGTTGATCTCACTGATGAGAGGATGCCAAATCAACTGCATCTGGTATCTACCCTATCCAATTCTATTGATTGGAATTCTAAGGGAAGGTATGTGTGGAAAGAGAAAGGCTTGTATGTTTTTGAAGGTGATTTATCTCAGATAGAGAGAATGTGGAAGCCTAAGTCAAGGGATATCTCAAGAAGGCCAACCTTTTACAAGGTCATGCCCATTATAAGTTTTGATGATTTTCTCAGATCAGCTGAGTTTCCTTATAGATTCTACCAGTCTGCTGAAGCTCAAAGAAAAAGATTATCCAAGTGTCTGAACTTGTATGAAGAGTTGTTGTACTTTAAAGATCATTTGCCACTGCACAAGCAAATTGGTTTGCATTTGTACTCTCTTGAGGATGCCGGATTAAGGAGAATGGTCAAGGCTTCAGAAGGAGGGTCTGATCAACTAGAAAAGATTAGACAAAGAATGCAACCACCCCAGCATTACCAGAAGAGAATTGATGTTGATTCCCCTGATGCAGTGAGAGTACCTGCTGAATATTGGATTCTCATCAGACATCTAAACATGGAAGCTGAGGGATACTCTAAGTATATTGCTAAAAATGCTGGGTACAGAGGTTTCAAGCCTCCAACACAACTCACCATGAAGCCCTCAACCAGAATCTATTGGCAATCAGACAAGGAAGCTGTTCTTTCTAAACTGGAAAGGCACAAACTTGAGATCAAGGCTCTAATTGAAGAAGCTTTGTTGGGCAAAATAGTCGGTTGATCATAGTCTATGATGTTTAGCCAACAATCTTTTCAGACAATGTTTTGCTATTTTTGAACAATATTTTTATCAAATGCTTGTGTTTGATATTTATATAAGTTTACTTGAGTTTCTGGCTCTGATATTTTTACATGTTTTAATTTACTCTTGTTTGCCCTAACACATTTGCGCTGAATTCTATAATCTGTTACGATCATAAGTCTTTAATGCTCTGAACGTTTTCATTGCTCTGATATTAAATATGCCCTGATACTTCATGATTTACTGCTCTGATATTTAATGCTCTGGTATCCCTTTTGATTGATGACAAAAGGGGGAGTACAAACTAACGTAAATCTGAAGTGTAAAGTGTTTACAGAAAAATGAGCATCTTACTCGGGGGGAGCATTAAGAAAATCTTAAGTATCTGATTGAGGGGGAGAAATTTCTTAACATATCTTTTATTTCAACCTCGTTTAGATTTTTTAGTATAACAAATTTGTCATCATTAAAATGGGGGAGAATGTTGAGTCTAAAAAATATCATTAAGTATTTAATAATGATTGAGTCTCACTTTCCTAAGTTTTAATGAATAAAAAATTCTGTTGAAATATCACTTGCAAATATTGCCTATGTTTTTAATGTGTTTTCTGGTTTCAGCAAGTTGACCTTCTTAAGTCAAGAAGCTTTCTGACGTGGTCTATTGTCTGAAGAAGTGATGACAACCAGTCAGTAGACCTCTAAACTGACAGCTGATGGCTAGGGTCAACATTGGAGCTGCTTGAAATGTTTGGAGCTGAACCAAGCATGAGTCTTCCTTAATGAGGGTCAACCCTTGGTCAACCCTTGACCATTGACCAAGGAGCCAAAGTCAACAAACAAGGCTCAACTTAATTAGGAATCAATGTAATTAGGACTTTATGATGTAATTAGGACATCCTTGTCATTTTATTAATTAGGGGCGCCACTTACCTATGGGTTTAGTGGTTAGTAGGATACCTTACTAGGAGATGTAGAGGGTCATGGGTTCTAATCCCACCTAGGATAGGAAATTCACTCATCTTGTATTTTTCCTATGTAAATGGGCACATAATTGGGAGGTTTATTGGCTTAAGGCTTAGCTTAGCCATACACCTTTAGGGGCTTGGGTTCAAATCCCACTTAGGATGGGATTACACCCATCATTTTATTTTTCCCCTTTTATTTCCTTCATGAAGCCGCCCCACTCCCCCTCCTCTCCTATATAAAGGAGCCTCCTCTCTTGTAATTAACACATTGAATTTTGAAGTAAAGGCATTATGCCCAATTTTCTCCTCCCTTTGTGAGTTGAGTGAGGCTTGGTGGTTGTTGCTCAAACCATACTGAGACTTATCTAATTCTCCTGAATTAGTGGCGTCTGGCACTGGACTTATCTGCTGCAAGTGGACTCTTGCTTCAGTGGCGTCCTTCCCATTTCTTCCTCTCCACTTTTTCTTTCATTTTCTTTCATTTTCTATCACTTTCTTGCGCAAAATAAGCTGCTGCCCTGCACCTTATTTTCGCAATTTATTGCTTGTTTTTCAATTCTAATCGGTGGTTTTTGCTCAATTCTAGATCCTACACCTATCTGGCTATCAATTGGTATCAAAGCTTGATGGATTGAGCAATTTTTGGAGCACATTGGGGCTGTTTGGGCGCTGTTTTGCTGCAGCTATATGTGCAGAATTTTCATTCAATTTAGTGTAATTCCATCCCTCTTTTCAATTGTAATTTGGACTTGGACTGTTTCCCGGTCCCGAGGTGCCTTTCTGCTGCTATCAGCACTTGTCTGTCTTGATTGATTTGCTTGAATTCTTGCTAGTTGGGGGCTGTTTTGGGCTGCTAATTCCCACCCCCTAGGTGTTTGTTTAAATGCCTCTTTAATTGCTCATACTTGTTCTTGAGTGATTCTTGCAAATTAATTGATATAACTGCTTGTTTGTGGTGAAGTGTGGTAAGAGGAGGCATTGTTGTCTTCATTTTTCCAAAGATCGTTCACCTACATTTCTCCCCTTCACCATTAATTGTTCATCCCCCATATTCATCTCTTTACTTTCCGCTTTTAATTTTCCGCCATTTAATTTCCGCTTCTCCCCATCCTTTTAATTTCTGCTCTCCCCTTTACTTTCTGCCATTTACATTTCTGCTCTCCCCATCCTTTTAATTTCCGCTTCCCCCTTTACTTTCAGTCATTTACTTTCAGTCCTCCCCATCCTTTTAATTTCCGCTTCCCCCTTTACATTTCTGCTCTCCCCATCCTTTTACTTTCTGCCATCCCCTTCTACTTTCTGCCATTTACATTTCTGTCCTTCGCATCCTTTTAATTTCAGTTTCCCCCTTTATTTTCTTGCCATTTAATTTTGCGCAATTTTCCTCTTTATTTTTTGCCATTTATGCACATTTTTGGGCTCTTGTTTTGTTCAATTTCCTACTCTTGTTATGTCTGTTTGATTGGCATTCTGATTGCAAATTTGGATTGACTGCTATCTCTACCTTGGACTTTCCCTGTTTGATTGTGCAAAACGCTCACCTATAGGATCTTTTTTTGGTTCATAGTATTGGAAGAAGATCAACAAATTCTAATTGTTGATTTTCCTTCAAAATTTTGATTCCAATCTTAAAATTGAACCAAGCGCGTTTCTGTGACCATACCGGTTTTGTATAATCAATAAGGAAGTGCTAAACAATTTTTTTTTGGCCATTTTTGAAATCAGTTGCCATTATGTTTTTTTATTCATTATTTTTGCTTTTCTGGGCCACTTGGACCAGTTTACTGTCAGAAAATTCCAAAAATATTACAGTAATTTTCTATTGGGGAAAAAGACAAAAAAAAAGAAAGAAAAGGCAAGAAAAATACAAAAGGTATGTACGTGCCAAAAATAGAAAAAGAGGTGTAAAAAGCAAAAAAAAAGGGTGCAAAAGTCAACAACATGGAAGAAAAAGTCAAAAGACACCCAAAAAGTCAAAAGAGTCAAAAAAATTCAAAAAAAAAATTCAAAAAAATAGAAAAACAAAAACAAAGAAGTATCCCAACAATACAGTGACAGTTTTACTGTAATTTTCTGTTTTCATTTCCCTGTATACCGTAATTGAGTTGTATTTGCTGTTTTTCTAAAAAACGACAATTTTGGCAACTCTTTTTCAAAAATCACCAAAAACAATTATCTTTGCAATTTCTTCCGTCTTGTCTTGTTTGTTGTCTGCTCTTGTGTATAAGCTTGTTTGAGTGCCAGCTTTTCTTGTTTTCATATCAATTCTTTTGTTTTGTCTTAGGATTTTTCCAATCTTCTTCCAGTAGGTATTTTTCTTTGTTAGTGCGCTTCTATTTGGGTAATGGTTAAGACTTAGACTCACGTTGGTCTTGGCAACTTCTAATCAACCTCCAACCGAGTAGAAGAGGCAAGAGAGTATCATTATAGAAAAAGCCTAAAAAGAGTGACATACACGAGTGTTAACATTCCATCGAGTGTAAACACTTAGTGAGTGGAAAGGTCCAAATTCTTGAAAATCAAAAATTTTAACAATGGGTAGTAGGAACTCACCACCTCCTTCACCTAGAACTTTAAGGTATAGGGCCGAGTTGCAACATGCAATTCAAGACATGGCCAGAATGATGAGGCATGAGATGAGTGAACTTAGGAAAGAACTAAGTGGGAATAGGAGGGAGAGAAGGCATTCTTCTCGAGAAGGAGGAAGTGAGGATAGGTATAATGTGGTTAGGAGTGAAGATAGGTACCATGCTGAGAGTAGTGAGGGAGAGAGACACTCTAGCCATACCTATAGGAGAAGGGAAAGGGAAAGAGAGCATAGAAGGCCTAGGAGGCGTGAGGAACCTAAAGGGTTTAGAGAAGACTACTATGAGGAAATCCCTAGGAGAGAAAGAGAGGAGTATTATGAAGAAAATCCTAGGAGGCATAGGAGAGAGCATAGGAGAGAAGAAGAGCCTAGAAGGGAACAAGGTTTTAGAGGGGTAAAAATAGAAGTCCCAACCTTTAATGGTAGAAATGATGTAGAACAATACCTAGAATGGGAACTTAAAATTGAACAAATTTTTAGTTGCCATAGGTATAAGGAAGAGGAAAAGGTTAAAATTGCCTCTCTAGAATTCAAGAACTACGCCTTAGTTTGGTGGCATCAGCTTCAGGCTGAAAGAAGAAGGTGCAATGCTCCTTTGGTTTCCTCTTGGGAGGAAATGAAGTCCATCATGAGAAATAGGTTCATACCTCAACATTACACTAGGGAGTTGCACATCAAACTCCAAACTCTTAAGCAAGGATCTAAGAGTGTAGATGAGTACTTTAAGGAAATGGAACTTGCTTTAATTAGGGCCAACATAGTTGAGGATAATGAAGCAACTATGGCTAGGTTTATCAATGGACTTAATTTCGACATAAGGGACATAGTGGAATTGCATCCTTATGTAGAAATGGAGGACTTGGTACACCAAGCCATTAAAATTGAAACTCAACTAAAAAGAAAGGGTAGCTATAAAAGAGGAAACACTAGTTTTACAACTAGGAACAAGGAAACCCTAAAAGAAGATAAGGGAAAGAGCCTAGAGAAGGATGAACCTAAGGTTCCTAGGGTTACTTCTAACCCCACTCCTTCTACTAAAAAGGAAGAGCCCTCTACCTCCACAAGAAACATCAAATGTTTCAAGTGTGATGGCAAGGGACACATAGCTTCCCAATGCCCAAATAGGAGGGCAATGTTGGTTAAAGAGAATGGAGAGTACACTAGTGCAAGTGAGAATGAACAAAGTGAGGATGAGGAAAAAGAAACTAGTGAAGAAGAGAATGAAATTAAGAAAGAAGTATATAGGACCGAGGGTAAACTTTGCATGGTGAGAAGGTCCCTAGGAAATCAAATAATAAGAGAAGATGAACAAAGGTAAACTGTCTTCCACACTAGATGCATGGTAGAGGGACGAATTTGCTCCCTAATTGTTGATAGTGGAAGTTGCACTAACATTGCAAGTGCAAGAATGGTGGAAAAACTTGGTTTATCTACCACTCCCTACCCCAGACCATACAAGTTATCTTGGATATGTGATGATGGGGAAAGGGAAGTAAATAAGCAAACTCTCATCTTTATTTCCATAGGTGATTATGATGATAATGTTCTTTGTGATGTTGTACCTATGGATGCCACACGTATCTTGTTGGGTAGGCCTTGGCAGTTTGATAAAAGAGCCATCCATGATGGATAATCTAATCAAATTTCTTTTAAACATGATGGAGCTAAAATTACTTTGATGCCAATGTCAATCCAAGAAATATGTGAGGATCAAGCTCAAATGAAGAGAGAGATAGAACTTGAGAAAATTAAGAGACTTAAGATAGAAGATGAGGGTAGAAAGAAAAAGAAAGAAGAAACATCAAGAGTAATGATAGAAAAGGTGAAAACCAAAGAAAGACAAAAAAATAAAAGGGAAGTCATGTTATAACTTCATCAATTCAAAACTGCTGATCTTAATTGTTTTGAAGGAGATCAAGAAAGGGAGCTGCTGATTAAGGAAGGAGGGCGTAACAACACTACAAGGGAGTTTCCTCTAACCTTATCTCCTATTTCTTCTTCTTCTTCCACTTTCCTTCTTTCTTCCACCACTCTTTCTATCACCAAAACTCCCTACATGATTCCCAAGTACTATTGTTATGAGCATTAGAGGATACATACTTGGGAATAATGAGTCTTCTTTTCTATGTTGACTAGGTGCACAAGGATGTCCATTGTTGAAGACCTAGCAAGGATTCACTAATCCTAAAGGGAAGGCGCCACCTTCTCCTCTTTGTCATCCATTCTTTTATTCCTCTTCTACCCCTTATATTCTTCTCATTTTTCAGATTTGAGGACAAATGCTTTTCAAGGGGGAGGGGATGATGACAACCAGTCAGTAGACATCTAAACTGACAGTTGATGGCTAGGGTCAACATTGGAGCTGCTTGAAATGTTTGGAGCTGAACCAAGCATGAGTCTTCCTTAATGAGGGTCAACCCTTGGTCAACCCTTGACCATTGACCAAGGAGCCAAAGTCAACAAAAAAGGCTCAACTTAATTAGGAATCAATGTAATTAGGACTTTATGATGTAATTAGGACATCCTTGTCATTTTATTAATTAGGGGCGCCACTTACCTATGGGTTTAGTGGTTAGTAGGATACCTTACTAGGAGATGTAGAGGGTCATGGGTTCTAATCCCACCTAGGATAGGAAATTCACTCATCTTGTATTTTTCCTATGTAAATGGGCGCATAATTGGGAGGTTTATTGGCTTAAGGCTTAGCTTAGCCATACACCTTTAGGGGCTTGGGTTCAAATCCCACTTAGGATGGGATTACACCCATCATTTTATTTTCCCCCTTTTATTTCCTTCATGAAGCCGCCCCACTCCCCCTCCTCTCCTATATAAAGGAGCCTCCTCTCTTGTAATTAACACATTGAATTTTGAAGTAAAGGCATTATGCCCAATTTTCTCCTCCCTTTGTGAGTTGAGTGAGGCTTGGTGGTTGTTGCTCAAACCATACTGAGACTTATCTAATTCTCCTTAATTAGTGGCGTCTGGCACTGGACTTATCTGCTGCAAGTGGACTCTTGCTTCAGTGGCGTCCTTCCCATTTCTTCCTCTCCACTTTTTCTTTCATTTTCTCTCATTTTCTATCACTTTCTTGCGCAAAATAAGCTGCTGCCCTGCACCTTATTTTCGCAATTTATTGCTTGTTTTTCAATTCTAATCGGTGGTTTTTGCTCAATTCTAGATCCTACACCTATCCGGCTATCAATTGGTAAAGCCCTCTGAAGTGTCAAGTTATTTGAAGCAAGAAACCATCTGAAGCTAGAAGATTGTCTGAAGTCGTCTGACATGGCAAAGCGTCTGAAGTCAGAAGTCATCTGAAGAGTGAAGCCTTTTGAAGATTTCTGATAAAGACTCAAGTCATTTTCAACGCGTTCTGCAACACGTCTTTGGCTTAGCCTTTTTAAGGCATGCAGAATAGAGACTTTTCAGCATGTTTGAAATACATGCACCAGAAAGGAAATCTCTGCTACGCAGTTTTTGCAGTACTCATAACAGAGTCAGCTCTGCACATCTACCTTGTACCGTGTCAGAAGCTATCAGAAGATGTATCACAACGGGATTATTAGCATTTACTGCTATCTCTTAACTGTGATTTCAACAGACTTCATTTCAACCTCTATAAATTGCTTCATGCAGAACTCATGCAAGATATAGAACAAGTCGAGAAAGAAAGTGCCCATACGCTGCAAGTTTTTCATCGTAAAAACACTGATAATTTTGCTTATACAAAAATTTTCTTATCCTAACTATAACTCAGTTATCTTGTACAATACCTTGTTTGAGATTTGTACTTGTGTAGTTCTTTAGCTTAAACTTTCTTTGACCTTAAATACTTGGGTGTTGAGCCTAGAGAGGCTTGTTTGTTAAACAGTACTTGGGTAGAGCCTGAAGAGGCTTGTAATGAAAGAATACTTGTCATTGTAGAGCCTGAAGAGGCTTGAAGGAAAAGAGTACTTGTAACATTCTACTATTTGTGAGGAGGAATTCGCCACCCGCAACCCCATCACTAAGTGGTCTGCCCATAGTCACATAATTCGCTTACTTGGCCAGCGAACCGCAAATTGGTTTGGTTCGTGCGTTCTAATTCGTGGTACGCTTGCGATTTGGAACCTATCAATTCGATTTTGAATTCTCTCAAATCAGCGAACCAGATTTCTACTCACTCAGATTCAATTTTTGAAAGCTTCTTGTCAAAAGCTTTGATGGTGAATGTGAAATCTATTGAGAGAAAGGAAAAGGAGAAGGTAGAACAAATTACCAGATTCTCTGTTTTATGATGCTGTTGGTTGTTGGTACTTCTGCAGTTCTGCTACAGATAAGACATGGGTTGAATGTTCGCTCACCATAGATATTCAACTAAGAAAATGAAAGGTTTCCAAAGAGGCATTTACAACATTTTATTGTTTTTAGGAAAGAGGAAGATGAAATGTCTACAGAAAAAAAAACGAAGTGTTTTACGAGGAAGTGAAAGGTTCTCAAAACTCAAAAGACAAAGCCAGACTAACTTTATTTATTCTGCCAACCAACCATTTTTTTGATAAATTGAAATAATAATTATTTTAAAATTGTATTAAATTTCATTTTAATATAATGTGACTGTTGAGTGTTAATTATCTACCACATTCTTGGGAAAGTACATTGAGAGTTAAAACAATAAATTGTAAATTTTAAAATTGATTAAATCATTTTTTAAATTATATTAAATAATATTTTATAGAAAAATGATTAATTAATCTATTAGTAGCGTACCAATTACTAGTAATATATTTTAACGTACCATGAACCGAAATAGCGAACCAACTAGGTATACCCCCATGTATCGAATTCTTCTTATATAACGAACCGCGTACCTGTACCCGTACCACGTACCGAAACGAATTGCGAACTATGTGACTATGGGTTTGCCATTGTAAGGAAAGAGTACAATAAGCTTGAAGGCTTTGTTTGGTAGGGTGAAGAGAAATAGAGTAGAGAGAAATAGGAAAAAGAGAAATAGAGTAGAGAGAAATAAGTGAGAAATAGAGAAGAAATTGAGTTGTTTGGTAGGAAAGAAATAGAGATGAAATAGGGTAGAGAGAAATGATATTTTTGTTTGGTAGGAGAGAAATAAAAAAGAGAGAAATTGAATTATAATATATAAAGACCAAAATACCCCTAACTAAGTAATAAGTAAAATTTATAAAAAAAGTTTAAATATTTAACTTTATATATTATATTAAAATAATTTATGTAAAATAAATAAAGTTACATTAAAAAATAATAAATAGGTGGTCCCTCACTCCCTCTCATCATGTGGCATGAAAGCAAAACATCACACACCAAGAAGTTTGAAGTGGAAGCTTCACTCTGGAAGTCGGAACCATGCAAGGGATGGGTATAACTGTATAAGAAGAGGTAGAAGGGCAAGAGTGTCAAAACGTATTGTAATCATTATTTCCTCGCTATACTGGGCTATTTCTCCGCAATTTTGCGGAGAAATTGTAACCTATGGGGTCCACACACTGCACATTTCTTTCTATTTGAATTTCTACTACAACAAACATCATTTGTATTTCCATCTTCTCAATTTCTCTTCTCTCCCTCTTTATTTCGGCTGAACTAAATTGGCTGAAAAGTTGGATTAGGAGTTAGAGCACTCCTTATCAAGCAATGACCGCACTTGCAGGTACACTCCGTTGTTTCAAATTTGGATACCATATATTCACAAACTCGAGTAATCAACATTTGTTTATGGTCATCATCAAGATGATTGCTAGGTTCGAATTAGTCCTCCTCCTCATCAAGCCATCTGTATGATGTAACACACGCAATACTTAGCCTTTGTTTGTTATGGATGAGATGGGCGAGAGAGAGATGCGGGCGAGAGAGATGCGAGAGAAAGTGAATAGGCACCGTGTTTGGAATGACAGGGGAGAGAGAGATTGCACATGGAATAGGGGTGGGGCCCACCAAAAAATAAATCTCCCCTGTACAAGAGAGAAACTAGGGTTAGATGGGGATTGTTTGAGCAAAAGTCAGTTTTACCCCCCTCAAAATCAAATACAATTAAAATCGTGTAACTCCATTAAAATCGATTAAAATATATTAAAATCGATTGAAATCGATTGAAATTTTTTAAAATCAATTGAAATCTATTAAAATTTGTTAAAATCGATTATAATTCTATTAAAATCGATTATTTTACACAAAATTGAATGAATAAATATTTTTTTAATTTCAAGGGTAATTTTGTACTTTTACCTTCTTACACATCTCACTCTCTCTCATTTCTCTACAACTACCATAATTAATTTCTCTCATATCTCTCTCCTATTTCTCTCATACCAAACAACCTCTATTTCTACTTTATTTCTCTACTATTTCTCTCTTCCTCATCTCTCTCTCCCCTATTTCTCTCTTCCCTAACTCTCTCTTCAAACCAAACAAAGGGTTAGAGATAAATCTATTCTTAATTCCAACCCTTCCAACATCGTTCACCAATGCCCTCATAAACCTCCAGATTTAAGATGAGTTCCAGCAGCCCTTTCCTGTGGAGCCATACACAAGTGAAAGGATCCTAAGAGACATCTCAATGTTTGGTTACAAGATGCTCTTATGCAGGACTCTTAAGGGTGTTATCTGTAGGACTTTTGCTAAATCTTTGAAAGGAGAAGTCCTAAATTGGTTTTGAAACCTCCCTTATAATCCATTGGTAGTTAGGCTAACCCCAGCTCGACCTTTTCCTAACATTTTGTGTTCAATCAAGAGATCGAACACATCTCAAACACTTTGGTGCATGTCATCCAAATAAAGGGAAAATCTTCAAGAAGCTTCTTAACTCGCTTTTTCAAACAATCATCCCTAACACTAAACTTAGTCAAGATTTTACAAATCTAGTTGGCCATTAAAGGCATTAAGAAAGACACCCCATCAACAAAAACCTAAATGTAAACAAGCCTGTGAAAATTCAGGAGTTTCGAGAAACAAGCAATCGAGTAGTATACAATATAGATGCAGGTCGAGTTTTAATAAACACGATTTCAGCCTCAATCTCATCAAGATCAAGTAACATGATGGGAATAACATAAGTAATGGAGAAGGGCGCCAAAAGTGACCCAAGGGGGTAACTTGGCCAACTCCAAGAAGAGACACCTTCAAACCGTCATGGAAATCGAGTTCCGAAGGCCACCCCTTGTGCATAAGGTCATAAAAGTCGAGACCCCAATTATCGCATTTTCTAATAAAGACTAGGGTATGTTTATGAGTTGAATTTTGGAGGAGAAGGGAGGGGAGGGAAAGGTTTATTGGAAGCCCTCCCCCTTTGTGTTTGTGAGTTTAAGTATTTTATAAAGTCTTTCCCTCCTCTTGTTCCCCTCCCTTCTCTCTCCAATCATTTCCTTTCCCTCCTCTCTAAACTCACAAACAAGCTCAATTGTCAAAGGCCACGATGATCCCATGGCGATACGCGCCATCATCACCAACACAAATGTAGGTCCAGTATTTATAGACCAATGTAGCTTAGTGGAGTCATGTTATATGATGTTTTCAAATAAATGTAGCTTACCAAGGAAGACATGCTACTTTATAATAGTAATTTGGTTGGTTTTATAGGAAATTGAGGTTCAACCTGTAAGGTGTGTTCAAACAATAATAGCCTTGGAACAAAATATACTTGATCTTTGTTTAGCTATATCTACACCATAAAAGAGATTTAATAACACCTCATAAATAGCATTTAAAAGGTGAAAGCGGTATTAGAAAAACACGGAGTAATATAGATAACATTTAAAAAACAAAGCGTTATCCCATTGGTTTTATTAAGCGGTATCTATAATAAATATTAAATATTGGCACCTAGCATTTCGTTTTGCATATCCAGAAATAAACAAAAGCAAACCCGGATAGCATTTCCGTATTCCAAACCGCTATCCAAGCTCTCACTAAACAATTGGTAACTGCCTCACATCACAATGCCCCTCGAGCGAAACCCTACTCTATCTGTTGTTTACTCCCTATTCTCTCTTTCTCTGGACTTTATTGCCAACCATTACGAACAACTACAGTCACCATGGTCGTCGCGAGGCCGTGAGCTCGAGTCATTCACCGTTTCTCTGTTCTCTCTCTGTGGAATTTTTGTTGCTAAACGCAAATCGGCCTCTATGCACAACCATGGTGGTCACCATGAAGCCCTAAGTTCGAAGTGGAACGCGATTTATCTATTCTCTCTCTATTTGCATCGTCGCCATGGATATCGCAAGGCGGTGAGCTTGAACACGAACGTGTCCCCCCTCTCTGTCGCGAGGCACCTGCTCCTCGAGGCCCACTAGAATGTCTCTGTATCCAGGTTGTGAACTTTGATTCAGAGGTAATCTTGTTCTTCCAAACCTCATTTTGTTCATCTTAGATTCTTGACAATGTTGCTTCAGAAAAGTTAAGATTCGCTTGTTGTTTAGGTTTTCACTGTGGCTGAACTACATTGAGCCACGATTACCTCTCATTAGATTGCTAGTTGTTGTTTAGATTACTACATTGAGCCACGATTACCTCTGAACTACATTGTCTAAAACTTGAGGTATATCTAGTTCAGAAAAGTTACTTATTATTAGATTGCTAGTTGTTTCTGCAATTTGTGGTGCAATGTGAGGTCGAGTTTCTAATTCTTTCTCATTAGTGCAGGTCAGATTCAAAAGTCCCACTGTAACTCTAGAAAGAAACTACAGTTTTATTCTAGTAAGTTTGAGGATCAAATTTTATTGTTTTAAAAGTAATATGGTGCTTTCTGAGAGGTATGTTAGAATAGCATTTCTCCCTGTTCAGTGCCAAATGATTAAGTTTGTAAATTTGTTGAGTTTGTTTAATGAATTGATTCTATAAATAGCATTTCTCCCTGTTTAATTCATTGAACTTTTACTAGCACTCACTACAATGGCCGGGAATACTTTTACCGACCCCACATACACCGACTAATACTTAATTGCCGGTAAATACTTTTGTGGCCATATGTATGGCCACTAAAAGGCAAAATCATTGCAATTCATTTATCATTATGGACTTCTTTTGTATGCAGATTGATGTGTCATGAAGAAGTTCTTTCCTTCCACATTAAAGAACGGAAAGGTGAAAATATTTGGGTGACATCCATTTGCAATTTTTAAAATATATGTGAAAATATTTACAATAATAAAGGATTAAAACAAATTTTATAGATGCCAAAAGTTTACCATATTGTCAACTTTTTAGCAGTCATATTTGTGTGGTCCTCAATAGATGCTAAAAGTTTACCTCATTCTAACTTTTTTGAACTATTTTCCTTGCATCTCTATAGGTTATTGTGAAGGGAATCAAGCATGTGGTCAGGGTGCAGCGGAATAAATGGATTCTCTCCCTTGTTATGATCGTTAATGCGAAAACACGAATTAAGGCATACAAGGCATAAAACATAATGACATACCTTATGAGGATTGTAAACGAGGCAATAGCAGCCACGTCTCTAGTGGTGTCCACGCCAATAGCCGAACTAGGAAACCCTCCTCAACTCTGCTAGTAGCCTTAGAGAGTAAGAGCGATTGCTCGTGTATATAGGGTAATGTATCTTATGCTATATTTATAGAGTGGTGGCTAGGGTTTAACCCCTCACTCTATTAACCCTAACATATATGGGCCTGGCCCATTATGTTATAATTCTAATCAAATTAGAATTATTATCCTTTCCTAGTGGCTTGTTGTGTGCGTGTGACCCAATAGGCTTTTAATATTTGGTTATGATATTAAAATAAAACCATTTTATATTTAATATCATAAATAGTGAGCGGTATCTAGCAATACGTCAATACCCAAATATTGTGATTATCAACAACTTTGACGAATCCTATTTTATGATAATTTATATGATCTGTCCCTTTGTCCAAATATCAAATTGAACACAAGGGCATGGAATGTGTCAACCTTGTATAGTTCAATTTATGTTTTCTTGATCCCCAAGTAGACTGTACAGAAAATAAACATCTTATGTTTATCCTCCTGAGCATGGCCATGCATTTTGCAGTCTCACTTTATCAAGAGGCCTACAGATATAACTCATGTTACATAGGAGGGACAAATCCCATCTAGGTCACTCACATCCCACCACATAATTTATTATATGTCCAAATACCAACTTTATGATCACCTTGTTATAGGAAACGTTTGATGATATTTAAAACATATAATTCCTTATGTAGGAATGTAGTGATTTCAGGTCAAAGGACTTCATATAACATTTATCAATTTAAGAAACGTTCATGACACTAATGTAACAATCCATGCAACGTTCTTAAGGTGGGTCTGTCCAGTACACTATTACTCTTAATATGTACCTATGTGAGCACATGATATCTCATATCCATGATCCGTGAGATGTGATCATCAATGAACTCACATACTAGTCTAAATACATCTTTGTCCTAAGATGATACTTGACCAGGGACTATTTTAAGAATAGTTCTTCATAAGATCTCACGATCAAGTCATCTACTTGATTTCTTATGAAGTTTGAGTTTACTATTCTAAGGAAATTAATTGTATTCTTAAAAGAATGAATTGCCTTTATAAAATAATATGATAATGTGATGCATGTTTCAAAAACATATAAGTCTCTAGTGCATATACCTAACATATTGGATTGGGTAATGTTCCAATTGTTGATGATTAACTTGAGGGCTTGAGGTTGTTGAACCCCTAACATCGCATGTTAATCCACTATGCAATGATGATGAAAGTATATTTGACTTGGAAGCCGAAGCTCACAACAAACTAAAAATTTGGAAAATGGAACAAAAAACTCTTTAGTGAAAAAAAAAGCTATAACTCTATGAAAGGAAAACATTTTAGAGAAGTATGTTCTAGAGTTAAGATACATGTTAAAAGAAGGGTTGTTGCTTTTCTAAAAGCATTGGAGTAATGATTGAAACGTTTTAGTTTGTGATGTTCTTAAAGGTGAGAAGTTTGAGTTGGGAGCTAATGGGTTGTGTGGTGAGTTTTATGTGGGAATATAGTTATAGAGATCAATTAATATGTCAGAAGTGAATATTTGGTTACCAATGTCCCCTTTGGTGCTATGTTTAAACATTCGGCCACGTACCGTTTGATAATTAGAGCATGAATGACCAAATTTGTAGAGTTTTCTTCTTAATTTGTAAATCCCTTTGCTATTATGGATTCTATTGTTGAGTCTCAAGACTTTAAAGTCTAAAAACACCCCTAACATAAGTTCGGGGAGAATGCTAAGTCTCATGACGTTAAAAGTCTAAAGACACCCCTATGGCAAGGTTTTGAGGAATACAAACTTATATCAAAAGTTCACAATTACTCCAACAAGTGTACTTATATTTCAGATAAGCTACAATGTCATCTGATGAAAGAGTGTCTGAAGTATGCTCTAAATTCTGAAGTACGAAGGAAATATGAAGTGCTACTTTGGTTCTGTGACACCCCTAGTTACCACTAAGAACATCCCATGTATTACACGTGACAAGTGAACAATTAAAACGTAAGTCAATAAAAATGCAAAACATTTTTTTATTACTTATAAAAAGTGTTGATAACATGATCCTGTATAACATTAACCTATGGCATTTCTAACTTCATTTTAAATATTATGAAATGTCTTTTCCTTATTAATCACTTTTGTAAAATGCGGAATTGCTAACACAAACTGAATGTAAACCATACACCAATTTAAACCTAACCATCATCTACATAAAAGATAGAGTAAATAGTATTTCATTACTATTTAAAATTACAACTAAAGTAGCATACACATCTAAGTTGGGGTTCTAGATTAAAACATTACAAAAAGAAGGTGGACTTCCTAACCGACTACACCTTATCTTTATTGTCTACTGATACATACATATACTCCTAAACACTACCACTTGACTCCTCAAGATCTGGTTCAACCTGAACGCCACGTCTATCTTCACCATAGCGTGCATCCTTCCAGAGTCCATGAACACTTAGGTGCCAAAAGAGTAACAAACAACGAATAGGAAAGACAAGGTGGGTGAGAACACTTTACATTAACTCACTTAACTAGGGATGACAAAACGGGTTTGGACCAACGGGCCAGCCGGTCCAGGCCCACCAATTTTATAGGGCTGGGTTAGGGACTTCCAATCCATCATCCCGTCTAACCCGTCCCGTCCTGGCTCGTTAAAAATGGGGCGCTGGCCGCTTGGCTGATAAAAAAACTTTTTTTTAGGGTTCCTTCCTTCCTATTCTAATTCTAATCATCCGTTTGAGACCATTTTATTCTTCCTTCAGCTTCAGTCTTAAGAGAAATAACAGCAGCGGCTACCCTCTCCCTCCTCACTCCCCAAACTCATCCATACCGCAGCAACATGTACATCTCCAGCGAGCTTCGTCTCCACAGCGCGCTCATCTGATCAGGGACCAGGCAGCTCCGGTCTTGTCCGCAACTCCGTCTTTGCAGGGCGCACATGTGGTTGAGAAGAAGCTTCGCACGCAGCAGCTCCGTCTCTCGTCGAGCAACAGCAGCTTCTTCTCCGGTCAGGCACAGCAGCTCCGGTCGTCTTTGCAACTTTATCTCCGCAGGGCGCACATCTGGTTGAGAAGAAGCTTCGCGCGCAGTAGCTTCATCTCTGGTCGAGCAGCAGTAGCTTCTTCTCCAGTCAGGCACAACAACTTCGGTCTTCTCCGCAACTCCTTCTCCGCAGGGCGCACATCTGGTTGAGAAGAAGCTTCACGCGCAGCAGTGAGGCACACAGGTGGACAACAACTTAAGGTAAGCTATCTCTATTCTTGATTTTTTATTGTTCTGAAACTGTGACTATTGTGTATGACTACTGCAGTACTGCTGTATTTTTTTAGAGTTGATTGGTATACAAAAATTTGATTGTTGGTTGATTTGTTTCTTTGCATTGTTTTGATGTGTGTAGAAAATTTGGATATTTTTTTATCATTGTGAAATGGAAGGAGATATTAATGTAGTGAGACTTGATCTTGAGGATGATAATTTAGCGCTTGAGCCTGAAGAATTTTGTGAAATTGTTGAGCCTGGTAATAATAAGAAAAGACCCAAATTATTAACATCAAAATGTTGGAAGTTTTTTTTACTAAGATAGGGTTAAAGGATGATGGAAATAAAAGGGCAAAATGTAATTGATGTGGACAAGAATATAAAATTGGTGGTACTTATGGGACATTACACTTGCATCGTCATATTGGTAAGTGTAAGCAAATCAAGTTTCATGATGTGAATCACATGATGATAGATGTGAAAGGAAATTTGACTTCTAGAAAGATATGGTGGCATGTGAAAAGTGTGCTTATGCAATCATTGCATATGACTTGCCTTTTAGTTTTGTTGAGTACAAGTATGTTAGGGAGTGGTTAGAGTACTTGAATCCAGATGCAACTCTTATCACTAGAAACACTGCTAAGGCTAATGTTTTAAATATATACCTGAGAGAGAAGGATAGTATTAAAAAAGAGTTACATAGTATTCGTACTAGGATATCTTTAACTTTCGATTTGTGGACAGCTTGTACAACTGAAGGTTACATCACTTTAACTGCTCATTATATTGATTGTAATTGGAAGCTAAATAGTAAGATTCTCAACTTTTGTCACATGCCTCCCTCCATACTGGATTTAAGTTGTCTAACAAGATTATTCAATTTTTGCATGAGTGGGGAATAGAAAAGAATTTTTTTTCTATCACTTTAGATAATGCATCTGGCAATGATTTCATGCAAGATGTCTTGAAAAGTTAGCTTACCTTGCAAAATTGGTTGTTATTTGATGGGCAATTCTTTCATGTTCGTTGTTCTGCACACATTGAATTTGATTGTTCAAGAGGGGCTAAAAATAGCTAAGCTAGTGATGCCTTGCACAAGATTAGGGAGAGCATTAAGCATGTTTACTTGTTTTGAATAAATAGCTCAATTAGTTTCTATTGTGTATTTCTTTATTTTATAACTTTCTTTTTTAGTAAACTAGCACTTTGGTCCTTGACTTTGTCAGCGTCTTTCACTTTGGTCCCTGAGATTATAAAAACCCTTCGTTAGTCCCTCACTTTGACCTCCGTCTTTCACTTAGGTCCAAACCACTAACGTTTGTTAAATCCCTGCTGAGGTGTCACTCAATAGGGACTAAAGTGCATGATTTTTTACAATGTCAGGGACCAAACTACATGTGGTCCCTTATCTTCTTTTTCTTCACTCTTCTCTGCAGAATTCTCATTCTTCTTCTTCGCTCTTCTCTTCTTCTTCTTCGCTCTTTTGCTTCTTTATGCAAATTAGAGGGTTTGAAACAGAAGCCTTCAAGTTCTCTCATATGGTTTTCCTTTGCTTCAATCTCAAAGTTTCATAATTGTGTGGTTTTAACCTCAGGGAGTTAAGTTGATACTTGATAATTGATATATTCTTTCAAATGAAATATTATGTGATATGTGATATTCAAATTGTCCTTCTCATGTTTTCTCCCACAGGAAAGCCTGCATTACTACAAGGAGAGCGCGGGTAATAATAATAAGTCATTATTGTGTCTTGTTACTGTTAGACTTAAGCTAAATTGGAAGACACAAGTTGTTCCTCAAGTCTCTCATGTATTATTTGTTTTGGTTTTGTTGTAGAAAGTAGTTGATTTATGTTTCAATTCATTTTGCAGTGCTGAACAAGTTTCAATAGATGTTGCACTTGTATTGTTTGTTTTTAGTCTTAGGCAATATGTGTGTTTGTTTTTAAAACTGTTTCAATAGATGTTTCACTTGTATTGTTTGCACTTGTATTGTTTGTTTCAAGTCTATCATGTATTGTTTGTTTTTAAAACTGTTTCTAACTGATTTTTAACAAACTTTTGAATATCTAACTAGTCAGAAACTATTTTAACAAGCGATTTTCAAAATCAATTAAGGGAGAACAAGAGAAAAGAGTTGAATAAAGTAAAAGCATGCAAGATTATTTTTAGAAATTCTCTCCAAGAAAACTACTAAAAGGTCCAGAAAATCTGCAGTTTTCAAGAACTCTTAATCCAAGATGATTAGGCAAATGGAAGAAAGCTTTTGATATACTCATGGAGTTTATCTGAACAATCAAGGTGTTATTGTTCAAAACTCAGTACTTATTAACTGCTTTGATTTGTGTTATCTCTTGAATAAGGTGTGCATAGAGGTTTGTTTGAAATCATGTGACGGGGTGTCATGAGTAAGGTTGATGTTCGTATGACGGGGTGTCATTGATGAACAAGCTCTTGTGGGGTGCAAGAGTCAAACCTTTGTTTGTTTAGAAAGTCTTTCTTTAGGATTAAATGTGCATGGTGTTTGTAATCAATTATATAGTGAAAGCGGATTTAGTGGTGTGCTAAATCTAAACTGGATGTAGGCCCCTTTTTTTGGATGAACCAGTATAAACGATTGTGTTATCTTCTCTATCCCCATTCTACTTTGAATTAAGTTTCTTGGCATATAAACTAAAATCTTGATTTACATAATATCTGTGAATTGTTAAGTGTAATTGATTGTTGCAGAAATATAGAATTGAATATTGGAAATTGAATCATGAACCTTGAGTAATCAATCTTGGGAATCAATTACTCACTGTATCCAAATTGGTAATAAATTACGGACTGTATCAAAATTGGTAATCAGTTACCTTCTGCAAATTCATTGATCCGCTGCAACATTTGATTTTAAACTCTGAAAATTGATCTTTTAAAAACCCATTTTGAAAGAATCTTGAAGGCAAATTAGAAAGGGGAAAACAATTTTTGATTTTGGAAAAAGGAAAAATGTTTTGTGAATCTATTCAACCCCCCTTCTAGATTCTCTCTGGGACCAACAATTGGCATCAAAGCTGGAATCTTGAAAGTTATTCAAGATTTTAGCAAATTGTTTGAAAAAATGACAGGGAATCAATTGCCTTTTGTAGAAGGTGCTTCAATTAACAGACCACCTCTATATTGTGGAGATAACTATCTATTTTGGAAAGTTAGAATGAAAATTTTTATGGAGTCTGTTAGTAGAGACATTTGGCAAGCTGTGGTAACTGATTACAAGGTTCCTACTCACATGATAAATGATTCAATATCTGAAAAACCTTTTGAATTGTAGAATCAAGATGAAATTAAGCGTGCTGAAAATGATTCTAAAGCTTTGAATATTATACATTCTGCATTAAAAAGTGATGAATTTTTCAGGATTTCTGCATGCAAAACAACCAAAGAAGCTTGGGATTTAATTCAAGTGACACATGAAGGAACACCTGAAGTTTCAACAGCTAGAAAAAATACACAAATTCAAGAGTATGAAATGTTCCGGATGGCACAAGGAGAAACCAATATGGATGTGCAGAAAAGATTAACACACATTGTCAATCATCTTAAAGGTCTTGGAAAAGTGTTCGATGAAGAAGAGCTGAATGTGTAGATCCTTAAGTCTCTAAACAGAGAGTAGCAGCCAACTGTGACAGCAATTACCGAATAAAAAAAATTGGCAGTTATGACAGGTGCAGAATTATTTGGAAAATTGAGAGAGTATGAGATGAACATGATTAGGATAATGAAAGAAGAACAAAAGGATAAGAAAGTCAAAGGATTAGCTCTAAAAACTAATGAGCAGTCAAGTACTGATGACAACACTAGTAATGAAGCCTTTGAACCATAAAATTTGAATCTGATGGTAAGGAAGTTCAGAAAATTTTTGAAGAAAAAAATGGCAAGAGCAAGCAATTCCAAGGAAGGAAACAGTCAAAGAAAATTGAAACCTCCTCACCTTAGTTCACTTTTTTGAATGCGGCATAACTGGTCATATGTAGGAAAATTGTCCTACCTTAGCACGGAAGCGAAGCAATGATGAGTGAAAATCGAAATTCTGAAACAAAAGGAAAAAGGCTTACATTGCATGGGAAGACAATGCCTCAACCACATCAAGTGAAAGTGAAAGTGATCATGAAGCAAATCTTTGCCTTATGACAAAGATTGATTCTGAAAGTGAGGTGTGCCTAAAGACAAGGCAGTCACTATGGTACTTGGATAGTGGATGCTCTAGGCACATGAAAGGAGACAATAGCTCTCTACAAGCAAGAGAAGGAGGCTATGTCGCTTATGGTGACAACAATAGAGGTCGCTTTCTTGGTATTGGAAGTATCGGCAACAATTCTTTCATTATAATTGATGATGTTCTGTTTGTTGATGATTTAAAGGTTAATCTATTGAGCATTAGTCAACCATGTGATAAAAATTATAAGATTTCCTTTAATCATGAATGTTGTACAATATGTGATGCATCTGAAAATATAATGTTTGTTGGTAGGAGAATGAATAACATATATGTGCTTGACATTGATCATTCCTCATCAAACATTGCATGTTTAACATCAAAAGATGATTTCTCTTATCTTTGGCATAGGATAATTGCACATTAATCTTGAACAATTGAATAGGCTAGCTTCAAAGAAACTTGTTAAAGGACTACCTAATCTTAACTTCTCTAAAGAAGGAATATGTGATGCATGTCAAAAGGGAAAGCAGTCTAGAGCTTCTTTTAAATCAATAAAAGTTGTTTCTACCTCTAGACCCCTTGAACTTTTGCATATGGATCTCTTTGGTCCTTCTAGAACTATAAGCATAGGTGGTAGTGTATATGCCTTGGTTATAGTTGATGATTATTCTAGATTTACCTAGATTGCATTCTTATCTGCTAAAAACAATGCCTTTAAGGCTCTCATCAAAATTGCAAAAAGAATTCAAAATGAGAAAGAATTGAAAATTAAATCTTTGAGAAATGATCATGGAGGAGAATTTAAGAATGATGAATTTGAAAAATTCTATGATGAAAATGGTATTGATCATAATTTTTCTGCTCCAAGAACTCCTCAACAAAATGGAGTTGTGGAAAGGAAAAATAGATCATTAATTGAACTATCAAGGACAATGCTTAATGAAAATGACTTACATTAAGTATTTTTGGGATGATGTTGTAAGTTCTGTTTGCAATGTTCTAAATAGAATTTTGATTCGTCCTTTTCTTAAAATAACTCCATATGATCTTTTCAAGGGTAAGAAACCAAATATATCTCATTTAAAAGCTTTTGGATGTAATATTTCATATTGAATAATAACAAAGATAATATTGGCAAATTTGATGCTAAAGCTGCTGAAGGAGTGTTTTTAGGATATTCTATATCAAGTAAGGCATATAAAGTCTTTAATAAGAAATCTTTGAATGTAGAAGAATCTATTCATGTTGTTTTTTATGAATCTAACCCCTACAAGAAGGGAAACTCTCTATGTGATGAAGAAGATGCAGGTACATTAAATATACCATTAATTCATGATGAAGACAGCGTTGAAATTAAACAAAATGAAGATCCAAAAGAAGTACAATCATTACCCAAAGAATGGAGGAAGCCAAGGGATCTCTCTTTGGACAACATTCTTGGTGACATTGAGAAGGGAGTAACTACTAGACATTCTCTTAATCTCTTTTGTGAAAATATGGCATTTGTATCTCAAATTGAACCATCTAGTATGGATGATGATTTGAATGATGAATATTGGCTGATGGCCATGCATGATGAGTTAAATCTATTTAAGAGAAATGATGTTTGGGAACTAGTGCCTTATAAATCAAATATGAATGTCATAGGTACTAAAAGGGTGTTTAGAAACAAACTTGATAAAATCGATTCAATAACTAGAAATAAGGCTAGATTAGTAGCTAAGGGCTATAATCAACAAGAGGGTATAGATTTTGGTGAAACATATGCTCCTGTTGCTAGATTAGAAGCTATTAGGCTCCTTCTTGCAATTGCATGTGTAAATAATTTTAAGCTATACCAAATGGATGTAAAAAGGGCCTTTTAGAATGGTTTCATTGATGAAGAAGTATTTGTTTCTCAACCACCTGGTTTTTGTTGGTCGTAAATTTCCTAACCATGTTTATAAGCTAAAGAAAGCCCTTTAAGGACTTAAGCAAGTTCCTAGACAATGGTATGAAATATTGAGTAAGTTTCTCTTATCTCAAAATTTTGAAAGAGGAAAGGTAAATAAAACCTTATGCATTAAGAAAACTTCCAATGATATACTTCTTGTACAAATGTATGTTGATGAAATAATTTTTGGTACATCTAACCACTCTCTTTGTGAGGACTTTGTCTAAAAAATGCAGGGGGAGTTTGATATGTCAATGATGGGTGAATTAAGCTTTGTTCTTGTACTGCAAGTTAAGCAGATGGAGAAGGGGATTTTTCTACATCAATCAAAATACACTAAAGAGCTCATTAAGAAATTTGAAATGGAAAGCTGCAAAAGCTCACACATTTCTATGGGGTCAAATTGCTACTTAGATGCAGAAATTCAAGGAAAATCTGTAGACATTACCAAATATAGAGGGATGATAGGTTCACTTATGTACTTAACCCCAAGTAGACCTGACATCATGTTTAGAATGTGTTTGTGTGCTAGGTATCAAGCAGCACCTAAGGAATCACACCTGAATGCTGTCACAAGAATGTTCAAATATCTCAAGGAAACTCTAGACGTTGGTCTTTGGTATCCTAAAGGTACAAATCCTACACTTGTTGGTTATTCTGACTCTGATTTTGCAGGTTGCAAGTTAGATAGAAAATGTACAAGTGGCAAATGTCATTTGTTTGGAAATAGTCTAATATCATGGCACAGTAAGAAACAAGCATGTGTGGCACTCTCAACAGCTGAGGGAGAGTACATTGCAGCTGGGAGTTGTTGCGCACAATCATTATGGCTCAAACAACAGTTACATTTGAACTAAGAATGGACAGAATATCTTTATATTGTGACAACACAAGTGCAATCAACTTGACAAAGAATACAATCTTGCACTCAAGAACAAAGCATATTAAAATTCGTCACCACTTCATAAGAGATCATATGGAGAAAGGAGATTGTGCTATACAATTTGTTGACTTAGAATCTTAGCTAGCAAATATATTCATTAAACCATTGTCAAGAGAAAGGTTCTTCAAGCTAAGAAGGGAACTTGGTATACTTAGTGAGTATGATCTTAACTAATCTATAATTCTATGTTTACTAAGTTAAATTTATGTGAAATTGTGTGTAAGTTTGTGCATTTCATTCATTAGAAGTATAACATCATGAAAAATTTTCGTTAAAATGCATTAAAATCCATTTTTCAAGCATATTAGGAAAAGGATAATCGATCACCTGCACAAGTAATCGACTAAACCAGGAAATTTGTGTTTCAACAGAAATACAAACTCTCTGTGTTAATCGATTACCTTGCTGAAGCAATAAATACGTAGCATCCGTGTCTGTGATAATTGATTACCAACCCGTGTTAATCGATTAACTTGTTGGAAGGAATAATTACATTTCATCTGTCCAAAAGAAGTACAATCATTACCCAAAGAATGGAGGAAGCCAAGGGAGCTCTCTTTGGACAACATTCTTGGTGACATTGAAAAGGGAGTAACTAATAGACATTCTCT
The DNA here is from genome assembly GCA_026901365.1 of Sesbania bispinosa. Classification (NCBI taxonomy): domain Eukaryota; kingdom Viridiplantae; phylum Streptophyta; class Magnoliopsida; order Fabales; family Fabaceae; genus Sesbania; species Sesbania bispinosa. Next base: position 534,298 of record QLOH01000480.1, read on the forward strand.
TAATCTCTTTTGTGAAAATATGGCATTTTTATCTCAAATTGAACTATCTTGTGTGGATGATGCTTTGAATGATGAATATTGGATGATGGCCATGCATGATGAATTAAATCAATTTAAGAGAAATTATGTTTGGGAACTAGTGCCTTATAAATCAAATATGAATGTCATAGGTACTAAATGGGTGTTTAGAAACAAACTTGATGAAACCAGATCAATAACTAGAAATAAGGCTAGATTGGTAGCTAAGGGCTATAATCAACAAGAGGGTATAGATTTTGGTGAAATATATGCTCCTGTTGCTAGATTAGAAGTTGTTAGGCTCCTTCTTGCTTTTGCATGTGTAAATAATTTTAAGCTATACCAAATGGATGTGAAAAGTGCCTTTTTGAATGGTTTCATTGATGAAGAAGTGTTTGTTTCTCAACCACCTGGTTTTGTTGATCATAAATTTCCTAACCATGTTTATAAGAAAAAGAAAGCCCTTTATGGACTTAAACAAGCTCCTAGACAATGGTATGAAAGATTGAGTAAGTTTCTCTTATCTCAAAATTTTGAAAGAGGAAAGGTAGACAAAACCTTATTCACTAAGAAAACTTTGAATGATATACTTCTTGTACAAGTGTATGTTGATGACATAATTTTTGGTTCATCTAACCCCTCTCTTTGTGACGAGAATCCGGGGGGGTGGATTCGTTTTACGGATCTATCTAGGATGGAATGCTCATAATTAGGAATTTTGGGAAATGGATTAAACGAGAAAATGGAAAAAAAGGTAAGAAGATGGAATGAAAATTGATAGACGTCACACTTTCAAGGATGAAAGATAAGTCTAAGAGTTATACACACAAAGGGATGAAGGACCTTTGATAAAACTCAAATTCTTGATTAACAAGAAAAATAAGAGAAACACTCTCTAGGATAAAAATTCTGAATTAAACTTGTCTTGTAAATTCTGCAGGCATGATGCGCCCCTTTTAAAGGTGCCTATAATCCTTGCATGGCTTTTCACATTCAGCCACTTAATTCTCCTAATAATTCTATTAAAATTTAGAAACATAACAACCAACAAGGATTAAAGTTACATAATTCAGCCATCAATTGGCCGCCCCTTAGGAGAAACATAACGGCTCCAATATTGAATTATGGCTGCTCCATTCAATGTATAACCGCAACATTGCAATGCTTGTCTCCCCCCTTCAATTTGTAACAACTCTCTTCTTGATGGTTGTAATTTCTTTGTCCCCTTGCATTGATTCAGCCCAACAATTTTTGTAACTGTCCAGACAAAATAAGTCAGCCAAATAACTCTAAGTTAGCCGCCCACTTTTAGCTTCTTGTATAGCCTTCTTATGCCTGGTTGGATTCACATCATACCCTCCTTCTTCGAGAAGATTCGTCCCGAATCTTAAAGCTTTATTTATTTGCTTAATTTAATTTACTAACTACTGCAGAAACTCAAAAGCTTCCTCCTGGATCAAATACAACTTGAATAAATTCAGATTTGTTCCTTTCCAATGGTTGCAATCCGTGGAGCACCTCTCTTGTCAACACTCCCTCACCTTCCTGCAAGCAATAATGATTACCAATACACAAAGTATGCAAAATTTCTTTGTCAAGCACATATGATTCAGCCCCAAAATGTTTATGAAATTGTGCAGCTTGGATACTATTCGTAAAAACAAATAACTCCATGTGTTGGTTTTCATCATCCTCAAGAGGTTGTGTTTCAACATCGGGCTGGATGTACAATGGAGCACTTGGAACAATATCAACAAGCTTCCTCTTCAAACATAGGGGTTGGTGTATTGCATTCACATGCCCATCCTCTTGTTCCTGTAATTTAACATCACAAACAGTAGAACAATCGTTAACAAATAAAATTTCCTCGCTCTTTTTCTGTAGTTCTTTTTCTATTTCTTCTCTCTGTTTTTCTTCTCTTTCTTTTTCTTCTTTTTCTCTCATTTTTTCTTCACTCTCTCTTGCTTCTTTTTCTCTCCTTTCTTTTTCTATTTTTATTTTCAATGTCAGCTGATCAACATGTACAACGTCAGATGATAAACATATCAACTTAATCTTTCGTCCACCATGCATAAAAGAAATAGAAGGCCTCTCAGGATTTATACTTTTTTTATTCAACCATGGCCTCCCTAATAGCATATGGCATGTCTCCATGGGTGCAATATCACAAAGAACTTCGTCTTCATATTTCCCAATAGAGAATTTAATCGTTGCTTGTCCATTTGCAGTAGGCAGGTGTAACTTCTCAACCACCCTGCTGCTCACAACATTTCTAAAGTTGAATTGATCTACTGCAACCAAGAACAAATGACCTTCGAAGGAACACCTGGTATAGTAAATTTCCATCGCCATTCCAAACCCAGAGCCGAAGCTTTGATACCAAATGACGAGAATCCGGGGGGGGTGGATTCGTTTTACGGATCTATCTAGGATGGAATGCTCATAATTAGGAATTTTGGGAAATGGATTAAACGAGAAAATGGAAAAAAAGGTAAGAAGATGGAATGAAAATTGATAGACGTCACACTTTCAAGGATGAAAGATAAGTCTAAGAGTTATACACACAAAGGGATGAAGGACCTTTGATAAAACTCAAATTCTTGATTAACAAGAAAAATAAGAGAAACACTCTCTAGGATAAAAATTCTGAATTAAACTTGTCTTGTAAATTCTGCAGGCATGATGCACCCCTTTTAAAGGTGCCTATAATCCTTGCATGGCTTTTCACATTCAGCCACTTAATTCTCCTAATAATTCTATTAAAATTTAGAAACATAACAACCAACAAGGATTAAAGTTACATAATTCAGCCATCAATTGGCCGCCCCTTAGGAGAAACATAACGGCTCCAATATTGAATTATGGCTGCTCCATTCAATGTATAACCGCAACATTGCAATGCTTGTCTCCCCCCCTTCAATTTGTAACAACTCTCTTCTTGAAGGTTGTAATTTCTTTGTCCCCTTGCATTGATTCAGCCCAACAATTTTTATAACTGTCCAGACAAAATAAGTCAGCCAAATAACTCTAAGTTAGCCGCCCACTTTTAGCTTCTTGTATAGCCTTCTTATGCCTGGTTGGATTCACATCACTTTGTGAGGACTTAGTCTAAAAAATGCAGGGGGAGTTTGATATGTCAATGATGGGTGAATTAAGCTTCTTTCTTGGACTGCAAGTTAAACAGATGGAGAAGGGGATTTTTCTACATCAATCAAAATACACTAAAGAGCTCATTAAGAAATTTGAAATAGAAAGCTGCAAAAGCTCACACATTCCTATGGGATCAAATTGCTACTTAGATGCAGAAATTCAAGGAAAATCTGTAGACATTACAAAATAAAGAGGGATGATAGGTTCACTTATGTACTTAACCCCAAGTAGACCTGACATCATGTTTAGAATGTGTTTGTGTGCTAGGTATCAAGCAGCACCAAAGGAATCACACCTGAATGCTGTCAAAAGAATGTTCAAATATCTCAAGGAAACTCTAGACGTTGGTCTTTGGTATCCTAAAGGTACAAATCCTACACTTGTTGGTTATTCTGACTCTGATTTTGCAGGTTGCAAGTTAGATAGAAAAAGTACAAGTGGCAAATGTCATTTGTTTGGATATAGTCTAATATCATGGCACAGTAAGAAACAAGCATGTGTGGAACTCTCAACAGCTGAGGGAGAGTACATTGCAGTTGGGAGTTGTTGCGCACAATCATTATGGCTCAAACAACAATTACATGACTTTGGACTAAAAATGGACAAGATACCATTATATTGTGACAACACGTGTGCAGTCAACTTGACAAAGAATCCAATCTTGCACTCAAGAACAAAGCATTTTGAAATTCGTCATCACTTCATAAGAGATCATGTGGAGAAAGAAGATTGCGCTATACAATTTGTTGACACAGAATCTCAGCTAGCAGATATATTCACTAAAACACTGCCAAGAGAAAGGTTCTACCAGCTAAGAAGGGAACTTGGTATACTTAGTGAGTATGATCTTAACTAATCTATAATTCTATGTTTACTAAGTTAAATTTATGTGAAATTGTGTATATGTTTGTGCATTTCATTCATTAGAAGTGTAACATCATGAAATTTTTTTCATAAAAATGCATAAAAATCCATTTTTCAAGCATATTAGGAAGAGGATAATCGATTACCTGCATAAGTAATCGACTAAATTAGGAAGTCTGTGTTTCAGCAGAAATACAAACTCACTGTGTTAATCGATTACCACCATGATTTAATCGATTAACTTGTTGGAGCAATGAAAACTTAACATCCATGTCTGTGATAATCAATTACCAATCTGGGTTAATCGATTACCTTGCTGGAAGGAATAATTACTGTAACACCCGCGTTTTACCATTTTTGCCGTTTTTGCCGTTTTGAGTGTTTTATTGTGATAACACTCTGCTAGGAGCTTGGACCTGCAAGACCTACATTGGAGGATATGCACCAACTTCAAGCAAGGAAGAGTTGGAGAAATTAGTGTCCTACAAATAAAGGGACACTACTCTACAAAATAAAGGTCACTACCCTACAGAAGGACACCTTGACCTTGGATAGGACCCTTGTCCTATGGACCACCCTTAATTAGGACTCTCTTGTATTTTCTTTTTATTTTTGTATTTTCCTTTTTATTTCATTCCACATGGGTGCTAATTGTATGTGTTTTATTGGTTAGTAGGATACCTTGCTACAAGGTTTAGGAGGTCATGGGATCTAATCCCACCTAAGATAGAAAATTACCTCATCTTTCTTTTCCTTGTTAAAAGGGGCGCTATTTTTGGATTTATTGGCTTAAGGCTTAGCTTAGCCATAAGCCATTAGGGACATGGGTTCAAATCCCACTTAGGATTGGATTTCACTCATCTTTTATTTTTCTCCCCCTACCCTCATGTAAGTGGCCGCCCCCTCACTCCCCCTCTCCACTTTTTCTTTCATTTTCTCTCATTTTCTATCACTTTCTTGCGCAAAATAAGCTGCTGCCCTGCACCTTATTTTCGCAATTTATTCACTATATTTTGATTCTAATCGGTTGGATTGTGGTTGTTGATGCATGCAAATTGTGAAATTGATTAGAAAGAAATTTGTCCCGTTTTTACCTAGAGCAACGACCATAAAATGGCGACTGCAGATTCGTTCACCGTTGGATCGAACTGAAATTTTAATGGCTGGTTCATAACATCTGAGTCTTCATTTTGAACGGTCAGATCATTGATACGATGATTAGGCAGGGAGATACTTGATCTGCACAGTGGCTGTATATTTGAAGTTTTTTTTTAAAAAAGAGACTTGTTTGTTTATGTGCTTGTGTGCATGTGGTTCAAAATTAATTTGGTGCTTGGAATGTGTTTTAATGATGATTTTAAGGACATGCTTGGAGTTGTTTCAAGTTAAGACATTGTTTTGATGGTTGATGCTTGAGAAAGTGCTACTTTTGAGCTTAAAGAAGTGAGGTTTGAACTTGAATGTGTGCATTGGTGATTTTGATATGATTTGGTGTGATCTTTGTGGTTTTAAAATGATTGTATGGTTGCTGGAAATTCTGGAAAAATTGATGAACATTCAAGGTGTTCTTGATGTTCATGAGGTTGTTCTTGATGAAATCCATCAAGAATGCCCTTTGATCCAAAAGATCCAAGTAAAACTTGAAAAAGGTGTTTTTGGGCCTTAAAATTTTCATGGACCAATAAATCAAATTAACTAAAAGAATTTATTTTCAAAAAGAAATATGTTTTTAGAAACATTAAAAAAATTAATTTCGGATTACAACAAAAATCTAATTAGAAGTCAACATAAAAGTCAACATTTTGGCTTGTTGTGTACAAAAATGGGCTCCCATGAGTCATCCAACCTTTGAGCCTTTGGTTTGGGCCCAAGGCCTTCAAAAAGAGAGTCAAAGACTCATTTAAAAGTCAACAAAAAATAACTTATGAATTTGGGCTTATATTAGAGTTGGACTTCAACTCTAATCCAAGTTATTAAAAATTAAAACTTAGAGTTAGTTAGTGGGCTTAACTAATTCGATTACCTAAGTTAATTAACCTAATTCACTTAAGTTAATTAAGTAAAGGATGATTAATTAAGTCTAAAGTTAATTAACCTTAATGAAAATATTAATTAAGTAATTAATCAATAATGTTGATTAAGAACTAATTAATCATGATTTATCTTAATCATGTATAATTAAAAACCCTAATCCAAGATTAAGGAAAAGATTAAGGGATGATTAGGAGTAAATTAGGATCTTAAGTAAGGATTAAGACTAAATTAAAGAGGATTAAAATTAATTGTAATCCAGTTAATGAAGACCAGTTATGATTAAAGGTTAAACCTAATCGTAATTAGTCATACAAGGAGAATTAGAATAAGTAATACCATTCATAAGACACAATCATAAGTCTTAGTAAATTATAGGGCTTAAGTGAACATGATTATCAAGAACATTAGTACAAACTACCTTAAAAGGTTATAACCAACACACTTTTTCTACATAAGACTTGAGAAGCTTGGCGAGAGAGTGCGGTTTGGCTTTCCTTGTGAAGGGAAGACTTTGAATCGGGTCGTACCACGGGGATGTGGTAACGTAGAATGATTCAAAGGGGGTTCGCCTGTAAGGATTGTGCCTGCTGAAGACGTTGTGTGGTTTTCCTTGATGGAAAGACATTGAATTCGGGCCGCGCCACGGGGATGTGGTGACGTTGAATGGTTCAATGGGCTTTGCCTGTAGGGATGTGATTGTTGAAGGCATTGTTGTATGACATGCATCATAAAGCATTGTTGATGTTCGAGGTTGAAAACCTTACGACCTATATGGCAGTAACACTCGGTACAGTGTGAAACTGGTAGGGACTGGGCACTGGGTTTTGCAAAGAACGCCAGAGGGTCCTCGGGTGGGGATGCCAGCCCTGAGGGTAGTCAGGTCCCGAAATGGCTCAGGTGACGTAGGCTCGCTCCCTACTGTCGAGCAAACGGGGTACAGACTTGACTATCCTGTCGGTCTCAAGTTTTCAGGGTCAGTTGAGATTGTCAGGAAGTCGGGAAAAATTGGCCAAAAGAAAATTATAAGTACCGCGCTAGTACAGACTCTAACTCCTGATACGTTGTACATATATGGTCGGGCAGTTGCTGTTGTGCTCTGCGGATGGTGATGTTTCCCTGGGCCCACATGCATTAGTTCATATGTATCATTATGATATAAACTGTATTCTTGTGATTGAAAAGTGTGAATATCTTGTGTATGCTCTAGTTGTTGTATTCTACTTGTTATGAGTTCATGCGATGTTCTCACCCTTCTTTCTGCTTCTGTCGTTTCCTGTTGTTGTATTTCTTCGCTACATCGACAGCCGGCATCGGGAATATTCAGTATGACGACCATGAGGATCCAACTACGGTGGGTGCCACGAGGTCAGTGGCGGGTGACCGACATCCCTAGGCGATGCGTGTTCACAATGGAGGTTCGCCTTATCATTTCTCACCCTAGCCTTCCCTTGATTCCGGAGTTGGACTTAATGGTGCCAGTGACCCTAGAGTTCGAGACGCCACCAGGACTCAGACGCTATACTACTTTTCGTAACCCTCGTCATCGCCCCGCTCCTTCGACGTCATCTCAGTCATCACGAATGGCGACTATGGATGAGCCAGACTCCCCCAGATACTCTCCCTCTCCCGAGGCATCACATTCTCAGCCTGTGCGTACTGATACGCATAGCCGCCCTCTCCCGAGTGGGCCAGATTTGATCGTGATAGATGACACCACGGACGAGGAGGAGGAGCCGGAGGAGGATCCTGAGGAGGAGCTAGAGGAGGACTCTTCGAGCGACGATCCCTCAGAGGATTTCGGGATTATCACTCTCGGAGGTGCTGGGAGGAGGAGTTGTGGATGGCTTCCTGCTGAGTCGGAGGATGATGAGTAGGACTAGTGTAGTTGTGAGTAGTTGTGAGTCTAGGTAGTAGCAGCTCTGATCTAGCGACCTCTTGTTTTGTATTTTGTTGAGGTCTTATTTATTTTAGTCTACTACTAGAACTCATGTTTTGCGTGGTTGCCTTGTTGGCTTGAAAAGTACATTGACACTGTGATGTATGTATATATTTATGATGTTTCCTTCCTTTTAACTGATTCTATAACTGCGTGTATGCTGTGTATGTACGCGGGGTGATAATCGTCTAGATGTTTTCGGAAAAACGAGTTTCGAACTTAAGGAAAGGATATTTCATAACTACTTAAAACAAAATTAGAAATTTAATGGGTTGATGAGGACTAAGCTCTTTCAAAAAAAAAAAATTCTGTATTTTGACGTTTTTAAAAACAGTAAGTTCGACGGTTACGTGTTATAATGTGATATTCTTAGTGGTATAACTAAGGGTGTCACATTTAGGTGGTATCAAAACTGTTCTTTCCTTTTGGCCTCGGGTATGGCCTATAATGCCCTTCTCTTTGTGTTTACTCCGTGTTGATGGTTTGTTTGTATGGATTGATTACCTTGTGTGAACTGTTTGCCCTTATATTACTACTTTTGTAATATGAGGGTTTGTGTGTAGAGTTATTTGTTCTTGCTTGAATGGTTCTGCATGAAACGGAAGACACTGACGTACTCTGTGAATGCAGGATTCCATGGCAGGAAGAGGTAACCCTGTGATGAACGATCTCCTGGGGAGAATCGCAGATGTTCTAGAGAACCAGCAACAAACGATGAACGAGATGAACCAAGCTCGCAATCAGAACAACGTTCCTGATGCTTATCATGGACTGTCTACCTTCAAGAAAAACAATCCACCACAATTTAAAGGAGGTCATGACCCTGATGGATCTCAGCTTTGGTTGGAAGAGTTAGAAAAGATTTTCTTGGCTATGGGCTGTCCTGACGAGTAGAAGGTAACTTTTGCTGTGTTTATGATGGTTGGGGAAGCTCAGCACTGGTGGGAGTATGCCAGGCGTCAGTTGGAAGCTACTGGAAGATTGATTACCTGGAATCTGTTTAAGGAGACTTTTCTCCAGAAGTATTTTCCCACTGATCTGAAGAAGCGTAAGGAAATAGAATTTCTGAAGCTGGAACAAGGAAACATGACTGTTGGGGAGTATGCAGCAAAATTTGAAGAGTTATCCAAGTTCTTCCCGTACTTCCAGAACACGATAGATGAAGGATCCAAGTGTTATAAGTTTGAGAGTGGTTTGAGACCAGAGATCAAACAAGCTATCGGGTATCAGCAGATCACCGAGTTCTCTAAGATGGTCAATATGTGTCGTATTTTTTAGGATGACACCAAAGCAAGACAAGCTCAGTGGAAGAATTCTGGTCCACAGAGGAACAAACCCAAGATTTCACAAGACAAAGAAAACCTTATTTCGTCCCAAGGAACAACTATGGCTCGTCATCAGGAAGCGCTGCACGACCACAATCAGTAGTTGCTAGCAGAGTGAGTCCTGCAAGCAGTACCGGCAACAACTATGCGAGTTTCCCGTGCTGTAAGAAGAACCATCTCCAGAAGGACTGTCCGCACAAGAACCAACCTGTCAACCCATCCACCGGAAGTGTTTGCTACCATTGAAACAAAGTGGCCATTTTAAGAGGGAGTTCCCAGCTTTGAAAGGAAGTGGTAGTGATGTTGCAAGTGCACCTGCGTCAAATCTGAATGCACAAGCTGGAAGGCCTAGAACCAGAGGAAGAGTGTTCACCATGAGTGGTGCTGAAGCTGCTGAATCCGAGGATCTGATCCAAGGTAAGTGCGTCATAAGTGGAATTCCTTTAATTGTATTATATGATTCGGGTGCGACGCATTCTTTTATTTCTCTGGAGTGTGTGAAACGATTGAAATTGCCTATTGTTAAATTACCCTATGATCTTGTTGTTTCTACTCCTACTGCTAAGCCTGTAATCACTTCATCAGCTTGTTTGAACTGTCCAATCACCATTGGTGATAAAACCTTCTCTGCTGATCTGATTTCTTTACCCCTTTCTCAGCTCGATATTGTTTTGGGAATGAACTGGTTATCTTCCAATCGAGTCCAACTTGACTGTTATAATAAATCTGTTGTGTTTGATTCTTTTTCTCCCTCTACTCCTGATTCCGTAAGTACGAGATTCTTGTCCGCCAACCAAGTGAATGCTTCTTTGAGAGAAGAGCTCAAATCTACATGATACTTTCTTCTTTGGAGGAAGAGCGGGAATCTGACATCAGTAAACTGCCTGTGGTGAGATATTTTCCAGAAATATTCCCTGAAGATATCCCTGGTTTGCCGCCAGAGCGAGAGGTAGAGTTTAACATATAGTTAATGCCTGGAACTGGACCTATTTCTATAGCTCCGTATAGGATGTCCCCTTTAGAGTTAGCTGAGTTGAAGAAACAACTAGAAGAGTTGTTAGAAAAACAGTTTGTTAGGCCTAGTGTGTCCCCTTGGGGAGCACCGGTGTTGTTGGTTAAGAAGAAAGATGGTAGCATGAGACTATGTGTAGATTATTGTTAGCTTAATAAAGTGACGATAAAGAATAGGTATCCTTTGCCTAGGATAGACGACTTAATGGATCAATTGAGAGGAGCAACCATATTCTAAAAAATTGACCTTAAGTCAGGTTACCACCAAATACGTGTTAAGTCTGAGGATATTCCGAAGACGGCTTTCAGAACACGCTACGGGCATTATGAGTATTTAGTAATGCCGTTTGGTGTAACCAATGCACCCGCAGTTTTCATGGATTATATGAACCGAGTTTTCCATCCTTACTTGGACAAATTCGTTGTGGTCTTCATAGACGACATCCTCATATACTCCAAGAGTGAGGAAAAGCATGCCGAACATCTTAAAATAGCCTTGCAGACCCTGAAGGATAGAAAGTTGTATGCCAAGTTATCTAAGTGTGAGTTTTGGTTGAAGGAAGTAAACTTCCTAGGTCACGTGATCTCTAGTGGAGGGGTTAGCGTAGACCCAGCTAAGGTAGAAACTGTGTTACAGTGGGAAGCACATAAGACTGTGACGGAGGTAAGAAGCTTTTTGGGGTTAGCCGGTTACTATCGTAAGTTTATTGAGAATTTTTCTAGGATAGCAACTCCGTTGACCCGTCTGATTAGGAAAGATCAACCTTTCGTTTGGAGCCAGAAGTGTGAGGATAACTTTCAAGAGTTGAAAAAGAGGTTAACTTCTGCGCCTGTCCTAGTTTTACCTGACCCACAAGAGAGTTTTGAAGTATATTGTGATGCTTCGAAACAAGGATTAGGCTGTGTGTTAATGCAAAAAGGAAAAGTAGTGGCGTATGACTCTAGGCAATTGCGAACACACGAAGTAAATTACCCTACGCATGATCTAGAGTTGGCTGCAATAGTTTTTGCTCTGAAGATTTGGAGGCACCATCTGTATGGCGCTAGGTTTGAAGTCTTTAGTGACCATAAGAGCTTGAAATATCTGTTTGATCAGAAGGAGTTGAATATGAGGCAAAGGCGATGGATGGAGTTTTTAAAGGATTATGATTTTAGTCTGCAATACCACCCTGGGAAAGCCAATGTAGTGGCTGATGCTTTGAGTAGGAAATCTTTGCATCTGTCAGCAATGATGGTTAAGGAGCTAGAGTTGATAGAAAAGTTTAGAGACCTGAACCTAGATGTTGGATTTGGTCTTAAGAGTATAAGATTGGGAACCCTGAAGATTTCAAGTGATTTCTCGGAGCAAGTTCGTGTAGCACAGGAAGTGGATCAATCTTTGCAAGTTTTGAAGGATCTAGTTCCTAAGAAAGGAGAATCTGAGTTTTGTAAAGGTACTGATGGAATTATTAGATTCAAAGGAAGGATATGTGTACCTGATGATAAGGAGATAAGGAAACTGATCTTAGAAGAGGCTCATAAGAGTGGGTTGAGTATTCACCCTGGAGCAACTAAGATGTACCAAGATCTAAAGAAGATGTTTTGGTGGTCTGGAATGAAAAAGGAAGTAGCTGAGTATGTAGCATCTTGTTTGGTTTGTCAGAAAGCTAAGATTGAACATCAAAGACCATCAGGAGAGTTACAACCTTTAGATGTCCCTGAGTGGAAATGGGATAGCATATCTATGGATTTTGTGGTAGGTTTACCTAGAACTTCTACAGGTTTTGATTCTATATGGGTAATTGTTGATAGGTTAACAAAATCTGCTCATTTCTTTCCCATTAACATTAAGTTTTCTCTAGAAAAGTTGACCCAGTTGTACGTTAAGGAAGTAATAAGGTTACACGGGGTTCCGTCTAGCATAGTGTCAGATAGAGACCCGAGGTTTACATCCAGATTTTGGGGTAGTCTGCAACAAGCTTTAGGAACCAAGTTGAGACTTAGTTCATCCTATCATCCTCAAACCGATGGTCAGTCTGAACGAACTATCCAATCCCTAGAGGATTTGCTGAGGGCATGTGTGTTAGAACACAAAGGAAGTTGGGATCAGTTGTTGGCACTGATCGAGTTCACCTACAACAATAGTTTCCATTCTAGTATTGGAATGGCACCATATGAAGCCTTATATGGTAGAAAGTGTAGGACACCTTTGTGTTGGTTTGAGTCTGGCGATGACCTAGTGTTGGGGCCTGAGATGATTCAGCAAACCACGGAAAAGATCAAGATGATTCAGAAAAGGATGAAAATATCACAAAGCAGGCAGAAGAGTTACTATGATCGGAGGAGGAAACCCCTTGAATTCAAAGAAGGAGATCACGTATTTTTTAGAGTTACACCAACAACTGGGGTTGGTAGGGCGATGCGATCTCGAAAACTTACACCTAAATTCATTGGTCCCTACCAAATTTTGAAAAGAATTGGTCTTGTTGCTTACCAAATTTCCTTGCCACCTTTTCTTTCGAACCTTCATAATGTGTTCCATGTGTCACAACTCCGAAAGTATATTCCTGACCCTTCACACGTCATAGAACCCGACGTAATACAATTAAAAGAAAACCTGACTTATGAAGTGTTACCTGTGCGAATCGGAGACCGAAGGATAAAACAGTTGAGAGGAAAAGAGATTCCGTTGGTAAAGGTTATTTGGAGTGCAACCGATGAAGGAAATGCAACCTAGGAATTGGAAGACCAGATGAAAAAGTCTCACCCTCAGCTATTTCAAGAAGGTACACACAAATTTCGAGGACGAAATTTCTTTTTAGAGGGGGAGAGTTGTAACACCCGCGTTTTACCGTTTTTACCGTTTTTGCCGTTTTGAGTGTTTTATTGGATTTTGAGTGATTAAAATTATTTTTAATCATCAAAATTTATATTTTTGGATTTAGAATTAAATTTCCTATTTTTAGGGAATTTCTGGGAATTTTTGGGGTTTTTCTGTGAAAATGACCTTTTTGCCCCTCCTGTCCCTTGAACCGGGCTCGAATACTCTTGATCCGGGCAAAAAAAATTGCACAAACCTTCCCTTTTTCCTCCTAGAAGACCGTGCATAATGCAGCCTTGGTGCATGAGAGACACTTGTCTCCTCCTTTCCTCCCATCCAAGCCATGTGTTAAAAAAGAAATGAGTTTTTATGGCATTTACTACACCATAACTCACCATTTCTTCTTTCTTTCCTACATGCAAGCTTGAAAACTCTCTCATTTTCTCTCTTTTTATTCCTCTTGGCCGTGAGACTCTCTCACACTTTCTCTCCAAATTTTTCATCTCCCCTTAAACACACCAAGCCAAGGTTCCATCTTTTGAACCAAAGCTTAAATTTCTAAGCCTTCTAGCCTTGAAAGATCCTTGTTGGTGACTAAAGGAGGAATCTTTGGAGCTGTTTTGTGAGCTGTTGCTGCACTTTATCCTTGAGGAAATTCCTTAGGTAAGGGGGGGAGAACTTGAACTCTAGTAGGATTGGTAACTAGAGTCAAGGATTACCCTTGATCCTTGTCTTCATCCTCTTTTTCTCTTGAAAAAAAAAATCACTTTGGAACCTCCTTTTGAATGAAATGTCTTAGATTTCTTGAGCTGGACTGTGTGTGTGTTTTGAACTTTATTTTGATACTTGAAAAGTGCTTGGATTGTGGTTGTTGATGCATGCAAATTGTGAAATTGATTGGAAAGAAATTTTTCCCGTTTTTACCTAGAGCAGCGACCATAAAATGGAGACTGCAGATTCGTTCACCGTTGGATCGGGCTAAATTTTAATGGCTGGTTCACAACATCTGAGTCTTTATTTTGAATGGTCGGATCATTGATACGATGATTAGGTTGGGAGATACTTGATCTGCACAGTGGCTGTATATTTGAAGTTTTTTTAAAAAAAGAGAGACTTGCTTGTTAATGTGCTTGTGTGCATGTGGTTCAAAATTAATTTGGTGCTTGGAATGTGTTTTAATGATGATTTTAAGGACATGCATGGAGTTGTTTCAACTTAAGACATTGTTTTGACGGTTGATGCTTGAGAAAGTGCTACTTTTGAGCTTAAAGAAGTGAGGTTTGAACTTGAATGTGTGCATTGGTGATTTTGATATGATTTGGTGTGATCTCTTTGGTTTTAAAATGATTGTATGGTTGCTGGAAATTCTGGAAAAATTGATGAACATTCAAGGTGTTCTTGATGTTCATGAGGTTGTTCTTGATGAAATTCATCAAGAATGCCCTTTGATCCAAAATATCCAAGTAAAACTTGAAAAAGGTGTTTTTGGGCCTTAAAATTTTCATGGACCAATAAATCAAATTAACTAAAAGAATTTATTTTCAAAAAGAAATATGTTTTTAGAAACATTAAAAAAATTAATTTCGGATTACAACAAAAATCTAATTAGAAGTCAACATAAAAGTCAACATTTTGGCTTGTTGTGTACAAAAATGGCCTCCCATGAGTCATCCAACCTTTGGGCCTTTGGTTTGGGCCCAAGGCCTTCAAAAAGAGAGTCAAAGACTCATTTAAAAGTCAACAAAAAATAATTTATGAATTTGGGCTTAGATTAGAGTTGGACTTCAACTCTAATCCAAGTTATTAAAAATTAAAACTTAGAGTTAATTAGTGGGCTTAACTAATTCGATTACCTAAGTTAATTAACCTAATTCACTTAAGTTAATTAAGTAAAGGATGATTAATTAAGTCTAAAGTTAATTAACCTTAATGAAAATATTAATTAAGTAATTAGTCAATAATGTTGATTAAGAACTAATTAATCATGATTAACCTTAATCATGTATAATTAAAAACCCTAATCCAGGATTAAGGAAAAGATTAAGGGACGATTAGGAGTAAATTAGGATCTTAAGTAAGGATTAAGACTAAATTAAAGAGGATTAAAATTAATTGTAATCCAGTTAATGAAGACCAGTTATGATTAAAGGTTAAACCTAATCGTAATTAGTCATACAAGGAGAATTAGAATAAGTAATACCATTCATAAGACACAATCATAAGTCTTAGTAAATTATAGGGTTTAAGTGAACATGATTTTCAAGAACATTAGTACAAACTACCTTAAAAGGTTATAACCAATAAACTACCATTCATAAGTCTTTCTACATAAGACTTGAGAAGCTTGGCGAGAGAGTGCGGTTTGGCTTTCCTTGTGAAGGGAAGACTTTGAATCGGGCCATACCACGGGGATGTGGTAACGTAGAATGATTCAAAGGGGCTTCGCTTGTAAGGATTGTGCCTGCTGAAGACGTTGTGTGGTTTCCCTTGATGGAAAGACATTGAATTCGGGCCGCGCCACGGGGATGTGGTGACGTTGAATGGTTCAATGGGCTTTGCCTGTAGGGATGTGATTGTTGAAGGCATTGTTGTATGACATGCATCATAAAGCATTGTTGATGTTCGAGGTTGAAAACCTTACGACCTATATGGCAGTAACACTCGGTACAGTGTGAAACTGGTAGGGACTGGGCACTGGGTTTTGCAAAGAACGCCAGAGGGTCCTCGGGTGGGGATGCCAGCCCTGAGGGTAGTCAGGTCCCGAAATGGCTCAGGTGACGTAGGCTCGCCCCCTACTGTCGAGCAAACAGGGTACTGGCTTGACTATCCTGTCGCTCTCAAGTTTTCAGGGTCAGTTGAGATTGTTTGGAAGTCGGGAAAAATTGGCCAAAAGAAAATTATAAGTATCGCGCTAGTACTGACTCTAACTCTTGATATGTTGTACATATATGGTCGGGCAATTGCTGTTGTGCTCTGCGGATGGTGATGTTTCCCCGGGCCCACATGCACATGTTGATATGCATCATTAAGATATAAACTGTATTCATGTGATTGAAAAGTGTGAATATCTTGTGTATGCTCTAGTTGCTGTATTCTACTTGTTATGAGTTCATGCGATGTTCTCACCCTTCTTTCTGCTTCTGTCGTTTCCTGTCGTTGTATTTCTTCGCTACATCGACAGCCGGCATTGGGAATATTCAGTATGTCGACCATGAGGATCCAACAACGGTGGGTGTCACGAGGTCAATGGCGGGTGACCGACATCCCTAGGCGATGCGTGTTCACAGGGGAGGTTCGCCTTATCATTTCTCACCCTAGCCTTCCCTTGATTCCGGAGTTGGACTTAATGGTGCCAGTGACCCTAGAGTTCGAGACGCCACCAGGACTCAGACGCTATACTACTTTTCGTAACCCTCGTCATCGCCCCGCTCCTTCGACGTCATCTCAGTCATCACGAATAGCGACTATGGATGAGCCAGACTCCCCCAGATACTCTCCCTCTCCTGAGGCATCACCTTCTCAGCCTGTGCGTAATGATACGCATAGCCGCCCTCTCCCGAGTGGGCCGGATTTGATCGTGATAGATGACACCACGGACGAGGAGGAGGAGCCGGAGGAGGATCCGGAGGAGGATCCTGAGGAGGTGGAGCTAGAGGAGGACTCTTTGAGCGACGATCCCTCAAAGGATTTCGGGATGATCACTCTTGGAGGTGCTGGGACGAGGAGTTGTGGATGGCTTCCTGCTGAGTCGGAGGATGATGAGTAGGACTAGTGTAGTTGCGAGTAGTTGTGAGTCTAGGTAGTAGCAGCTCTGATCTAGCGACCTCTTGTTTTGTATTTTGTTGAGGTCTTATTTATTTTAGTCTACTACTAGAACTCATGTTTTGCGTGGTTGCCTTGTTGGCTCGAAAAGTACATTGACACTGTGATGTATGTATATATTTATGATGTTTCCTTCCTTTTAACTGATTCTATAACTTCGTGTATGCTGTGTATGTACGCGGGGTGATAATCGTCTAGATGTTTTCGGAAAAACGAGTTCTGAACTTAAGGAAAGGATATTTCATAAATACTTAAAACAAAATTAGAAATGTAAGGGGTTGACGAGGACTAAGCTCTTTCAAAAAAAAAAATTTCTGTATTTTGACGTTTTTAAAAACAGTAAGTTCGACGGTTATGTGTTATAATGTGATATTCTTAGCGGTATAACTAAGGGTGTCGCAATTACCTTTCAATTGTGTCTGTGTTAATCGATTACCATCTTGTTGTAATCGATTACCTATGACTCAGTAGCGTCCCAATCACTTTTAGAGAAGCCAATGGTGAGATTTAAAGCCTTTTCTCTTCATTTCAATCTCACTTGTTGAAACCCTAAGTGAAAACCCACCTCCAAAACCCTTCACATTATAATAAATTTCTCAAATCAATCACTTCCTATTAACCTTCCTCAATCAACAATGGCAGAATCAAGCAAGAAAAAGGGCAAACATGTGAAGCACACCGCAAGCGGAGTTGAATTTTGTCCTCCCAAATTGACTCCGGTACGAAAACTCGGATCCTCAAAGCGCCCTGCTGAAGAATCACCACCAAGAGCGTTGAAATACACTCATCCATGGTTCTCTATAGAGCAACAAGCCACTGCCTACTTCAGTTTCTTTGCAGGAAAGGAAATAATCTCTCCAAAGGTTCTTTCTTTTTCTTGGCCTTCTAGAAATGGCTTTACCTTTCAAGAAGATTTGGAGTCACAGAGTCTTAGAAAATTTGTTCAGCTAAAAGGAAAATATTACCCTAATTTAGTTAAGGTGTTTTACTCAAATCTTTATTTTGATGAAAATGGAAATTGATAGCTGGATGGATACGGATCTAGAATTGAGCAAAGAATCAAGTAATAGCAATTAAAATGCGAAAAATAGGTGCAGGGCAGCAGCTATTTGCGCATGAAAATGAAGGAAAAAGAGAGAAAATGAAAGAAAAAGTGGAAGAGAAATAGATGGTTGGGACGCCACTGAAGCAGGAATCCACCCACAGCAGATAAGTCCAATCGATAGACGCCACTGATTCAGGAGAATCAGATAAGTCTCTGGTTGGTTTAAGCAAGAACCACCAAGCCTACTCTCAACTCATACTTGAGGAGAAAAATGGGCATAATACCTTTACTAATTTCATCAAAGTTGTGATTGCAAGAGGGGAAGCCTCCTATTTATAGGAGCAAGGGGGCGGCCATAATGAGGGAAAAAGGGGAAAAATAAAAGATGAGTGAAAAACACTCCTAAGTGGGTGTTGAACCCCTATCCCTTTGGCTAATTAGCTAAGCTAATACTTAAGCCAATAAAACCAACACTTTAGCGCCCAAGTTATGAAGAAAAGGGAAAATTACAAGCATGTCCTAATTACATCCTAATTACATCTTAATCCTAATATTAATCCTACTTTTATTTATCC
Organism: Sesbania bispinosa; assembly: GCA_026901365.1. NCBI lineage: Eukaryota > Viridiplantae > Streptophyta > Magnoliopsida > Fabales > Fabaceae > Sesbania > Sesbania bispinosa. The sequence continues at coordinate 552,878 of QLOH01000480.1, forward strand.
TAATTAGATGAAATCTTGCATGTTGACTTGAGTCAAAGGTCAATGGGTTGACCATGTTGAGAGTGACTCATGCTTGGTTTAGCTCCAAGCAATTCTAGCAGCTCCATGCTTGATCCTAGCTTTCAGCTGTCAGCCCAGAGTTCTACTGACAGGCGCCATCATTCCCTCCACCTTGAAGAGCATTTGTCCTCAAATCTGAAAGTTCAAAAAGAGTATAAGGGGTAGAAGCAAGTAATAGGAATGAATGATAAGAGGAGAAGGTGGAGACTTCCCTTTAGGACTCGTAAGTCCTTGCTAGGTCTTCAATCATGGACACCCTCATGCAACCTGAGTCAACAAGAAGACTCGTTATTCCTAAGCATTTAGTCTCTAATGGTTACAACAATAATACTTGGGAATCATGTAGGGAGCTTTAGGAGAAGGAGTAGTAGAAGAAAAAAGAGAAGAAGAAGAAGAAGAAGAAGAAGAAGAAGAAGAAGAAGAAGAAGAAGAAGAAGAAGGAGGAGGAGGAGAAAAGGGTGGAGGAAACTCCCTTGTAGTGTTGCTACTTTCTCCTTCCTTGATCAGCAACTCCTTTTCTTGTTCCCCTTCAAAACAATTAAGGTCAGCAGTCTTAAATTGATGAAGTAGTAACATTGCTTCCCTTTTATTCTTTTGTTTTTACCTTTTCTACCATCACTCTTGATGTTTCTTCCTTCCTTCTTCTCTTATCGTCACCTTCTATTTTTAGTTTCTTAATTTTCTCAAGTTCAATCTCTCTTCATGTGAGCTTGATCCTCACATATTTCTTGGATTGACATTGGCATCAATGTAATTTTAGCTCCATCATGTTTAAAAGATATTTGATTAGAGTGACCATCATGGATGGTTCTCTTATCAAACTGCCAAGGCCTACCCAACAAGATATGTGTGGCATCCATAGGTACAACATCGCATAAAACATTATCATCATAGTCACCTATGGAAATAAAGATGAGAGTTTGCTTATTTACTTCCCTTTACCCATCATCACATATCCAAGATAACTTGTATGGCCTGGGGTGGGGAGTGGTAGACAACCCAAGTTTCTCTACCATTCTTGCACTTGCAATGTTAGTGAAACTTCCACTATCCACAATTAGGGAACAAATTCGTCCCTCAACCATGCACCTAGTGTGGAAGACAGTTTGTCTTTGCTCATCCTCTTTAATGATTTGGTTTCCTAAGGACCTTCTCACCATACAAAGTTTTCCCTCGGCCCTGAACACTTCTTTCTTAACCTCATTTTCCTCTTCACTAGTTTCCTTTTCCTTTTCACTAAGTTCATCTATTCACCATTTTCCTTTAACAACATCGCCCTCCTATTTGGGCATTGGGAAGCTATGTGTCCCTTTCCATGACACTTGAAACATTTGATGTTTCTTGTGGAAGTAGAGGGATCCTCCTTTTGTTTTCTGGAAGGAGGTGGGTTAGGAGCAATCCTAGAACCCTTAGGTTCTTCCTGCTCTTGGCCTTTTCCCTCGTCTTTCTTTAGGGTGTCTTTGATCCTAGTTGTATAACTAGAATTTCCTCTTTTATAGCTACCCTTTATTTTTAGTTGAGTTTCAATTTTAATGGCTTGGTGTACCAAGTCCTCCATTTCAACATAAGGATGGAACTCCGCTATGTCCCTTATGTCAATATTAAGTCCATTGATAAACCTAGCCATAGTTGCTTCACTGTCCTCAACTATGTTTGCCCTTATCAAAGAAAGTTCCATTTCTTTAAAATACTCATCTACACTCTTAGAACCTTGCTTAAGAGTTTGGAGTTTAATGTGCAACTCCCTAGTGTAGTGTTGAGGTATGAACCTCTTTCTTATGATGGACTTCATTTCCTCCCAAGAGGAAACCAAAGGGGCATTGCACCTTCTTCTATCAGCTTGAAGCTGATGCCACCAAACTAAGGCATAATGTTTGAATTCAAGATAGGCTATCTTAACTTTCTCTTCTTCCCTATACCTATGACAACTAAAAATTTGTTCATTTTTAAGTTCCCATTCTTGGTATTGTTCAACATCATTCCTTCCATTGAAGGTTAGGACTTCTATTTTGACCCCCTTGTTCCCTTCGAGGTTCTTCTTCCCTCCTATCCTCTCTCCTAGGTCTCCTATGGGTATCTTCATAGTATGCTTCTCTAAATCTCCTAGGTTCTCCCTCATAGTACTCTTCTCTATACCTCCTAGGTTCTTCCTCATAGATCTCTTCTCTATTCCTTTCACGCCTCCTAGGTCTGCTATGTCCTCTATTTCCTACTTCCCTTCTCCTAAAAGTATGACTTGTATGTCTCTCTCCCTCACTACTCTTAGGGTGGTACATATCCTCACTTCTTACTTTGCTATATCTACTCTCACTTCCTCCTTCTCGAGAAGAGTGTCTTCTCTCCCTCCTATTCCTACTTAACTCTTGCCTAAGCTCATTCATCTCATGCCTCATCATTCTGGCCATGTCTTGAATTACATGCTGAAACTCGACCCTATATCTTAAAGTCCTAGGTGAAGGAGGTGGTGAGTTCCTACTACGTACACATTGTTTTTAAGTTTTTTATTTTTAAAATGGACCTTTCCACTCAACTAAGTGTTTACACTCAATGGAATGTAACACTTGTGTATGTCACTCTTTTTTGGCTTTTTCTATAATGATAAATCTCTTGCCTCTTCTACTCGGTTGAGGTTGGTTTGATCTTGCAAAGACCAACAGTGAGACTAAGTCTTAACCCATCCCAAATAGAAGCGCACTAACAAAAGAAAATATCTACTGAAAGAGGATTGGAATTTCCTAAGACAAAACAAAGAGTTGATGAGACAAACAAGAAAAGGAAGCACTCAAGAAAGCTTATACACAAGATTGGAGTGCAAACAAGACAAGACAAAAGAAATTTCAAAGAGAATTGTTTTTGGTGATTTTTTAAAAAGAGTTTCCAAAATTTGTTGTTTTAGAAAAACAACAATTACAACTCAATTTACAGTATACAGAGAAATGAAAGAGAAAATTACAGTAAACTATCAACTGTATTGTTGGGATACTTTCTTTTGTTTTTTTTATTTTCTCTATTTTTTTAATTTTTTTGACTTTTTAGGTGTCTTTTGACTTTTTCCCTTGTTGTTGACTTTTGCACCCTTTTTACTTTTTACACCTCTTTTGTATTTTTGGCAATATAATTTTTTTGTATTTTTCTTTGCCTCTTTTCTTTCTTTTTGGCTTTTTCCCCAACAGAATATTATAGAAATTTGTACAAAATTACAGAAAACTAAACTGCACCTACTGTAATTATTTTGAGATTTTTGACACCAAACTGGTCCAAACAGTACCAGAAAAACAAAATGAACAAGCTGATTTCTAAAAACTATAAAATAAAACGGTATGGCAACCTGATTTCAAAAAAATCCAAAAAATTGCTTAGCATTCCTTGTTGATTATACAAACACAATACGGTCACAGAAACGCGTTTGGTTCAATTTTAAGATGGAAATTAAATTTGGAAGAAAAATCAACAATTGGAAATTTGTTGATCTTCTTCCAACTCTATGAACCAAAAATTAGCCTAATGGTGAGCGTTTTGCACAACCAAACAGGGAAAGACCAAGGTAGAGATAGCAGTCAATTCAGATTTGCAATCAGAATGCCAAACAGACAAACAGAACAGGAGTAGAAAATTGAACAAAACAGTGCCCAAAAAATGCGCAAAAATGGCAAAATAAAGAAGAAAATTGCGCAAAATGGAAGTAAAGGGGGAAACTAAAATTAAAAGGATGGGGAGGACAAAAATGTAAATGGCAGAAAGTAGAGGGGATGGTAGAAACTAAAAGGATGGGGAGGGCAGAAATGTAGAGGGGATGGTAGAAATTAAAAGGATGTGGAGAACTGAAATTAAATGACAGAATGTAAAGGGGATGACAGAAATTAAAAGGATGGGGAGGAACTGAAATTAAATGGTGGAAAGTTAAAAGCGAAAAGTAAAGAGATGAATATGAGGGATGAACAAGTAATGGTGAAGGGGAGAAAATGTAGGTGAACGATCTTTGGAAAAATGAAGACAACAATGCCTCCTCTTACCACACTTCACCAACAAACAAGCAGTTATAGCAATCAATTTGCAAGAATCACTCAAGAACAAGTATGAGCAATTGGAATAGGCATTTTAACAAACACCTATTGGGTGGAAATTAGCGGCCCAAATCCCCCACTAAAGCACACAAACTCAAGCAATTCAAGCAAGCCTAAAGCAACAGAAAGGCACCTTGGGCCCGGGAAACAGTCCAAGTCCAATTACAAGTGAAACAAAGAGATGAATTACACTAAATTGGTGTGAAAATTTTGCACCAAGAACAAACCCAATGCATCGCCAAAACAGCCCAAAAAACAGCCCCAAATTGCTCAATTCAACAAAGCTCGGATGACCAATTGATAGCTGGATGGATACGGATCTAGAATTGAGCAAAAACAACCGGTTAGAATCAAGTAAAAGCAATTAAAATGCGAAAAATAGGTGCAGGGCAGCAGCTACTTTGTGCATGAAAATGAAGGAAAAAGAGAGAAAATAAAAGAAAAAGTGGAAGAGAAAGAGATGGTTGGGACGCCACTGAAGCAGGAATCCACCCACAGCAGAGAAGTCCAATCGATAGACCCCACTGATTCAGGAGAATCAGATAAGTCTCTGGTTGGTTTAAGCAACAACCACCAAGCCTACTCTCAACTCACACTTGAGGAGAAAAAATGGGCATAATGCCTTTACTAATTCATCAAAGTTGTGATTACAAGAGGGGAAGCCTCTTATTTATAGGAGTAAGGGCGCGACCATAATCAGGGAAAAAGGGGAAAAATAAAAGATGAGTGAAAAACACTCCTAAGTAGGTGTTGAACCCTTATCCCTTTGGCTAATTAGCTAAGCTAATACTTAAGCCAATAAAACCAACACTTTAGCGCCCAAGTTAGGAAGAAAAGGGAAAATTACAAGCATGTCCTAATTACATCCTAATTACATCTTAATCCTAATATTAATCCTACTTTTATTTATCCTAATTAGATGAAATCTTGCATGTTAACTTTAGTCAAAGGTCAATGGGTTGACCATGTTGAGAGTGACTCATTCTTGGTTCAGCTCCAAGCAATTCTAGCAGCTCCATGCTTGATCCTAGCTTTCAGCTGTCAGCCCAGAGTTCTACTGACAGGCGCCATCATAAATCTATTTTCTGAGGTAAAAAGGACCAAGATTTTGATGAATGCTTCAATCTTTAGGGAAATAGGTGGAATTAAAATTAGTATGGATGAATTTAATAGACTTGACATTGATTACAATAAGCTTGAATTGTGTAAGTCTATGTTGGTGAATGCAAATGATTGGGAAGAAGAGAAAGTCATAAAAAGGACTGAAAAGAAGAAATGCGTGTTTAATACTGGTAGAATGAAGATTGATGATAGATTACTGCATTACACTTTAACATGGATTGTAGCTGCTAGGGTGAGCAATCATGCTCAAGCTAGTGAAGAAGATATGATGATGATTTGTGCTATTAAAAATGACATAAAAGTAAATTAGATAGATGTGATTTGCAACACAATGATGAAGACAAGAAGGTTAATTGACTACAAGTGTCCCTATGCTGTATTTGAAATATGTAGGAATTTGAAATGCACAACACACAACTCCACACTAAAAATGAAAAATCACAACTTGATCTTTATTTAGATGAGCCCACATTGGATTTTAAATGTCATGGAGATTTGGATGTATTGTAATGATGGAAGTATAATTACAGTCTCTTTACAAATTTATCATTTCTAGCTCGTGACTCGTTGAGCATTCCCATTACAATTGTTGCCTTTGAATCTGCATTCAACATTGGCTCACATATTCTTAACAAGTATAGAAGCCGACTTCTATAAAAAAATGTAGAAGCTTTGATGTATGCTCGCAATTGGTTGCATGGTTTTGTTAGTTTGGGTTAATGTACTTATTTTTTTTTGTGTGATTATTTATTACTTCTATACATGCAAGTGCTTGTCAATCTAATAATTTCTTTTTCAATTGTGATATATAGATGAAGTTGATGATGTTGCTGAAAACAGTGGACAAGGGTCATCGTCTTCTAAGGGGGACTCTAATATTCTTTCAGTAGAGGATGATGATTGATTTATTTTCAGGAACTTAATGTGTTTGCTACTTTATGTTAACTTATTTTCTGGACTGGAATTTATTTACTTTGTAATTTATGGACGTGGACTTTATATTTTCTTTGGCTTTTTGTACTTTGTGTTTACGGACTAGAAGGTCCTGAATATAAAGGGAAACAACCTAAGTTTTATACTACCTACCAGGATAATCCTGAACCTCTTACCGGAGAAGAATGGAAAAAAACTCCCCGAAGTTCTTGAAACCTATAGGGGTTTTGACCATACTTACAGAGACAGGATCTGGGAATCCTACTGGAATGAAAGAGAGAAAGAAGGATCCTGCTCGGGTACTAGGTTTGACTTTTTTTGATTGCTTGACCTCAAGCTCTCTCTCTATTCAGGAGTTTAAAACTTGGTTCCCTGGGAACTTTCCCAGTTGTGATCATTTGTTAAAGGAGTATGTTGATCAAGATTGGGCCACTGTGTCATATTCTAGAGCTATCTACATCTGCCTGGTGGTCAATCCTGCCGAATATGGTTTTCCTGTTGGTTTTGTGGAGATCATTTTTCACTAGAAGCATGTTTATATCATTTACAAAGAAGCTGATGTTGCTGATGTGCTTGCCATACGAGAGGAGGATGTCAGAAGATTAAGAAGGAAGAACAATAGACTAGAGGCTATGATGAGACAATTGAATGTTGTTTCTCTTCGCATTCAGAGTGTAGAACCTAAGCCAAAACTCAGGAGAACCAACTATTTTTAATTTGTCAACATTCAGAAAGTCTATGTGTTTATAACCTATTATGTGATTGTTTGATATTTTCCATGATCATATATGCCATATGAATTGACTACGTGAATTAATTATCTTTGTGAAGTATTTTCTTCCTCTATGCCTTATTCATTTCCTTCTCTATCACATGCACATTTATAAGCTTACCTACTCTACCTCTGTTGAACTTCATTTATTGCCTATGTAAACTGCTAGCCACCCTTTTTAATTAATGACAAAAACGGGAGTATTAAAAAGGAAAATATAGAGAGAAAATATCTAAATTCAATATATGAATCTAGTCAAAGAAATGAAACTCAATGGAGAAATGAAATTTAACGTTGGACTCTCTGAAATCTATTAGAATATGTCTCTGGGAGAATTCTTTATTTCAGGTGGAGCCATATTTGAGAACAAGTATCTGAAATAAAGGGAGTATATTCTAAAGCCTTTATTTATTTATTTCCCTTCAGATATTTGCTTAATTTCTTTTTAAACAAATTTGTCATCATTAAAAAGGGGGAGAATGTTGAGTCTTATAATCAATTTAAGCATTCAAAATCGGATTCAAAGACTCACATATTCTATGTTTGAATAGACAAAAAATTTGATTTAAAAAGGGATTGTTTATAAGAACAGTATCACTTGAAGGAATCTTTGCTTAATTGTTTCAGTAAGTGCTATGAAGAAGAAGCCTCAAGTTGAACCATCTGATATGATGGAACCTTCCGAAGAGCCAAGATCTACTGAATTCATTTCAGCCTTCTGAAGTGTTACAGAATTCGAGAAGAGCTGCTAAAGACCTCGGTTCAACTATTGACTAAAGTCTGGAAGCTGCCTGCTAAGGTCACAACAATCTTTTAACGTCTGAAGCAAGTTTGATCCATTTAAGGAATGAATTCAAAGTTTGACTGTGTTTTCAAAATCACATTACCTTAAATGGAATCTGCTGCTCAAGTCAGAGCAGTACAATAGTCTGCAATACCTACACATCTCAAAAGTCTAAAGCTATCAGAAGAGCTTTTCACAACGTCTCTAAAAGCATTTAATGCTATCTCTCAACGGTGAATGAAGCTCTCCTCAACGGATTAATCTCAAGACCTTATAAATAGCCTCATGAATGACTTTGAGAACTTGGGCGAACCTTTGGTGAACCTCTGGTGAAGATGCCGCAAAGCCCCATTCAAAACCAGAATGAAAATGAAGCCCAAAGTGAAGCAATCCTTTAAAGCACAATAGAGAATGGCCTAGGTTCATTAGAAAATCATCTAAAAGCCTAAACACTCCGTTGTAGAATATTTCCTTATACTTAGATTTATTCTTTGTATCCTTAGTTATGCTCAGTCATTCCTTTGTATAAGAGAACCTATGTTTAAGTTTCTTAGAAACTTAAACCACACACATTTGTAAACACTTTTAAGTGTCTGAGAGCCTGGAGAGGCTTGGTGGAAGAAAGAATACTCGTTGAGCCTGGAGAGGCTTATCTGTAAATATGACACCCTTCTACCCCAAATACTAATACAATCATCGAATTGAAATATAAGAAAGGTTTATAGTCATCATCGAGGTAAAAAGGTTCACAATCCTCATTTAAACAAATACTTAATCCAAATCAAACTAAATTTCCATAAAAGGTAAAATCAAGGTTTTCAAAACTAAATTTTCTACGTATTAAAATGAAAGGAAATAAACTCCTAAACACTAAGCCCCGATGTCACACATATCAGAGCGAGACCCCATCCCTTCAAAATTCGGCACATTGAGTGTCATCTTCATCACCTATAAAAACCACAAAAAGAGTACGGTGAGGAAAAGAATACATACATATACATGCAATACAAAAGGCTACCCTTATTCCCACCCATCACCATACACAACATCATTTATCTCAATCCACACTCTTTACATTCCACACATTAGGTTCACACAATTATAGTTTCACACTTCTCACACAATCATAAATGATGAGTATGCTCACTCTATGCTCATGCACAATACCTCTTCCTAAGAGTCATGATTTGGAACTCCGCACAATGGGCGCACCTCATCAATTCCCTTAGTTGTTACCAATGATGGCCCTACCGTTAAATGCCCTCTTGGCCGATAGGTTGCACCCCCTCTATGGGCCCGTGCAAAGACACCCGCTCCCTAACACCGTCACCTACCTCTTATGGGCTTGGTGAGTCGCATTGTAAAACACTCCCTCTTGATGTCATGCATCGAATGTCTCCCATCATGGTCTCCACCCTGCTCGTCGCCCCCTCTTTGGGCTAGGGTATTTTTAGCCACGTCTCGCTACTCATGTATCTCATGTGTCTCATACATCATATTAATAAGTGCAAGTTATATGATATACTCTTGTATTTTTACTGCACTTATCAAGGGTAGAATAGTAATTTATGCCCCAAAATAATCCCTTTTTAGTAATAATTGTAATAATTGTGATTATTTGATTTGAATTTGAATTTGATGCTATTTTAATAGAAAATCTGTTAATATTGCAGATTTATGGGAAGATTTGAATGAGGAAAAAAGATAGCATTATTTGAGGAAAGGATCTGCAGATTTGAAGTTTAAATCAGAGCAAATAAAGATAAGATCAGCTGTCATTTAAACAAGGATTCTGCGGATAACTTCCCAATTTAAATTCAAAGAGCAGAATAATCACAGAATCAGATCTAAAAGAGGGAAACAAGGAAAGCCAAGCAAACAAGGATAAGATCAGGAAGCGATCAAACTGTTAAAAGAGGAAACAAAGTAATCAGTTACGCGCTCCACACTTCAAGCGCAAGTATTAGAATTTGTTTCTGTTTCCTGCGTTGCAAATGCGCTGAGCGCAGATGAAGCGCAGCTACGCGGATTAGTTTTAGATCTATTTTTAGATCTATTTTCAAATAAGATTCTTCCAGATTTAAGATAGCTTTCTTTAGTCTATAAATATGACCCTTTGTAAAGAAGTAGAGGAGGGTTTTACACAGCCTCCGGAGGTTAGCAAAGGATCATTTAGGAAGGAGATTAGAGAGACAACAAAGACAGAGCTAGGATTGGAGCAAGGTGACAGCTTCTCCATTGGGTTGTAATGGCTACCATGCGTAGCTAAACGTCTCAATAGGATTGAATGTAGTTGTTTCAATCCCCAAAGTGTATGTGAATTCGCGTATTTATTTATGAATCCCTGTTTTATAATATTGTCATTTTTATCTTTGCTTAATGCGTAGCTTCCGCCTGTGTGCCAGAGTTATAGGTTAATTTTAGGATTCAGGTGACAGATGTTTTTATAAAATTAACAGTGAATTTGGAGAACCGATACTTAGGAAACTCAAAGTCTGATTGGTAAAAGTACTCATAGTAGTTACTATAGGGTTATAGGAGAAAGTGACCATTGAAGAAGAACTAGGCAATCACTTCATAGCTGACACTATAGGTCTACAGGGCAAATTGATAGTATTAAACAAACGGAAAGATAGAGCAATCAAGCCAGGGTAATTTTTCGCTTGGGAGAACCCGCATGAATTATTTCTGAGTATTTTATCACTGTGGAGACCAGGGTAAAATAATATAGTTTGGCTAGGATATTATAGAAATATATTCATAAATAATATAGGGATTCACATGCATAAAGGGGTGCGATGATACAAAGTTCAATCCTAATCCAAGTAAAGTATTTTATCTTCTCTCAATCGTCTCTTTCTTTTATGCAAATTTACTTTCCTCACCACAAACTCTCAAATACCGTTTTCTTCTTGATAATCTGATCACGAGTAAGTACGAAGTGAACCGTTCCCTGTGGATACGATAACTCATACTTAGTATTATACTGCTGAAATTTTGGTACGTTTTGCTAGAATCTCATCAAGTATTTTTGGCCCCGTTGCCGGGGAACGGTGTTTCAATTCGTATAGACTTGGGAGGTCTCATTATCAAGTTGTATATACTCTATCTTAGGATTAGATTTTTATTTTTATTTTTATTTTTAGGAATTTTTCTTTTTTGTTTTTAATTTATCTTTTTATTAAAATTCTCTTCCACACTTACCCGTTTCAAGTTTTCTTGTTTATGCTTTTGAGAGGTCAGGTGTCTCCAAATCAGTTACAGTTTGATCCAGAAATAGAAAGGACATCAAGGAAGAACAAAAGTAGAAACAGGAGAAGGAGAAGAAGGATACTTGAGGAAGAACCAAAAAATATGGCAGAAGAACAACCACCAAGAAGAAGGACCTTAGGAGAATATGTCATGCATCAAGGACCTCGCCATTTTTCAAGCATTGTCTTACCCACAACTGCGAAGTCCTTGGAGTTGAAGGCTGTAACACCCGCAATTTCTCTTACTGGTGTATAAATAGAATAAAGAAAATTTTAAAATAGTAATAATCATTTAATTATAAAGTATTTAGTAGCTTTTAATAGACAGCCAAATTTATAATACTCAACCACAATTATGAGTAATTTCTCTAGGGTGGTGTTTGAGAAAATAATGTAAGATGCCTTTAGTAATTATACAATTAAGGAAAATATAGATTTAATTATTAAAAATAGCTAAAACTCTAAGGGATCTATACCTTTATTCAAAATACTCTTAATATAATTAGTGATGAGTTTTAGAAAATTATTTGGAATTTTTCTGGCACTTATGGGCAAAAAGATCAAAAGGCCCCCAATTAACAGTATAACCATAGCCAACATATGAAAAAAATTGTAGAAAAATATGGAAAATATATTTTGAACCTTAAAAGATGATTTAAAATGATATTTATAATTCTATACAATCTCTGTAAATAAAACCTTAATTTTCTCTCTCTGCTTACTGTAACGCCCGCTTCTTACCGTTTTACCGCATTTCGTGTTTTATTGAATTGTTAAAATTGTTTTAATCATCAAAATCATATTTTTGAGATTAGGAATAAATTTCCTATTTTTCTGGAATTTTTGGGAAATTTTGAGATTTCTCTGTGAAAATGACCTTTTTGCCCCTCTTGTCCCTTGAACCGGGCCCAAATACTCTTGATCCGGGCCAGAAAAAAATTTGCACAAACCTCCCCTTAGCTTCTCATGCAATCCGTGCATGTGTAGGCATGGTGCATGAGAGACACTTGTATTTTTTCCTTCCTTTTCACAAGCCATGTGTAGGAAAAGTGAACTTATGGCATTTATAACTCAAAACCTCACCTTTCTCTCTCCTTCCAACACATGCAAGCTTTAGTTTTCTCTCATTTCTCTCTTTCTCTTCCTCTTGAAGCCGTGAACTCTCCATCATTTTCTCCCAAAAATTTTCATCCTTCCTTAAACACAATCAAGCCAAGGTTCCATCTTTTGAACCAAAGCTTCAAATTCTAAGCCTTCTAGCCTTGAAAAATACTTGTTGGTGACTAAAGGAGGCATCTTTGGGGGCTGTTTTGGGACCAGAATTCTGCACTCATTTTCTTGGAAATTTGAGGTAACGGGGGGGGGGGGGGGGGAGAACTTGAACTCTAGTAGGATTGGTAACTAGAGTCAAGGATTTGCCCTTGAATCCTTGTCTTTGTTCATCATTTTCTTCTTGAAAAATCAACTCTTGGAACCTATTTTTGAGTATAATGTTTCGGACTTTGTGAACTGGGCTGTTTGTGATGTTTCTATGTTTATTTTGATGCTTGAAATGTGTTTGATTGATGGTTTTTGATGCATGCAAGCCAAGAAAAATTTTTTGAAAGAAATTCTCCTTTTTCCTCCTATAGCTCTCGACCTAGAGAGATTTGAGGGGCTGCATGTGTTTTAAAATTTTTTTTTGGCACTTGGAATATGTTTGTATGATGAATCCATGAACATGCATGAAGTTGGTTGGATGTATACAATTGTTTTGGATGATTGATCTTTGAAAAAAAATGGTGTTTATGAGTTGAAAATGAAGTTATGAACTTAAATGTGCATGTGGATGATTTTGGGTGAATTAGTATGATATTTGATATTTAAATTGGTTGTTGATGATTGTATGAAAGTTTGGTGAAGATTGGATGTTGTGGAAAAATTTGAAGTTTTGATGAACATTCAAGTTGTTCTTGATGTTCATGAGTTGTTCTTGATGAAACTCATCAAGAATACCTTTTTGATCTTGAAAAGGTCAAGGGTAAGTTAAAAAAATGTTTATGGGCTTGATGGTTCAAAAAGGACTAAGAAATAAATTTGTAAGTAAAAGGGTTAAAATGCAAATAAAGAAAGTTTATAAAATAATAAAAGACTAAAATTCGGATTCCTATTTTCACCAAAATAAAAGTCAACATAAAAGTCAACTTTTTGACTTGTTATGAGTAAGAATGGGCTCCCATGAGTCATCAAACCTTTGGGCCTTTGGTTTGGGTTCAAAGCCTTCAAAAAGAGAGTCAAAGACTCATTTAAAAAGTCAACCAAAAATAACTTATGAATTTGGGCTTAGATTAGAGTTGGATTTCAACTCTAATCCAAGTAATTAAAAGTTAAAACTTAGGATTAATTAGTGGGCTTAACTAATTTAATTACCTAAGTTAATCAACCTAATTCACTTAAGTTGATTAAGTAAAGAATGATTAATTAAGTCTAAAGTTAATTAACCTTAATGAAAGTATTAATTAAGTAATTAACCAATAATGATAATTAAGAACTAATTAATTATGATTAACCTTAATCAAACATAATTAAAATCCTAATCCAAGATTAAGGAAGAGATTAAGGGATGATTAAGAATTAATTAGGATCTTAAGTAAGGATTAAGACTTAATTAAAGAGGATTAAGATTAATTGTAATCCAGTTAATGAAGACTAGTTAAGATTAAAAGTTAAACCTAATCTTAATTAGTCATACAAGGAGAATTAGGATAAGTAATACCATCCATAAGATACAATCATAAGTTTTAGTAAATTATAGGACTTAAGTGGACATGATTATCAAGAACATTAGTACAAACTACCTTAAAAGGCTATAACCAACACACTCTTTCTACATAAAACTTGAGAAGCTTGGCGAGAGAGTGCGGTTTGGCCTTCCTTGTGAAGGAAAGACATTGAATTCAGGCCGTGCCACGGAGATGTGGTGACGTTGAATGGTTCAATGGGTTTTGCGTGTAAGGATGTGAATGTTGTGAAGCATTGTTGTGCGACATGCATCATGAAGCGTTGTTGATGTTCGAGGTTGAAAACCTTACGGCCTATATAGCAGTAACACTCGGTACAGTGTGAAACTGGTAGGGACTGGGCACTGGGTTTTGCAAAGAACGCCAGAGGGTCCTCGAGTGGGGATGCCAGCCCTGAGGATAGTCAGGTCCCGAAATGGCTCAGGTGACGTAGGCTCTCTCCCTACTGTCGAGCAAACGGGGTACAGGCTTGACTATCCTGTCGCTCTCAAGTTTTCAGGGTCAATTGAGATTGTCTGAAAGTCGGGAAATTTATTTGGCCAAAATTGAGCAATGCTCTTTGTACCAATGCTAGTACAGACTCTAACTCCTGATGCGCTGTGTATATATGGTCGGGCAGCTGCTATGTGCACTGCAGATGGTGATGTTTCCCTGGGCCCACATGCATTAGATATTGCATTATAATAGTAAAGTTGCCTTCATATGAGTACACCGTGATGAGATGTCGTGATTGCTTATTGATTCGACTGTGTGGATTGCCTCTGTGTGTGTGCTCTAGTTTGTTGTATCCTACATGTTGTGAGTTCATGCGATGTTCTCACCCTTCTTTTCTATCTCTTCTTTCTATGCTCTTCTCGTCACGTCAATGCAGGTGCAAATCAGATGGTTGCCAAGGGGCACCCGGAGGGTGACGGGTATCCCGCGCAGGTGTGAGTCCTATGGGGGGGAGTTTGTGTCATCATCACGCACCCCGGACTTCCTCTTGTACCTGAGAAGGACTAGGTTGTGTTGAGTCTAGGTAGTACGCAGCTCTGATTTAGGAATCTCTTCTTTTGTATTCTATTAGAGGTCTCATTTATTTTACTACCGGAACTCATGTTTTAATGTGGTCATGTGGGTATTCGAGAGGTACATCGATGCTACTTAATATGTGTGTTTGTATTTATGTCATACTGTTTTATGTTCTCTCAAGGTCTTTAACCATGTGTATGTTGTGTATGCGCGTAAGGTGTTAATTCTTTCGACGCTTACGGAAAGATAAGTTTTTGAAAGTGAAGGAAAGGATATTTCATAAGTACTTAAAATAAAGCTAGAGAGGTAATAGGTCAATGACACCTAAACCCTTTTAAAAAGAAAATTTTTTTTTCCGTATTTTGACGATTTTAAAAACAGTAAGTTCGACGGTTACGTGTTATAATGTGATATTCTTAGCGGTATAACTAAGGGTGTCGCAAAGGCTGCTCACCTCAATCTTATCAGTTCCAATCAATTCGCAGGATTGGATCATGAGGATCCAAATACACATCTTTCAAACTTTTATGAATTAATAGGCACTATGGGTTTTAAGGAAGGTGATTTAGAATTTGTATACTTACGCTTGTTTCCTTTTACATTGATAGGAAAAGCTAAGGAGTGGCTGAAGTCGCATCCAAATCAAAGTCTAAACAACTGGGATATGGTTGAAGAAAAATTTCTGACAAGATTTTTCCCACCAGGAAAACACATACAAGCCAAAGCAGATATCTCCACAATCGGACAAGGATCAGATGAACCATTATGTGAAGCTTGGGAGAGATACAAATCTATGCTGCGCAAATGTCCCAATCATGGCTATGATGACATTGCCCAACTCAACATTTTCTGCAAGGGACTCAGATCTGATTCCAAATCTTTCATAGATGTTGCAGCAGGAGGAACTATCTTATTCGTGGATGCAGAGCGAGCAATCTCAATCATTGACAACTTCGCTCAAAATGATCAGCAAGCTCAGTGTGGACGACAACCAGCTCAAATACAGAAGAAAGGAGTGTTGGAACTTAATAGTAGTGATGCTATTCTAGCAGAGAACAAGCTTATCAAAAGACAGATAGAGGCACTCACTGAAACATTAAAAGCACTCCCTCAGCAATTAAAAGTTGTCCAATCCCAACCTATTCAAGCCCAACCTTTGATCTGTGACTTTTGTGGAGGTGACCATCCCAATGGTCAATGCTCTTTTTAAGAAAATCAAGCTGAACAAGTCAATTTCATGGGTAACCAGGGGAGGCAAGGAAATTTCTCCAACAATAACAACCAGTACTCACAAGGATGGAGGAACAACCAAAACAACTTTGGTTGGGGGCAGAATGGAGGAAATAGACAGACACCATATCAGCAGCAACAACCATCTACGCATGACAAATTGAACAGGTTGGAAGAGAAGATTGATGCATTCATACAAGGATTTGATGGATTCAAGAAGAACACAGAAGCATTAATCAAAGCATTAGAAAATCAAGTGGGCCAACTAGCAACAGATATGGCAGAACACAAGAATGGCCACTTTACAGCAAACACTCAGACAAATCCAAAAGAGCACTGCAATTTGATTATTACTGATGGCCACATTACAGAAGAAAGTGATGTAGAAGAAAGCATCACATTTGAAAAACAAGTGCCCAAAGAGGAAATCGTCAAGGAGAGTGTTCAATTAGAGGAAAAGCCAGAAGAGCTTTTGCAAAAAGAAGAAGGAGAACCAGAAGAGGTCTACACAACAGGCAAGTCACTTGACCCGGGTAAGTTCACTGTACCTCTTTCTATAGGTAATCAACCAGCTACTTATGCTTTATTGGATCTTGGAGCGAGCATCAACTTGATGCCGCTATCGTACTTTAACAAGCTGGGAATTTTGAAGGTCAAGCCTGCCAACGTAAAGTTACAACTTGCAAATAAGTCCACTCAAAGCCCATATGGGAAGGTTGAAGATTTACCAGTTAAAGTGGACAAGTTTGTGTATTTTGTTGACTTTTACATTGCAGAGACAGAAGAGGAGGATACTGATGTCCCCTTAATTTTGGGAAGACCCTTTATGAAAGCTACCAAGGCAATAGTGGATGTTGATCGGGGAAAATACCAATTGAGCTCTAAAGATGAGAGCATTGTGTTTCACATTGACAGAGGAATCCCCCAAGTACAAAATATTCCAGAAAAATTAAAAATGGATCCTACTGATGGGATCTATAAATTTAAATCTAAATCTCAGCTGCCAAAGGTAAGAAAGAAAGAAGCTCCCCCAGATATTGTGGAGCAAAAGAAGAAAAAGGTTTCTGGATTTTTGAGGAAACCAAGAATGAGAGTTAAACAACCAGAAAGCATGTTGGAGTTTAGATTTAAAAAGAGAAAAAGGGCAGCATCAGAAGAAGAAGCCAGTGAAGACAACGATGATGAGAAAATAAGAAATTGGCATGGAGGATGGGAACTAAAGGGAAGAACTGGAACAAAGTCAACCATTATCCTCCAATTGAGGCCACCATAAGTTTCTAAGTAACCAGGCGTTGGGCTATTAGACGTTAAACAAGCGCTTCCTAGGAGGCAACCCAACATTTTTTGTTTTTCTTTTTTCTTTGATTTTGTTTTTGATTTTTGTTGTTTAGAGTCAATACTTGTGTATATTAAGAAATTGTTAGAAATTGTATTGATTTCAATGAGTAAAGGATGAAAAACAATTGGAGTTAGGAAGCAGTGGAAAATAGAAAATAGAATTTTAACTCTGTTTTCTGCGCTTCACCCTCGCTTAGTGCATGTGAAGCGCAGGTTTGAAAATAGTCTCTGTTTTCTGCGCTTTATTCTCTTTAAGCGAAGGTAAAGCGCAGAAATATCAAATTACTCTCTGTTTTCTACGCTTCACCTGCGCTAAGTGTAGGTGAAGCGCAACAACACGCTTCATAGTCTTATGAAGTACGCGCTGCACTCTCGCTCGGCGAGAGTGTAGCGCAAGCGCGCGCTGCACCATAAGTTTGAAATTTGAAAAGAGGAAAGGTCATTTCAACCTTTCCTCAACTCCTGAACTCCCATTTTCTCTGGAAACTCATCTTTATCTTTGACCTTTTCACTTCCATTTCCACTTCCTTTCAATTTCTGAGGCTACACCAGGTATGTTTTTATTAGTTTGCACCGATTGAAATTTTCAGTTTTTCATTTATTTGAGAAAAACCTTAGGGTAAAAAACTTAGGCTCTTAGGACCTTTTTATATTAAGAAATTTGTCAATAGAGTCTTTGTTTAGTATGTTTGTTGCTTTGGTATGTTTATTGGTATATTTTGGTGTACTTAGGTGGTAGTTTTTGAAGTGCTCAATAAATTTTTGTAAGTTTCTCTGTTTGGTGCATGTATGCTTAGAATGCTTCATATTTTGCATGCCCATGCATGAATAACTGTGCCTTATTGCATGTTACTGATAACATGATTTTTGAGCTTAATTTTTGTTACCAATCTGTATGCCATGTTCTTTAAAAATTAATTAGGACTGCTTTAATTGATCACTTTAGCATGCTCTTAATAAATTAATTAATTGGCATATTGGTAAATTCAAAAATCAAGATTGTGTGCACAAGTGCTTGATTGAATGATTGCTCTGATTTTTGAATTAATTTGGCCACTTATTTCATTAAGTATGAGTAATCTATGAATTGATTAAAATGATCTTGGTTTGATTTTTGCAGATGGCTCGCACCAAAGTCGTCAAAGGAACTGGCACCTCTAGCAGAGGCAGAGGGGGTGCCAAGAGAGCTAGGCAAGCACCCCAAGAGGACCCTGAATTCGACGCTCAACGTTTCAAGAACGTTGAAGCCTTTGAAGCTTACAGTTCATTGATGAACTGTAACTTTATTAGGGAGAGGCCGGTAGTTTTGGAGCCTGATGCGTACGAGGACTTCAGAACGGAGATAGTCAGAAGGAACTAGGTCCGCCTCAGCCGCCCAGATGATTACTTTGATCCTAACATTGTTAGGGAATTTTATGCGAATGCTATTGAGGCCAATGGCATTCATACTAGGCGGGAGTCTTATGTTCGAGGACGGGTGATTTCTTATGGTCGCAATGCGATCAATGCTCTGTTACAGTTCCCATGGTCCGAGGATAGAGGACTTAGGGAATGCCAGCACCGTGAGAGGATGAGAGCAGTGAGGATACGCGGAAATGATCCCTTGGATATTCAGACCGCAGAGTGTCTATGCCTACGAGGTCATTCCTTCGAGAGGAATGCATATAGAGAGGCTGCTCGCATTCTTAGGCGAGACATGACAACAATCACACGGATGTGGACAATATTGGTACTAGCCAACATCACCCCTGCAGGACATGTTTCAGATGTCATCATACCAGTAGCACACCTCCTCTACAACATCATTACTAGCGCAGACATTGACATTGCCAATGTCATTTCACAGAAGATAATAAATTTTATATCTTCTGTAGAGCAGCGCAATGAGACCTCCAGGATCAGTCTAGGCTTCCCATCACTCATCACTTCCCTCTGTGAGTCTAGGGGTATTGAGGTAGTCCGTTCGGTACGCATCTTGAGACCCATGACTAGAGGATATATAGAGGCCCACTGCATCCCTGTAGAGGATGGGGAGAATGAGGAGCAGGATGAGCAGCAACAACCAGAGGCACCACCACCACCACCAGTAGCAGACATACAGACTCCAGTCTGGGCCCAGCAGCTTCTGGCCCAGAACACTCATATGCAGGCTCAGTTGTCCAGTCTCCACAGAGCAGCTGTATATTTTTAGGACATGCACTTTCAGTCTCGCTCGAACCCGTACCCAGGCATGCACCCTGATCAGTTTGGAGCTTATTTGCAGTGGCCTGGGGACAAGCCTATTCTTCCAGGGGAGGGTGGAGCAGCTGACATGGACCAGGAGAACTGATTTTATTTTGATTTGGTGCTTTTCTTTTCTTTTTCTTTTTCATTTTCTTTTATTTTTCTTTATTTCTCTTTTTATATTCTGGATATATACTGTATATATACTCCACTGATACATCATTTTCTTATGCAGTGCATTTTCAACATTTTCTTTGTTTTTCTTTTTATTTTTAGGAATTTTAGGATTTTAGGAATTAGTATTTAAAGGAAAATTTTTCAGAATTCTCTAAAATTAGGCAGTTTAACTAACCAGATTAGGAAAGAAGAAAGGGTTTTGTTATTAATTCCATAATCAGTTAGGATTAGGATACTTCTTAGGAGAACCTATCAGGGTAGTTAATTAAAACCAGTAAGTGCTTTATCAAGGAATTTAGCCAAAAGCTGGTGAGTTGTGAGTCCAAACACTTAAATTGAGAGTTTTCACCGCTGTTTGTCAATTGTTATTGATTGAGTTTTTGGATTTTATTCTGCATGTGGAAAATATGGAAGTGATAAAGGCAATTTTTGTTGATTATATTATTTGCTCAGTGCCAAAAAGCCAACCCTTGTTAAAAATTTTCCAATTTTGTTGGTAACCCATTTGAGCTTTAATGTTTCTTCTTATGCACCCCAACTATAATTAATGTCTATATCCTGTTCCTTACACACTTGGGATAGAGAGCAAGGTGAAACTTGAAATAATGGGAAAAAAAGGTTGGTGATTTGAAAGTCAAAGAAATACAAAGAGCAGGCACAAGAAAGCAAAAAGAAGATCACTCCCTCAAAAATCAAAAAGAAAAATTGAATCAAATGAATAAGTTGGGGGGAGTGCATCTTCAAACAAAGAAAGAGGCCAGCTAAACTGAAACAAATCAAGAATGAGATGGAGAATGGAGAGAAGTTCCAAGTTCAAGGAAAATCAAAAGATGCTCTCTATTCTAAGTGTTCTTTGCTTATCCAGAAAAACCATGATTTCTTGATAGTCCAACCTCATTACAACCATAAAAAGACTTTTTGATCCATATTGACCATGAGCATGTTTAGGAACTAGAAACGACTATCAATTTTAGTTGTTCAACTGTGGTGGAAAATTGAGGGAAACAGTTACCCGTGAGCATGAGAGAAATTCATTGGTTTATCATTTATTGCTTTAATTGCTACTTTTGAGAAAGTTTAACTATTGATTGTGTTCTGTTCTGATTGAGGATTGGTAACATCTCTTAATTCTGACTTTTTCTGATATTTGGAAAGTGACTTCTGCCTAGTAAAGAGATGATGGAAATTTGTCCTTATATCTGTTAATGAGAATTGTACGGGGGGGATTGAATTGATTTTTGCTTGCAAAGAGGTCTCTTGCTTGAGGACAAGCAAGAAGTTAAGTTGGGGGGTATTTGATAAGTGCAAATTATATGATATATTCTTGTATTTTTACTGCACTTATCAAGGGTAAAATAGTAATTTATGCCCCAAAATAATCTCTTTTTAGTAATAATTGTGATTATTTGATTTGAATTTGAATTTGATACTATTTTAATAGAAAATCTGTTAATATTGCAGATTTATGGGAAGATTTGAATGAGGAAAGAAGATAACATTATTTGAGGAAAGGATCTGCAGATTTGAAGTTTAAATCAGAACAAATAAAAATAAGATCAGCTTCCATTTAAACAAGGATTCTGCAGATAACTTCCCAATTTAAATTCAAAGAGCAGAATAATCACAGAATCAAATCAAAAAGAGGGAAACAAGTAAAGCCAAGCAAACAAGGATAAGATCAGGAAGAGATCAAACTGTTAAAAGAGGAAACAGAGTAATCAGTTACGCGCTCCACGATTCACTTGCGCTTAGCGCAAGTGAAGCGCAAGTATTAGAATTTGTTTCTGTTTCCTGCGTTGCAAATGCGCTGAGCACAGATGAAGCGCAGTTGCGCGGATTAGTTTTAGATCTATTTTTAGATTTATTTTCAAATCAAATTTCTTCCAGATTTAAGATAGATTTCCTTAGTCTATAAATAGGACCCTTTGTAAAGAAGTAGAGGAGGATTTTACACAGTCTCCGGAGGTTAGCAAATAGTTAGCATTGGAGCAAGGTGACAGCTTCTCCATTGGGTTGTAATGGCTACCATGCGTAGCTAAACGTCTCAATAGGATTGAATGTAGTTGATTCAATCCCCAAAGTGTATGTGAATTCTCGTATTTATTTATGAATCCCTGTTTTATAATATCGGTATTTTTATCTTTGCTTAATGCGTAGCTTCCGCCTGTGTGCCGGAGTTATAGGTTAATTTTAGGATTCAGGTGATAGATGTTTCTATAAAATTAACAGTGAATTTGGGGGAACCGATACTTAGGAAACTCAAAGTCTGATTGGTAAAAGTACTCATAGTAGTTACTATAGGGTTATAGGAGAAAGTGACCATTGAAGAAGAACTAGGTAATCTCTTCATAGCTGACACTATAGATCTATAGGGCGAATTGATAGTATTAAACAAACGGAAAGATAGAGCAATCAAGCAGGGGTAATTTGTCGCTTGGGAGAATCCGCATGAATTATTTCTGAGTATTTTATCACTGTGGAGACGAGGGTAAAATAATATAGTTTGGCTAGGATATTATAGAAATATATTCATAAATAATATAGGGATTCACATGTATAAAGGGGTGCAATGATACGAAAATCAATCCTAATCCAAGTAAAGTATTTTATCTTCTCTCAATCGTCTCTTTCTTTTATGAAAATTTACTTTCCTCACCACAAACTCTCAAATACCGTTTTCTACTTGATAATCTGATCACGAGTAAATACGAAGTGAACCGTTCCTTGTGGATACGATAACTCATACTTACTATTATACTGCTGAAACTTTGGTACGCTTTCCAGAATCTCATCACATATGCTCATGTTCAATGCATCAACGTCATTTCACATATTTCTCATGCAATCTCCTTTACTCTAATCACTCCACATCACATCACGAATATTATAAACATAGAATATTCACATGGAATAATCACTCAATAATATATCATGCCACAATTAAGGCACATTGTACACCCGATTCAACCAATCAATTCCACAAACGTTTCACACTTTAAATAAATACCATCATATAAGTAAATCATCACCATATCACATAAACAATACTTCGTAACACAGTTAATGCACTCTATACATCCAATTTAATCTCATCAATTCCATAAAACAATTCATATATTAAATAAACATCCATCTTAATTTCACGTTTTTAAGGAAAGCTATCTGATCCATGTGTTGCGCTTCACTCTGCGCTCAGCGCAAGTGAAGCGCAGATTTCAGAGAGCTACGCTCCACCCTACGCTCAGCTCATGTGGAGCGTAAGTGTTGTAGAAAGTGACTGCTCCTGCGTTTTTGCCCCTTTTCAACCCTCTTCTTCAATCCCTACTCAATTCTTTAAGTTCCTAACCTGTTTAGACTCGTTTTTACCGATTAAAATCACTGAAATCATCAATTATTCCTTTGGATTTCCATTAAATCGACAATCGATCAATTATGAAATCTCACCCCCAAATCCTAATTTGACTTCTTTTCGACAATCTCGCTCACAACTCTCAAATTCATCAAAAACATAATGATATACATCAAACCAAACAAATTCCAAACATACAACACATGATTCACAGATCAGATTTCAGAATTAGAAATTCTAGAGGGACTTATGGTTGCCCTCACTACCCAAGCACTCCAGTATACACATATAGTCGCACCCTTCCCCCCCCCCACGTAGCTTAGAGATGACGATCAAAGATGAAAGACAGGATTTTTCCGACGATCTACACTTCTGCACCTCCCCCTTGTACAGTCACTTTTCTCCTCCCTAGAGTTTTGGTTATCTGACGTTTTAAAGAAGACTAGAGTGAAATAGATGACCCCCCCCTATTTAAATATCTAACTGGGTTGGGCCTACTCCGACCCACCCGTCTCCCTTTTTAATTAAATAATACTTTTTCTGAAACATAATAATATAATAATAATATTATTATTTCTACATAAATCTTATTTTATTTTATTTATCCATTTATTTTAGAAATTATTAGGATGTTACAGAATCCTTATCCATCTACACTCAACTTCAAATCTTATAATTAAACCTTATCCTAAATTTATTATTAATCCTTGTCTTTAATCATTGTGATCTCATTATTCCTATTTTAATATCCAATCCTAAATTAAAATACTAAAGCATATCTCTCTCATAAGATTATCATTATTAATATTGATGTTATTATATTCAATATAATCAAATTTGATTAAGATCTTAATAATCTGACGTCTCTCCTAATATTTATAATATTATATTATTATTATTATTATTATTATATCATAAATACGGTTCTATTAATATTTACTATTATTATTATAAAACTTATATTTTTACAACTAACGTCATCGGAATAATTATACGTATTTTAATTATAATTTTATATTTCTAAATTTTGGGATGTTACAATTCTACCCTCCTTAAATAAATTTTGTCCTCAAAATTTGTCTTACTATTCTCTTAGAATTAAGTCTATGACACTATGTATTGGTAACTATAGCTTTGGGTTGGATATCATGTTACTAGTAATATTAATTGTAAATTAAATATTCAAAGTCCAAATTAAATCATCTTCCTAAACTGAATTCCTTAAATCCTTAGCCACATTTATCATAATCTACAAAATCAAGTTACCTTCCTAAACTTAAGCTCTATGTCTTCAAGTGTAAATTTTTAAATATTTTCTTATGATCAAAGACCAGTGTTACTATTAAAGAATTAATTTCAACATATTAAAGGATCAAAACTTAAATAACTATAGATATGTTTGTCTTAAACTCATGTTCATATCCTAATTATAAAACTATCAAGACTGCAAAATATCATTATCAAAGTCCACCTAGATCCAATGAATAATTAACACCTCTAAACCTTTTACTTACACAACCAAACAAAATTCTATCAAACTTAAGATTTGGTCTTTATCTTGAAATCTTTAAACTAAAACCATAAAATTTTCAAAATTATCAAATCCCTATCTCTAAACCATCAAATTAAAGGAAATCTCTATCTCTAAAAAGATTAAATCTCTATCCCTTAAATCATAAAATTTTGAAAAATATCAAATATTTATCCTAAAAACTATTAATTAAAATTTAAATCTATATCTAAACCATAAAAATTTGCTTAACAGTTTTCCTCAAATAAAAGATCATTTAAACTTTGTCCAAAACAATATCTAACTTATTAGGTTCTAATAATTTATCATTAATCTAGAATGATTTCTATATTTGATTACAATCTCCTTAGGTCAATCAAATCATAGTATCATACACATAACATAATTCAATCACCTATAATAGTTTCCTCATTTCCTAGTTTCATATCATCATCATTCTTACTTTTTCATATTAGTGATTATAAATCATGTGTGTATACCGATATGAATATTAATAGGATTCTTTCTTAAATTTTTTGAAAAATCTTTATTTATTTCAAGAAGGTTCTATTGTCTAAACTATATATATTTTTAAATACTATGATCTCTCTCTAAAAGTTCTTTACCTTATTCTATCTTATAATTCCTATTTCCCTCTAAACAAACTCTAAAGTATATAGGGAATAATAGTTATTATTTCCTTACAAAGGCACTATAACAATTACAGATGTATATACTAAGTCTAGCAAAGAAAAGAGTCTACTATAAAAAAAATCAGTCACAACAATTATCATGATTCATAAAATAAAATAGCATTTATCTTAAAATAAAAAAAAATTATACTATCATAAATAAAAATTGATATTTAATATATCACCACACAACTCAAATCTAACGTCATCTTAGCTATATATCCTCTTTCCTTCGTAACTCTATCTATTTCTAACAAACCTTATCTTATTTTACAAACATTATTATTTATCTTACAACATCTATTTCCTCTAATGCTATAAAATAGTTGTTGGATGTTATTATCACTACCTTTATCAAAAACTTAGTTATACTTCATAAATTTCTAACTTTCTCTAAAAATTAAACTCATAAGATAATCAATTCCCAAAATCCTCTAATTTAAATCTAAATAAATCATAATAATCTCTTTTGTTTAATATATAACAAATTCTATCCTTAGAAACATTTAATTCAAATCTAAATAAGACCTTATCTTGGAATCTAAATTCAAATTAAAGGATTATATATATATATATATATCCAAATTTAAATTCAACATAGACTAATCCCGATTTCAAAAATTTAAGTTCACCATCAACCAAAATCTTCTCGTTCTTGTAACTCATCTTCCATTACAGATAGAATCTAAACTAATCTAAATCCAAATTATGTTGATCATTTAATCCAAATCAAACTAAATCCTAACAACATTTCAAAATCATGCTGTAGCGAATTTCCTTGTACTTAAATTTATCCTTTGTATCCTGAGTTATACTCAGTTATCCCTTTGTACAAGAGAACCCGAGTTTAAGTTTCTTAAAAACTTAACCTATTCCTCATTGTAAATACTTTTTAGTGTCTGAGAGTCTGGAGAGGCTTCGTGGAAGAAAGAATACTCGTTAAGCCTGAAGAGGCTTGTCTGTAAAAGAATACTACAAGAGTTTCCTGGAGAGGCAGTTGAAAACAAAGAATACTTGTTGGGCTTGGAGAGGCCAGGTGTGCAAACAATACTTGGTTGGGCCTGGAGTGGCCAGATGTGCAAATAATACTTGTTGTAATCTTGAGGGATTAGTGGAAAATCTAGTGGAGTTTTGCCCTGGGACTGGATGTAGCTCACTGGGTTAGTGGGTGAACCGGTATAAATCTCTGTGTTAAGTTCTCTCTTCCCTCAACTCTTTACTTTTCACAAGTTCTCTCTTAAGAAAAGTTGCTTTATTAATCCAAGCAGAAAACAAACTTTTCTTTAAAGAGAAAATAGTTTCGAAAAGGCTTTTATTAAACCTTCTGAGTTGCATCAGCAAGTTGCTGAAACTCTAAGTTTCGGAAGGTTGACCAAATATTATCAAATCAGTTTTGCTTGTTTCGAAAGGTTTTCCAAAAATCTGTAAAGATTATAAAACACTATTCAACCCCCCTTCTAGTGTTTCCTGTGGTCCTAACAAAACTTAGCCTTCCATGAAGACTTTACAAAAAGAGGAACAAAAGTAAATGAAACTCTTATTAATTTCTACTACAATTTGGATGCTCTTCTCCCTAGCAAGCCCTCCTATAAATAGGAGGGGACAAGATGTCATTCCAAACATGATCACTTAGCCTTGACTAAGCATTTTTTGTCCACAAATGGACTTATTGATCAATTACCTAATGCATTTGTCCATTACTTTGAATTATTCACCTACTCTAGCTATCATTCACCTACTTGTCTCCCACTTACACCGAGCATATTATCCTCAATCTAGCAGAATCCAAGAGAGTTGTCTTCAGATGAAATCAAGATCTGGATCATAGCTTTCAAATGTCGTTGGGTTGAGCCCAAAAGAAGTTTTCTAGCCCAAGTTATGGCCCAATCATTGAGTACTAGTCAGGTTTTCTTGTGATGCTGACTATTTCGTCTTCCAAGCCCATTTTGACTCACTAGCCATCCGATTTAGCTTTTAGTTCTCCATCAAAATTATAGGAATTTATTTTATCTTTCCTAAAAATATAAAGAACATAATTTTTAGATGTCTAGAACTCAAGTTATGCTTGAAATACGAAAACAGTTTAATGCTGAAAAATGTAACTGAGCCCAATATGAACCTGAATTGGCATAATATGCTTATGACTTGTCTAGAACCTAAATTTGAGGGATGATTAATTTGTATAATTTGTATTTATAAAATTCCCCCACACTTACCTTTTGCACGTCTCGGGCAAAATTGGAAACAAGCATAAATTATTGACTCAAAGAGGTGTTTTCCAATGAAATTAGTTAAATGTAAAGAAAACATGAGCTAGATGTGATTACAAGACATCATAACATTCATGAATTCTTATCTTTATGCATCTCAAATCTAATAGAAAGGTAACATCATTTGAAAATAGTAGATTCAAATTGATAGAACCTCGCAGGAAGTACTCTCAATCTCTCAATTGTTTAAAAGGTATGTGTTTCTCTTAAATTCGACCCATGAAAATTGCCCTATCATAAGCTTGCTTATCTTCTACTTATCCACTGCAAATTACACATACGTCCACAAATCAAGAGGTCTTTATTAGGGTACTAATGGAGTGACAATTATGGAGAGGTACAAACAAATATGACAAGTCAAACCAAAGAGAGTAAAAGAGGTTTGGAGAATGAATCCAAGTAACAAGTTTGATATATATATATGAAATCAAACATTGAAGTTTAAGTACATCATTCAATCATTTGGATTCTTCATTCTTTTGCATATCTTCTTTTTTTTCTTTTTTTTTTTACATAACAAATAAGCACTAAGTATGTAGCAACCCACATAATTAACATTCCCTCACACTTGTTGAAGAATCCATTCTTATGATAAATCCAATACTCTTCTATTCTATAAGGTTAGGAAAAAGTCTGGTTTTATACTTAAGTATGGAACGAGAGACAACAAATAAGGCTTAAAAGGGTGATTCAAAGGAAAATCATGTAAGGTTGGCTATTTAACTGGGTAATTTATTCAACTGAAAGAAAAATTTGCCTCAATCATTTTTGTTCATGCATGTGCAAGTGTAGTTTTAAAAAGAATCAAAGCAAGTTCTGAAGTAACAAATTCCATGGGTGAAAATCACACAAGACTAAAAGTTCAATTTATCAACAAGGCTCAAATCCTCACAGCTAATAACTATCAAAATTGATCCATTCAATTCAAATCTATGTTGCCAAACCAATTAATTTCAAGATGTTAGGAAATGAATTCAATCATGTTATAAAAATCTTAAAATCACCTCTATTTCTATGTTTTGTTTTACACTTGTTAACTTTATTGGAAAGCTTAAAACAAAAACACAAATTCATTTTTTTGAAACTAACGGGATGCGTATCAAGAGTTAAAAATAACTCCTTATTCTACCATCCTATTAATTTTGTTTTTTGAAAAAAAACGGACCATCTTTTCCCTCCCCCCAACCTAATGAAGACATTGTCCCTAATGTCTTTATAGATTGGTGATTTTTTTTGAAAACTGATATTTAAATGAAAAACTATACAAGCATAACTTTAAGAGGAAGGAAAGTTACAACCGGAGAGTGGTATCAGAATCTTCCTTCTTTCCATCTTCTTTGTTATTCTTGTCCACCTGTTTTCCTGATGCATAAGGTCCAAGTGAAAGGTTCTGCATTTGTTCAAGAAGTTCGTTAGCATTTGAAGAGGATGCCATGATTCGTTGCAGTGCTTGAGGTATGAATCCTTGATGCATAGCCTGTTCCAGAAAACTTAACAAACCATTATAAAAACCATTAACACTTAAGAACCCTAATGGCTTTTGGTGGAAGTTAGAATTGGCCCAAGACACAACGGTGAAGATATCTTCTAAAGTTCTGAGACCACCAGGTAATGCAATAAATGCATCAAAACTATACAACATTTGTGCCATACGCTCCTGCATTGTTGAAACCCTCAGTACGGTGCCTAGGGTAAGGTTTGTGGTCTTCTGGTTATTACCATCCATTAGAGCAACACCCAAAACATGGATCCCTCTTGTGATTGCAGTTCCTGCTGTACAACCCTTCAGGCCTTGTACTCCCCCTCCATACACAATATTGATTTATCTAGCAGCTAATGCTTTACCAAGGTCATAAGCTGCATGCTGGAATGCTTCATCCTTTCCGAGATTGGTTCCAACAAAGACACAAATGTTGTGGAATCTGCATGTAGATAGTCCTACAGTTTCTTTAAAGAGAGACATTTTGTTGTACCAATTACTTGTGAGAGTGAGAATTTATAATGAAATAATGGGTACAAAGATCAAATTGTCAGATTTTTTTGATTAAGTGTTAGTCGGTGAAAAGACAAGTAAGGATAAACAAAGATACGCGTGAATTATAAAGTCAAAGAGAAACAGCTGAAAAGAAAGCTCAAAACTAATTAAAGACATGCGTGAATTATAAAGTCAAAAAGATACAACTGAAAAGAATTCAAAGATGCACATGCATATGAACAGTAGTTGTGATTTTGGCTCACATCTTCCTCTGGTTTTTCGTCCTGTAACGGCTTGAATGCCTTCTATGAGTCGGGGATTTGCTTCTCGTCCAATTTTCTTATAAACTGGCAAACATGGTCTTTTAGAGTCAGATTCCCAAGACTATATTGTTCCTTCTCCCTTTGGAAAAATTCAGCTAAATCAAGAAGAACCATTTGAACCTATCCACTAAGATGCGTCTCAAGAGCCTGGCTAATGTTATCCAAAGACTCCTTACTCAGTCCATCCTTAATGAATTTAATTTTATCTTCTCGATTTATAGAAGTCATTCCGACATTCTTACATCTCGAGTTACAATTCCATCTTGAAAAACTTATAACAAACTTGCATTCTTTTTGTTCTTCTTTTTTTTGAAAAATAACTCCTGCCCATTCCTAACAAATGTCTAGCAAATGAATCTTGAAATTCACCTGCTAAGCGTACCTTGGCCTCGATGATCCAACGTACATCCTCAGGAAGGCCTAAGCGCATCAGTACTCATAGCCTTTCAAGTCTACATCTGTAAATTTTCCTGAGATCGTCTTGAGGGAGAGTAGGGAACCGAACTCTGAGCTTGGCGAGGATTTCCTCCATTATTTCTCTCTAGCAAATTTTTTCAGTGCAAGGGTTGATTGTTCAGTATATATAATAGTTAAGGAGAACAAATCGAAGTATTGCACAACAAACACAATAATAATAAAATAAAAATAATGAAAACTCTAGAAAACTAACTCTCCCCACATAATCAATAAAATAAAAAATACATATCTTTAACGATAATAACTCAAGAAAAAATAGCAAAAAAAAAATTGGGAAGAGAAATTTCTACTTTAAGTCAAGCCAAGTAGGTGGCATTGTGCAGGTGCACCTCTTCCACCGTATGCTCTTGAAAACCCTCATAGAAGGGCTTAAGCTGATGTCCATTTACCTTGAAGACCTTTTTGTTGTCTCATATGTGATCTCTACTGCACCATAAGGAAAAACATTAGTAACCACAAATGAACCTAACCATCTAGAACGTAATTTACCAGGCATCAGCTTAAGACGAGAATTATATAAGAGCACTTTTTGTCCAATAATGAACTCTTTTCTTGTTATCATCTTGTCATGGAATGCTTTGGTCTTTTCCTTGTAAATTCTGGAATTCTCATATGCTTCTAACCGAATTTCTTCAAGTTCTTGCAATTGAAGCTTTCTATGCATTCCAGCTTTATCCAAGTTCAAATTGCATTGCTTAACAGCCCAATATGCTTTGTGCTCAATCTTTACCGGTAGATGACATGTTTTGCCAAAGATTATCCGGTAAGGGGACATCCCTATAGGAGTTTTTATAAGTTGTTCTGTAAGCCCATAAAGCATCATCAAGCCTTTTGCTCTAGTCTTTCCTATTCGGTTGGAGTATTTTCTCCAGAATTTGTGTGAGTTCCCTGTTGGATACTTCAACTTGACCATTTGTTTGAGGATGATATGGTGTAGACATCTTGTGCATCACCCCATATTTCTTTAGCAAGGATGCCATGTTCCTATTGCAGAAATGAGATCCTTGATTACTAATGATTGCACTTGGAATTCCAAACCTGCTAAAAATGTTAGACCTGACAAAGTCAATCACAACATGAGAGTCATCAGTGCGGGTGGCTTTTGCTTCTACCCATATAGAAACATAATCCACAGCCAATAAATATAAGTGAAACCAAAAGATTTAGCAAAAGTTCCCACGAAGTCAATGCCCAAGACATCAAACACCTCACAGAACAACAATGGTTGTTGAGGCATCTCATTTCTACGTGATATGTTGCCCATTCTTTGGCATTGTTCACAATTCTTACAATACCTGTAAGCATCACAAAACAAGGTAGGCTAATACAAACCAGAGTCCAAAACCTTTCTAGCAGTACGTTAAGGTCCAAAGTGCCCACCACATGCAAATGTATGGCAAAAATCTAGAATGGAATTAAACTCATGATCTGGCACACAATGCCTAAAAACTTGATCAATTCTGCTTAAATGATCAACTACCATGTGTTCTGCACCGCTCTTGTCCCTAATCTCAAAATCAAACTCTTGAAGTAGCAACATCCATTTAATTAACGTTGGTTTTGCATCTGGCTTCTTCATTAGGAACTTCAATGTTGCATGGTCAGTAAAAACAATCACTTTAGAATTAAGCATATATGATATGAATTTATCAAGTGCAAAAACAATAGCTAATAATTCTTTCTCAGTGGTAGTATAGTTAGCTTGTGCAACATCTAAAGTTCTAGAAGCATAATATATGACATGAGGAAATTTTCCAACTCTTTGTGCAAGGACAGCTCCCACAACATAATTGGATGCATCACACATGATCTCAAAAGGGAGTGTCCAACCCGGTGGCTTGATAATTGGAGTTCTGGTCAATGATTTCTTGAGTTGAACAAAAGCCTCCTTACATTGATAAGTGTTAGAATTGAGTAAATTTCTATGAAATTACAACACTTATTGATAATGAATTATTAAATTTATAATCCAATTTCACCCTTCTTTGCTTAATTTGTGGCTCTTATAGTTATTGAAATTAAATCTTAATTTGATGCTATTTTGATTAGAATGTTGGGAATGTTTGCAGAAGATGAAATACTGTATAGGGAAAGCATCAAGTGAACAGTGAGAGAGACAGAAGCTGTGTAGAGCAAGATTCAAAGGCAAGGCAATCTGGGAAATCAGCCACTGTTTCCTGAGCTTCACCTGCGCTGAGCGCAGGCAAAGCGCAGGAATACCTGTTCAGTTACTGTTTCCTGCGCTTCACCTATGCTGAGTGCAGGCAAAGGGCAGGACTCGTAACCCTTGCATTTTAATGAGCTTTCAGACAACTTTTAAAGGAGACTTGGAGTTTTGGCAGATACGTAGTTTTCTTGGAAGAGTTTGATAGTTTCTAGAGACCATTCTGGAGCAAGGGAAAGAATACAACAGAGTTGGAAGGCTTCGCTACGATCTTTCACCTTAATTCTTGTGGGTTGTAATGGCTACCATGAGTATCTAAACTTCTCTGTAGGATTGAATGTAGTGAATTCAATCCCCAATTGTATTTTGGATATTTGATATTTTGTAATCCCTGTTTTAACAGTATTGGTGTTTTTATTCTTCGCTTAATGCTTAATTCTATTTATCCAATAGAATTATGATTTTGGTTTCTTGAATTGTCTAGAAAGAATTTCTTTAAATCTGATTTGGATAAAAATACTCAATAGATTGAATCACTAGGAAAAGGGTTCAATATATTGATAGCTTTGAACAATTTTTCTTAATGCTAGGCAATTTGTTAAATATTCGAGGGATCGGTGTTTAAGAGATTGTTCTAGGAATTTCATATTTGAGGAATCAATTTGAATGAAATTTATTTGTGCTTCAATATTGTTAATTGCAAATTCCTAAATGTTATTGAATTTCCAAAATACAAGAGGGGTGCGATAGACGAAGTTCAGTCCTAGTTTCTCTCAACTCCTCAATTTCATCCATATTTCTCTTTGTCTCAATTTCTTTTACAACATATTAAATTTTATTTTGCACAAAACAAATTTAACCTTTTCCAACCATATTTACTTAGTAAGTTTGAGTCCTAAGGATTTATTTTGCACTATTCCTCATGGGTACGACAACCCCTACTTTTCTAACTAACATACTATTGCGATATTGGTACGCTTTCCAAGATCTCAACAAGTATTTTTGGCGCCGTTGCCGGGGAACGGTGTTCCAATTTAAATTCTTAGTTCATCTTATTGAGTTGTAATTATTTTTGTTTTTATTTTTATTTTTATGCAAGTTATTTTATTTTTATTCCTCTCTTCTGAGCTAATTCTTGCTATAGTTTCTGTGATTTATGCTCTTGCGAGGTCAGGTGTCTCAAGACCAACTGGAATTTGATCCTGAGATCGAAAAGATATCTAGAATGAACCGGAGCAAAAACAGGAAGAAAAGGCAAGGACAAGTTAAAGGAGACAATTTCAACACTCTCGAATCACCCATCCCAAGTGAGATAAAAGTTGAAGATATGGCCGAGGAGTGTCAAGATCCCCCTCCGCCAAGAAGGACTTTGGGAGATTATGCCATGCAGCAAGGCTTATGACATTTCTCAGGCATAGCTATACCAACTACTGCAAATTCTTTGGAGATGAATCCAACATTCATGTGTCTAATCAGTGCTCATCAATTCACGGGAATGGATCATGAGGATCAATATACTCATCTCTCAACTTTTTATGAATTGATTGGTACTATGGGTTTCGAGGAAGGTGATTTAGAAGCTGTTTATTTACGTCTATTTCCTTTCTCTTTGATATGTAAAGCTAAGGAATGGATGAAGTCACACCCAAACAAGAGTGTGACTAGCTGGAGCAATGTGGAAGAAATGTTCTGAAACAGATTCTTCCCACCATCTCGCTTCATCAAGGCCAAGTCAGACATTTCCACATTCAGGCAGGGACCTGAGGAGCCATTTTGTGAAGCTTGGGAGAGACTCAAATCCTTGCTGAGGAGGTGTCCTAACCACGGATTTGAAGACATTGCTCAAGTCAACATTTTTTTGTTAGAACCACATGAAGCACTAGAAAGGGGGTTGAATAGTGTTTTATACTTCTTTACAGATTTTCTGAAAACCTTTAAAACAAGCAAACTATTTGAGAAAATATTTGAGCAACCTTTCGAAACTGGAAGCTTCAGCAACTTGCTAATGCAACTCAGCAGGTTGAATAAAATCCTTTTAAAAGGATTTTGAAATACTTTTGCGTGATAAAAAGATTGTTTTTCTGCGTAGATTTATAAACGCACTTTTCAGAACCCTCCTTGGTTAGATAAAAACTAAATGTAAAAAGATAAGGGTAGAGAGAACTTAGCCACAAAAATTTATCCTGGTTCACCCACCAACTCAGTGAGCTACATCCAGTCCCAAGGCAAACACACCACTGGATTTTCCACTAACTCAGATCTGATACAAGTATTGTTTGAACCCAGCCTCTTCAGGCTAAACACAAGTATTCTTTGGATAAGACCTTTCCAGGCTAAACTAAGTATTCTTTGGACACAACCTCTCCAGGCTAAACAAAGTATTCTTTGGACACAGCCTCTCCAGGCTAAACTAAGTATTCTTTGTTCCTCCAAGCCTCTCCAGGCTCTCAGACACTTAACAGTGTTTACAATGATAATGAGTTTAAGTTTCTAAGAAACTTAAACACAGGATTTCTTGTACAAAGAATTAACTGAGTATAACTGAGGATACAAAGGATAAAATCTAAGTACAAAGAAATTTAGAGTAATTTCAGCAGAGTGTCGGCATAATAAATTTTCTTGAAGAACATGACCACTCTCTCTTGGGCTTCGCCAGGGGTTCACCAGCATTTCGCCACCTTCAAAGTCTTTCATGGAGGTATATATAAAGTTTAGAAATGAATTCGTTAAAGAGAGCTTCATCTACCATTGAGAGATAGCATTTAATGCGGTTTGAAATGTTGTGAAACAATCTTCTAATAGCTTCTGACTTGAGCAGTGTAGGTGTGCAGTAATGATTTAGTTCTGACACACATCAGTTTGGCTCTTGAATTTTCTTGAGAGATTTTCTACCACTTCAGCAAGTTGATGTTCTTTTCTCTCACTTTCTTCTTTGCATGAGTCTCATTTGTATAGAGAAACAGAATATGTAGACCGGTTAGAAATCTTCAGAGTCCCGTTGTCTAATATCTTTATTTCTGTTGAGGTGCATGCTTCTGATAACGTATCTCAGAGACACGGTAGTGATAGGTGCGCAACAGCGTTGACTCTAACTTTGACCTCTGTTTGCTTTTCTGCAGCAGGTTTCCTCTTTTGTGTCAGGAAATGAAACTATGCCAGAAAGCCTTTGTTTCGCCTTGCAACCGGTTCAGCTAACCAAAAGGCTTTGCAGAGACTTGAGTCTTTTAATACTTTTATCAGGTTGACTCACTAAGTCTTCGGAAGGCAGCATGACATTTCAGACTTCAGAAGGTTCTAATCTTTCAGAGAGTCCAATCCCTTCAAAAGGTTGTCATACTTCAGCAAGTCTTAGCTTTTCAACAGGAAGACGCTTTCAGCAAGTTCTTTCTTCAGTAGGTTGCATTTCTTTTGGCAGGTTCAAGATATCTGCAACACAAAGAACAACTGCCTGAGTAAAATCTATTTATCAATCAGATTATAATGAACAATTTTGTTACTCATTAAAACTAAGGGTAATGAGTCTTGCATAATCGATTTTGAGACTCAACATTTTTGCAATGGTTTCAAGCCTGATACCCAGATGATACTGGATGCTGCAACTGGTGGCATAATGATGTCTGTGGATGCAGAGCAAGCTACTAGGATTGTTGAAGCATTAGCATCAACTGATCAGCAAGCTCAACATGGAAGACAACCAGTGCAGAGGAAGGGAGTGTTAGAGCTAAATACTACATATGCAATATTGGCTCAGAACAAGATTCTGACCCAACAAATTGAGGCACTCACAAAGCAGATGTCCAAGCTTCCTCAGCAGTTGCATGCAGTGCAGTCTAATCCTGGCCACCACAATTAACCTGTGATTTTTTTGGAGGTGACCATCCTAATGGTCACTGCTCTTATCAAGGCACTCAAGAAGAGCAAGTTAATTACATGGGAAACTAAGGAAGACCAGCCAATTTCTCCAACAATAACCAATTCTTAATTAATTTCTCACAACGTTGGAGGAACAATCAGAACCAGAACTTTGGGTGGAAGCAAGACACAGGGGCCTCTAATAGGCAACCTCCCTACCAGCAGCAACAGCAGCACTATCCTTCAATGCATGACAGAACATCAAAGCTGGAGGATACACTGGAGAAATTCATGCAAACCTCTATTTCTAATCAGAAGACTACAGAAGCTGTAATCAAGAACTTGGAGACTCAAGTGGGACAATTGGCCAAACAACTATCTGAGCAACAAGCATGTCAATTTTTAGCCAACACACAGACAAATCCCAATGAACAATGCAAGCCAATTTCTACAAAAAGTGGTAAGGTAGTAGGAAGGGGGATTGGTGATAATCTTGCTATAGAGGAGGAAGTTCTAGAGTGAGGGAGAGGAGGAACAACAGAAAAATAGTGAGTTTGTAAATATAGAGAAAAATAAAGAAAAAGAAAAAAAAGTTGAAAATAGGAGGAGCGAGAAAAAAAGGGAGAAGGGAGAGACACAGGTACCTCAGCTGAAGAGTTTACCATACCCTCAACCCTCCAAGAAAGATAGAGAAAGGCAGTTTGCAAGATTCATGGATATCTTCAAGAGGCTGCAAATCAATATTCCATTTGTGGAGGCTATGGAGCAGATGCCAAAATATGCCAAGTTCATGAAAGAGCTCCAAACTAAGAAGATGAGATTTATTGATGAGACAATGGATCTAGAGGCAAGACGCAGTGCCATAATTCAGAAGTCATTGCCTCAGAAATCTAAAGACCCTGGAAGTTTCACTATACCAGTCACGATTGGGGCACTACCAATGGGGAAGTGACGAGAATCCAAGGGGGGTGGTTCGTTTTACGGATCTATCTAGGTTGGAATGCTCATAAGTAAGAAAATTGGGGAAATTGTTAAACAAGAAAAATGAGTGAATGGAGAAGGCAGAAGATGGAATGGAAAAATGATAGACATCACACTTCCAAGGATGGAAGATAAGCCTAAGAGTTATACACACAAAGGGATGAAGGACCTTTGATAAAACTCAATTCTTGAATTAACAAGAAAATTAGAGAAACACTCTCCAATATAAAATAAAATTCTGATTCAAACTTGTCTTGTAAATTCTGCAAGCATGATGCGCCCCTTTTAAAGGTGCCTACAATCCTTGCATGGCTTTTCACATTCAGCCACTTAATTTTCCTAATAATTCTATTAAAATTTAGAAACATAACAACCAACAAGGATTAAAGTTACATAATTCAGCCATCAATTGGCCGCCCCTTAAGAGAAACATAACGGCTCCAATATTGAATTGTGGCTGCTTCATTCAATGTATAACCGCTACATTGCAATGCTTGTCTCCCCCCTTCAATTTGTAACAACTCTCTTCTTGATGGTTGTAATTTCTTTGTCCCCTTGCATTGATTCAGCCGTAACAATTTTTGTAACTGTCCAGACAAAATAAGTCAGCCAAATAACTCCAAGTTAGCCGCCCACATGTAGCTTCTTGTATAACCTTCTTATGCCTGGTTGGATTCACATCATACCCTCCTTCTTCGAGAAGATTCGTCCCGAATTTTAAAGCTTTATTTATTTGCTTAATTTAATTTACTAACTACTGCAGAAACTCAAAAGCTTCCTCCTGCATCAAATACAACTTGAATAAATTGAGATTTGTTCCTTTCCAATGGTTGCAATCCGTGGAGCACCTCTCTTGTCAACACTCCCTCACCTTCCTGCAAGCAATAATGATTACCAATACACAAAGTATGCAAAATTTCTTTGTCAAGCACATATGATTCAGCCCCAAAATGTTTATGAAAATGTGCAGCTTGGGTACTATTCATAAAAACAAATAACTCCATGTGTTGGTTTTCATCATCCTCAAGAGGTTGTGTTTCAACATCGGGCTGGATGTACAATGGAGCACTTGGAACAATATCAACAAGCTTCCTCTTCAAACATAGGGGTTGGTGTATTGCATTCACATGCCCATCCTCTTGTTCCTGTAATTTAACATCACAAACAGTAGAACAATCGTTAACAAATAAAATTTCCTCGCTCTTTTTCTGTAGTTCTTTTTCTATTTCTTCTCTATGTTTTTCTTCTCTTTCTTTTTCTTCTTTTTCTCTCATTTTTTCTTCACTCTCTCTTGCTTCTTTTTCTCTCCTTTCTTTTTCTATTTTTATTTTCAATGTCAGCTGATCAGCATGTACAGCGTCAGATGATAGACATATCAACTTAATCTTTCGTCCACCATGCATAAAAGAAATAGAAGGCCTCTCAGGATTTATACTTTTTTTATTCAACCATGGCCTCCCTAATAGCATATGGCATGTCTGCATGGGTGCAATATCACAAAGAACTTCGTCTTCATATTTCCCAATAGAGAATTTAATCGTTGCTTGTCCATTTGCAGTAGGCAGGTGTAACTTCTCAACCACCCTGTTGCTCACAACATTTCTAAAGTTGAATTGATCTACTGCAACCAAGAACAAATGACCTTCGAAGGAACACCTGGTATAGTAAATTTCCATCGCCATTCCAAACCCAGAGCCGAAGCTTTGATACCAAATGACGAGAATCCAAGGGGGGGTGGTTCATTTTACGGATCTATCTAGGTTGGAATGCTCATAAGTAAGAAAATTGGGGAAATTGTTAAACAAGAAAAATGCGTGAATGAAGAAGGCAGAAGATGGAATGGAAAAATGATAGACGTCACACTTCCAAGGATGGAAGATAAGCCTAAGAGTTATACACACAAAGGGATGAAGGACCTTTGATCAAACTCAATTCTTGAATTAACAAGAAAATTAGAGAAACACTCTCCAATATAAAATAAAATTCTGATTCAAACTTGTCTTGTAAATTCTGCAGGCATGATGCGCCCCTTTTAAAGGTGCCTACAATCCTTGCATGGCTTTTCACATTCAGCCACTTAATTCTCCTAATAATTCTATTAAAATTTAGAAACATAACAACCAACAAGGATTAAAGTTACATAATTCAGCCATCAATTGGACGCCCCTTAGGAGAAACATAACGGCTCCAATATTGAATTGTGGCTGCTTCATTCAATGTATAACCACTACATTGCAATGCTTGTCTCCCCCCTTCAATTTGTAACAACCCTCTTCTTGATGGTTGTAATTTCTTTGTCCCCTTGCATTGATTCAGCTGCAACAAATTTTGTAACTGTCCAGACAAAATAAGTCAGCCAAATAACTCCAAGTTAGCCGCCCACATGTAGCTTCTTGTATAGCCTTCTTATGCCTGGTTGGATTCACATCAGGAAGGCACTACTTGATTTAGGTGCCAGTATTAATTTGATGCCCTTGTCCATGCTGAAGAGGATTGGAGATCTAGAAGTGAAGCCTACAAGGATGACACTATAGCTGGCTGATAGATTAATGAAGTATCCTTATGGGGTAGCAAAAGATGTGCTAGTTAAGGTGGACAAGTTCATGTTCCCAGTTGACTTTGTGGTGATGGATATAGAGGAAGATGTTGAAGTTCCTATCATACTGGGAATACCCTTCATGAAGACTTCCAAGGTCATCGTTGATGTAGATGATGGAAAATTGAAGGTGAGGGTACACGATGATGAGGTCAATTTTAATGTCTTTGAAGCAATGCAACACCCCAAGGACAAGCATCAGTGTCTCAGGATGGATGTAGTGGATGAGGTTTTTCTAGCAGTTCGGAAGCAATTGACAAAAGCAAGCCCACTGGAGAGAGCTTTGATAGGCGCTTGTGACGAGCTTGAGGGAGAAGATGAGATAGAAGTTGAAGAATACTTGAAGCATTTGGATCTAGCCAAAGAAGTCTCATCAAATGAAGAAAAAGCTGAGAAATTGCACCAGGAGGATAAAACTGAAAGTCAGAAGCTAGAGTTAAAGGTATTACCTTTTCATCTTAAATATGTTTTTCTTGCTGATGGTGGAAATAAGCCGGTTGTGATCAGTAATGCCTTAAACCCATCCGAGGAGGAGAAATCAATTTCAGTTTTGAAGGCTAATGAGGGTGCAATAGGTTAGACTCTATATGACCTTAAGGATATTAGTCCATCTTATTGCATGCACAAGATTCACATGGAGGAGGATTATAGACCACTGGCACAACCTCAAAGGCGATTGAATCCAACCATGAAGGAAGTAGTAAAGAAAGAGGTGTTGAGACTTCTTGATGCTGGTATGATATATCCTATCTCTGACAGTTTCTGGGTCAGTCCGATTCAGGTAGTTCCTAAAAAGGGAGGTATGACTGTAATTAGTAATGATAAAAATGAATTAATCCCTACTAGGATAGTCACAGGTTGGAGAATGTGTATAAATTATAGGAATTTGAATCAGGCAACTAGAAATGATCACTTTCCTTTACCCTTTATGGATCAAATGTTAGAAAGGTTAGTAGGACAGGCTTTTTATTGTTTTCTGGATGGTTACTCAGGGTATAATCAAATAGTTGTAAATCCATAAGACCAAGAAAAAACTACTTTTACTTTTCCTTTTGGTGTTTTTTCTTACAGGAAGATGTCGTTTGGATTGTGCAATGCACCAGCAACCTTTGAGAGATGCATGCTTGCCATCTTCTCAGACTTGGTGGAGAAGTGCATAGAAGTCTTCATGGATGATTTCTCAGTTTTTGGAGGATCCTTTGATGAGTGCTTGGAGAACCTGAACACCATACTGAAGCGGTGTGTCAACATTAACCTTGTGCTAAGTTGGGAGAAGTGTCACTTTATGGTGACTGAAGGTGTGATACTAAGCCACAAAATTTCTACTAGAGGCATTGAGGTGGACAAGGCAAAAGTGGAGGTCATTGAGAAGCTGCCACCACCCACAAATGTGAAAGGAGTCAAAAGCTTTTTGGGACAAGCTGGATTCTACAGGAGATTTATCAAAGACTT
Organism: Sesbania bispinosa; assembly: GCA_026901365.1. NCBI lineage: Eukaryota > Viridiplantae > Streptophyta > Magnoliopsida > Fabales > Fabaceae > Sesbania > Sesbania bispinosa. The sequence goes on from QLOH01000480.1 coordinate 594,264, forward strand.
CTCAAAGATAGCAAATCCACTCAGCAATCTTCTTAACAAGGATACCCCTTTTAATTTTGATGCTGATTGCTTGAATGCTTTTGATTTATTGAAAGAAAAATTGATTTCTGATCCTGTTATAATTTCTCCTTATTGGAACTTAAATTTTGAATTGATGTGTGATGCTAGTGATTATGCTATAGGGGCAGTTTTAGGACAAAGAAAGTCTAAGGTTTTCCATGCTATACATTATGCTAGTAAAGTTCTTACTGAGGCACAAATTAATTATGAAACCACTGAAAAATAACTGTTAGCAATAGTGTATGCTTTAGAAAAATTTAGACCTAATTTGATTGGCTCAACTGTCATTGTCAATACTGATCATGCTGCACTTAAATATCTGTTGACCAAATCTGATTATAAACCTAGACTGATTAGGTGGATTCTATTGTTGCAGGAATTCAATTTGGTGATCAAGGAAAAGAAGGGAAGCGAGAATGTTGTAGCGAATCACCTCTCAAGTCTGGTCAATAAGGAGGTGATAAATGTTCAAGCAGACGTGCAAGAGGAATTCCCTGATGAGAAGCTGCTGATGATACAAGAAAGGCCATGGTTTGCCGACATGGCTAATTTCAAAGCAGTTGGAGTGATGCCTGAAGACTTCAACTGGCATCAAAAGAAGAAGCTCCTAAGGAATGCACAGAGATATGTGTGGGATGATCCCCACTTCTTCAAGATTGAGCTGATAATCTATTGAGGAGATGTGTGTCTGATGAAGAATCCAAGAGCATTTTGTGGCATTGTCACATATCACCTTATGGAGGACACTTCAATGGAGAAATGACTGCTGCAAAGGTCCTGCAATATGGATTCTACTGGCCTACCCTGTTCAAGGATGCTCACCGTTACATTCAACAGTGTGACAACTATCAAAGAATAGTAGGGATATCCGGAAGACATGAGATGCCATTAAAATAGCATCTTGGAAGTAAAGGTATTTGACTGCTGGGGCATAGACTTTATGGGACCTTTACCACCATCTTTTGGCAAAGAATATCTCCTAGTGGCTGTGGAATATGTATCCAAGTGGGGTGGAGGCCATTGTGTTGAGTCTCAGAATTAATTTAAGTATTTAAATTAGATTTAAGACTCATTATCCTTAGGTTTTAATGATTAACAAATTAGATCATATAAAGACAGGTTCTACTGAGAAAGGTATTGTTCTGTGCATTGTGTTTCAGGTAACAGGATGAAGCATCCATCTAAAGACAAGAAGACGAAGATAGCCAAGGAAGAAGACAAAAGACAGGAAGAGGAAATTCGAAAAAAGATGAAGCAACTTGCTGAAAGAAAAAATCTGCTAAAGAAGAACAAAGCAAAAAGAGCATTGGAGGAACTCTCTGAAGATAACCAACCAGCTGACAAGAAGAGAAAGACTAGAAGAAGAGAACTAGAAGACTTGGAAGTAGAAGAAGAAGAAGAAGAAGAAATCAACGAGCTACAAAAAGAATAATAAAGAATCTAATAGAAGAAAGAAGAAGCAATAGACTAAGAAGAAGAACATCACAACAATTATCTGAAAGGTCAAACTATTTGGAAGACATCAAGGAAGACTAAGAAGATCACAAGGAAAAAGCATTAAGCCAAGAAGAAGCACAACATAGCAGAAACTATCCAAAGAAGATCAAAGAAGAAACAATCTGATGAATAGATGAAGCATCAGATGAAGAAGCGGAAGAAGAAGAAGAAGAAGAAGAAGAAGAAGAAACAAAACAAGCAGAAGAACAATACAACAAACTATCTGAAGACTAAATCAAGTTGCTGATATTGTATTAACTGAAGAGAAGGAGCAAGACTACAAAAGCAGAAAGCTTTCATGAAGATCACCAATCAGTCAAGAACGCTGAAATCCAACATGCTGAAAGGATCAACCTTCTGAAGACATGCAACATGCTAAAGTGAATCAACTCTCTGAAATGATGTGGCATTTCAAACTATCTGAAGAAAAAGAAGCCATACATATCATATAATGTTCTGAAGATATAAAGACTGTCAACTCTCTTACTACATGGATAAATCTTAAACGTCGAGAAGTCTCAAACAAAGGCAAAGACCATTTGATTAACAACTAGAAAATTGTCTAAATGTCTTATGCCCTCATCCAGAAAGGAAATAGTAGCAAAAGCTATTTTCCTTATTTCAAGAAGCTCTGTTCAAGAAAGAAAAAGGAGAAAAAAGGCAGAAAAGCAAATAGAGTCAGGAATAGGTCAGTGTTGATGTACACCTACCACTGCACAAACTCTGCAACACGCAATCAGAAGTCTAAATCTTTGAAAGAAGAAAAGCAGAAATTATCAAGGATGAAAGAGAAGCTCAATGGCTAAAATCATCATCATCATCTATCCAGCCGAAAGCTTTGTACTTCGAAGAAAGATTGAGAGAAGCAAGCCAACCTGCTGAAGATTAAACTACTCTATCAGGAAATATTCATAAGCCAACTTGCTGATGAAGCAATTTCACTCTTGGAGAAAATATGTGAGTAAAATTGCCGTGTGTGTATCAGAATGGATAAAATATCTATACACCTATATTGGTCAAGGCTAATCAAAGAGAAGCAGAGCTCACAAGGGTCAAAAAGGAGTAGACCAACGGATATCTATATCCTATATCCTTACATCTGAAAGAAGAAGAATGAAGAAAGAGAAAGAAGAAAGAAGAAGAGGAAGAAGAGAGAGAAATCAACTCGCTGAAGACAATGGAAAACTCTTAGAATTAAAGATCTTATCTGCAGTGTGTCAGAACCAAGTCATCTGCACAGCTAATCTGCTTGAAAAGAAGCAACCAAATGAGAAGCTATTTCACAACGGATATATGAGCCAAATCATTTCTTCTCAACGGTATTATCAACAACCTTCAACGGCTATATTTTATCAGAACATATAAATAGCCTGAAGCAAGACTTTGAAGTTGTTGGCGGAGCTTAGAAAGATGCATCTCTGAAGTGTCAACCAAAAACAAAAGAGACAGCCATGCATTCCTAAATTCTATCCTCCATCATGGTTTGTCATCAACCTCCTCAGAAGAATTTGGCAAAGCTCAAAACTAAAAATATACAACCAACCTTCTGAAAACACATAGATAAATTAGAGCTTAGAAGCATACACCTATATCTCTGTCATTCCTTGTACTTAGAAGCTTAACCTTTGTATTCTAAGTAGTACTCAGTAAACCATTAGTACAGGAAATTGTAAGTTTAAGTTTCTAGGAAACTTAAACATGAGCTTAATTGTTAACACGTTAAGTGTAGATAGAGCCTGGAGAGGCTTGGGAAGAATGAATACTTGTTTAGAGCCTGCAGAGGCTTGGTAAGAAATAATACTCCAGAGAGCCTGGAGAGGCTTGGAGGAAGAAAGAATACTTGGGTAGAGCCTGGAGAGGCTTGATAGAAAAGAATACTTGTTGAGCCTGGAGAGGCTTGTCTGTAAAAGAATACTTGTTGAGCCTGGAGAGGCTTGTCTGTAAAAGAATACTGCATAAGTTTCCTGGAGAGGCAGTTGAAAAGCAAAGAATACTTGTGTGCCTGGAAAGGCCTTGTGTACTCGGTGTGCCTGGAGAGGCCTTGTGTACTCATTGCGCCTGGAGAGGCTGCTTACAAAAGAATACTCATTGAGTTGCTTGGAGAGGCAGTTGACAAGCAAAGAATACTCATTAAGTTTCCTGGAGAGGCAGTTGAAAACAAAGAATACTTGTATATGTGTTCAGATAGTGGAAATCCAGATGTGGTTTGCCCTAGGGTTGGATGTAGCTCACTGATGGTGGGTGAACCAGTATAAACCCCTTGTGTAAATTCTCTCTACCCTTAACTCCTTACTTTCAGTAGTTTATTTATTTATTACTAACCTAGGGAAGCGCTTGAAAAGTTAATTTAGTCTCAACGCAAGAAAACCAAATAAATCGAACAAATGGTTGAAAAGGAATTTACTGAACTTCCTGAAGTGGTTCAGAAAGTTCCCTAACAAATTGATTTTCAACAAATAAACGAATCAACTAAATATAAGAAAGCTTTCTTATTTCATCGCGTTCAGTAAGTCTTTGAAAAATGTGTTTTCACAACCTCTGTCTAACTTAAATAATTCTCAAATCACTTTTCAAAGTGACTTAGTAGTGTTTCTAATACTTCAGTTTCAGATAAGCAACTGAATTTATTAGACAACGGTGCTAAACACTGTGTAATTAATTGTTCTAATTTTTATATACAAACCAGTAAAATAAGTTTTAAAACAAAGTTTCTGAAAATGCCTTGTTGAATCTTCTGAAGTTATTTCAGGATGCTTACACATTTTATTGTGATAAGCAAGTCTCTGAAAAACTCATTATTATAGATTCCACACATCTCTGGAATTATTACATATTTGCTGCATGAGTGTTCATCAATAACTTGAAAGGTCTAACCAAACGGTTTTCTAAAAGGTTTTCAAAAATATATTTAAATCTTCGAAACACTATTCAACCCCCCTTCTAGTGTTTCCCATGGTTATTACACATTGCTACTGCAAAAGCTGATGCGAAGACAGTAGTGCAGTTCTTGAAGAGGAATATCTTCTCTCAGTTTGGTTCACCAAGAGTCCTGATTAGTAATGGAGGCTCTCACTTTTGTAATTCATAGCTGCAGAAGGTCTTGGAGCACTATGGAGTGAGACACTAGGTGGCTTCTCCTTACCACCTTCAGACAAATGGCCAAGTTGAAGTCTCAAATAGAGAGATCAAGAGAATCCTTGAGAATACTGTGAGCTCTTCTAGAAAGGATTGGTCTATCAAGCTTGATGATGCATTGTGGGCGTACAGAACTGCTTACAAATCACCCACAGGTCTTTCTTCTTTTCAATTGATTTATGGAAAGGCATGCCACTTGCCTGTTGAATTAGAGCACAAGGCATACTGGGCCTTGAAGGTCTTGAACATGGACAAGCAAGTAGCTAGAAGAAGAAGAATATTGCAGCTGCATGAGTTGGAGGAAATGAGGCTCAATGCCTATGAGTCTTCCAGAATTTACAAGGAGAAGACCAAGACCTATCATGACAAGAAGCTCATCAAGAGGAAGTTCTATCCAGGCTAATAAGTTCTTCTATTCAACTCCAGGTTGAAACTTTTCCTTGGGAAGTTGAGATCAAAATGGTCTGGACCATTCCTAGTTAAAGAGGTTACACCCTATGGAGCTGTGGAACTGGAAGATGTCGAATCAAAGAGAAGTTGGGTTGTGAACGGAAAAGACTGAGGCCCTATTTGAGAGGTGAAGTTGACAGACTCTCCACTGTCATTCATCTTTATGAACCTTAAGGAAATAGGTGTCAAGCTATATGACGTTAAACGAGTGCTTCCTGGGAGGCAACCCAGTGTTTTAGTTGTTAATTTTTGCAGTTTGATTTTGATTTTTGTTGTGATTTGTAAATATTGTGTGTTAGTTAGGTTTTTGGTGTTTGTTTAGTTTAGGAATCATTAGGAACTAGTTGAATAAGTGTGAGGGAGAGATAAATGGAAGCCTTGATCATAGGGAAGTAGCAGAAAAATTTGACTAAGTGTTGCAGAGATTTAATTCTATTTTCTGCGCTTCAACTTGCGCTTAGCCCAGGTAAAGCGCAGAAAGTTAAAAAACTTACTATTTTCTGCGCTTCAACCTGCTCTCAGCGCAGGTAAAGCGCAGAAAGGTCACAATTATTCTATTTTGTGCGCTTCACCTGCGCTAAGCGCAGGATGAAGC